>JARUHQ010000010.1:18204695-19404695 GCA_029955515.1 Chrysomela aeneicollis
GAAGAGAGAGAGAAGAGAGAGAGAAGAGAGAGAGAAGAGAGAGAGAAGAGAGAGAGAAGAGAGAGAGAAGAGAGAGAGAAGAGAGAGAGAAGAGAGAGAGAAGAGAGAGAGAAGAGAGAGAGAAGAGAGAGAGAAGAGAGAGAGAAGAGAGAGAGAAGAGAGAGAGAAGAGAGAGAGAAGAGAGAGAGAAGAGAGAGAGAAGAGAGAGAAGAGAGAGAAGAGAGAGAAGAGAGAGAAGAGAGAGAAGAGAGAGAAGAGAGAGAAGAGAGAGAAGAGAGAGAAGAGAGATAAGGGCACATATTCATTTTGGAATAGATCAAACAGTGACAGAAAGGTGTGCAAAAATGATGAATTTTTCAAACTCCGTATGTCAAATCAACATGGAGCAACATTTTGTTGAGTTACACCACTGGATCGGGAAGTACCTGCAGAATTTCCCGACCAGATAACGACGTCATTCTCCAGGGAGGAATTAACTGAAAAAGCCGCTCCGAGTGAAAATGTGTGTAGTTAGCTAGTGAAATGGCTTGCCAGGGGCGGACATGAATCACAGACCGAGGTGAAATTGCTCGGCTCGTTAAGATGCCGCGTGCATATATTATCGCGATTCTGGGAAACGCTCCTAGAGAAAATCAGTTTTATCAGTTTCCCTCAAGAATTTTTCGCATTCGAAGATTACAAGAAATGAGTGATTGATGGACCATTATCGGAGGAATAGGCGTCAGTTATCTCTATCGTCATGGATATTCGATAATTGGCATTTTCAAATCATCAGGAGAAGTAATTTCAATTTTCAGGAAATAATATATTACGTTACAAGTTTTATAAGACGCTATTTTGTCGCACGCGTTGTTTGGAGTACGACGAACGAAGCGAGGAGTGCTCCAAGTGAACAAGGGCGACAACGTGTCTTATAAAACGTGTGTCATATGCAATTTTTTTCTATTTTGAATTGATTTGAAGAAAAAAATGGATTTAATATCGATAAATAACAGAAACATCTTCGATTGGTAACAATGATGACATTGAAATAATTAAAATCTGACGCACAAGCGTAAAGCCCAGTTTACAGTTGAGCGATTTTTATTTTCATAATACCAGCGATGGAAAATGCAATGTTTTTATTGTTTTCATCAATTCAATTCAAATTAAATCACACTCCAAAATCAATGTTCACCAATAAAAACATTGAGTTTTTCACTGCTACTATCACCAAATTTAAAATCGCTCAGAAGTAAGCTAGGCCTAACTCATTTGACAGTTCGATTGTACCAACCTCCGAATAATAAAAAAAATGCGTGTCGAAACAGAGGCTATTTCGATACGAATCAGCATTTCATAATGACATCATTATGCAACCAAAATAGAAAAAAATTTTTTTTTGGACATTCCAATAATTATTTTTTACTACCAGAATCAGAATCCTTCATTGAAAATATAGCATTGAAAATCATTCTACAGAATGAAAGTTACATCAAGATTTCCTCTGGAATATTTCCAGTGAATATTAGTTACCTACATTTAATGCTACTTACTGTCATAGAAATAAATATGGTGGGTGAATAATCTAAAATAGACTTTTTTCTGGTGATGCCACCAACATTCGAATGCATTGCTAAAAAATGATAATAATAACACGTTTAGGGGCGTAGTTGAAACATCCGAACATCCGAATGAATAAGGCTCGAGAGCCTTTAATTACGCGCTTTCGTGCCTTTTGAATGAAAACGGTGTGTGATTTAAGATTTCGTACTTCAGAGCACACAGGTGCTCCTGGCAAAGACCAAAACGAGTGCGACGAGACAGGAGTTTTGTTACGCCGTATATAGGTAGCTACAGCTGCCCAGATAAGTATTGCCTAGCGGAACAAATATAGTTTCACACCCCAAAATTATCATTGAATCAACGTATAAATAGTATAAATATTTTTTTATCCAGTAAAACAAACAAAAAATTCGACCATAACTTTTTTCTTCAACCATATCTTCGACACCACACAGTAAGTAATAAGATATCTTATAGGCTATGATCACTCGAGAATGCAAAATAAATATCTGAATCTGCTTCTCCCTATATTTTGAGGTATGGATAAGGTCTAGGAATTTTTGGACAGCAGTCACTCCAAAAAAACATAATTTTAATGATTTGAAAATAACCAGAAAAATCGTTCGAAGTAGAATTCAATTATTCTCTCAAAAACCATGATGAAATAAATAAATAGATGAAAATGTAAGGAGTATTTTTAACCACTATCCTAGTTGCCTCACAAACCATCAGAAGTTTAATGGGTAAATATATTCGAGTTAGGATATCTGCGTATCGTCTAGTTACTCTAGTTTTTCAATTTAAAAATCATATAATTATTCGATGAAAAAAATAAATAGGTAAATACATACCTATCGGATATTTCGTAGTTTTTTCAACAATCAACAGAACTACTAGACCTAGTGATTTGAAAAAACTATTCTTATCTTCTTATCCCAACTACAGTAAGTGGAAATAATTATTTTTCGGATGATTTACTACATAAGCCATAGTAGCTAATTATTTTATACTTACTATGAAATATGAGATCTGAAATTTTATACTCCTTTAGAACAATAATTATCATTGACAGAAGAAATTCTAGGTAGAAATTCATATATTTTTTATAAAAAGAAGTTTACACAGGAAAATTTGAACGCAGGTGATTCTATGTAAAAATTTATGTAATTTTTATAAAACAAGTTTACCCAGGAAAATTTTAATGTAAGTAATTCTAAGAAGAACTTTATGTATTTTTTATGGAAGAAGTTTACACAGGAAAATTTTGACGCAGGTAATTTTGAGTAGAAATTTATGTATATTTTATAAAATAAGTTTACACAGGAAAATTTTGATGCAAGTAATTCTAAGTAGAACTTTATGTATTTTTTATGGAAGAAGATTACACAGGAAAATTTTGACGCAGGTAATTTTTAGTAGTAATTTATGTATATTTTATAAAATAAGTATACACAGGAAAATTTTGATGCAAGTAATTCTAAGTAGAAATTTATGTATTTTTATAAAAGAAGTTTACACAGGGAAATTTTGACGTAAGTATTTCTATAAGTAGAAATTAATGTACCTACCTATTCCTTATGAAATAAATTTATACAGGAAAAATCTGACGCGAGTAATTTTAAGTAGAAATTCAAGTAGGTATATATCTTTTATAAAATAAATTCACTCAGAAAAAATTTTCAAGCAAGTTATTCTGAGTAGAAATTTATGTATTTTTTATAAAAGAAGTTTACAGAGGGAAATTTTGACGTAAGTATTTCTATAAGTATAGAAATTAATGTACCTACCTATTCCTTATGAAATAAATTTATACAGGAAAAATCTGACACGAGTAATTTTAAGTAGAAATTCAAGTAGGTATATATCTTTTATAAAATAAATTCACACAGAAAAAAATTGTCAAGCAAGATATTCTGAGTAGAAATTTATGTATTTCTTAATATAAAAAAAGTTTGCACAGGAAAGTCTTAACTCTAGTGGGCAATTCTAAGTTAAAAAATTATTTATTTTTGAAAAGAGAAGTTCACACCCGCGACAAGCTTTTTTATATCATATAAAGATTGGTTTGATTCACTCCAAAGTTCATTTTCTTATTTTTTGAACACTCGAATAACATTTTGTTTTGAAAGATTATTTTTTTTCGTTTCATTACGATCAATATTTTCAAATTTCCAAATTTTTTGTCTAAAAAGTGAAATTTCAAAATGTAGCAAAACAAACACCACCAACAAGGTCCACCTGGCCGACTGCGATCTGATGGGAGATGCGAGAGCCGCGTTCATTTGCCTAATGGCCGGCCTATTGTTTGCGATGGCCATAGCGGGGTGCTTGGCAAGCTTGCAGACAACGAAGCGCAAGATGAATGTCCGGTGTCGCGGATTTTCCGCGATGCTGCTGCCGCGAACGACGTCCGATTAATTAGCGCGGCTCTCTTCGGCCGTCGGCTTCGACAAAGTTCACAGAATACACTTCTGTAGACTTTGTCTACGGTTTGGGGACAACGACGCAAAGTGGGCCGCCCGAGTTTTCGACAACGTTTTTTCGGGCGAGATGAAATCGATTTTTATCGATAATTTTGCAATAATATCGATAAGATCAAATATCCCGATAACATCGATATTTCCGAAAATTATCGTTAATTCTGATAATTATCGATAATTCCGATAATTATCGATAATTCCGACAATTATAGATAATTCCAATAATTATTACGTTTTTTCGGGCGAAATGAAATCGATATTTGGGGTGGGCGGATTCTTTGATGTATCGATAATTATAATCGATATATTTGAAATAATATCGATAAGATCAAATATCCCGATAACATCGATATTTCCGAAAATTATCGTTAATTCCGATAATTATCGATAATTCCGATAATTATCGATAATTCCGACAATTATAGATAATTCCAATAATTATTACGTTTTTTCGGGCGAAATGAAATCGATATTTGGGGTGGGCGGATTCATCGATGTATCGATAATTATTATCGATATATTTGAAATAATATCGATAAGATCAAATATCCCGATAACATCGATATTTCCGAAAATTATCGTTAATTCCGATAATTATCGATAATTCCGATAATTATCGATAATTCCGACAATTATAGATAATTCCAATAATTATTACGTTTTTTCGGGCGAAATGAAATCGATATTTGGGGTGGGCGGATTCATCGATGTATCGATAATTATTATCGATATATTTGAAATAATATCGATAAGATCAAATATCCCGATAACATCGATATTTCCGAAAATTATCGTTAATTCCAATAATTATAGATAATTCCAATAATTATTTCGTTTTTTCGGGCGAGATGAAATCGATATTTGGGGTGGGCGGATTCATCGATGTATCGATAATTATCGATAATTTTGCAATAATATCGATAAGATCAAATATCTCGATAACATCGATATTTCCGAAAATCATCGTTAATTCCGATAATTATCGATAATTCCGATAATTCCGATAATTATCGATAATTCCGACAATTATAGATAATTCCAATAGTTATTACGTTTTGTCGGGCGAGATGAAATCGATATTTGGGGTTGGAGAATTCATCGATGTATCGATAATTATCGATAATTTTGCAAAAATATCGATAAAATAAAAAATCCCGATAACATCGATATTTTCGAAAATTATCGATAATTCCGATAATTATCGATAATTCCAACAATTATCGATAATTCCAATAATTATTACGTTTTTTCGGGCGTGATGAAATCGATATTTGGGGTTGGCGGATTCATCGATGTATCGATAATTATCGATAATTTTGCAATAACATCGCAAATCCCGATAACATCGATGTTTCCGATAATTATCTATAATTCCAAAAATGATTACGTTTTTTCGGGCGAGATGAAATCGATATTTGGGGCGGGTGGATTCATCGATGTATCGATAATTATTATCGATATATTTGAAATAATATCCATGAGATGGAAAATCTCGATAATATCGAAATTTCCGATAATTATCGATAGTTATCGATACTTCCGATAATATCGATAATTCCAATAATCATTGATAATTCCTATAATATAGATAATTTCGATAATCATTGATGATTCCGATGATAGGTATCGATAATTCCGTTGATATCGATAATTCAGATGATATCAATGATAACGAACATCATTGATTGATAATTCAGATGAAATCAATAATCCCGATACTATCGATAAATATTGTTAATCGATAATCGATATTTCCAAATCGTTATTGCCCACACCTAAATTTCTGAATCTGGTATTAATAGTTTCTACATTTTCACGTTAACAATATAAAAAAAACATTAGAATTTTTTTGTTCTAATTTAAGGGATTGAAAAAGTATCGATTCATCAATAACATACAGTAGAAAAATTATCGATAGTATCGTTCATTCGATAATTATTATAATAATTCATAATTACGATAATATCCATAATTCCGAAAATTTTAGATAATTCCGATAATATTAATCTCCGATAATATCGAATATTCTCTGATGGGATCTATAATTCCGATGATATCGATGGATTTCGATTATCGATCGAATCGCTATTCATCCCTGATTTACACAATAAAAGTAAATCATTCGAATTATTTGATTTCAACGTAAGGGATTGAAAAAGTATCGATTCATCAATAACATACAGTAGAAAAATTATCGATAGTATCGATCATTCGATAATTATTATAATAATTCATAATTACGATAATATCCATAATTCCGAAAATTTTAGATAATTCCGATAATATCAATCTCCGATAATATCGATAATTCTCTGATGGGATCTATAATTCCGATGATATCGATGGATTTCGATTATCGATCGAATCGCTATTCATCCCTGATTTACACAATAAAAGTAAATCATTCGAATTATTTGATTTCAACGTAAGGGATTGAAAAAGTATCGATTCATCGATAACATCGATAATTCCGATAATATCAATTAATTTTGGTGAATATAATCGACATTTTCAAACCGTTATCGCCCACTCCCAAATTTTTTTATCCTGTATCAATATTTTTTTCCATTCTTACGTACATTATACCTACAAGA
This sequence comes from Chrysomela aeneicollis, assembly GCA_029955515.1. NCBI lineage: Eukaryota > Metazoa > Arthropoda > Insecta > Coleoptera > Chrysomelidae > Chrysomela > Chrysomela aeneicollis. The sequence goes on from JARUHQ010000010.1 coordinate 18,211,315, forward strand.
ACATTATTCGAATTTTTTGGTTTCAACGTAAGGGATTGAAAAAGTCTCGATTCATCAGATGGTAATACAAAAATTATCGATCATAAGGATAATTCCGATAATATCGATACTTTCGATAATTTCTACAAAATCGATATTTTGGTTATCGATAATCAATATTTTCAAATCGGTATCGCCCACCCCTACTCGATAGAACGGTGATTCCCAAGGTAGATTCAGCAGAACCCAGGGGTTCACCAGGGTGTTCTTAAATGTCATGTCTATATTGAAGTCCACAACTAATTTCAAAGCTTCCATGAAATTTCTCAATTTTTTTCAGTATTCTTTATTATTTTTCAACACTATCTTAGTTGTATTACCAATCCTAAGAAGTTTCCAGAAACTTGTACCAAGTAGTTAGAATAAATTCGTTTCGTTATCAAGGGTGTACATTTTTTCAATAGATTATCCTTATTTTATCAATTGCTCAAGATAACTCTGGCTGACGTTGTCTAAACTTGATACTCCTATTCGTAGGTTATTAAGATTGAAAAAAAAGTGAATTTTGGATCGATTAATCAATCAGTATGAATACCAAGTAGGCACTACACGGTGAATTATTGTAGTCAAAACAATAATTTTCATGTTACCCTTACAATACATTATTGTTAACATAGCCAAACGAATTGTCACAGTAACAAAATAATGATGAAAATCACAATTACAGTTGTGTCCCAACTTACCAGACACTCTTTTCAATGTGCCTTTCTCTCGAATCGAAATAGATCGCTAGCGTAATAACAAAGACTTACTACTTCTATACTTATTCTTCATTAGGAAACGCTCCAAATGTCGAATGTCTTCCTAGCATGAATTTTTCCATGTGAAAAGCACTTTATGGAACTGAAATAATTTGAGAAGAGAGAAAAAAAAACATGCAGATATAATGTAGAAGCGAGGACAAGTTTTGGAGAATGTTATGTTTTTATACGTTCTCATCCCATTATTGGAATACACAAAATTCAACCCAGTTGCCTCTGGGGATACATTGGAGCAGAACTCCATTCCTGACTTCAGGATATCAATAATAATGATAATAATCTCTATTGCTTTCATTGTTATACAAGCAAGGGCGCACATAATATTTAGCGTTCATTTAAAAGGTGCTTAAGGATTAGAGGATACTAAAATAAAAATAAATGATAATAGAGATTGAAGATAGAGCAAGAATCAGCTAGCTATACTTAACTTGAATACAGAAAGCAAGAAGCTAATCATCTACAATAAAATAGAGTGAATTTTCAAGAATTTTTAGTGTGCGAAAAACGCAAAAGGTAAGTATTAGGAGTGAATTTAGGGGGTGAAGCTCACCATACTTACTAACTTGAGAACCCTTTTGAATTTGAAAGCTCTTGCCATGTAGTGATAATCCCCAAATGACAAAGTTTCATATAATTTTTCTGTTGGACTATTTCATGAATAACTTAAACAGGAAGTAAATGACCAGTGATCAATACCAACCTACATAAAGTTTTTGTGAGACAAAAACAATTCGAATTTAAATAGATAAAATATAGTATATTACACAACAAGTGTGGAAAGTTACATATTTCACACGAGTAGTCGTTTAGCACGAGCCGCGTAGCGGTGAATGCGGAAACGTAACGAGTGAAGGAAATGCACTTTCCAACGAGTTTTGTACACTATTTTTCCTACGACTCCGAATACTTTCCTTTCGCGGGAGGTCTTGTGAAAAATGTAACTTGAGCGGTCTCTAGAATTTCAGGTGGTTTTGATTCAATATCGAGTACTGTTTAATTCCATATTCAAGATGATATTTGAATACTTCTCCGACAATTCCTCATTATGTGAATTACTTATTGATTGAATTAGTTTAGTTTGGACAAATTTTATTGATATTGACACCAGCGTACATAAACAACCTTGACACCATTCGCCTGCTAGCTCCAGTAATTACGCAACAGAACTATAGAAGTATGTAGTTCGCAAGCGCGTACGAGTTACTCGAGTGCGTCCTTGACTCTTTGCAAACATCTGTGATACCAAAGAATCTTCTCGTTGGTGATACTGTGATATTAAACTGATGGAAGCAGCAAGCCGCGCATAAAACTGTAGCCGTACTCTTTTGAATTATCTAACCCTCTGTCATCAACATCGAAATAGTTCCAGAAAAGAGTATAAGTTCCAGTTTTAAAGTGAATTCAGAGGTTATGTATCAGACACATTGAATTTAATAGATATAGAGTTCTCGGTATAATTCAAAACGAGACAGAAATTTCAATAAATAATATGAATTTGATTTGAGAACGATTGTATATTGACAGTGAGTAACTTCACAATATACCTAATTATTTCTATATCAATTCAGGCGACCGTTGTGATTTTTTTCATATCAACACTAGTGATTTTTTTCTTTCAAATAAACAATACCATGGTGATATGAGCTACTTTCTGAATAACAAAACAGTGTGATTATTGACGTTTTCATAGATGGTCGTAGCAAAAATATTTTACAGGTTCGTCAGTTATATAGGGCAATATTAAGTCTACTGTTTCTTGAATTTCCAGCTACCGTATTTTCTATTGAACCAGAATGGACCAATCCTGCATGATACCTACAGATTCTTTGTCTGTCCTTGGGCCCTTTGTTTACACGTCCACACAAGGATTCTACTCGTTTCACGTGAGATTGTGCTCATCTTTGGTCCCATTGTTACTTTTCTCTTCGTTTTAACACGCAATCAATATGATACACAGAATACAGTACAAAGGACGTTCTGTACAAAAAATTTTTAATTGGTTTCTCACGGTAGAGCATTACAAAATGTTGAAAAATAAAAATTTTCGCACTTGTTCAAATAATATTAACCTTCAGCTACCATTTTGGAATTCCATTTTGGGGTTCTGCCAGTCAAACTTTATTGCAAAGTGTATTCGTCCTTCAAAAGCGGGCTCTAAAATTCATATTCAGAATAAAAATGCGAGAATCATGTAGACCAATTTTTTCCGACAATAAGATTTTAACGATATATGAAACTTTCATTTTAGAAACGGTATGTTTGCTTCATAAATATAGAGAAAAGTTCATGAATGATAACAGGGAAAGACAAACTCGCAATAAAAAACAACTTGCCCTTCCTCTTCCTGTTTTATCTCTGACGAAACAATCACTCATTTATAGAAGTAAACAAATTTATAACCACTTACCGAGTCAAATAAAAGCTAACAGTGGTCTAAAATAATTCAGAAAATCTGCTAAGCACCTTTTGTGGGAATAGTAATTTACGTAACAAGTCCGGAAAATACTGTTTTTTTGGATGAGTGGACAAAATTCTAGGACGAGCGTAGCGAGTCCTGGAAGTCTGCGAGTCCAAAAAAACTGTTTTCGGGCGTGTTGCGTACACAATTTTTTCGGCAACCGTGTAGAATAACAAATCAAAGAAACACATTTATTTATTAGAACAAAATTTCGAACATTTCAATTCTTATTTATATTAATATTTATATTAAAATTAGAACAATTGTTAATATTGAATGGATTCAATTTGTTTGAAATGCTTGGTATATTTAAGTGCCTTTTGTTGAAGTCAGAACAAGAAGGTAAAGTTTCCGTTTCACATTTATTGTTTTCATCTGATAAATCAACTCCTCCATAGAAAACACCATTTGACGATGACGTGAGTCATTTTGACATCGATAAAAAAGGTGCATCCTTTTTTATCGCTGTAAAAATGCCTGTTCCTCGAAACCTTCTCCATCTAGTATGCGCCCGTCACTTCAATTTCTGTCGTGTCAAGTTTGATTGTTGGGTATTATTCACACGAAAAATCGCAGGATGAGCCGTTTTGGGGAAATTTCGTCTGTAGAAATCACAAATAATATAAAAAAATCAATTCCGCAAACTACAAGAAACACGAAATCGTCGATTTGGAGACAATTCATGGAGTTTTGTAAAGCCAGAAATTACGAATTGGGAGAAGAAACACCGGTACAACATATAGCAGATATATTGAAAGACTGGGCTTATAACATGAAAAAGCGAAATGGAGAAGATTACAAGGAATATGCTCTGAAAACAATCTGGAATTCGACTGCAAAGATGATTCAAGAAAAATATTTCAGTGAGTACAATATTAAAGTTGATCCTTTTGCCGATATAACTTTCAAAGAAGCTCGTGATGCGAGAAATAGTAAACGGAAAGAATTGCAAGCTATTCCGGATAAAAGAAAGTTAGGTTCTGTTGCAATAGATAAGAAAGATATTATAAAAATGGCAAAACTATGGAATATAAATGAACCAGATGGATTGCAAAGAAGATTTTTTCATATAGCTTCTTATGAATTAGCTTGGAGGGGAGGAGAAGCTGTAAACTGTAGAATATACTATTTCAAAGAAGAGAAAAATCAAGATGGAACTCCTACAGGAAGAATAGAATATAATACAATATTTTCCAAGACGGCACAAGGTGGGTCAAAAAGATTGGCAGACAGCAAATGGATAACAAAAAATTATATTGATGAAAATATATGTCCAGTGAGATTATTAAAACTACTCTTAGAAAGAAGAAATGGAAACATAACGTCTGAACGACTTTTTTTAACTCCAAACCCTTTTTGGAAGCTCGAAAATTCTAAAGGATGGTTTAAAAATGTTCCACTGGGAATTAACATGATTTCTTCTTGGACCAAAAGTTCAGCAACGAAAATTGGCCTCGACACCACAAATAATAAAATAACCAATCATTCAAACCGTGCTAGTACAGTTACACAGTTAGCCAAAGCAGGAATAGGTGACCAACAGCTTATAAAAATAACTGGACATTCTTCGTCGGCATCGATCAAACCCTATCTACAAATTGACCCTGAACATCACGAAAATCTTGTTAGTAACTTGCGATCTTCGGATATAAAGAAGTGTTCGAACGAATATTCGACATGTGTCGAAACCATCAGAGAAGAAAATATCGAAATTTCGACACCGAACCAAAACATTTTCAAAAATTGTATTTTTAATAACTGCTCCTTTAAATAGTTATTTCAATAAAGTTAATTATAATTACTGTTCATTTATATATTGTCGTTGATTTATCTTGCCAAAAAACACTCGAACTTTTTTTTATTGGATAAATTTCTTTACTAACTCAAAAATTTTCCATCAGTAATTTCACTCGAAAATCTGACATTAGACAAAATTGCTCGACCTACGGTCTCGCAATTTTTTCATGTCAGTTTTTCTCGTAAAATTACTGATTGGCAAATTTTATTCGTTAGAAAGAGAAATTTATCCGATAAAAAAAAAGCTCTTGTGTTTTTACTGTTGATAATTTTTGAATGTTAGCTAATTTTATGTCAGATAGCTGTCAGTCGTTATTTTGCTGCTATGGTAATGATAAACTGCATTTATCAAAACCATACTACCAAGATTTTCATATTTACAATGACAACAACGATGTGATTCTTCCCGGCCTAGTCCGGGAAGTACGTACTTCCCGGACTAGGCCGGAAAAATGCCACTTTCTCAAAAAAAATCGTCTGGAAAGTACGTACTTTCTTTCCGGACGGTTGCCGAAAAAATGCTTTTACAGTTTGAATGACTAATTGGCATATCAATTCTAGTCCTTCTATGATGTGTAAGAATCAACTGCGATATCGTTTCGTTATGATATTTGTATTAAGTGACGTCCCAATGTTCATTGTCGTCTTTGTCGACAAAATGTTTTCATTTTTGACAATAAAGCTTATTATCTATCTATCTATCTATCTATCTATCTATCTATCTATCTATCTATCTATCTATCTATCCAATATTATGACTGTGCTGTGCGAGGTGCTGTGGACCTTTTCCTAGTGTTATAATGTTATAATAGTGGCTACCATTTGAAAAATCATAGTTGGCTTCGATATCTAGTGTGCCTACCTAGATTTATTCTCATATCACCGTTGAATTCAGCATGCGCACTTTAGTGAATATACCAAATTTCAAAATCCTAGCAGCAATAGTTTAAAACGAATCGATGATTATAACAATCGAATATTTTTAGTGTTTTTCAGGAAATACGAAATATATCACCGATTTCTTTCGATACCTATTCGAGATGTTTATGAAATTACGCATTTTTTTTTGTTAATTTGTCTCTCCGTTTCCGATTTAACAAAAGTGTATCATGTAATTTGCATTACCCTGTAAATTTGTATGTGTATTTTTCAATTTTTCACTCTATGCTTTTTTATTAACTTGGCATTAGGTTTATTGATGTGAACTCATATTCAGAACATTATCTTCGATGAATAAAGCATTGAGTACCATTACAACAATAGGTACTACCTCCGAACAACAAACCCACTAGAATAGTAACGACACCCCGAATTGTCTGAAGCCAACATGAAATTCATATTCATATGTTTTTCATCAGAGGACCACATTTTTTAAGGTTCCCAAATATTTATACATTCAGTAGGTACTTATTTGAATCAGATGAGTGTATCAAAAGCTATTTATTCATAAGACAGTGCCTCATTTAAATAAAGTGGAGATTGCGATATTTTGGTGACTGCGCGAAACGTCTCAACGTTTTCAAATCAAATTTTGTTCGATAGTTCATTAAACGGCATATTTCCAGTTTTGTGTGACAATTTGTACAATATTTAACTCAAAAACTGTGTTTATTCTGTGCAATCCGAATTTGAAACGCTGTGAAATGTGTAAAAGACAATTTAGAAGTGGTGACCAGAACACAACATTTCACTGGTGTGTTACTCAGTGTCGTATCATTCGTTGTATAAACATTATTTACCGATCCCAATATACAAAACAATTTTTAGTAATTTGAAAACATTCTCAGGTTTCCCCGAGATGAAAAGTTAGTGGATATATGGAAAAATATGATCGGGAAATAGAGACGCAAATTATGCTCGCATCATTTTACTTACTACAAGTGATAAAATAGTTGGCCCAAGTGGTCATAAAATTCCCAGAGTAGTAGATAGGCCTATATTTAGTGGAATTGAGAGGTAATAACAACATGTTTGATGTTATATTTCTCAAGTTCGAAACTTGGAAACTTCATATTACCAGAAAATGAACAATATAGTTTGACAGTGAATTAAATCTATTTTCATTCAACTAATAAATCTATGATGTACCTACATATTTCCAGAAAACTTTGAATTTAGATTGTTTTCATTAACTTCCAGCAAGAATGGATAAAATAAATTTGTTAGTAGATCAATTTATTCAAATCCAGACTTTGGTTTCTCTTCAAAGCGAATAAATCTTTCGCCTTCTACTAAAGATTTCCGTGGAGAGGAACAACTCAAATGAGTCTTAGACTCTTTTCCAAGATTGCAAGACACTGATGGTACAGGGGGATTCTGTTGTTGCTATCCTTGTTTCAGAATGAGGACAGATAAAATAATTCCAAATGATCCATAGTTATTGTAAACAAACGAAACTATGGATTTTCATCAAGTAACGGCCAAGTCAATTTCAATTCCAAATGAATCTGAATCCTCAAAAATACTCACCTATCTTGTTGAATACGCCGCTGCACTCGACTTATTCCCCGTGAATATGCATTTCTTCCAAGTGTGCGGGATGAACGCAAGGAAATGTGCACTATAATGGTCGTGAAATACCTGAAGAAACGCAATAAATCGGGCGAGCATTTTAATCTGTCCGGAGTATGGCGCATTCAATCATAAAGCGAAAATATGGAATGATTGTTGGCCGATGGCGTGAAGGTATTCTTACTCGACTGGACTGCCGTTATCAGTGAGGGCAACTCAAAAAGTTAATGAGATCAGAGTCGGTGCCATACCGGCTAGTGATTTCTCTTTGTATGGCAAGCGATCAACACGAAAATAGTATATTATGATACGAGTTTTATAAGATATGAAATTATTATTAAGTACCTAGTGCTTAGGTAATCTTGCCTACATCATACAATGGCATAAATGTATTGTTGGTTGCATAACGAATCTTCTTGTGTCGAACTACAATGCATAATCAAAATAACTAATTCCATAAACTGTACGTTTAATATCAATTTAAACAATAAATAGGAAATCATCAGAATGGCTTGATTTTATTCATGAAATAATACGACTCGTGTTATTGATGATTATCGAAAAACAAATTCCTTCGATTTTGAGAAACAAATCATGTTGCTTGGAAACTACACGAGCGCACAGCGCGATAATCATCAATATACATTTGCGAGTATTAGCCCTGTATGCGAATAATCTTTAGTTTTTATATACCGGGTGTCCCAGTATACATGTTCCAATGGATTGTCTCAGCCCGTCACGCAGTCATTTCAAAAGATAAAAATTTCCAATTCGTTCAAGGAACCTTTAACTGACTTACTTCCGGTTTGACCGGAAGTAAGTCTAATTTTTTATTTCAAATAGCACCCTGTATATCAAATGTAGAGTACAAAGTGTGATGCATTGTTAGAAAGGTAATTTTGAGTAGAAATAAAAAATTGCAGAAAATATACAGAGTATATTTGAAATAAAAAAGCACTTCCAGTCAAACCGGAAGTGATTTCCAATTTTTGTTTTTTACAGTTGAAAGTTCCTTGAACGAACTGGAGATCATGAAATTTTAAATTTTTTATCTTTCGACATAGCTAAGAAAATCCGTTGGAACAGGTATACTGGGGCACCCGGTATATTGTAAGGACAGATATTATTTAAATAGGGTAGACATTATTCGTTTAAAAGTATCATTTGATATGAGTAGCCAAACTATAACTAATTCATGAATTATTGAATTATTCGCAGGATTCTTTCAGATGCTTTGGATGCCTTCGTTTTTATCTGGAGTATTCAATATCTAACGTAAAATGAGGAATAGATATGCGAAAATGCATATTACACTACGTATCAGCACCATTGATCACTTCAATGTAATAGCAAAATGTTTCCAAATATCACAGTATACTATCAATTTTTGACAAATCACAGCCTAATCAATGAATTTCGAGGAAAAACGATCCAGGATCTTGAAAAATTCTACACAGTTACAAAACTCATCAGCGTTTATATCATGAGAAGTCAAGATATTCACATTTGACGAAAAACATGGACCTGTACAGGATCGTTTTTTCCAAAAGAACCATCCCTTACAATTACTAATTTCTGCATAGCATTTATGTATGCAGACCATATAATACATCATATAATAGGTCATAAGTATTTGGAGAATTTGTTACAACTAATAATTTGGGTGGGACAATACATTAGGAATGCATTACAATTACCCAAAAATTATTGTTCGTACACATGTTTGAGAGGAAAAACGTCGAGCATAATTACTCAGTAATCTCTCAGCAGAATAGCGTAGAATTATCACAAACAACAGGTTACCGACGGGACTCAACAATTAAACCATTAAAACATTCCCAAAAATTCTACCGAGATGTGTGGTACCCTTGAACCCGGTACGCTTTTAATGGGAACCTTTGCTATCCCCTTTTCGCAAAATTACTACAATTCCCAGTAATTTATTCACAATACGCCGATACGGAGAACTTTATAAAACTCCCAAGCATTTATTACTGGCCGAGAACTTTTAATTATACCCATGCGCGATATAGTTCCGAACAAAATATATCTTGTCAAAAATATATGGTGCGGTAATAAATTATGTTTGATGTATGCAAAACAGAAAATCGGTGCCTCGAGTGGAGAATTAAATTTCAATTATGAAGATGTGCGCATGCGTGAAGATCTCCGTGAGTCGTTCGTAATCGTAACAGACAAGAAGTGTTACTCAGTCAGTTTTAGTGAAGTACTGGGCCTCTTAGGTGATATGAAGGCAACCACACAAAAATACAGGCCGATATCGTAGTTGTGGGACTCAAAAATAGAACTATCGCAGAATGTGGACCGCAGAATGTGACGCTTTTTGAGAAATTTACTATGATATAAAATTTTTATGGAACCCTGAAAGTCATAATTTACGAATATAGTGAATAGCTGAAATTCTGCTTGGACTGATATGAAATTTGCTTATATTCATCTCTATGATTTCATGAAACAGTTTTGTGAATGCTTTGTAATTGTAATTCGGCCATTTTTATACAAAAATTAAACGGTTAACATTCGTCATACCATTAAAATGAAAAAACATTTCAATGAAGACATCAGTATTAAACAGAGACTAACTAGATCAAGTGGTTTAGTCTGAATTTCGATAAAAGGTCTGAAATTAGATTGATAATTTTATCTAAATGTGATATTTTTCAAATACTACTATCTTATAAGTTTTTTCATTATTAATTTTGATATAAACCATTTCAAACCTCGTGAATCCAGTAGTGTGGAGAATATTTCTTTTGAAAATATCGCAATTTTTTTTTCGATTTCTGATATTGAAAATGAAGACTCATTCACGAAGTTTAGGATTCTGGTATAGACTTCCCAAGTATCAGTAATGAGGAAGAAATCATGCCAATCGTTTTCTGTATATTACACAACAAGTGTGGAAAGTGACATATTTCACACGAGTAGTCGTTTAGCACGAGCCGCGTAGCGGTGGGTGCGGAAACGTAACGAGTGAAGGAAATGCACTTTCCAACGAGTTTTGTATACTATTTTTCCTACGACTCCATTTACTTTCATTTCGCGGGAGGTCTTGTTAAAAATGTAACTTGATCGGTCTCTAGAATTTCAGGTGGTTTTGATTCAATATCAAGTACTGTTTATTTCCATATTCAAGATGATATTCGAATACTTCTCCGACAATTCCTCATTATGTGAATTACTGATTGATTGAGTTAGTTTAGTTTGGAAAAATTTTATTGATATTGACACCAGCGTACATAAAAAACCTTTGACACCATTCACCTGCTAGCGCCAGTAATCACGCAACCAGGAATACAGAACCATAGAAGTATATAGTATGCGCAAGCGCGTACGAGTTACTCGAGTTAGTGCGTCCTTGACTCTTTTCAAACATCTGTGATACCAAAGAATCTTCTCGTTGGTGATACTGTGAATCTGTGATATCAAACTGATGCAAGCAGCAAGCCGCGCATAAAACTGTAGCCGTATTTTTTGAATGATCTAACCCTCTGTCATCAACATCGAAATAGTTCCAGCAAAGAGTATAGTTTTCAGTTTTAAAGTGAATTCAGAGGTTATGTATCAGACACATTGAAATTAATAGATAAAGAATTCTCGGTATAATTCAAAACGAGACAGAAATTTCAATAAATAATATGAATTTGATTTGAGAACGCCTATATTGACAGCAAGTACCTTCACAATATACCTAATTATTTCTATATCAATTCAGGCGACCGTTGTGATATTTTTCATATCAACACTAGTGCTTTTTTTATTTCAAATAAACAATACCATAGTGATATCAGCTACTTTCCGAATAACAAAACAGTGTGATCATTGACGTTTTCATACGTGGTCGTAGGGAAAAATATGTTTTATATTATTTCAAATGGGTCACACTTTTTTTGACATTATTCAACTAAAATGACAGTTAATCTCTTTGATTTTTCTATTTTCTATATAGAAAATATGATATAAGAACAAATTTAAACTGAGATCAATAAAATAAAACTCAATTGTTGGCCTATATAAACTCCAGATTTAGTCTTATTCAACATTTACCAAGAATAGCCATGACTATAATAACAATGGCACTCTGTATATCACTGAAATATATCAGAGGGTGGAAATATCTAACCCCGTATCGCAATCGAATGGTGATCCCAGTATAGACAGCCTCAGAAAAGGGTCCCTTCTTATGTCTACAATAACATTAAAAATCTTTTTGAGACAGGGGTGCATTGAGGTATAATTATTCAATGAATTAATCAACTTATAGTTGAACTCAACAGAACGTTAGACAAAAATTATATCAGATAGACAAACATGTTGATATAAATAAAAGTGCAGCTTACATAAACAATCATTAGAGTTAACTTTGAGTTTTGGTTCAAGTTAACATTTTCTATTTTTGCAAAGACGCGAAAGAAGAGTCTATATAATAATCAATATTCATTTACATACTGTGCCAACCTGTTAACCGATGAATTTTATCCATAATTAGATGTGAAGTTGTGTGAAACACTCTGGGAATTCTGGTTTGACCAACTATGATCTTCAAGTGAAATTCAGATGGAAAGGGACAGTTGATCATCAATGTAAATTCAAAAATTCTATAATTTTCACATAGTCCATAATTCAACCCCTTCTTGTAGGAAACACAGCTCAAAGACTAACCTGAACCGAACCGAACCGAACCGAACCGAACCGAACCGAACCGAACCGAACCGAACCGAACCGAACCGAACCGAACCGAACCGAACCGAACCTAATCTAATGAATCCATTGACATAGCCGACTCTACGATATTTTTATGTTATTCGAGAATGACTTGATGTTTTGAGCGTTACGTTAAAAAAATTCAGCCCGGCCCTGTCCAGACGACAGTGTCCGGCGAAAAGGTGACGTCGCAGTGCCGATTCATCCCCTCGCGTCCTCCAATCAACCCCTGCTAAAAAAACTCGATCAATACATAAAAATTTCATATTGAAAATGATTGAGGGCAAGACGCAGGGGAGAGCGAGATCGGAACCTGCGCGACGGGGGAGGGGGGGTTTGGGGGGGAGGGAGGGGGAGCCTCCATTCTCCGTTCTCTTCTCTCTTATTAAACTATTTTTCTGTTTTTTTTCCACTCCCCGGCCGCCTGCTGGGGAACTTTATTATTCTCGAAAACTACTTTATTCGCGAACTTTTGCTAGATCAAAAACTATTAATTAGGTTGGAGTGCTTGGAGTTGCGACGGGAGATGAAAAGGGGAGGGGGGTGAGGGAAGATGTGCGGGAGGCTGGATTTCAGGCCATTAGGAAGTTATGATCGAGCTGTTTAAAGTTTGCGTCCATGAAAAGGCATGTTTAGGGGAAAAATATAATTGTAGTCCGTACGGAATCCATCGCTCAATATTTGTTTGTTCATTTTTATCTAATATACAGGGTGTTGCATGATGTATAACGTTCAAATTTAAGATGCATGTTTCTGAGGTCATTTTAAGCAGGGCTTTCGCTTTAATTGACTTTAGGCTCACCTAAATTTGATTAATCTGTAATTTCTCAATCATCATCGTTTTCAACATAGAACTGTTCTGAAGAAAAGAAATATACTCTAACATCCAAGAAACGCTCTTCAATCGATAAAACTTTTTATAACAATTCGAAAAATATACAGGAACGAAAATACCCAGAAACACGTAACATTTCAAACAATTATTGTAAACCATAATTTGTTCGTTAATAAAGTATAATAAGTACCAAACAGTTTTTATTACTCTACAGCTCAAATGGCTTTGTCGGTATTTTTTCGGGACACCCTGTATATGTGAATACTATGTACCTGCTGTATTGTCTTGAATATTAGAATGTAGGGGTCGATTTAGATATAGAATAGGTATATTTTGTACATGACAAAGTGCATAGGAGCTTAAAGTGAATGAAGATCGTGCATAAAATATCAAAATCCATGAAGAATATGATTTAGTGACAGTGAAGAAATTTGACAGATCAATGAAAGTGCGTTAGGCATAAACCCGCCTTTAAATACAGGAATTCAAAGTTAATTTTATTGATTTGGGAAACTGAAAGAACACTATAATATTATTGATATGGTCGAAATTATACATTTCATTATGTGAATACGATAATATCTGTTCATTCAATACACCGAATATTAAATATAAAATTAATAACCAATATTACCTATTCAGCATTCCTTTCTCTTTTTATACGTCGACTAGTTCTAGATATTTCTCCAAGATAATTACGCCCATTTGTAGTATTAGGCTATTACCCAGCATCTTTAATTCCATATTTAATGATTCTCACCAACGTTTATCGCAATTTAATAGATTGTCCTTGGGGATAATTTCGAATCTTTTAACCTACTGTTTTTCATAATATCGGTATTAGCTGTTATGGCAATGTAAACATTCCAGAATTATTCGCAATTAGCAAGCAATCGGAGATCCAGCGGCGAGATAACCTAGTAATTACAAAATTAAAGACAATTAGAAATTCCTGCTGTTTATAGAATGGCAATAAAACAGCTCTACAGGAATTGATAATACGATATAGTCAATAAAATCGAACAAACATTACTTGTATGCCTTCAATTTTCCTAACCTGATCACAACATTTTTTCATCAACAACGCGTCTCTCATGAAATGCAATGAAAACGGAAGACGGCCCTGTCAATTCAGTTTCACCAAAACTCTTCAAAATCGAAATGGTAGTACTTTAGTAGTAGTAATAGAGCATCGAATTTTTTTTGTCCAGGAACTGCATTCGTAGAAAAAATCTTGTGTGTATTTCAAACGCAAAGTGTCTTGCCGCTCTCGATCATCATTCGATTTACATTATAGTATATTACAAAACGAGTGTGGAAAGTGACATATTTCACACGAGTAGTCGTTTAGCACGAGCCGCGCGTAGCGGTGAGTGCGAAAACGTAACGAGTGAAGGAAATGCACTTTCCAACGAGTTTTGTACACTATTTTTCCTACGACTCCGAATACTTTCATTTCGCGGGAGGTCTTGTCAAAAATGTAACTTGAGCGGTCTCTATAATTTCAGGTGGTTTTGATTCGATATCAAGTACTGTTTATTTCCATATTCAAGATGATATTTGAATACTTCTTCGACAATTCCTCATTATGTGAATTACTAATTGATTGAGTTAGTTTAGTTTGGATAAATTTTATTGATATTGACACCAGCGTACATAAACAAACTTGACACCATACACCAGCTAGCGCCAGTAATCACGCAACCAGGAATACAGAACCATAGAAGTATTAAGTTCGCAAGCGCGTACGAGTTACTCGAGTTAGTGCGTCCTTGACTCTTTTCAAACATCTGTGATACCAAAGAATCATCTCGTTGGTGATACTGTGATATCAAACTGATGCAAGCAGCAAGCCGCGCATAAAACTGTAGCCGTACTCTCAAATGATCTAACCCTCTGTTATCAACATCGAAATAGTTCCAGCAAAGAGTATAGGTTCCAGTTTTAAAGTGCATTCAGAGGTTATGTAGAAATTAATAGATAAAGAATTCTCAGTATAATTCAAAACGAGACAGAAATTTCAATAAATAATATGAATTTGATTTGAGAACGCTTATATTGACAGTGAGTACCTTCACAATATACCTAATTATTTCTATCAATTCAGGCGACCGTTGTGATATTTTTCATATCAACACTAGTGCTTTTTTTCTTTCAAATAAACAATACCATGGTGATATGAGCTACTTTCTGAATAACAAAACAGAGTGATTATTGACGTTTTCATAGATGGTCGTAGGAAAAAGATATTTTTTCAATACAGCATACGCTGCTCAACAGCGCAAATGGTCCGTGTCAGAATATACACCGCTCAACAAGAGAAATGTTTGTAGTTTTGCTAATGAAAACTCACACACCATTTTCTAGCCCATTAATAGAACATGGAACACACCTTGAAAAACCAGAACTTCATTGAGAATCCCAATCGATAAGCGGCATCCCCGCATCTGTCCCCGCGAAGGTGCGAAATATCAGCTTTTTCACCGCACGCCCTCTCGCTTGTTTTATTCATGGGCCGAACTCGCCACCCCCCAAGCTAAACGTTCCGGCAACATTAATCTTGCACCTACACCGCCACCAACAATGGAGAGGGGGCAGAGGGATGCTGCGCCACTTCCGGAATCATTCTTTTCCTCCATAGATATTTATGAAGTTATTACGCCGGGGTTTAATTCCATTTTTTCGGGGAGAAAATTACCCTCGCTGTTGATTGATGAGTGTCGGCGATATGAACGGGCGAGTCAGCGTTTCGTTTGCCGAGGATATACAGGGTGTGATTGAGCAAGCCGAGAGCTTATCTGAATTTTTGTTTTGTGACTTGATCATTGATCAAAGAGGGATGAAATAAGAGAAATAAGAGAAATAAGAAAAATAAGAGAAATAAGAGAAATAAGAGAAATAAGAGAAATAAGAGAAATAAGAGAAATAAGAGAAATAAGAGAAATAAGAGAAATAAGAGAAATAAGAGAAATGAGAGAAATAAGAGAAATAAGAGAAATAAGAGAAATAAGAGAAATAAGAGAAATAAGAGAAATAAGAGAAATAAGAGAAATAAGAGAAATAAGAGAAATAAGAGAAATAAGAGAAATAAGAGAAATAAGAGAAATAAGAGAAATAAGAGAAATAAGAGAAATAAGAGAAATAAGAGAAATAAGAGAAATAAGAGAAATAAGAGAAATAAGAGAAATAAGAGAAATAAGAGAAATAAGAGAAATAAGAGAAATAAGAGAAATAAGAGAAATAAGAGAAATAAGAGAAATAAGAGAAATAAGAGAAATAAGAGAAATAAGAGAAATAAGAGAAATAAGAGAAATAAGAGAAATAAGAGAAATAAGAGAAATAAGAGAAATAAGAGAAATAAGAGAAATAAGAGAAATAAGAGAAATAAGAGAAATAAGAGAAATAAGAGAAATAAGAGAAATAAGAGAAATAAGAGAAATAAGAGAAATAAGAGAAATAAGAGAAATAAGAGAAATAAGAGAAATAAGAGAAATAAGAGAAATAAGAGAAATAAGAGAAATAAGAGAAATAAGAGAAATAAGAGAAATAAGAGAAATAAGAGAAATAAGAGAAATAAGAGAAATAAGAGAAATAAGAGAAATAAGAGAAATAAGAGAAATAAGAGAAATAAGAGAAATAAGAGAAATAAGAGAAATAAGAGAAATAAGAGAAATAAGAGAAATAAGAGAAATAAGAGAAATAAGAGAAATAAGAGAAATAAGAGAAATAAGAGAAATAAGAGAAATAAGAGAAATAAGAGAAATAAGAGAAATAAGAGAAATAAGAGAAATAAGAGAAATAAGAGAAATAAGAGAAATAAGAGAAATAAGAGAAATAAGAGAAATAAGAGAAATAAGAGAAATAAGAGAAATAAGAGAAATAAGAGAAATAAGAGAAATAAGAGAAATAAGAGAAATAAGAGAAATAAGAGAAATAAGAGAAATAAGAGAAATAAGAGAAATAAGAGAAATAAGAGAAATAAGAGAAATAAGAGAAATAAGAGAAATAAGAGAAATAAGAGAAATAAGAGAAATAAGAGAAATAAGAGAAATAAGAGAAATAAGAGAAATAAGAGAAATAAGAGAAATAAGAGAAATAAGAGAAATAAGAGAAATAAGAGAAATAAGAGAAATAAGAGAAATAAGAGAAATAAGAGAAATAAGAGAAATAAGAGAAATAAGAGAAATAAGAGAAATAAGAGAAATAAGAGAAATAAGAGAAATAAGAGAAATAAGAGAAATAAGAGAAATAAGAGAAATAAGAGAAATAAGAGAAATAAGAGAAATAAGAGAAATAAGAGAAATAAGAGAAATAAGAGAAATAAGAGAAATAAGAGAAATAAGAGAAATAAGAGAAATGAGAGAAATAAGAGAAATAAGAGAAATAAGAGAAATAAGAGAAATAAGAGAAATAAGAGAAATAAGAGAAATAAGAGAAATAAGAGAAATAAGAGAAATAAGTTTTCGTGAATGATATCCACTCACCAATATCTATACCCATTCTGTATCGACAATGATGAAAAAACTAAATGCAATCAATATCAATGACTAAGCCTAGAAAAACCACTAAAATATTGGCTAGCTACTGTTCTCACATAAAATAAATAACCTTTCAGAAATACTTTCATTTAGCCTTTGTCAAAAACTTGATTTCATGATAGGTTTCAGTAGTAATAATCGTTATGACTCCTCGGTCATTATATATTCATATAAACTGTCCCTCATATAGACCTGTCCATCTTCAAATCTGGAGTACAACAGGAGTCTCATTAAGTACCACCCGCAGAGGAGCATCCTGTATATTTATATTCGCCACTGCACGAGAGTGCCTTAATGTATGCTTTTTATTGGTCAATTTGATTTTAGATAAGGATTCACACAGCTCCAGTCTCTACATTCACCGCGACCAATAATTTCTTTATTTATTCGGTCGTCGCAGTATTGGATTTTGTTGATATTGCTTTTATATCGACTATTTAGAGAAGATCGAGCTATATCGGCTCACCAGGGTAAATTAATTAAGTAAATTAGAGGCTGTCTTCTTTTTGAATGTATCGTCCACCTTGTCACGTATAGGTAAACTTTACCAGGAGAGAGGAAAAACAAAATTGGGTGACAATTGAATGGTTCTATTATTGCTTTTTATTGAGCGTAATTTTCATATGAATTTTACGCTGAAGTGAATATGAGAGGAAGAGGAAGAGGAAGAGGAAGAGGAAGAGGAAGAGGAAGAGGAAGAGGAAGAGGAAGAGGAAGAGGAAGAGGAAGAGGAAGAGGAAGAGGAAGAGGAAGAGGAAGAGGAAGAGGAAGAGGAAGAGGAAGAGGAAGAGGAAGAGGAAGAGGAAGAGGAAGAGGAAGAGGAAGAGGAAGAGGAAGAGGAAGAGGAAGAGGAAGAGGAAGAGGAAGAGGAAGAGGAAGAGGAAGAGGAAGAGGAAGAGGAAGAGGAAGAGGAAGAGGAAGAGGAAGAGGAAGAGGAAGAGGAAGAGGAAGAGGAAGAGGAAGAGGAAGAGGAAGAGGAAGAGGAAGAGGAAGAGGAAGAGGAAGAGGAAGAGGAAGAGGAAGAGGAAGAGGAAGAGGAAGAGGAAGAGGAAGAGGAAGAGGAAGAGGAAGAGGAAGAGGAAGAGGAAGAGGAAGAGGAAGAGGAAGAGGAAGAGGAAGAGGAAGAGGAAGAGGAAGAGGAAGAGGAAGAGGAAGAGGAAGAGGAAGAGGAAGAGGAAGAGGAAGAGGAAGAGGAAGAGGAAGAGGAAGAGGAAGAGGAAGAGGAAGAGGAAGAGGAAGAGGAAGAGGAAGAGGAAGAGGAAGAGGAAGAGGAAGAGGAAGAGGAAGAGGAAGAGGAAGAGGAAGAGGAAGAGGAAGAGGAAGAGGAAGAGGAAGAGGAAGAGGAAGAGGAAGAGGAAGAGGAAGAGGAAGAGGAAGAGGAAGAGGAAGAGGAAGAGGAAGAGGAAGAGGAAGAGGAAGAGGAAGAGGAAGAGGAAGAGGAAGAGGAAGAGGAAGAGGAAGAGGAAGAGGAAGAGGAAGAGGAAGAGGAAGAGGAAGAGGAAGAGGAAGAGGAAGAGGAAGAGGAAGAGGAAGAGGAAGAGGAAGAGGAAGAGGAAGAGGAAGAGGAAGAGGAAGAGGAAGAGGAAGAGGAAGAGGAAGAGGAAGAGGAAGAGGAAGAGGAAGAGGAAGAGGAAGAGGAAGAGGAAGAGGAAGAGGAAGAGGAAGAGGAAGAGGAAGAGGAAGAGGAAGAGGAAGAGGAAGAGGAAGAGGAAGAGGAAGAGGAAGAGGAAGAGGAAGAGGAAGAGGAAGAGGAAGAGGAAGAGGAAGAGGAAGAGGAAGAGGAAGAGGAAGAGGAAGAGGAAGAGGAAGAGGAAGAGGAAGAGGAAGAGGAAGAGGAAGAGGAAGAGGAAGAGGAAGAGGAAGAGGAAGAGGAAGAGGAAGAGGAAGAGGAAGAGGAAGAGGAAGAGGAAGAGGAAGAGGAAGAGGAAGAGGAAGAGGAAGAGGAAGAGGAAGAGGAAGAGGAAGAGGAAGAGGAAGAGGAAGAGGAAGAGGAAGAGGAAGAGGAAGAGGAAGAGGAAGAGGAAGAGGAAGAGGAAGAGGAAGAGGAAGAGGAAGAGGAAGAGGAAGAGGAAGAGGAAGAGGAAGAGGAAGAGGAAGAGGAAGAGGAAGAGGAAGAGGAAGAGGAAGAGGAAGAGGAAGAGGAAGAGGAAGAGGAAGAGGAAGAGGAAGAGGAAGAGGAAGAGGAAGAGGAAGAGGAAGAGGAAGAGGAAGAGGAAGAGGAAGAGGAAGAGGAAGAGGAAGAGGAAGAGGAAGAGGAAGAGGAAGAGGAAGAGGAAGAGGAAGAGGAAGAGGAAGAGGAAGAGGAAGAGGAAGAGGAAGAGGAAGAGGAAGAGGAAGAGGAAGAGGAAGAGGAAGAGGAAGAGGAAGAGGAAGAGGAAGAGGAAGAGGAAGAGGAAGAGGAAGAGGAAGAGGAAGAGGAAGAGGAAGAGGAAGAGGAAGAGGAAGAGGAAGAGGAAGAGGAAGAGGAAGAGGAAGAGGAAGAGGAAGAGGAAGAGGAAGAGGAAGAGGAAGAGGAAGAGGAAGAGGAAGAGGAAGAGGAAGAGGAAGAGGAAGAGGAAGAGGAAGAGGAAGAGGAAGAGGAAGAGGAAGAGGAAGAGGAAGAGGAAGAGGAAGAGGAAGAGGAAGAGGAAGAGGAAGAGGAAGAGGAAGAGGAAGAGGAAGAGGAAGAGGAAGAGGAAGAGGAAGAGGAAGAGGAAGAGGAAGAGGAAGAGGAAGAGGAAGAGGAAGAGGAAGAGGAAGAGGAAGAGGAAGAGGAAGAGGAAGAGGAAGAGGAAGAGGAAGAGGAAGAGGAAGAGGAAGAGGAAGAGGAAGAGGAAGAGGAAGAGGAAGAGGAAGAGGAAGAGGAAGAGGAAGAGGAAGAGGAAGAGGAAGAGGAAGAGGAAGAGGAAGAGGAAGAGGAAGAGGAAGAGGAAGAGGAAGAGGAAGAGGAAGAGGAAGAGGAAGAGGAAGAGGAAGAGGAAGAGGAAGAGGAAGAGGAAGAGGAAGAGGAAGAGGAAGAGGAAGAGGAAGAGGAAGAGGAAGAGGAAGAGGAAGAGGAAGAGGAAGAGGAAGAGGAAGAGGAAGAGGAAGAGGAAGAGGAAGAGGAAGAGGAAGAGGAAGAGGAAGAGGAAGAGGAAGAGGAAGAGGAAGAGGAAGAGGAAGAGGAAGAGGAAGAGGAAGAGGAAGAGGAAGAGGAAGAGGAAGAGGAAGAGGAAGAGGAAGAGGAAGAGGAAGAGGAAGAGGAAGAGGAAGAGGAAGAGGGGTATTTCAAGAAATCAACGAATCGACTCAAATTTTTACCCGCTTATGAGGCGGCTCTGTCCAGCGGCAGGTAAGAAGCTCGTTACGAGGAGAGGGGGTGGGGTGGACCCGTGCCTCCCGTCGAGATAATAAGGGGGCGGCCGGGACGCAGAATCTTATTAAATTGCCCGGGCGTCATATCGGGCCGAGGCGGCAGCGGCGGCGGCGTCGTTGCCTAGGTAACGGCCGGGACACTTTGAAAGTCTAATGCATACGTCTCACACTCTTGGCGGGGGCGGCGAAACGTTGGGGGGGAGGGGGGAGTGGGAGGTAGTGGGGGTGGGGGCGGCGGCTCGTCATTTCGATTTCACCCGTTCACTGCCTCGATTAGAGGCCAACGCGGGCTTTGTCTCTTTTTGTCGCTTGAGGGCCACGTACTATGCGATAGGGGGAGGGGGAAAGGGGGGAAACTAACATGGGCGTAGTTGGGGGAAGGGCGTAGGATCAACGTTTTTTCCAAGGAAAGCTAGTAGCCTGAGGATTAGGCTAATTCAGTGGATTGATAATGAAAGTAATCGAATACATCTGTTCGATGTTTGTAGGAGACTTCAAACTCTAGAGGGTTGTTATGACTGAGCAAAAAAATAGTTATTTATCTATCAAGGGAATTATAAGGGCCTTAATTACCGATAGCAAAATTTCCCGAGGGCCTCCGGCCCGAGGATCAGCAATTGCCTGGGGTTATTGAGGCTCATTAATTCCCATGGTACATAGATCATTTTATTTATGACCGATTTCAACGGAATAAATATTTCAAATTATCATCTTCCCAGTATATTTGAATCATGAATTCGATTGTTGCTAGATTGAATCATGAATTTGATTGTTGCTAGATTGTTGCTATGATACTCGTTTGTAGAGGTAATTATAGCATCTCTAACATCCCGAGGGAATTATGACCCTTTTTATTGATATCGTAACTATGACGATATAAGCTTATAATATGCCAATCAGAAATAAAATAATTAAATACATTGGTGAGAACATATATTTTTCAAAAATCATTATGCATAATAAACAATTATTTTTATGTTGTACCACTATGGCTTCTCGAAAACGGTGAATCGTAAGTTAGACGACTAAAATTTGGCTCTTTCATGTTTCGTAATTATATCAATCGTTTTCAATATTCATTGTGGAAAACCGAAATGGCCCGTTTTCTATTAATTGTGCTAGTGTCTCCATTTTCATGAATATGGAAAAGTGTTCGGGAAATGTTCTTCTCTGTTTCGAATTTGCTATGATTTTCTGTTTTCTGGTATTTTACACGACGTTTCGTTCTTCGAGTGCCACCCTCAAATCCATTTTTTCGAATACGGACCTGTAGTTTCTTGAATGAGTTCAAGTCGTCGTTGTCTTCCTTAATTCAGATATGTGTCTCAACTATTTTTCTTAAGATATTTCTGACCAAGAACTCCAACATCAAGGTCCGAGCAATGAGAATTATTTTGGGTTAACAATTTTAGGTTGTAGTATTCTCATAATCGATTTTCAAAATGTTAATTGAAATTTGCTATAAAAGGGTGATATCTTGATGTTTCGCTTCTTTCTATTTTTTTTCTTCACTCAACTGTTGTAAACCTAGCCAACCTTTCCTATAAATTTTAAATTTACCTGCATCTCAAGATTTTTAACGTTACTGATGAGTTGAGGAAGGGTCCAATTCTTATCAAATTTTCTTCGAATAAAATAGAAATAGCTTGCGAGTCTTCGAAAAATATCATTTAATATTTCACTGTTGGCTTCCCCAATGAGTTTATCTGTTGGGAATAATTATTTCCAAATTGAAATTTATTTATGGCAAGAAGTCATTATAATCTTTTCATCTCAGACTTTTATACAACTCATACATAACTTTAAAATGGCGTTCTGACAAATATTTCCTTCCAAACACAAAAAGACGAATGGCAACTTATTTTTAGGATTCTTATTGATACAGAAAGGTCACTGCTCGGGTCACTGTTTATTCCTCAATGAACTTCCACCAAAAAGTTAGTTGCCTAATAATACAGTTCCGACAAATTGGAGCCAGCTGCCCCCCTAGAAAAACTTACCAGCCACGCCAATGCACAATCGGATCTCATATTCCCATTATTTTTTACACAACGCAACCAAACGTACTGGTACCCAGCTAGCCCACATATAAGGTAAAAAACAAAAGTGAGAGAATAATTACCTCCTAATAAGTGGTTATTTACCGCAGAGTCTGATGAACAGAAAAAAAAATCTAATTCCGCCCAGCCACGCCCACCATTGAGACGCCCAATAGAAAGGGAGTAAGAACTCAATAAAGAAAACGTCATTAGAATGGGGTAATTACGTCTATATAACGCATAAAAAGGTTCCGAATCAAAAGGTCCTTGTCCTTTTGAAGGAGATTATTGGTCTGTGCAGGCTTCAAGGTCGTCCATGATAATTGAATTTCTTGCCAGATGTGACGGAATAAATATTTATGAATGGAAACATATTCGAATAGGAAAAACGCGAGGTAATCATATGCGGGACTTGATGTAAACAAACTTAATGTTACGGGATGCAAAAATCACACGGGACAAAAATTGTTGGACGAGCGCTGATTGAATACAAACGTGGTCGATTGTGATTGGTGAAGATTCACATGATATTATAAATCTCGAGAAAAAGGTAAATGTGCTGGGTCACATCTTTATCAATAGAAATAGATGTTTACAGCGGTTGTTCATCTTCACACCTTTTCTAGTTGTATTTCAGAAAAAGATAATTTCAGATTAGTTACTTGTATATTTCAGTATCAGTAATTGTATTCCAGAATAGTGAAATTAATTTCAGACATCATCGATTGTATTTAAAAATAGTGAGTTTAATTCCAGAAAGCGTCAATTGTATTTCAGAATGGTCAATTGAATTTCAGAATTTGTCATTTGAATTTCAGAAGATATCACTTGTTACAAAAATGGTAAATTGAATCTCAGAATAATCAGAAAACAAAAGTTCATGGTTTTGATGGTCTTACTTTCCATTTCTCTCTGAGAAATTATGTTGTTGCCAATGAACATGATTATATTATTCGATTTTGCGCAGAATTCTTGATATACTTCATGCATAATGTCATACTTAATCCAACTGTTTTCGAAATATTTCAGATTTCAAGGTCAAAACTACGTATGCAGGCTGACTTTTTTTTCCTTGTGAAAATTGTGTTGATGTAATCTCTTTATTTACTCAGATTGATCTGTACTACCACAGGAGCAGAAGTACAAATGAAAAAGAGGAAAACGTCAATGTACAATATTGAAAAAATGACACGTTACTAAAATAGATAATGTCACAAAGTTGTAAAATTGGAAATAAAAAAAAATATACATATGAGTATAAAACATAAAACAAACATATGTATAATACCACATAAATATAATAATAAATAATTCCTTCCTATATTCAAATATAGTATTGGATTACAGATAAAACTCATCCATACTGTAGCAGTTCTTTGACAGAAGAAGTTGCTCTAGTCCTGATTTAAAGATATGTACATTTTCAGAATTCCTTATGTTATCGGGGAGTTTACTGAAGAGTTTGCAGCCCTGAAACTTAAAACTTCTTCGATAGAGAGCAGTGCGATGTAGACTAGGTAATAATAAGTGGGCATTCCGTGTATAATGATTATGATAGGCTCTGTTAGCAGATAATGTATTTCCAACATTGCCAACCTTTCGTTATTTTTAAATGTGTGTTATTTTCTAAGACATACATCACTGGGGAGGATAAATTCTCAATCGCTGAGTGTTATAAAAATCTACAATCGTAACTTACCATTCTCTGGAAATATTAAAAATAAACAATCCTCAATGCTTTACATTCCACCTCAACTATTTCCGTTCACATGAAACTTCCAACCTTATTTTTGGCCCATTTTTAGCTAAGAAACCGAGAATCCCCGATTATTTTTCACCAGTGGAACGAATGAATTGCTCTGTGCGTGAAAAAGATAAAAAAGATCGAAAATTTCTAGGGATATATCTTGAAATGAGAATGGTAGATTCTGTGACAAGGTCAGAATGGAAGAAAATCGATAATTTTATCGACCGTATCGCTTTACGATCGGTCATGTCATTGCGCGGCAATTCCGCATCTTGACATCTGACACTGACAGTTTTGAAGTCTACTGCAATCTACGACTTTTAGTCCGATTATAGAATGTTCACTTTTTATATCATCTTATAGAATGAGTGATCATGTTAACATTGTATTATTGAAAATGATTTCGGGATTATTGCATTCAGTACAGAAAAGCACATCATCATACGTCTCTGTAATGTTTAATGCTTTTATAATTTCTGTCTGATTTACATCGGCTTCCTAGAAAAGAGAATATATTTACCCGCGACGATGGTGGTGATTTCCATATTCAAATTCATTCGAAACGTAGTTCAGACGCAATCTCTCTATTTCTTGTAAACACGGTTTATTTTATCTTAGTGAACACCCGATATTTTTTTATATAGTTCAAATATTATATGAGAATATTAGATTTTTTTGATGCATGGCGAAGAATTTATTAAAAACTGAAATTCTGATTTTTTTTCAATACATATAGGAAACTGAAGAATATGTTTATTCTTATCTTGGTCACCTTGTATACGTTCGCATCCAATTTAACTCACTTATACCAAGTAAATCATGAAAATTCTATCCCGTTTTATTATCGAACGTCCACAGAGAATATCCCCTGGCTTCAATATTCCAATTTAAAACCTCAACGCGTAACAATGAATTATTATTTGGCAGTAATTCAAAAGATTTCATGCATAATTCTCTTTATGGCAAAGCGCCATGTCCCATCATCAGTATTCAACGCCCACGTATAAAAAATCGCAACAATATAGAAATGAAAAGATTAGATTCTCTAGCTATCCCTGAAGCATTGTTTATTGCTCCTATCGATAAATTATTGTGTAACTCACATCTCTATGCTGTGTGACTGGAGTGCAAATCAAATTAAATACAGGGCCGGACTTTGACACAGAAAAGTTCAATTTTTCATAGTTTACATGATCAAAGTGGAAACTGTGGCTCAAGAATATACAATAAATGAAAATATAACCCGTACGTATGTAAAAGTTTTTTTTTAGTTGTCAGTTGCCATGTTACCCTATAACATCGAAATTTGCCCACCCTGTACATTGTGTCCAATTCTCGAATGATCCGATTCACTAATAAATGTATTCCTTTAAGGTGGAGTCGACATAAAAAATAACATGGGCCTGTTTATAGATGAAAAAAAAAATCCAGTAATGATAATCTTTAATCGAATTTTGTAATAAAATACAGAATGTTCTGAAAGGAAAATAGTATATCCAATTATTTTTGTCCAATTCATGGCTCTTTCAGTTTTACAGACTGTTCTATTCAAAAAAACAACATTTCGAGTTGTTACGCTTATCTGTATAACCCACCCTGTATATTTTTGGAATAGTATATAAAATGCGTCTTGACATTTTCTAGGATTTTTTTCGAACCCTATAGTAGTTTCAAGTAAGCATGATTTCCGAGATGATTTCTGAATTAACTACGGCAATATTCAGATTCCTTCTCAATCTGTCATCTCCCTATTTTTTGGGGAAAGTCCCACCCCCCTTTATGTCCGTCCCTGGTCGTGGTAGTTATGAATGGAAGTGGAGAAATGATCTCGATCTCAACGTAGAACCCCCAGCACATGTTTGACAGCATACGTGGATTCTCATATCTCATTACCCGATCACAAAAAAAGGGATTTATGGTACGATAATATTGATAATATGTCAAACATGGGTACGTTTCTCCAGAGATATGGTAATATAAAACGCCTTTTTGTACGGCAACGTATTCTCGCTGGGTAAATTATGTGCGTAATTACGAATCAATTTATAAAGTAGAGTTCGAAGATAGCTGGAAGGGGATTAACGAATGGTCACCGGCTTAACTACTAAATAATACATCCATTACACGAGTCTCTCGCCTTAACACTTAATCTGTTAAGATTACTAGCAGCAGATAAAGTTTGGAATCCCAATAAATCATGGGATTGTGATAGTAACCATTTTATTGTGACTTTCTCGTCACCAAGAATTTTTATAATGGTCGTTGATTGAATACATACATAATTTTCCCATATTTCTGGAGAAAAAGACGTTACAAAGTCCTCAGATCGACAGGACCGTAATGGCCCCTCAGCACATTTTTGAGGTGATACCTCAGAAAGCTAGGCCTAACAAGCTTCGAGTCTTTGGGAGCCTACAACTTGTAACGCACTTTCATCTATCTTGGATCAATCAGTATAGTAAACTGATGATCCCTTTCCATTTTAGGTCAGTTCTCTGTGCACACTTGGTGGTTGTTTATGACCTCTTGGTCATTATGGCATTATATATGTCGGATTAGACATGGATTATATGTCTTCAGATATCCGATCCAATTTCTTGATTTAAAATTCACAGTCTGGCTAAGTCTACAGTCTGGCTCCTCTCATCACACATTGGTGCAATGTCGTAAGGTTAGAATATTGGCTACGTTTATACCGAGCGCTAATTTGGTACTCTGACCAAATTGATCATACCAAATTCATACCAAAGGAATAAGTTGATGCCTATTCACACCATATTCCATCAGTAAACAGTTTGGTTCTGATTTGGTATGTTTGGATCGTTTGGTAATCTTATGGTTATTCAGTACCACTGAACTATTTGGGTTGGTGTCCGTGGAACAGTTTTGTTACTCTACTAACTGGCGTAAAAATGTCCATTGTCAAATATCAATCTGATATATTCTATTATTTTGAAGAAATCATCTGTTAGTTCAGAACGCCAGATGGTGTTTACACCATCTTGATCACCTCACTATTTTTGTCTGGTACGCAACCATTTTTGGTACCAAACCAAGCTGAGTACCTGGCCGACTATTCCGTTTACACCAAGGGTAATTGGTTGGTATAAAGCAATTAGTCTGCTTACCAAGAGACGGTATAAACGTGGCCATTGTCCCTGTATTTCCCAGACAAGCTAGCCTCTGCACTTTCTGCAGCTTGACTTAGCCAAAGTGTGCAACTATATAAATGAGGTGACCATGTATACAGGGTCTCCAGAGATGAAACCGACAAAACTTATGGGGTTACTGGGGGTACTGCTAATATGATTGCGAAATGCCATATACAAATGTCCAAAATCACTTTATTACTGATATACAGAGTGATTTGTGAATTTATACAGAAAATTCAATCAGCCATATTGACACCAGGGTGCATAAATAACACTGGAAGGCCTTAACAAGTAGCTCTTTGAACGGAACCAATATCAGGACCGGAATTTTTTTTTTCTTCCGTGTTGAGTTCTTGTGAGAATAACTCACCCTGTATAATGATAATCAATAATCCGAGCTCAGATTCGAAATCTACGAAAAAAATCCTACAGGATACTGTTGAAAAAGTTTCTGGCACCATTTCTGTAAAATTATTATTTTAATGTTCCTCCTTCGAGAAATTGATTGTTTGATAAGGTACAATCAGGAACTGGTTAATATTTACAATATTTACAATACCAAGACAAAAATAATAAGTTCGTAGTAAAATTTCATAAAATACTTGATTCACCCAAATTAACTGAGGAATTAGTTCGAAACAGGGCCGGAATGAGTCTTTTTTGTAGGTAATTAGTTTTTTTGAGAATAACTGACCTATATTATAGCGATTATCAATAATCTGACCGCAGATTCGAAATCTAATGAAAAACTCTTATGTAAATTTGATTGAATATACTGGACTTGATTTTCTGTGAATTATATTTGCTTACTAATAAATTTAATACATCACAACGCACAATAACTTTTTGTAATGAACATAACAAAACAGGAATTCATAAGAAACTCTTATCTACTGATAGTACGAAAAAAATTCGAAGTGAAGCTCTCCGGCATCATTAGATTTTTGAGATTGATTAGATTTCGAATCTGCAGTCAAATTATTGATAATTGCTATAATAGGTCAGTTATTCTCAAAAGAACTCATTACCTACGAAAAGGATTAATTCCGGCCCTAATTCGAATTTATTCCTCAGTAAATTTGGGTGATTCGAGTATTTTATAAAATTTTACTACGAACTTATTATTTTTGTCTTGGTATTGTAAATATTGTAAATATTAACCAGTTCCTGATTGTACCTTATCAAACAATCAAATTCTAGTGTTATTCGTGCACCAAATTCGAAACCAATCGGCTGATCCCTGTATTCAATATGGCGGATTGAAATTTCTGTATAAATCCACAAATCACTCTGTATATCAGTAACGAAGCGGTTTTGGACATTTGTATATGGCATTTCGCAATCATATTAGCAGTACCTATAACCCCATAAGTTTTGTCGGTTTCATCTCTGGACGACTGTTTGGTGACCAGTAGATCATTTTTGGTCTCACCAAAGACTCTGAAGTGCCCCTAGATCTTTGGCTGTCCCAAATCATTTTTTATGGAGAATGTCAGCTGGGTTCTATTCAGAGTTGGAGCTTTGAGTTCGTACTTTTGCCTACTGATGGTTATACTTGCACACATAAAAACAAATTCTCAAATGAAAACGATATATTTGTTCAACGTCCAATTCTTGTTTTGAAAAAGCGCATTTTTCTTCTGAAATAATTTATTTGAAATGAATTTATTGAATATGTCAATTGTAGAAAATTATTTCACTGGAATATTCATTTGGTATAACAAAATGTTCTCAATTCAACAAATTCAAAGTATCCAGAAAAAATAATTAAGTTCTTGAAAAATATATCACGGAATGTCTTCTTTCAAAATAACATTCAACATTTAATCTCTGAATGAGTAAATCTCTGAGAAAGTTTCTTTGGATTGACCATAAAATTTTCTTGAATATCATTATTCAACCAGTTCAACCTATTTTATTGGCATAGAAATATTGGCTTACCATGAAAGAAAAACTAAGGTCTTATGAGATACCAGAGGATATAATTACCACTTTTAGAGGTAAGTTACATGCCTATATCTTATCGACGTTCATTCTTGGGTAGGTATTATTGTGTATCCAATCAATTCACGTAGCTATATCATCTCGAAAACTGATAATTCGTGAAAAACTTGAATAACCAGTGAGTGAAAATTGTGGTTAGGTACCTATGTTCGGATGAACGTTTAAATTTGTCCAAACACTGATTGAACAGTGGAAAAGAGCTTCTTGAACTTGTAGACATCTTAGGTATTTTGATATTGCATATTATACCTAACATATTTTTACATTTTTTTACCAAATTTCGATCCAAGGAAAATGAATTCAGTCGTAAGAATGTGAACCCAGAATTGAAGAAATATAATAACCATACATTGTGCTGAGTCAGATTATCTCTCACATTGTACCTACATGGAGTTGTGAATGATATATTTTATATTTTTCAGTAGTTTGAAACCAGAGGAATACAACTTTATTGCGAGGTAAACTGGTGGACAAGTTCAGAAATATTCTCTACGAATAGGGGGAAAGGTTGTCAAGAAGAATGTCTGCAAGTGATGATATGATTGATGAGAGCCCCAATAAGAGAACGGAAGTTGAGGATGATTCTCATTTCAGGAAATCGATATAATTCCTCTAATTTGATAAAATTCTTGATACAAAACAATATACAGCTAAAACTGAAAATCTGATTCTTTTCGTTCAAGAAAAATGCGAGTCATTGAGAGATTATGATTGTTTTGATTTGAATATATTGTGTTATCAATCTGAAATATTGTATTATTCTCACGAAGAACTCCATTCATTTACTATTCAAGAAATATATAACATTGGTATGAGTGTATTTAATTGGAAACATAATAGTCTTGAATTGAGCAGACATTTATTCCAGTATATATAAACAAGCCATACTCTTGAATCAAAGCATATCAAACCAAATCAAGTAATTCTTTTTATGTGTGTGGAACCAACACTGGTTTGCTAGAATTAACACTTATTCTCTCCTTTGCGCACCAGCTTCTAATTATGTTATGTCTCTTATGGTGACGACCATAGATCTTATTGCTAACGCTAGATCCAGTATCCAGGTTACTTGTTTTGTAGGTCCCAAGGGGGGGGGGGGGGTTTAAAGTACCAACGTTGATTGGTCGTTTTCATTTTTGTCCATACATGTGTTGTACCACGTGATCATGTAGTACCTACTTTCTTGCTGCAGACCCCTCTAGACCAAAAAATTACTACATGATGCCGGATCTAGCGTAAGCAATAAGATGTATGGTGACGACCGTCATCATTTTTGAATCATCAACGATTGTTATGGCTACAGAGTGAGCTAGAATTCAACCAAACTCAAAAAAGGCGAGAGGACAATTCCTGGTAATGATATACTCATTGCAGTCATTACACTAATATTTGTCATCTCTCAGAACAACTTCTCATGATCTACTGACCTCATCTCTTGAAACAATATGCTTATTTTCAATTTTCTCGAAGGGTGAAATTTCCGAATCGACCAGATGATAACCGCTCATCCCTTTCGGTACTGCACCATCGACTATGAAACATGGCAATGGATTCATCTACTAAGACAAGCCTTATAGTAGAAAAAGGTATAGATCGTGAGAACCAATGATGAGCCGTAATTACTATTATGACTACGAACTCCAATCTCGTTCCTAATTTCCATAGAGATCGATACCATGCTCGTCAATAATTGCGAGGACTTCTCTTCATCGTCTCAGCTCGCAGCGTTATCTGAGAGCCTGCCTCGAATTGTTATTAGTCAAACTCGCAAATGCTTATAATAACCACGTTCCACGTTGCTTGAGACGTATGCGTGCCTGAGATTAGTCAACTCGACGTATTCGGGCATTTTTACGCTTAGAAATCTTGATGAAAGTGTTATTCTTATTGTAAAAAGACCAATTTTGAGCTTCATTCACACCTTGGAAATCATGTGGAGCGACTTATTTATCACCTAACATTTAATACTTATCACTTATGACAGATGAATCATGGAAATATCATTGATTGAAGTAGAAGTAGAAGTATTTATTTCTCCACATTATACAGTAGTACAGGTAGAACGTCACGAACAAACATACGTTAAAATATATAAATAATAAGAAAAACAGTACATAAACATAGATAAAATACAATTAGGACTGAATGTATCAGGATCATCGAGTCAATCACAAACATTCAAATTCATTCTTGTTTAAATCAAGATACTCGTTAACACTGTAGAAACAATTTTTCAATAAAAACGATTTGATTCGACATTTAAATTGAATGGAACCCAGATTTATTATCTTAGAAGGTAGTCTGTTATACAGGGTGCGGCACCGAAAACGAAACAGATCGAATATCTTATAGACACATGTGTTGTGAAAAAAATGCAAAAACACGTCGATTTGTAAACCAAGGGGGACATCTTTCTACCATAACCTCAACTGTCATACCTTTCTCTCCTCCCCTTGGTCACTATCACCCATACAATTTAAATAGGGAAAGTACTAAGTGTGACACATCACTGAAAAGGTAATTTGAAAAGGAATTCAGCCATGTGAGTGTTTGCTTCGTAACTTTTCATTTTGGCGCCCTCTTGCGAAAAAAAAATTTTTATTCAAAGGTACGAATGTCGTCAAATAACTCCAGAAATGCTCCAAAACCTCAGACGTTTCGAGACTAACTTATACTCATGTATGGCAGTTAATGGAGAACACTTTGAGCAGCTATTGTCAATTATTGTAGTTTGGAATGATTGGAGTAAAATTTATGCAAGCCTTTCCAATTTTTAAGTTCATACACTGTTCATACACTGTCATTTGAGGTTATGGTAGAAAGATGTCCCCCTTGGTTCACAAATCGACGTGTTTTTGCATTTTTTTCACAACACATGTGTCTATAAGATATTCGATCTGTTTCGTTTTCGGTGCCGCACCCTGTATAAATGTAGGTTCAGAGAATTTTTCTGCGACATCTGTAGTCTGAACCTAGGACCTGACATAAGATCAGATTATCGAGTGGTGTAATTGTGGACTTCGGATTGAGTCAAATATTTTTGTTAGTTTAATGAATTTCAAGTAAACATGAGTAGATGAATAAAGTAGGAAGTGGCATAATTTGAAAACTAATGAAAATAGGGCGACAATGTTCACGATGATGTACCCCCGCCATTACTCTGATGACTCTCTTTTGGAGAATGAAAGCCTTATAAAGAGTGGCACGAACCACCCCACAGTAGAATTCCATAAGACAAGACTATGAAATAAACCATAATAACATGACTTGAGAACGTGAAAACTGACAATATTTCTCAAACGTCTAATCAAAAAGGTGATACTAGATAATTTCTTCGCTAATACTGCGATATGTGATCTCCAGTTGAGTCTATCATCTATTTGGAGTCCAAGTAATTTCACACAGCTACCACGAGTGATATTCGGATTGGAAGATATTAGAATGATCTGATTTTTTTTCAGATTAAGTTTGAGTTTATTACAAGTGAACCAGGTTAGGTTGTTGTGTTATAAAACTATTTGACACTTATGATTTTCCACCTAAGACTTAAGAAGATGACCAACTTCCAACTTAAGAAATGGACGATAAATGATCATAAATGAAAATAGGAGGTGCGCATGTTCGAGCAACGAAAAGTGACATCCTGTTTCCCGCGATATTTGAATTTTGGGTTATATTTTCGAATATTATTTGTTGGTGTGGATAGTCTGTAATTATTTGGTTGCATTTATCAATTTTTTTATAATAGTGATAAGACCATGGGCATCATTTACTTCATGTAGTTTGCTCATGATTTTTGGGCTTGGTGTTTACTTGAGATGCATGAGAAAGAAATGTCGGGATTGAAAATACACAGTTAAACCCATAAATAGGAAGAGGAATACCCATTCCAACTCCATTTTCATTTGAACATGATGGATAATATGGATATTCAACAGTTTTTCATTTTGAAATCGATGTCAACAATAATAACTTCAAATTCTAGCTATTCATCAGATCAGAGGGATGCTCTTATGCAACAAATTGCTTATGTTAGACTGACTACTATATGTACACATGTCATCATAGAGGAAACCAGCGATGTACTATGGAAAATTTACTGAAAAAATCGATTGGCATGGAATCTCAATGAAATTTTATGAAAAATGGAATATGCCAAACTGTATTGGTGCCCTTAATGGAAAGCATATTCAGATACAAAATACAAAACATGCTGGAACAGGATACTTCTCCTACAAGAAGACTTTCAAGCATAGTATTGATCTGGCTATCTGTGATGCATCTCATAAATTCATCTTCATTGATGTAGGCTGTCCAGGATCAAATCATGATGGAAATGTATTCCGTAATTCAATTTTCCATTTCTACCTTCAGTTTTCTGAGATATATTTGGCCAATTGTTTTCCAGACAGTGTTCCTGGCGAGTTTTTTTAGAATAACTACTTTGTTTATCATAAATATGTCTGAATTCTTCAACTTTTTGGATTAATAGAGTCCATGACACAAATAATATTTAAATAAAATCAAAGAAAATCCTAACAAAAACAATAATAATAGTTATAGGTCAGAACTTGCCAACGTCAAAATTATTTGTTCCATGTCAAATATTTCTAAATCTTAAGTTTTTTTATGACATAATGAACTTATCAGCTCTCAAGTCTTAAATATTAGGTGATAAATCTTAAATGTTAAAAGTTTTTATAAAGTCACCCTGAGTCTCAGCAGGTCCTACAAATTAAATAATTTGCATACCGCATATATGCATTTGATATAGTGCTGTTGAACTCCCATCAAGATTGCCAGCCACACTACATCACGATTATACACATAATTTCTGTTAGGAAGTCAATAAAATACATTTACACGATTGGATTGTTTAATGGCGATAAAATTGCTCATAAAATAAATTATTTTCTGTACTGTGCCAAGTGAAGAGAGAGAAGAGAAAATTGATGAGACATACACGTAGAACATATCACAAACGAAATGGAGAATGAGTTGGGCATGTTCCGATGCAATATCCATACAAAGTTTCCCAGTTCTCTGTTATTACGATGTCAATAATCTTATAGTTGAATCCTTAAGCTCGATTTATAAACTCCGCTGCAGTAGCTACAATTGACGTTGCCGTTCCAAAATGTATTGACAAGATATCCGACGGCACCTGCGTCACCTGTAGAATTTATGAACAGATGTTTATTCTTAGCACACTCTATCTACGAACAGTTAACTGGAGCGTCAACTGTAGCTATGGCAGCGGAGTTTATAAATTGAGCTTCACTTCCAATAACTTTTCAAGGTGATCCTTTCATGTATCTGGGTGCTAGATTATGTCAGTTCGTCTTTAAGGTGATAACTTTCCTTTTCCCCTTGTTACTTTTATGTTTTTAGATATAGAGTATTGCTTCTCGATGATGATATTCTGGAACAGCTGTATTCAATAGTTCAATAGATTATGGTTCTATAGTGTATAACTCTGCCAAGAAATCGGTTCTGAAAGACCTCGATGTAATCAGCAACAACGCCATCAGAATTGCACTCGGAGCTTACTGCACAAGTCCAACTACCAGCATTCATTGCGAAGCAAGTGAGCCATCATTATCCTCGAGAAGACAATTGCTAACTCTTACATATGCTTCCTCTATATTTTCATTTCCGCAAAAACCTGTCCACCATAACGTAGTTGCGAATAGATTTCGAATTGTCTTTGAGAATAAGAAGAGAGTCGACATTCCCTTTTATGAAAGACTAAACCGGTATTTATCTAGCCTACAACTCCATAAACCAAAAACATTCATTTCCTCAAATATCCCAAACCTTCCACCCTGGAGGATTCCCAAAATCATAGTTGACGATACCCTCTCACGATATGATAAAAGTCAGATGAACCATGGAGGGATCAAGGCAGAATTTCATCGTCTTCTGGAACACTATGCAGACTTTAACTTTATCTACACAGATGCATCCAAGACTATAGACGGAGTCGAATCGGCCTTCACTATTGCAGATTTCCAAGCTTCGTTCAAACTACCAACAGAGAGTACGGTATTCACGGGAGAAACATACGCTATATGGAAAGCCTTGAAGTACATAAATATTAAAGAAATTGGGAAATGCCTCATTATAACAGATTCAATGAGTGCTCTTCTGGCAATTAATCAAACAAACACCCAAAATCCCATTATACTTTTCATCAAACAAGAGCTCCATATACTCGAACAAAACCAAGCAGTGATCAGATTTATGTGGGTCCCATCCCATGTGGGTATTCCAGGAAATGAAAAGGCAGATCAACTAGCAAAAACAACAATCTTAAATCCATTGACTGCTACTGAACCCAAAATAAACCACATTGACCTGAAATCTTTCTACAAACAAGAAATCACCAAAAATTGGCAACATCAATGGTATAGTTCCACCTCTAAGCTAGCAGAAGTGAAAACATCAGTACTCCCATGGAAAAATTCCCCCAAGAATAGAAGTCACCAAGTGATCCTGACACGTTTACGACTGGGACACACCCGCTTAACACATGGATACCTCATAACAGGTGATAACAAACCAAGATGTGAAGTGTGTGGAACTGACCTGAGTGTTAAACATATTCTAACAGAATGCGTGCTATATTACATCGACAGACTCAATCATCACATCCCACAAACAATAAAAGACATACTTGGTGAAAATTGTGTTATTGAACAATTGATGGCTTTCCTCAACGATATACACATTCATAAACTTATATAAATTAATTGAACATACCTATTATATACTAATTGAACATCTGTATTATGCCGTTGCTAATAACCCTAGCGGTTGATGCAACTTTCCTTAAAAAAAAAAAAAAAAAAAAAAAAAAAAGTTCAATAGTTCAGTCAATAGTTCAGTGTAAGGCACAAACTCAATAAAAGTTTGCGAACTGGTCTTCTATATATTCTCTCAGTAGATATATCGTCTGATGATTTTCACGGATTCTTGAGTTCTATTCTGGATTTATGGAGTAATCACAGATTATGACTATATTGATATCTCTAATACATCTAAAGAAAAGGTAGAATTTCGTACAATTTCAACTATTAGGGATTTTCTTCCTTCATTCCGGAGTCAATAAAGTTATTGTCAAGTCATTTGAATTTCATCATACATTGTAGAACTGAATTAGAATACAATGAATGAACAATTTAATCTATAATGAATGGTTAGAAGTAACTCATTTTACTTGTTATGTTTAATGAATGTCATTAAAGAGGTGGAATATTTTTTCAACAGCCTTCCAACGACCTAGCAATCACCATGCTAGTACCAAAAAAGTATATAGTGTACCAACACCTACTTTGGAAAAAGTAAAAGTCATACTCCAAAAATGTTGATCATTGTCAAACAATCATAAAATTAGAATGAGTGCATCAGGTGTCACCAAATTCCTATGAATCTATTGAATCTGTTGAAATTAGCATATTGCTGCATCATAGCACACTACGACCACTTCGATCAGATCTTAATATACAGGATGATTCATCTGAGCATGTGATGAATGTTAACAATTTATTTCCCTATATATGTAGTAAATGATATGAAATAATGTCTTGAACATAAGTAAGGTGAACTGCCCCAGTCTTTGACACCCTGTCAGTAACTGACACATTTTTCATGAAACGAATTTTTAAGCTTCTATATCAACACATAGTTTTCGAGTCTGAGAACAACGGAAATCCTTTGAAAAGCTGTCATCAACTCTCCCAATGCAATCTCCGCATCGCATATTTTAAAGCACTGAGCCGCGTTTCAAGAGAGACTTGGAACTAGCGACACTAAGCGGCTGAAGAAAGAAACACTCCAGAAACAAAGCTCCTACGTTATGAGACATGGGGGTAGCGTTTTCAAAAATCTTGGATGTTTTTTGGTGAATTGTTGATGTTTGAGATTCAATATCTCATTTTATTTTTGCATTCCTTGGATGATGCCCCTCAATAGATATAAAAGTCGTGACGTCACAAACTATGTTGGTATTCTTGAACTTTTCCAAACAAAATAATTTCGCATGTAAATCTCCATACAAAACTTTTGAAGTATCTTCTAATATTTACCGTGAATACTTAACGTATTTCAAGATCATTCACAAAAAGTACGATTCATCTTCAAAATCAGAAATAGGTATTGATAGTTTTGAATAAATGTCCATCAAAGTGAAGTGAGGTGGAGATTTTGCTTTGTTATTGTATTTATTTTCTACATTATCTTATTTCCTATCACAATTAATGTGATGTGTGAAAAAGTATAAAAAGTGTTTGAATCAAGAAATGGGTATTATTATATCATTTATCTGTTGTAGATCGTGGAAAGATATACTGAGGTTGATGCTGTCATCAGAAATGTTTTTCTCTATGATAGTGTTTTCTTCTTTGAAATCTGTAAGCTCATCTGTGAGTTAACAAGCAACATTGAATAAATATAAGTTCTTCCAGAAGATCTATAGTTTAGAAACAAGAAGCTGTTGTTTTATCGTGAATATTAGCATGGATCAACCCCATCAAGATCTTGCATCGAACAATATGTTCTCACCATTGCCTTTTCGCCCCTAGTTATCAGTTTTTCCTCATCTCTGAAGAAATGCATTATTGTTGATATGGCAGTATAGGCGAGATTATAGGTATGGCAAAAATGGTGATATTTTCATCAAATGGAAAAGTTTGATCGAAGTCAATAATATCACTCAAAAAAAGTAATCACATCAGCTTTTCGTCTTTGGAAAAACAATGTCATTTGATATTCCCCGATTTATTTGAAGATGATTTGCAATCTTCATATACACAGTGATGATTGCCAATAAACATAAACATATTATTGTACCTGATTCACATTTCAGACAATGAAGGTATATACCAATTATCGCAGGTTGTTTAATCTGTGCTGTGATAATCCTCAAAACCTTTTTTACTTTTCCTTTTGAATTATATTTCATAGAAAACATGTTATACATTGTAAGAACATAAACCCATCCGAAATATTGGATCGTGGAATCGTGTTAAACGAAAACATTAGTAGTAAACAAAACACGCGATCAATATCTTAGCGCCTGCGCATATATATGACTGGACCTTTAAATTTTGCGCTTTCGACACCTCTGTCTGAAGTCTGTGAGGTTTTCTAATCTGTGCGTTTGACGTCACACGCCACTGGTCCATCCCCCCTACCCCGCTGCCAGCACACTCTAGCGGCCGCTCATTAACGAGTGATTTAAGCCCACTAAAAATAACAGGCGTTTCGCCATTCACACCGTTCGCGCCCGTTCCAATCATTCCCAGAAAGGATTCGATCATAAAAAATGTCAAAACTGCAACAGCCTTTCAGTACGGCATAATAAAACAGAGCGAGAGAGGGCACCTCAAACTAGCCAAGTAAGTTAAGGCTCGCGCTCACTAGCAGGCCAGATATGGACTAGCCATTATGGGTGATGCCGTCTGCCATTTTGGAGCCGCCATGTTGAGTTTTCGGATTTTGAATTAATTAATTCACGGCTATTTCAAGAAACAACGAGTTTATTTCGATTTCCTGAAATCAACCAATCAACAGTAATTTGTATTGATAGAAAGCTACATAGCTTTCGACATAACTAATGAATATAATATGTACCTACCTTGCTTCCGATCATTCACAATAGTTCTATAATTCGACAACTTTCACTGTCAGATATAATCGAGTTTTCTTAATAGAACGTCGTTTCAAAATGGTAAGATTTGGTCAATAATTTTTAGAAAATATCGAAAAAAATTTTAGTGTTGGTATAATTTTTAGAAAATATCGAAAACACTTTTGATGTAGGTACTTGTGCAAGTTGTGCATTATTCTCCATAAAATACATTTGATACATTCAAATCGTAAGCAATTAAACATAAATTTATTGATGAAGAAATGATCCCTGATGTATATTTACCCCCGATAAATCAACTCCTGTAGATAGTAGAATATCTGAGGTTAATGTTTAGTCATTTTGACAGCGATAAAAAAGTGCATCCTTTTTTACTGCGAAAAAATGACTGTTCCTTGAAATTATACTTCATCTAGAGAGAGCGCGATTCATTTAAATTTCTGTCAAGTAAACTTTTAATGTTCACACTAAAATTCACAAGATGACCCGTTCTGGAGAGATTGTTCATTCATATCATGTCATTGTCATTTTCCAAAAAAATAATCGAAATTTTTTATTTTGAATAAATTAGACTCGAAAAACTGATATTAGACAATATTTTCATCATCATCATCATCATATATACTTTATTCTCATAGACAAAGCATTGTAAATGGTAAAAATAACTTATAAATAAAATATTACAATAAGTACAATTATATATCAAATGAATTAATATGAATTACTGCCACAAGTTGATACGTACCAATAAGAGATTAAAATGTTTAAAAGAACAAATCAAAAATTTTATAAATCATGAATAGTCATACATCAAACATATCCGTTTTTCTCATAAAATATATTTTTCATTAATTTCAAGAGGCTACGTACAAAAAAATCATATTTCATATGCATTTTCCGAATAATTATTATGGAAGACTTAATTTTTCTTTTTCTGGGAAAATTTGCATCGGATACTCTGTTGGAAATACAGCTGCTAGTGTGATATTTGGATATTTCTTTTATTTATAATAAGAGTGCTATGAGACTGGCAAGCTATGACCAAATAATCAATATGTTTTTTTTTTCAATCTGAGAGGTAAAATCTATTGAACTTCTTGAGTTAAGCTGAGTGTTTGCCGCTTGTCTACTTAATTCCTATCAAATTAAGTAGAGTGATGTACATAATAGGTACTCATTTTTCCTACGACCACGTATGAAAACGTCAATAATCACACTGTTTTGTTATTCAGAAAGTAGCTCATATCACCATGGTATTGTTTATTTGAAAGAAAAAAAGCACTAGTGTTGATATGAAAAATATCATAACGGTCGCCTGAATTGATATAGAAATAATTAGGTATATTGTGAAAGTACTCACTGTCAATATAAGCGTTCTCAAATCAAATTCATATTATTTATTGAAATTTCTGTCTCGTTTTGAATTATACCGAGAACTCTTTATCTATTAATTTCAATGTGTCTGATACATAACCTCTGAATTCACTTACTGTTTCGATGTTGATGACAGAGGGTTAGATCATTCAAAAGAGTACGGCTACAGTTTTATGTGCGGCTTGCTGCTTGCATCAGTTTGATATCACAGTATCACCAAAGAGAAGATTCTTTGGTATCAGGTATCACAGATGTTTGCAAGGAGTCAAGGACGCACTAACTCGAGTAACTCGAACGCGCTCGCGTACGTACTTCTATGGTTCTGTATTCCTGGTTGCGTGATTACTGGCGCTAGCAGGCGAATGGTGTCAAGTTTGTTTATGTACGCTAGTGTCAATATCAATAAAATTTGTCCAAACTAAACTCACTCGATCAATCTGTAATTCACATAATGAGGAATTGTCGGAGAAGTATTCAAATATAATCTTGAATATGGAAATAAACAGTACTTGATATCGAATCAAAACCACCTGAAATTATAGAGACCGCTCAAGTTACATTTTTGACAAGACCTACCGCGAAATGAAAGTATTCGGAGTCGTAGGAAAAATAGTGTACAAAACTCGTTGGAAAGTGCATTTCCTTCACTCGTTACGTTTCCGCACTCACCGCTACGCGGCTCGTGCTAAACGACTACTCGTGTGAAATATGTCACTTTCCACACTTGTTGTGTAATTATACCATTACTTACTTCCACTTTCATTTTTCAAAGTGTTTGAATGTTCAAATTTTGTGAATTCCCGCCAAACACGAAAATACGAACGGGTCTGCACAACGTCCTATGGGATTTAGATGCAGAAGCGTTTGCACTTTGATATTTGCCAACATTTATTTACTAATCACCCGGTATATCTTCTATTATAGTACCGAAGCCGGCCCTGCATTTGGACTGGTCTCGAAACGTGTGGAACGGTGTGGTCCCAGACAGCGGATTCTAAAAAAAAATCTCGTTGTACAATGGAGCTCGAGAAAACACATAAAAGTCTGCATAAATAGACCTCGATGACCAGGTGGACGATGCTCGGAGGTGCTGGACCACCGCTCGGGATCAACAGTTACGTAATGAACGAATTAGAATGCAAGATGGAGATGCTGAGCTTCTGAGTTGGTTGTCCACATGTCACGGTCAATAATTATCATAGGTGTTTTTTGTGTCTCGTTTCTTCCACTCATTATTTTCCACTCATCTGTGTGGGTAAGAGCCATTATGCGCGAGTAGAATACTATACTTTATCTACAACTATCTGAATATCTGAACAACTTTGGAAGTTAAAAAAATCGTGCGCACGAAGTAATGCCAATTTATTAGGTATGCGAAATGTATCATATTATTGCAAAATATCAATTTAAGTACAGAACAAAGAACAGATTACTTTCAACGGTTCAGAATAAAAAACAATAAATTCTTGTTTTTCTTATTTGTACACGAGCGACAAACTATGATAACTCAAGTCAGAGAAGTCTCGTGTATTTCACATAAATTTTTTGTAATGTGCTTTGGTAGAACCCAGAGATGGCTAGTATTCTCTCCACTTCCATTTGAATTTGTCGACGATGGGATGTCATGCACAAAATTACAAAATCGTACTTTCATTATTACTCGATTCATCAAAGCAAGGACTGTCATCAACTGTTGAAAATCGCATGAACTGGTATCAATGGAAGTGTTTCTACAGACTTTCCTGGACTATAGCCACTGTCATGTTGCACTGCAGAAC
This sequence comes from Chrysomela aeneicollis, assembly GCA_029955515.1. Classification (NCBI taxonomy): domain Eukaryota; kingdom Metazoa; phylum Arthropoda; class Insecta; order Coleoptera; family Chrysomelidae; genus Chrysomela; species Chrysomela aeneicollis. Next base: position 18,254,055 of record JARUHQ010000010.1, read on the forward strand.
AATGAGCTGATTCTTTCGTGATGGTGGCAAAAATCTACCAGATCTAGGAAGATCATGATCATGTAAAATTCACAGTATTCGGACTCAGCTTTCCTATAAGAATAAATATGTAGACCTAATTCATTTAACTATTTCTCTATCTACCCAAGGTGGATATAGATATAGTGGAACGAGTACCATTGAAAGGCACTAGAAATATTTGTAGACTTCTGCCTACTTGATTTTGTTGCATTTCAATCATAGTTTCAAACACTGGTTATACTTCCACAACTTCATATGGATGGCGCCACGTTTGCTGATTCCGCATGATGAATATTAATTTTCACAATTTCTCAGTTATTTTGATTTTGTGTGATTTGTTCAATCATATGTCAAGACAAAACCACAATTATGAATGATCTGTCACTGTCACTTGAACACGAAACACACAGTGTGAATCGTAACATAGACTACGAGCAGATATAATTCAATGTTTTGCGTGGTATCTACAAGGAAAGTAATTGTTTTCTGCTCGTAGTCTACCAGACATTCATTTCAAACTATGTTTGATATTTCAATTGGATAGACTATTTTCTCTTTCGATATTTTTGTCCTATTTCATTAATTAGCTTAGTCGAGCTATCAGCCTCTTCCAAGTTCTGTAACTTGGGGGAATTGTTTCTGGAGTGTTTCTTTCTCCTGCCGCATGGTGTCGCCACTTCCAACTGTCTCTTGGAACGCGGCTCAGTGCGGTCAAATAGACGCGACGAAAATGCATTGGGACAGGCAACGCTTCGAGTGGAGATCTCACGGTCTCTACTCAGATAACTACCCTGCACTGATGAGGGCCAATAAGCCCGAAACCGGTATGCAGGTTGTTAAGCGTGCCTGTCCCGATGTGAATTTGTCACGTCTTAGGAAGAAAGTAACATTTGCGATCTGCATTCACAGTGTGAATCGTTGCATGGACTACGAGCAGATATAATTCAATGTTCTGCGTGGTATTTACCAGGAAAGTAGTTGTTTTCTGCTCGTAGTCTACCAGACATTCATTTCAAACTATGTTTGATATTTTAATTGGATAGACTATTTTCTCTTTCGATATTTTTGTCCAATTTCATTTATCAGCTTAGTCGAGCTATCAGCCTCTTCCAAGTTCTGTAACTTGGGGGAATTGTTTCTGGAGTGTTTCTTTCTCCTGCCGCATGGTGTCGCCACTTCCAACTGTCTCTTGGAACGCGGCTCAGTGCGGTCAAATAGACGCGACGAAGATGCATTGGGACAGGCAACGCTTCGAGTGGAGATCTCACGGTCTCTACTCGGATAACTACCCTGCACTGATGAGGCCCAATAAGCCCAAAACCGGTCTGTAGGTTATTAAGCGTGCCTATCTCGATGTGAATTTGTCACGTCTTAGGAAGAAAGTAACATTTGCGATCTGCATTCACAGTGTGAATCGTTGCATGGACTACGAGCAGATATAATTCAATGTTCTGCGTGGTATTTACCAGGAAAGTAGTTTTCTGCTCGTAGTCTACCAGACATTCATTTCAAACTATGTTTGATATTTAAATTGGATAGACTATTTTCTCTTTCGATATTTTTGTCCAATTTCATTTATCAGCTTAGTCGAGCTATCAGCCTCTTCCAAGTTCTGTAACTTGGGGGAATTGTTTCTGGAGTGTTTCTTTCTCCTGCCGCATGGTGTCGCCACTTCCAACTGTCTCTTGGAACGCGGCTCAGTGCGGTCAAATAGACGCGACGAAAATGCTTTGGGACAGGCAACGCTTCGAGTGGAGATCTTACGGTCTCTACTCGGATAACTACCCTGCACTGATGAGGGCCAATAAGCTCGAAACCGGTATGTAGGTTGTTGAGCGTGACTGTAATGATGTGAATTTGTCACGTCTTAGGAAGAAAGAAACATTTGCGATCTGAATTCACTATTTGGACTATACGAGCAGATATAACTCAATGTTCTGCGTGGTATTTGCCAGGAAAGTAGTTGTAATTATACCTGTGATTGATGATTTAGTTTTTTTCTCCCAGAATCATCGTATATCTCTGCTGGATGCTCGAGCCGTCGGCAGCGTCGGAACGCCAGGCGTCGAGGCGCCAATTAACGGCGCCGACCTATCGGGGAGCTCCGGGGCGGCTAATGAGCGGCGGACGAATCGGCGGCGGGGAATTAACCAATTAGAACGGAGAATCGGCGGAAGTAAAGATAAATATTTTGCGGCTCTCTGGCCGGGAGCGCGATTTGGTCCAGATCTGCGTTGGGAGGAGAGGGGAGTGGGGATGATGAGGGGAAGGGCGGGGAAATCAGGTGAACCTACGCGGGTTAGAAATTCTGACGTCATTTATCTCGATGGTCGGTATATAGCATCGACAAACTGTCACTTTGTCAAATCGAAGGTGTGGTGCATGGAGTTCCGCAGGGCACAATTCTGGGACCACTCATATTCGTTTTTTATGCTAATTATATTTTTCTTCATATTTTTCCCAAATGAATGTGCCTGTTATGCAGGCGAATGCTCTTCATTTGTCTCAGATAGAAACAATGCTTATCGAGGGAATATTTCTAAAAATTTTTCTTCGAAAGATGACAGATGAAGCAACTCAAACTCTAAGACACAAATCGAAAATAGTACTCAAGATATAATTATTTCTACTAATAATGATATTGCCATTCATTCAGGAGTTTATACTCATGGATAACTAAACTGTGTTTGATATTTGAATGGAATAAAAGATGATATGTCTTTCTTTCAATTCTTGTTACTTCGTCCGATTCATGACTTTTCATTTTTTGATCAATGTTATTTTCCGAAAACTGTCAGTATCTATCTACTCCAATACTACTTATTATGAATGCATCTCTTCTTGAATTTGAAATAGAGGGCGATCTTTAGATCGAAAAATACGAGTGAATTCACTTGTACTGATACATAATAACGACAATTTTCAATTTTTCTCCGATAACATCACGTTGAAGAGTTCACCAAAATTTTAAATTATTCCAAATTCGACTATGCTGCAATCTAATGTGAATTCCCATCTTTGCAGCCTCTTAGTTAATATGTTCATCAAAAATGAAATATTAATGCAAGAAAAGGGAGTGAAATAGTCAGATGTAGTTTTCGACACTAAATTTATAATGTTACTTGCGCATTTTAATTACATACCCAATAAGTACCTACATTTTCTAAAAAATTAAGCCTCACTCCTAGAATAGAAAAAACCAAAACATTCAACAAATTATACCAAAATATATTATTGTATGATTGCTCAGCTGTGACTCATTTCGAATTCTTTTCTATACTTCTATCTAAATTACCAAATTATTAAATAGAAAAAGTACAAAATATTCAAAATAAGGCGATGCAAACAATTTATATTAAAATGTAATAGATACATATCATTCTAATATGTTGAATATACTAATCATTCAGTCATATATTTATTTATTTTCGAAATAAAACAACAATGTGTTCCTGATAATTATGTAAGTGAAAGAGTAATGTCTTTCGAAGATGTGCACCCCTAAAATATGAGAAATTGTGATGACTTTATATTGGGATAATGTAATTCTTCAACTCCATTTTACAGAAGGGTCTATATGTATTCAACAGGTGATCTAAAAAACTGTAGTGAATTCAAAAAATTTCAAGAGATTATGTGATTATTCAATTTTGTGAATAGCAATTTCTGACGATTTCTTTTAAAACTGCGATTTTCTCTAAGTATACGTTCGTGATTATAAATGAATACTGAACATTATTTTATGTATACGTATATTTACTTGTTCATCTGTCTTTGTATGTAGCAATTAGCTAAATGAAGATAATAATAAATTATTGGCACACCCGATACCTGTCTCTCCTCCTGCTTATACTCGTTCTCTTTGTTCTGCTGCAGTGTTCGGTGGCATATGTTTTGTTATGTATGTAACGTTTGTTCATAATTTATTAGTCATTAAAACACGAACGGCTTGTTTATTGATAGGTGAAATTGTATGGAAATGCTCTTAATTGGTTGTGGGTCGAAATATCGTCCTTACACGTTTTATTGCCGGGAATATATAATTTCTTTGAGGCAACCAATTGCATCTGAGGTATTTCTTCTCAGAGTGGTTTTTCGCAAGATAAGTATATTTCACCCAGATACATAGCAAGATGGTTTAAATGATCTGATAGAGGTGACCTCCTGTCCTGTCCACAGCTTTGCTGATGAAAGTACACTCCATGCTACCTTCTGCTCTTGAGCTCCTATATCATCCACAGAAGCTAGAGGTGCAAGGCGGAGATAGGTGGATACAATGTATATCTATGAAGGTTTGGTTAACGTTTTTGAAATGGGGATCTGATAATCTAAAGGCCGGGACACACTTGTCATACACCGCTCCGATCTGACGCCGATCATACAGTCGGACGACTGTCTGAGAGGGAAATAGTACTGGACTCTGAACGCTGTAGTTCACACCTTTCCGAAACGTGTCCAATCCCACACCCACCCCACTCCGTTTTTACATCCGATCATGCTCCGATCGTGCAGACTATTCGTTCTCCCGCTGCGGGACTCGTGTCGTTTGGTATTTTCTTTCGCATTCGAATTTTGTTTCACTAGAATTGGAGAAAAATGACTATAAAACCGGAGGAGCTTATTGAAGAAGTGAGAAAGTATCCTGTACTGTATGACCAGACCAAAGAGCAGTACCGAAACTCCGACTATAAAGACATGATCTGGAGACAAATTGCGAAGGAATTAAATGTCGAAGGTAAGGCCATATTAAATAGAATAGAAATATTATGAACATTTTTATTGAATTTGAAGTAGGTACGTTGAATAGCTGCATAAAAACATCAAACTAATCAAATCATTAGGGCCCGACGTTCTTGCCACTCCACTTCACCCTCTGGGGAATTGAAGAATTGTTTAAAATGCTCCCTGATATTGAATGCTTCACGATTTTCCCCTCCTCGACGACGAGGAAAGTTCTGAAGACGAGATCTCTCCTCTCGAGACGTATCATCAGTACTGTCAGTCAGTTCAGGCACTTTGTAGCCTTCGTTATTTCGAATAAAGTTATGTAAGATGCATGCTGCGAGTACAATCCTCGTTATGTTATCAGGAAAAAACTGCCAAACGGAGTCTAGGAGTTATAGCTCTTCTAAAATATGTATCTTGCTTAGACAATTTCTCTTGTAGTTTTAGTTCCAATTGGTTAAACGCTGCTATCGGCATTCTGAAATACTGATAGAATTTCGTTTCGTCGTCTAATAGATGAGGTAAAAGTGTGGAAAACTCTCCTTCAGCAGATCTTCTTTGCCAAGCGGGATGTACCCAAAATCTGCGTATTCCGCTGTTCTCCATAAGAGATCTCCGTTCTTCTTCATCATCTACTTCTTCTAAACAAAGTGCCAGCATGGCTAAATCACAATTGGTGAAATTCTTGAACATCTTATGCACAGGACCTTCCTCGAAAATGTGTTTGATACGAGTGGCGACTGGCGAGTGAATCGATCCAGAGTCAGAAATCGAGAAGGAGCCGGAAGCATGTATGACATGTGTGCCACCCCCGTTCCGATCACGCGCCGATCCGATTTTTTGGGAAACAACGGATCGGAGTCGGATCGGAGCGGTGTATGAAAAGTGTGTCCCGGCCTTAAAAGTAGAGTTCGATGCTACAATTGCTACCAAACTCAAGCCTGTATTTTTTTTTTCAAGAAGGCGGACCTCATAATGCCTTATAGGTACTTATGATGATGTCAGACATGTTTTTTCCTACGACCACCTATGAAAACGTCAATAATTACACTGTTTTGTTATTCAGAAAGTAGTTCATATCACCACGGTATTGTTCATTTGAAAGAAAAAAAGCACAAGTGTTAATATGAAAAATATCACAACGGTCGCCTGAATTGATATAGAAATAGGTAGGTATATTGTGAAGGTACTCACTGTCAATATAAGCGTTCTCGAATCAAATTCATATTATTTATTGAAGTTTCTGTCCCGTTTTGAATTATACCAAGAATTCTTTATCGATTAATTTTAATGTGTCTGATACATAACCTCTGAATTCAGTTCAAAACTGGAAGCTATACTCTTTGCTGGAACTATCTCGATGTTGATGACAGAGGGTTAGATCATTCAAAAGAGTACGGCTACAGTTTTATGCGCGGCTTGCTGCTTGCATCAGTTTGATATCACAGTATCATCAAAGAGAAGATTCTGTGGTATCACAGATGTTTGCAAGAAGTCAAGGACGCACTAACTCGAGTAACTCGAACGCGCTCACGCACGTACTTCTATGGTTCTGTATTCCTGGTTGCGTGATTACTGGCGCTAGCAGGCGTATGGTGTCAAGTTTGTTTATGTACGCTGGTGTCAATATCAATAAAATTTGTCCAAACTTAACTAACTCAATTAATCAGTAATTCACATAATGAGGAATTGTCGGAGAAGTATTCAAATATAATCTTGAATATGGAAATAAACAGTACTTGATATTGAATCAAAACCACCTGAAATTATAGAGACCGCTCAAGTTACATTTTTGACAAGACCTCCCGCGAAATGAAAGTATTCGGATCGTAGGAAAAATAGTGTACAAAACTCGTTGTAAAGTGCATTTCCTTCACTCTTTACGTTTCCGCACTCACCGCTACGCGGCTCGTGCTAAACGACTACTCGTGTGAAATATGTCACTTTCCACACTTGTTGTGTAATATACTATTGTTTCTGTTGAATCCTAGATATCCATGCTGACCATGCTTGGTATTACCATCATCAACAATACCCTATCATGGAATGATATTATGTGCAGAAATTGCTTCACAAGAATTCGATTCTTTGTTTCGCGCCAAGGACTACTTCACATCTTGAAAAATTCTCATAATTTACAAAGCACAAATTTGACCTGTCATGGCGAGTAGTTCACATGTTTAGAGTTCAGCTCCAGGATTCAATATCCATTAAAACTATACGTCTGGTTGGTGAGCTAGCATTTACGAGTTTGTTGACCGCAGAAAAGTGGGCGATATCCCCTTTTTTGTAAATATATTGTTGTGCTAGATGCTTATCAAAATCATGTATATCATTATGAGCGATTCCGAGCAGACAGACTCAGATTGGCCACCCTTTCATTGCCAGGCTCGAGATCCGCAGAACTTCCCTCTATCAGGATTCTATTTTTCATCAAATGGCGAAGTTGTGTGACATTATCTAGTATGGATTTTCCTGGTTCTTATATCTAACCAAACCTGGGAAAAAATATCAATATAACGAAATTTTTTTCGAGATACAGATATTTCTCATGGCTGCTGGTATTAGCCTTCTTCTAGAAAATATGCAACTTGAGTTTGGTTGCATCAAACTCTACTAGATAATCAGATCCCCATTTCAAAAACTGTTACTAAACCTTCATGGATAATGTCAACCTGTCTCCGCCTTGCACCTCTATAGCTTCTTTGGATGATATAGCGGCTCTAGAGCAGAAGAAATGGAGAAGAGGAGAAATGGGGTCTGAAACCAAAAATGATCTATTGGTCATACCAAACGATCATCAAACCCATGGTCACCTACTCTTCATTGATGTGGTGGCCAAAAATGCAACAGATTTCGGCAAAAGTCAGACAATGAATCTCAAATCAGGAAATCGGATTGGACATTTGAAGATTTTGGAAAATATTTCCCTATAGAATCCATGTCCAAGCCGACAAATATCCTGCCAGTTAGGTACGACTTCGAAATGCAGTTTGAAGTGGTCATAAACAACCACCAAATCTGCACAGAGAACAGACCTCAACTGGGATGCATCAGTATGGTATACTGATGGATCCAAGATCGATGAAAGGGCTGGAGTGGGAGTTACAGGGCCAAATTTCAGGCTCGCAAAATCCCTTGGTAACTCCTCAACCATCTTTCAAGCAGAGGTACATGCAGGAGTGCCTCGAAAGAGACACTCGAAGGGCAAAGATATATATTCTATCAGATAGCCAAGCAGCACTAAAAGCTCTGAAGTCATACACTTGTGAGTCGAAGCTGACTTGGGACTGTAAACAATCCGTGAGACAACTGACTGCACACAACCAGGTCACTTTGATGTGGGTTCCAGGTCATATGGGAGTTAAAGGCAACGAGGAAGCGGACTGCCTTGCCAAAGAAGGGGCAAATACACAATTTCTCGACCCAGAACCCTTCTGTGGACTCTCCAAGGCCCACTTGAAAGAAGAGGTTCGACGTTGGGAAGCGGATGAAATGAAATCTCACTGGAATAAAGTGCCAGGACAAAGACAAGCGAAAAGGCTAGTAAGCCTCTCGCCAAGGAAAGCTAAGCAGCTTCTCGAGTTGGACAAGAATGACTTGAAACTGGTAACGGGACTTCTCACTGGACACTGCCCTCTGAGGTATCACCTCAAAAAGATGGGTAAAACAGAGAGTGATAGTTGCCGCTACTGCGAGAATTTCGCTGAAACTGCAGAACATTTGCTTTGCGAATGCCCAGCACTCTTCTGCAAGAGGCTCAAGTTCCTGGAAGGGGCCTTTTTAGAGCCCTTCGATATCAGGAACCTAGCTCCCAGGAAACTGATAAACTTTGCACGAAGCCTCAGAATCCCGGGCATCGAATAGATTAAGGGTTATGCACAAAATATCTCATAGGTCGAGGTGCTTGAGAGGCTGCACAGCCTCAACGACCCCTCCTACAATCTATCAGGTTTATGTGAAGTATAAACAAAGTTGGTGCCAAAACAGATCCTTGTGGAACACCGGCGTTGATAGTTATACCATCATCCATCGTAAAACAAAATTCCGAGTTTGAAGTCGGAAAAAAATAATTCCGAGTTTGAAATCGGAAAGAAATAATTCCGAGTTGAAAGTCAAAAATTCCGAGTTTAAAGTCGGACATTCCGAGTTTGAAGTCGGGAATTCCGAGTTTAAAGTCGGATATTCCGAGTTTGAAGTCGGAAAAAAATAATTCCGAGTTCAAAGTCGGAAATTCCGTTTTCAAAGTCGGGAATTCCAAGTTTAAAGTCGGAATTTCCGTGTTTGAAGTCGGTAAAAAATAATTCCGAGTTCAAAGTCGGAAATTCCGTTTTTAAAGTCGGAACTTCCAAGTTTAAAGTCGAAAATTCCGAGTTTGAAGTCGGTAAAAAATAATTCCGAGTTCAAAGTCGGAAATTCCGTTTTTAAAGTCGGAAATTCCGAGTTTGATGTCGGAAAAAATATAAAAAAAATCTCGGTGGCCCTTATACGCTTTCGTAATATATTTTGCCACTCCATACCTTTCCCGTAGAACCATCTCGCCCCGTATACACAATCATTAATCGCACTTCCTCCAACATCTTGATGTTAACGACCTCGACAATAACTAACTTGCAACATTACTTAAGATTTTCCTGTGCGTCCGCATTATTATTTACACGGAGGAGTGGAATTTATTCGCACTGCTCGCATAAAGGCTGATCACTCATCCGCGGCTGATCAGCCTCCCGCTGATCGGCACGCTAAATTACCGGATTTGTGTCGTATAGACCGGACGGACGGCCGTGGAAATTTTAGTACGGTCGCATTTCTCGATTTCGAGAGAGAGAGTCGGACAACAACTCAATCAATCAATCAAAATATACTTTATTGTCCAAGAGCATTTCTTATTGACAAAGCGTAGTGAAAAGGAATAATAACAATGAAATATAAATTATTACACATAAATATATACATACACATAGTACATACATTTAACATGTAAAAAATATATATATATATATATATCAAACAAATTTTACAATTACAAGCTATACAGAGTGTTTCATAATAAATGCGCAGGACTTCAGGATATGATAGCTCTTACAAGAATATGAAAAAAAGTTCCTATTGACTTACCCTCTAAAATGCACCATTTTCGACATACAGGGTGTTGAATTAAAAAAAAATCTTTTTTTGCGAATATTTCTGGAACCGTTTATCGCACAGAAAACAGATTTTGTAGGCATTTTCTACTCATAATAAGCTATGTTTTGGGCTGATTTGTTATTTTTTATATTCATTACGGCGGACATTTCCAACATTTAACTAAGTATGATTTGTTTTTGTTTATTTTTTGCAGGGATTTGACAATTCAATCTTGGATTTAACCATCTGAACTCGGTTGGAAAGATATGAAGCAACTACATTGATATTCTGGATTCGAAGTCGGAATTGAAGGGGAAATTCGGGCTTCAAAGTCGCAATTGAATGAGAAATTCCGCCTTCAAAGTCGGGTTTTTTAAACTCGGAATTTAGTAGAGTTGAAAGTCTGATATCAAAGTCGGAATTTTACTAGGTGAATTTGAAAATTTTTACTCGAAATATTAATAGAATTCTGACTTTCGAAGTCGGAATTCAGTGAAGTTTGAATTTCGATATCAAAGTAGGAATTTTAGTGGGTAAATTTCCTGGTAAATTTGATAATGAAATAGAATTTAGCAACTTCAAGTACAGCATTAAAGAAACTTTGACTTTGAACTCGGAATTAAATAAAATTCTGACTTTGGACTAGAAGTTCAAATTCCGAATTCAAATTCGGAAATGGAATGGAATTTAACGATATTTCAACTTGGAACAAGGAATAAAATAAAATTTAGATTTTGAACACGGAATTTGGTAAAGTTAGTCGGAATTTAAATAAATAAAATAGGATTTAGCGATATTTCTACTTAAAACTCGGCGTAATATAAAATTTCGACTTTGAACCCAAAATTCAGGGTTCAAAGTCGGACTTTTACTAAACTTAATAAATTAAATTGAATTTAGGAATAATACGACTTCGAACTCGGAATGAAACAGAATCAACACTTCAAACTCAGAATACAAACTTTCGACAAAGCTAGGAATTTAGTAAAATTGAAAGTCTGAGTTCAATGTAGAAATTTTATGTAACTACTTATATGTTTATAATCTGAAAGCACTTCTTCATTGCCATATTTTGCGATCTCCGAAATAGCATTCTTAGATTTTGAGTAAGACGTTTCGTCTTCTTGCGGCCATCATCAACTTCATTTTATATTCGAAGATGCATCTTTCTCCATATTTCAAGAATCTTGAACATAATCTTCATCTACTATTTTGATTATTCGTAGTGATTGGAATAAATGTGTTTTTTATTTAATTTTCACAACTTCTCGATGTCGAAGTTGAAAATGAGGCTTGAGGTTGAATCGAGGGTTGAATTTTAAAAAAAGGGGTCAATCCATGGTGAAACATATGGAAAAAATTTGGGTGTTTTTTTGGGTTGAAGGTCTTCATTAACAGAAACTATATCATTTAAAATCCAACGTTTCGACAGTTTATTCTGTCATCATCAGGGCAGTGTGTTTGATATGGAAAAAAATTCGAGTAGACGAACCGTCGAACTCAAAATCTAAGAATGCTATATCCAGTAAAAAGGCAGTTTTTCTCGAATATTTCGAAAACTGAAAGACCTATCGCGCTTTTTTTTTTCACCATAATAATGACCACCTCCAACGGTTCTCGAGATCCCAAATGACGACCGTCGAATTTGAATAACCCTGTATAGTTTCGGGACGCTCTGTGTGTACCACATGAGCTAGCAAATAATATCCTGTCGACGAATCTCCTCCGAATGGACCTTTTTTCTCATTGGCGGAAACTCTGTCGCTTTCCTCCGACACCAATAAGAGCAGAAACCCAATCAAGATTTCCCCCCACAGCTTCGTCTGATGAACAACGTCCAATTAACCGCCTCCACCGCCAACCCTTTCTCCGGCTATTGCGGCGAATAGCCGCCGTCCCTTCGATAGGGGGCGGCGGGAAAAAGGGCGGCGAAGCGGAGGCTGCGTTAATTGGGGCGTCTAATTAATTCGAGGGGGGTGAAATGTAAACATCATGATATTCCACCAAAAGAAGTCGTTTCAAGATCAAACATTGTGAGTTTCACCCCAAAAATCCACCATGAGGAGGTGCCTAAATTCATTCACAGTCACTATTATCAATCATGTAAAGGTGCATTCAGTCAACATAAACATAACCTTAGCATAAGCATTATCATAAACATAAGCGTAAAAATATCCACGTATGAGAGCTATATTATACAAGTTTTAATCGGGTCGCGGAATTTTTTTCGAAAACAAGTTTTCGAAAACAAAATTTCGAACGGAAAGTTTTTCGAAAAACAATTTTTCGAAAAAACAAATTTTCGAATTTACTTGTTTTCGAAAAACATTTTTTCGAATTACAATTATTCGAAAATCATTTTCTTCAAAAAACAAAGTTTCGAATATACTTGTTTTCGAAAAATTAATTTTTCGAAAAACAATTCTTCGAAAACCATTTTATTCTAACTTTTTGAAATAAATGTTTAATTATGCAATTGGAGAAAGATCGGAAATATTACAAAACGTGAGCGATATTTCTCAAAAAAGCAATCAAATCATCATCGTTACATGTTTCGTTAAACGATAAGCATATATTGCGCACCCTCTGGTCCAATGATTTATACTTTTTTTTGGAGGGTTCCTCTCCAGAAATGGCTTTCGCAATTTTGAGTTCTGTCAGGCACTGTTCCTTCTTGATATTATTCAGGAAAGTCCAAACGGACGATTTTTGAGCATCAATAAGAGATAAAAATCCCCTGTGCCATGATTCAGCGGCGTTGTTGGTCAACTGTGTTTGCTGGAGGACACTTTCAAAACAGCTCCAAAGAGAAAAGGAAAACATGGGCTCAGCTCTACCTCTTCTCTCCATCTTTCCTATCCATGTGTTTTCAAAATAATTAATGAATTCTTCATTTACTTCCGTGATTAGATGTTCTTTCACCACCAAGTCGAAGCCTCTGGATATGAAAGGGACCGGTACGAAAGCTAACGCTTTCAGCATCTTGATTTTCGAATTGAAACTTGCGTCACTATCTGCTTTGGCTGCCAAACCATATTTCTGCATATGTCTGTATATACTTTGGCTGAAGTGGTAATAGCAGCCGTGATGTGATACATTGGGAAAGACTGTTTCAATCGAATTGATCAATGCTTTTTCGAAGTCAGTGATAATTGTCCTGACAGAAAAAACATTACCAGATACAGTTACAAACTGCTTCATCCAATTAAGTATTCTTGTGTATGTTTCTTGTCTCTTATTGGGTAGCAAAGCATATATAACAGGTACTATTACTTCCTTACTTATTTCGCAGTGAACAGTAACCAATTGGTAAAATAAAGTAGGTACTGTTTTAAACGTTCCATCCATCATCCATACTCTTGATTTAATCAACAATGTCATATTTTCATTTGTGCCAAATATTATAATTCTTTGTGGATCATTGAAACCTGAATCAAAAAGTAAAAAATTATGACCTTTTTCCGTTGTTTTAAATTTATCAGGTAAATTCAGAGACATTGTATCCAAAGGCTGTGCAAGTTCACTACTTTCTCGAGATCTTATATTACGTATAGTCCTCTTCATGGATGGAATTGATGGAAGATTCACCAAGGCCGAAACACTAGCATTTCCGATAGAATCAGCAATTATATTCTGTGGCGTCGCTATTGACTTACGTGATATATTGCGAATATCACTTAAAATGTTGTCCACTTCAAGTTTCTCAGGTTTACCTGGATGGTTGTGATTTCCAGATACAGTTTCAGCAATGTTCTTATTCTCGATACTTTTCAGCCGTCCCTTACATCCCTTGTTGAAATCTTCACATTTCCAATATATACAACCATTGGCCACTTTGTCTTTGAAATAGAAATATCCATTCAAGTATGCCTTACTTTTTCCGCGAGGTGTTTGTATTAATCTAAAAGTTTTGTTCTCATTCATGCTTATCGATATCTAATATCATATATTTATTTGTCAAATACCTGACAGACCGTTTTAATAATTTTATACAGGGTTCCTCGTTCCACATTTTGAGGCGTCGCTATTGACGCACGTGAATTATGTTGGTAATTTATTATTAGTAAGATGGGTAAAGGTAAGTGGGTAGATTGGTTTCGAAAAAACACCTTTTCGAAACAAATGTCTTCGAAAAAACAGCTCTTCAAAATGAATGTTTTCGAATAAAATACTTTTCGAAAAGTTGTTTTTCGAAAAAAATACCTTTCGAAAATAATGATTTTCGAAAAATTGTTTTTCGAAAAAACTGGTTTTCGAAAAATTGGTTTTCGAAAAACTGTTTTCGAAAAAATTAGTTTCGAAAACTATGTTTTCGAAAAAAATTCCGCGACCCGTTTTAATCTAAGCATAAATTTAAGAATGACAGTTACTGAAAACGACAAATGACAATCAGTCAAGAATACAGTTCTGTGTTTTGTCAGATCATTTTTAAGGACAAAATCAATTAGAATATGCTCTTCATGATACCTTTTTTACGCACTCATTATTTTTTAGCGACAAAACAATTAGAGACAAAAAATAGTAATCATGGAACATTTATAGTTCTTGACAGCTGACATGAAACTTTGGCGCACGCCCAAAGTTTTTTATCATAATCATAAGATTCTTGAAGTTGGGAATTCCAAGGTCACATGTTTTTAGCATAAACTTAATATTTGTTGTATAACTGGTGCCATTTGATATAACAGGTTCAACTTACGTCCTTACTATAAACATAAGCACAATTTTAAAACCATGTTGACCAAATGCACCTTAAGAGAATATGAGTAATGTAATACAACAATACAATATAATGTAATACAACAAGTGTATTGATGATTATCGAAACAAAAATTTGTTTCGAAAAAGAGAAGAAATTTTCGATAATCATCAATAACACAAATTGTATTTGCTCAGATTATTTCATGAATAAAATCAAAGCCATTTTGATGATTTCCTATTCATTGTTTAAATTAATATTAAACGTACAGTTTATGGAATTAGTTATTTTGATTATGAATAGTAGTTCGACACAAGAAGATTCGTTATGCAACTAACAATACATTTATGGCATTGTATGATGTAGGCGAGATTACCTAAGCACTAGGTACTACTGAGCTAAATTCATTATGATTGTTGTCACAATTTGTGTGGTTAGGTTACATTAGATTAGGTAGATAGATAAATAGATAGAAAAATATACTTTATTGTCCAAGAATGAATTCTCATTGACAAAGTGATATAAAAAATATTGAAATATAAAAAAATATGTGGATGGGTATATATAAAAAATATAAATAAATAAAACAATTCGTGAAGAATGAGTTAACCTATTTGTCAAAGAAACAAACCTTGCATGTTCACTATGAATGCAATTGAATCATGAACACAAAACTAATAATATTGCATGTGTATATGTCCTCAAGAAAACAAAAAAACTAACATTCAAGAAAAACCATGAAACAGTGAAATAAAAAACAATAACATAAGTATAATGATAACAATAAAAACAATAAAAACATGATCTTGAAAAAACACTGAGAATATTTACAATTCGTCATCATGATACTCCTGCAGGCTATAATAAGCTTTCATGAGCAGTATATTTTTAACCGACTCCCTGGAACGTCTCTGCTCTTTTATATCCTTAACTACCCGTGGTAAATGGTTGAATATTTTTTTTCCTTCGTACATGTTGGAGTGTAATTCTATTAATGCTGAAATTGTCTAGAATTCGTGGAAAATGAAGTGGATACACATTAATAGTGTGTGTTTATCATGGTTCAGACGAAAATTTGATGTAGTGGCATTCATTTATTTACCAGGAAATCGGAAAATAATATGACAGATTGCAACTAGTAAGTCGTTGTTAAATTAAACTACCCTACCTACTGCCTACGAATCAGAAAGCGAAATACAGAAACAAAAACACAGTAGGTATCCAATAGCCAATCAGGAGCCGAAATACAAAATCGAAAACATGGTGTTATTGCTTATCAACACAATCATCTCAACCAATCAAAAACGTGTATTTTAGCATGAATGAAATAATCGCATGTAATACAACAAGTGTATTGATGATTATCGAAACACAAATTCCTTCGATTTTGAGAAACAAATCGTGTTGCTTGGAAACTACACGAGCGCACAGCCCGTACAGAATAGTCAATTGAATTTCAGAATTCGTCATTTGTATACAAATGATATATTCTGAAATACAATTGATACTATCTGAAATACAAGTGACTATTCTGAAATTCAATTGACACTTTCAGAAATACAACTGGAAAAGGTGTAGAGATATCTCTTTTGTTTAGATATTTTTCAGAAAGGTTTTGGTACAACCTGCCCAGTTATACTATTGCTGGATTGAATTTTTTCAAAGACAGTTCTCGAATTCCACCCTCAGAGAAACTGAACATCACACAACACGTCTTGGTTTCATCGCAATCAGAGCCTGTCTTATTCGCAAAGTGGTTCCAATGGTCCACCAATAACAACCATTTCAGTTTTGGCGAAAGGTTCGAAATGGTTGGTATCGATAAAGGCGGTATTGACGAAGGTTTATTGACATCAGTGAAGGCAGGGATCATTACTATCAGTAAATTTTTGGAAAAGGAAAATTGTATTGAATAAGAAAGGGAAATTTGAACGCGCTATTGCGCTATATTCATCCAATGAGACTTACCTGACCTGAACGTGCTAACCTATCAGTAGATCATTATTTTCAGTAGATTTTTGAGGAAGGGAAAGTTGAACGAAAAAATTCGAATTTGAACGCGCTATCGCGCTATATTAATTCAATGAGACTTACCTGACCTGAACGTACTAACCTATCACTAGATCACTATTTTTCGGGACCTTTAAGGAAGGAAAATTTGATTAAAAAATGTGATCTCCAACTACTGGGTGGCCGGTCAGATATATTCGAATCTTTTGACTAAAAAAAAAAGACTTATGGGAATCGAACCCTGGACGCCAGCTTTCAAAGCTGGAATGTTCCATCTTGCTTATTAATATTAATTTGCTAGCTTCTTTTTTCATCGGACTGTTGTCTCAAATCCTTCGTAATACGCAGGCGCAAATATAATAGTTCTGATTGGTGGATTTTAATAGCTATGCTTGTATTCATGTGGATATGAATTCTTGCAATTAACGCACCCTTTTCTGATAACGGCGTTCTTCATTTTTTTATCGCGAACACAATGGCAATCGTAAATATCACCTCTTCACGAAGCGGCGACATTAAATGGTTTCAGCGCAGCGTAAAACGTCGTAGTATATGCGACAATTAGCAAGGTCGAGAGATATTACACGGATCCACATGTGAAGCTGCGTTAAAAGGACTAAAGGAAGGAAAAAAGGTGGTCACGATATGCTGGGTTTATAGATTCAACTAAACTAATAGAAATTAAATTAACAACTAAGAATTAAGAATGTTGAATACACTAGAACGTCTATGAGGGTTCATAAATTTACATCTGTAAATTAAATTAATTATTAAGAATTACGAAGATGTGGTCAACTTTCAACTTAACAACTATAAGAACGATTAGAATCGTTGGAATGCCATCATTATCATTGTTTCTAATAGTGTTTACGGTTTTCAGGTTCAGGAGTTTTTAGTTTTTTCGGGTTTTTTTGCTCATTTGATTAATAATAAAATTTAATTCAACACTTTGAGCTCTCAATCATGTAACATTCAACATCTGATTCTCAATTATTAATTGTTAATTCTTAGTTGTTAGTTTAGTTGAATCTATAAACCCAGCAATGATGCTTCAGGTTGTTTGACTTCATAGAAGTTTCAGAGGATCCTCGAGAAAATCACTATAATATCGACTTTTTGAGGAACAAGCAGAATTTTGTTCTCTTGTGGTAATTTTTCCAATCACTAGAAAGTATGCAACAGAAGCCATGCGCATTGTTTGACAGCTGACAGACCAACTCCCTTTTCAGCGAATACTTTTTGACATTGCTATTGTTTTGTATCTGAGGACTCCACGCAATGTGCCGAAATAGTATATTTTGGTACAAGTTTTATAAGACGCGACAAAGTGTCTTATAAAACGTGTGTCATAAATTTTTTTTCTATTTTGCATTAGTCTGAAGTCTTTTATTGAAATAAATTGATTTGATATCGATAAATAACTGGAAGATCTTCGATTGGTAACAATGATGACATTGAAATATTCAAAATACGACGCACAAGCGTAAAGCACAGTTTACTGTTGAGTGATTTTGATTTTTGCAATACCAGCCGTGAAAAATGCAACGTTGTTATTATTTTTATTGGTCAATTTAGATCAAATCCCACTCTGAATTAAAATTTACCAATAAAAACATTGAGTCTTTCACTGCTAGTATTACCAAATCAAAAATTGCTCAGAAGTAAGGTGGGCCTAACTCATCTGACTTTCATTTGACAGTTCGATTGTACCAACCTCCGAATAATAAAGAATGCGTACCTGTCGAAACAGAGGATATTTCTAAACGAATTTGCGTTTTATAATGACTTCATTATAGACACAAAATAGTTCAATATTTTATCATAATACTGAGAATGAGAACTTACATAACTCAAATTCCATCATCCACTGATCCATGGTTCAATGAAAACAAATAATATACCTTTTTAGCATACCTTTCTAGATCAAAACACCTCCACCAAACAATATACGAATCCAGACGAGGGAAATTGTAAAATCCACCAATATTCTCATTCTCCTTGATGATTTGGAAGTAGATTCGATAAGATTGTATAGGGGGTTTCGTAAAGTCTATGAAGCCTTACAAGCACTTCGACCTATTAGGTCTTTTTGTGCATGACCCGTCACCAATTTCAAGTTTTTCTTGTCCAACTTGAGAAGCTGCTTAGCTTCCCTTGGCGAAAGGCTCACTAGCCTTTTCGCTTGTCTTTGTCCTGGCACTTTCATTCCAATGAGATTCCATTTCATCTGTTTCCTAGCGTCAAGTGGACTGTTGAGAGTCTACAGAAAGATTTTGGATCAAGAAAGTGTGTTTGCCCCCTATTTGGCAAGGCAGTCTGCTTCCTCGTTGATCTTATACCGCCTTTTGACCTGGAACCCACATCAAAGTGACCTGGTTGTTTACCCGTTGTATCAAGGGTTGTTTGCAGTCCCAAGTTAGCTTAGACTCACAAGTGGGCTTCAGAGATGTACTTCTCCTTCAAAGATGGTTGTGGTGGGTTTGAATTATACCGAGAACCCTTTATCTATCAATTTCAATGTGTCTGATACATAACCTCTGAATTCACTTTGAAACTGGAACCTATACTCCTTGCTGGAACTATTTCGATGTTGATGACAGCGGGTTAGATCATTCAAAAGAGTACGGCTACAGTTTTATGCCACCAACGAGAAGATTCTTTGGTATCACAGATGTTTGAAAGGAGTCAAGGACGCACTAACTCGAGTAACTCGTACGCCCTTGCGAACTAAATACTTCTATGGTTCTGTATTCCTGGTTGCGTGATTACTGGCGCTAGCAGGCGAATGGTGTTAAGGTTGTTTATGTACGCTGGTGTCAATATCAATAAAATTTGTCCAAACTAAACTAACTCAATCAATCAGTAATTCACATAATGAGGAATTGTCGGAGAAGTATTCAAATATCATCTTGAATATGGAAATAAACAGTCATTATTGATATCGAAACAAAACCACCTGAAATTATAGAGACCGCTCAAGTTACATTTTTGACAAGACTTCCCGCGAAATTAAAGTATTCGGAGTCGTAGGAAAAATAGTGTACAAAACTCGTTGGAAAGTGCATTTCCTTCACTCGTTACGTTTCCGCACTCACCGCTACGCGGCTCGTGCTAAACGACTACTCGTGTGAAATATGTCATCACTTTCCCCACTTGTTGTGTAATATACTATTCCATCACATACCCATAAAATCGATTGATATATCATCACCTCTTTCCGTCTAATCTCCCAAAATGTGTCAGTTCCATTTGTTTTCCTAGTTTTCATGACTTAGTCATTAACTACGATACGTGAAAATGATGAAAGAGAAGAGTGAACCTGATTTGCTTGTTGTACGAAGTCAAGAACGTACCAGCAATAATTTCGTATCATACTACAAAAATCAAGTGTAATAAATGACCGTTCCACATATTCGTGGTGTATAGACTTATAAAGGAAACAAAGAACGAATTCTCGATGAAAAAATGCTAACCAGCTCAAGTTGAACAAGCGTAGATTGAGAGGAATCACTCGCAGCTAGTAATGTAATTAACTTGTTTGAAGCCAGGAGACTGGGTAATAATTATTCAACAAAGAGTATTTACACTTATTTGTGATAGCTGCAAGCGAGCAAAGGTGAAGATGGAATTTCTCAAATCACGTTGCAGGTGCAACACAGCGTAGACTTGTAGATTCGCTTCCACTATTATACTGGCCTAATTTTTACACGCCATTATTCAACTTGCTTCGTTCGCATGTCAGTCTGTCAGTCCAGTTCAAAAGTTGTATTCAATTATTCAAGCCCTTGCCGGTATCCGAGTTCATAAATACGGTGACAATGCATCATGAAATTCATGTAAGAGAAAAACAAACAAAATGGCGGCTCCAAGATGGCCGACGAGTTTTGTGATTTTGGTCTGATTAGATTCGAAATTGGTATATGGGAGTTTTCGGGGTTGAAGATTATGAAATTTTCGACAAAATTAATGAATTCAAGATAGCTGATCCAAAATATAGGACGAGTTTTGTAATATTTGTCCGATTCTGTCGACAATGAGTCAAAATTTAATGAATTGAAAAGGCATCTCCAAGATAGAGAGTTTGATGAGTGAGTATTGAGACAGACTGGATAAAGCATTGTGTAAAAGTAGAAAGTAAAATGAACGTAAGAAAGCTTTCGTACAAATGCACTGGCAAGATTTTGAATCTGGTAATCATATAATACCCTAAATCCTAGATCAAACAATGAAAGACATTATTTTTTCTCATTTAGTGATTTTGAATGAAAGCTTTTTTATTTTTTTATGTTGTACCACTATTAACATCTCGATAACGGTCAATGATAAGATGTTGAAGGTTGAATTAGACAAGAGTTGCCGAGTTTACTTAGTGAACAATAAAACGATCATTTCAAATTATACAGGAAAAACTGAAATGGATTTTTCTTTTTGAAACTTGACGATGGAATTTAAGGATAGAAATTTAGACCACGGGAGACACATCTGATATTAGGGAAGATGAGGACTTTTTTATGTTCTGGTTCTCACGAAAAGGGATATGCTGTAATGTTCAGAGAACATCGTGAGAACCAAGAGAAAGAAGGTAGGAGTTGGTGTTCTTAAATTTATGGAGATGGTATATGCCTCGGGGAACACCTCTCTAGGCAATGAGTTCCAAAGTCTCGATGTTCGTTGGATGAACGAGTCTTTGGAAGGGGACATTTTGCAGGTCTCTAAAGTGACCACGAAGGGGTGTGAAGACTGAACTTGACGGGTTAATCTCGAAGAGACTGCTAATGGAGGAACGATTGTTGATATTTCAGAAGGGCATCGCCCTTGAAAATATCTATAAAATAGAGACAAATCGCCAACTTTTCTACGGTGTTCCAGAGAAGTGAGCGAGTTTGTAAGCGAGGCATCACCGACGAGACGAATTGCCCTTTTTTGGACAGAATCCAATAGTTTCAGGATATGTTTAGGTGCCACACTCTGAATATGGGAACAGTATTCCAGGACAGGTCGGATCTGTGCCTTATGGATCATAAACAGGTGACTGGGAGTGAAATAGTTCTTGGCTCGAAACAAAAAACCAAGTTTATGGGATGCATTTTCGCAATGGACCTCACGTGATTTTCCCAAGAAAGGTTATTTCTGACAGTAACGCCAAGCATAGAAATGGATGACCCTGGAAGAGAAAGCGGTATGGAGGCTACTATCATCCACTACTTGAATTTATTCAAAAAATACCGGTCCCTATTGAAAAAAATTGAGTTGAGGGTAGCAAATATGAGCTAAATGAGAAAGTTTACTGAACAATCTTTCATATTTCCACAAAATAAAAATATCTCACGAATGCGACATCTATTGTAGTATTTATGAAATAATATCCTTTAAAATTTCGCCACCACTGGTGTATTCTTCAATGGCGCTTCCGAATGAAAGACTCGAACTGAATCGAAAAAGTTGTTGAAGTAATATTACCTTTCATATTTGGACGTAGGTCGACCGTGGATGATCCATACTTTTACTTCAATTATTGTGTGCAAATTGTAGCATGGACTTTTGAATGAATTCAGACAAATTGGTTTCATTGTATAGGTATATACTACTTTTTTGTATCAACCATATTTGTACAAGAGTAATTATCAATTTGATCAACAGGTATTTCCAGGATATTATAAATTGAACTGATGTTGGTATAAAAAATCCAGATCTGGTATCTTTATATACAGGGCTATTCAAATTCGAGTCTATGCATGGGGATTTCGATAACGATAAGAGATAGGTAGCGTATTTCAGAGGTTAATCATTGTTCAGTTCTGGAGTTATACAGGAAAAATCGAAAATTTCGAAATTCTTCATTTGCCTATATCTTTTTATTTTACGATGATTTTGTTTAAATTTTGCCACTTTGCCATGGCAACTTTTTGTAGCCTTCCCAAATATCTGAATAAAAATTATATACAGGGTATCGTATAAATTTGGCCACCCTCAACTTTTAATTTACAAATACGGACCTGTATTTTTTATTGCATTTTTCTGAATGCCAAGAGTCATGTTCCATATTGCCGTATTATTTTCATCTGAATTGAATTGTTTTGGAAATATTATAACTATTTACCAGTAAAATTTCAACATTTTTTAATTCTCCCTGTATAACTCCAGAATTGAAGAAGCTTGGTCAGATTTTTCTCATCCATATAATTAACCTCTGAAATACGATACTTTGCTCCCATTTAACGAACTCTCTATCTCTTACCGTTATCGAAATCCCTATGCATAGACTCGAATTTGAATAGCGCTGTATATATATTTTTATTTCAATAGTAAATAGTGCTCAATTTCATAACATTTTTGAAAGAGAAAATAATCTATCCAATTAAAATAACAAACATAGTTTGAAATTAATGTCTGGTAGGCTACGAGCAGAAAACAACTACTTTCCTTGTAAATACCACGCAGAACATTGAATTATATCTGCTCGTAGTTCATGCAACGATTCACAATGTGAATGCAGATCGCAAATGTTTCCTTTTTCCTGAGACGTGACATATTCTGATCGGGACAGGCACGCTTAGCAACCTACAGACCGGTTTCGGGCTTATTGGCCATCATCAGTGCGGGGAAGTTAACCGAGTAGACACCGTGAGATTTCCACTCGAAGCGTTGCCTGTCCCAATGAATTTACACAAATTTCAATGGTTTTTGTCAAATAAATTCATTTTGAAAGCTAATGAAAAGTGAATATTAATGAAAAGTGAATATTGAAAAAGCCATTGATTTTTCATTTAAGTGAATAAATTTCTGTTAGAAATTTTATAGATTGTACTCAAACTGGCAGCTTGTAGTACTTTTAATGGAGTGCAGATGAATTCTTTTTCACTTTCTAAATCAATTTCTATCAAAAGTCAGTTCTAAATCACCCCGGGTAAGAAGGTTTATTGTCAAATTATGACATTCAAACATATAGCACTGCATACCCCATATTCCATTTAAATTATGTACATCTGGTTCGATTGTTTTGTAGGTTATGAATCTACTACTTGTGTAAAGGCTCTTACACACAGGGCGTGGCTTGTTTTGTGTAATGCATCCAGTCATCCAACAAAAATGTTACATAAAAAAGATCAATTTTTCAACAGTCATAGAAAAAGATATTTTTCCTCGTTTTGTTTCTCTGGGTTTGGACACCATCAGGTAGATCTGAGGTTCGACCCAGCCGTCACTTCTTCCATTCAAAATTGAAATTAGTTTCAACACCATGCCGCAGATGATTAACTGCATACCAGCGGGCCACAGCAGCAAGCGTGGAAACGTCCAGCTACCAAACTACACTCGGTGAACGATTTGCTTAGGCCTGCCCATTTTTTAACTACACGAATTAGTCGAGGTAGTGCTAAGAAGAGCCCTTTTCTGGCTGTGACTCGGCACTATTCGCTATAATTAACTAATTTCGAGAGAAAGTAATGAATCCTGCTTTGGTAATTTACCATTTTGAGTTGGTGTGCTTTTGGACCATCGTCAGCAGATGAATGACTGAAGACAAAAAATTCGGGCCATGGATTTTCATATGATGGTAGGTATGGGAGAGAAAAAGGGTTGATGCAAGGAACAAAAAAATATGAAAAATAATGAAAATATTCAATTCAATATATTGATGTCGACTTTCAGATGCCGAAATCCAAAATTTTAATACGAATTGCAAGCATATCAGAAGTTTCCCTCCAGATTTGCTCGGTGAAAATATGAAATTAAATGTTCTACTGAGTGTTCAATAGATACATGAACATCTGTTCATAAAATTGTCATTTCACACCTTAAAATATTATCATATGTGAAGAAATTCAAATATGAAGTTCGAAAACTTTTAGTTAATGGAGTTTTTTATTCGGTTCCAGAATATATGTGTTGTAACCTGGTATAACCACTTTTACATGTACACTTTTTATACACTATCTTTTATATACCTTTTTATACAATTTTTTGTCTTTATACACTGTTTTTTTATATATATTATATTATTATTTAATTGTATACTGTAATGTACTAAAATTTTAACTGACAATATCCTATACTTATGTATTTATAAGTCTGACTGGAAATAAAGTAATTGAATTGAATTGAATATGCGTATCAGTCAGTAAACTACATACTGCACGTGATAGTATATTCTGTAAACTTTGACGTGATGTTGATATTCTGTAAACTTTGGTATAAGTATAGGAATAATCGTTAGTAGCAATCGATTATATTTAAATAAAATGGTTCTGAATAACGTTAGATGTCGTAACAATGAAAAAGGTGAAAGTGTTTGAATTGGGAAGAAGTAGCAATTAAAATCCATTCATATATGGAAGTATGAACATTTCGAAATAATTTTCGAGCTATTTTGGAAAATTTCAACATATTTTTGATTACAATAATATTTTTTATTTTTTATTAATTGATATCAGACTTGAATTGAAAAATAAACACTTCATCACATCAATATTCTATTCCTATCGAAACGTCAAAATTATTATCATTAACGAAACAAATCCGACCCTGTAATACGTTTTCGATAACTTCTAACAAAAATGAAAAAAAAAACAACATAAAAAAAAGGAAACAACATCACCATCAATTTCACTATTATCTCCTAGTACATTCTGCACACTGAAATAATTCTCAAATTTTTATGTCACAGTGAATGTGAATTTACTAGATTCCATTCCAGGATTCGCCTCAATGAATCTTAGGTTTCTTAAGAATAAATGTTTCATTTGGAATTTATGTATACTTACAGTCATGAGTTATATTCTGTGTCTGACTGGTTTAGCGGATCTTACCTGAAAAAAACAATAACAACATTAATAACGTCTTCTGATGTTCATAAATGAGAAATAGAAATGGACCAAAAACAGAACCTTGCAATATACCATGATTTATATGTGTCGCATTGTAGTATTATTTGAGTTCATCTCAATATCGTATTATCAATAAGAAACTCGATGTGCCGAAAGTATTTATTGTCTGCTTGGTAGGTATTTGAAAGCCAAGTTGTGAAGGTTTTTGTATGGGTTCAATAAGGCTTTTTTGCATTCAATAACATAGTTCATGATATCATTGACAGTCACTTGTGTGAGTGCTGATAAGGAAAATTCTTGATATAGACAGGGAATGATGTGGGTCCTAGTAAGGAGCCTTGTGTGACACCTGTTTAAACATCCACAGTTTCCGACTAGAGATTGATAGTAGAGATTGTCATTTTTATTGACTTCAACTTCCACTTGCAATTGTGTTTGACCACCACAGAAGGATATCTATGAAAGAATGTCATGGTAGACATAATAGAAAGCCGTGGAGGTTGAATTTTTGGGAGAATTTCTAACGCAGTTCACCAATAAACTATCTTCACCTGCAGTGAATCTAAGCATACACTGTGACCAGATATAATTAATTCAATGTTCTCCGTGACATTAGCTAAAAAAGTATGGTTGCTTTCTGCTCGTTGTCTACTATTTCAAACATCTTAGATGTTTATTGGTGGATTTTTTCCTCATTTTCAGTTCTTGCAATTCGACGCTTATCGTTTGTGTTCCAACGCACTGTTTTGAACAAAAGAAAATTCGAACACCGTGGTGTTGAATGTGTTGATATGTATGAATTCAAAATCGTTTAAAAACCGTTGGATTTAGTGACAAGGGCATCTCAGACAGGCCAAATCCACCGGAATTATACAACTCGAAGTTATTAGGGTCCAGAGACAGATTCCGAGCCGATTCAAAAATGCAAATCGTCAAAATTATACAGGAGCTCACGTAAAGCGTAGCCCATTGGCTGTCATCATAAAAGAGGCCATCTCATCAAAACCGAAACGTCGCAGGATCAATCTTTGTCACGATGCGCATTGAAATTCGGACCAGTTTTATCGGCCAGTGCCATCTTTGATTTCAGCGCGGTGCGCGGCCGTTTTTCTTTTGTCCACCCAAAAGGAAGAAGAGTGCCCGCCACTGGCCGATTGACGGCTGTCACTCAATCGCACGGGGCCGAGTCAATGTCAAAAGTGCGGCTGACATGGGCGTGCCGTCGGGTAGGCAAAAGCTTTGTTTTACGTATCGAAATAGCCTCTATTTCAATACCCTTTTTGTATTATTCGGGGATTGGTACAATCGAACTGTCAAATGAAAGTCAGAAGAGTTAGGCTTCCGAGCGATTTTGAATTTGGTGATGCTAGCAGTGAAAAAATCAATATTTTATTAGTCAATTCTAATTCAGAGTGTGATTGGATTTAAATTGACCAATAAAAACAATAACAACGTTGCATTTACCACCGCTGGTATCGCAAAAATCAAAATCGCTCAACAGTAAACTGGGCTTTACGTTTGTGTGTCAGATTTTAAATATTTCAATGTTATCATTGTTACCAATCGAAGATGTTCCTGTTATTTTTCAATATAAAAATCAATTTATTTCAATAAAATACTTCAAATTAATGCTAAATAGAAAAAATTGTATATTACACACGTTTTATAAGACACGTTGTCGCACTTGTTCCCTAGGAGTACGAAGAGCGAAGAGTCTTTCTCTCTTTTTTTCAGAAATAGATATTAATCATTAGATACACCTATCAATACAAATATAACGTACCTATAAACAAGGAAAACAAATTCAGTTCCTGAAAGCAAAATATATATCACTAGTGAAGAAACATTCCTCGACTAAAAACATTCAATACGTTATACTGGTAGCCCGTTTTTCGAAATCCACCGTAGATGTCTCAGTTATTATAAAGATATACGAGGTCGGTTGAATTAGAGCAAAGTTGCGCATTTTCATGCCGAACAATTACCTGATAAAAAATTTAAGTCATTCTTCGATAATGAATTATCGAAAAAAAAAAGAAAATTGTAATTGTAACCAAGATAACTAGTGGTTTTTAACTACGACATTCTAGGGTAACTTTTCACAAGAAATCTAACTGTCATTATATTTTCCATATCGTTTTTGATGTCAGACATACAACTAGAACTCAACTCTGGTCTTTCTTATGTCTGTATTTTCCTGACCACAATAATGTACCACACAATATGTTTGAATCTTACATGCTGATTGAAATTCAGAAAACAAAATGATTTTGCGAATAACGTTAACATTTCTGTCAAATTTATACTTACGATAAGAACCAGGATTTTGAATCAGGAACGATATGATAGGTAAAAGCGTGAAATTTTTTCGTTGCAAATCGAAAGCTAACCTAACTTAACCTATAAAATAGGTACATGCCAAAGTTACAAAAGGATGGTTGAGAAAATAAGTATATTCGAGCATATTTTATGACTTCCTTTTATTTAGTCCATTTGATTAGTTCATTCATTCCAACAAAATAATCCCGATTCATACAATCCTTCCGTATTCATTTCTTGCCACAAATGATTCGGCGTTTGAAATTCGGAATTGGGATATCTTACAACTTAATGTTTC
The DNA here is from genome assembly GCA_029955515.1 of Chrysomela aeneicollis. Taxonomy (NCBI): domain Eukaryota; kingdom Metazoa; phylum Arthropoda; class Insecta; order Coleoptera; family Chrysomelidae; genus Chrysomela; species Chrysomela aeneicollis. The sequence continues at coordinate 18,282,079 of JARUHQ010000010.1, forward strand.
TCCACCTCTTCAGGCTGATTTATAGACAGCATTATAGTAAAATCTTCTAAGAACCCTGTAGGCTGTGTCATTTCTCGTTTTAGTTAGACTTCTAGAACCCACCTTTCCTTTTCCTGGAATTGCTTGTGAAATTCTGCGTTTCGTTTCACTGGCATATATTGCTTTCTCCAACTGTCAGTATATCGCTGAAAAGATTTTGAAACCGTTTAGGATCATATAAGTACTTCTCTCGTAATATTCTTGCTGAAGTGCTCAAATTTTTGTAGATCTCTATTCAAATTTCAGCACTAAAGATTCTACAAATCGGGACATTTTTAGGCAATTAATGATTTCATGACAATGCTCGCGAAAAAAGTATAAGAAGTAGTTGTCATGTCGGAGTAAATAAAGACCTCAATGTCATCGGTCCTTGGAAACTTTGCTAGTCCTACTCCTAGTTAGACCATTTCTATAGTTGAATTAAGTTTGGTCGCTGAAAATTTTGCTCATAAAAATAGTTTCTACTGTTGAGAATCACACGCCTTCAATATTCTACCGCTAGATGGTGTTAAAGGGTCATCCATCCATCCTACCACTAAACTAATGGAGATTTAGGTAGATTGACAGCCGACCCACTGCAACTGAAGAAGTCTTGCGAGGACATTTTGTGTCCCCCGCATTGACTTTGTGGCGCCACTGGCGATTCCCCTTCTTCAATTCAATCTGCATTATTTACCTGAGGCTCAGTATATCTACCAGACTGCATTTCGCTAGTTCCACTGCATTCTTGCTCACTCGTATTTTTTTAATCGCCATGTCGCGATTTAAATTGACTACAATGAGTGAATGTGAAATTGAAACAAGATTGCAGCGAACGATAACAGCATATTTTCAGCGGAATCAGTTGCGAGGGATATTTGCATTCTAGGAAAACGCTACGTTTATTGCCAATTAGTCATTTGACGAATATTATCGGCATTGAATCCGTCCTGCATCAGGATGCATTGAGTGGGCAAGCCGAAAAAATATTACGGGTTGAATTACAGTAATTAGCTTTATTTTTTTATTAGGAATCGAGACTAATTACAGATATGATTTGTAATACTAATGATATACTAACTAATATGGGAAGTTAATAATTTTTAAGAATCTACATCTGGTGATTCTCAGTGAAGAGAGACCAGATCATTCTGAGAATCTGGACGCTATTTTATCGCACGCGTTGTTTGGAGTACGACTAGCGAAGCGAGGAGTGCTCCAAGTGAACAAGTGCGACAAAGTGTCTTATAAAACGTAGGTATGTCATATACAATTTTTGCTATTTTGCATCAATTTGAAGTCTTGTATTGACGAAAAATGATTTAATATCGATAAATAACAGAAACATCTTCAATTGGTAACAATGATGACATTGAAATATTTGAAATCTAACGCACAAGCGTAAAGCCCAGTTTGCTGTTGAGCGATTTTGATATTTGTGATACCATCAGTGAAAATGCCATGTTGTTATTGTTTTTATTGATCAATTTGAATCAAATCACACTCTGGATTAAAATTCACCAATAAAAACATTGAGTTTGTCACTGCTCAGAAGTAAGCAGGGCCTAACTCTTTTGACTTTCATTTGACAGTTCGATTGTACCAACCTCCGAATAATAAAAAATGCGTATCGAAATAGAGGTTATTTCTATACGCATTTGCGTTTCACAATGACTATAGAACCAAAATGGAAAGAATTATTAATACAGTTTGCATTGTATCAGAAACGAATGTCGACTATGTTATTACAAATGAAACACCACAAAATTGTGTTTGCGAAGAGTACTCTGGAAACAAAGCCAACAATTTTGTTTAACAAACTAAGTTCCGAAAATTAATTTGAATTTGAAAGCTTACGCACATGAAAACCAATGTTTTGAATCAGGAACGACATTTATCAGAGCTTCAAAAACTCTTTCAAACAAGTCATAAAATATACTCGAATAATCCACTATCCTTCCTCTTCTTTTCTTCAGCTCATATTTTTCAGTTAATGTCAGTATTACTGGTTGTATGATCACCTACTGGCGACAATGGAAAAGGTTGAAATTTGAAAAAACTTAATAGGCTTGCTTTGTCAAATATCAATGAAATCGTCTGTGCAAACAACTCAGTAATTCACAATAGTATATTACACAACAAGTGTGGAAAGTGACGTATTTCACACGAGTAGTCGTTTAGCACGAGTCGCGTAGCGGTGAGTGCGGAAACGTAACGAGTGAAGGAAATGCACTTTCCAACGAGTTTTGTACACTATTTTTCCTACGACTCCGAATACTTTAATTTCGCGGGAAGTCTTGTCAAAAATGTAACTTGAGCGGTCTCTATAATTTCAGGTGGTTTTGATTCGATATCAAGTACTGTTTATTTCCATATTCAAGATGATATTTGAATACTTCTCTGACAATTCCTCATTATGTGAATTACTGATTGATTGAGTTAGTTTAGTTTGAACAAATTTTATTGATATTGACACTAGCGTACATAAACAAACTTGACACCATACACTTGCTAGCGCCAGTAATCACGCAACCAGGAATACAGAACCGTACGAGTTACTCGAGATAGTGCGTCCTTGACTCTTTGCAAACATCTGTGATACCAAAGAATCTTCTCGTTGGTGATACTGTGATATCAAACTGATGCAAGCAGCAAGCCGCACAAAAAACTATAGCCGTACTCTTTTGAATGATCTCACCCGCTGTCATCAACATCGAAATAGTTCCAGCAAAGAGTATAGATTCCGGTTTTAAAGTGAATTCAGAGGTTATGTATCAGACACTTTGAAATTAATAGATAAATAATTCTCGGTACAATTCAAGACGAGAAAGAAATTCCGATAAATAACATGAATGTGATGTGAGAAACGCTTATATTGACAGTGAGTACCTACCTTCACAATATACCTAATTATTTCTATCAATTCATGCGACCGTTGTGATATTTTTCATATCAACACTTGATGTGCTTTTTTTCTTTCAAATAAACAATACCATGGTGATATGAGTTACTTTCTGAATAACAAAACAGTGTGATTATTGACGTTTTCATACATGGTCGTAGGAAAAAAAGTTTTCATTTATAGAGGCTAAGAATAATTGATGGCCGTAGGAAAAAAGTGTACAATTATCGCTGGAGAGTGCATCTGCATCGTAAACGAATAGGTGGGAAATATGTATGACTTCATCACCAGATTTGGTAATTTTCATGGACGTACATGGTAATTTTCTTGAGAACCTGGTGATTTTGAGTGCTGGTGTTTTAGACTTTTTCAGAGAAAAATATCCCTACTGATTTTTCACTACCATATTTTATTACAGTATTAGTTTTTATGAAGTCTTATTGATAAATAACGCATATGATGAAATTTCAGCTTGAATACTTTCATTTTGTTACGGATCCCAAAGCTGTCCCAAGTATGCCCAACCTATCGCGCTATAGGTACATAGAGATTGACATTTACGACTGCTTGATTTTTTCCGATTCCGTGGGTTGTATTTCAAGCTGTTTTGAAAAATAGATGCGAGACATTTAGGGTCGCGTTAAAACGACACTCAAAGTATTATTTACTGCCGGTAATCAAGCAGACTTAATTAGGAGGATTGATCGAAATGTTGATTATTCTCAGAATTGATGAATGAAAAATGTTCCGAGAGCTGAATATGCGCATGATTTCTCCATTGAATTATGTATTCTTCAACTCGAAATGCTCGGAAAAATAGGGCTTCTTATAATATTTGTCTCAAAATGAAGGTATAATTATCAGGTTGGAACCTACCGAGCTTCTCTTCACCAGAAATATTCTTTCCATCACCATGATTTTCATGTCATCTTGAGGTCGAGAGATAAAAAAAAAGAATATTTCTTGTGAGTATTTCTTTAAGTTTAAGTTCTTTAAGTTCAGTAATGCTTCCTTTGTCATCCCTCAGATTATTTTTGCTTTATGCAACTGATGGTTTTTGAGAAATGCGACAAGGATGCTTACTTTGAGTTTGCTATCTTTAAAATTCAAGCATTTCATGACACCATATGTCATGAATCTATCATATAATAATCCATACTTTTCCGCGATTTCTTTGGTAGAACATTTTTTTCTTTTTCTGCTAAATAAGGAGGTGCATTAGGTAATTCACGGTCACTATTTCCAATCATGCAAGAGAATATAAGTTCGTTTTCAACAATATATCAATTTCTGTCACTCAATGACATTCCTCGGAAAAAATCAATTTTGTGTTGGGGTTAGAAAGCGTCAAAGGCTACTTTGACAACCAGCTGTAGAAAAAAATGATATTTCACTTATAACTATATATTTGTTAATATTTTAATGATAATTTTTATGAAAATTAACAGTTCCTCATTTTATTTCTATTGTATTCTAGGATGTATCAGATCGTTAGTTTTTAGTATTTTAGTATTAAGTTATCAATAACTTATTGAGTAGGTATCTATAATTTCTTCATATTATTATTATCATTTCTGTATATATTCCTCCCATGAATAAATATGAATGAATGATATTATTATCATCATCTTGAGAAATGGTCAATTTAAGAAATCTGATACAAAATAATGCTGAGATATAACCGATAGGTATATCTCACTATTTTAATATGTATTTTATGGATTTCTGGTTTGATAGTGAGTGTTGAAAAGTTTATTTTATCGTATGCGACCCTTATTCACATATTTTTTGGTGAAATAGTCGAGAAACCTAGAGCTCGTAGTGGAATCCGAACCAGTTCCCGGATCTGATGATGAGGGCAGGTTTCGAATGTGAGCCGATTACACTTGGGAGCAAGTTTGATGATTCATCGGAATATGGAATGTCCAATGCGACACAAAATAATGAAATATGATATAATCAAGTCGGCTTTTCGAATCTCTCATTAGTCGAGCTCATCTCGGATAAAGTAATTAACTGGAAATGTGTCGGCCGTTAATTAGGAATGCAGGTAGATATTTTTTGATGCCTTTGATCCTTGTCATCAGGAGTTGAAAAACCGCAAGCCGGCTTTCGTCCACTATGCCGCGAACGGATGCTCAAATTTGCTCAAAGATTACCTCAGATTGAATACCCAAGATTCGGTTGGTGTGATGTACAGGGTGTTGCAGAGCATGCTGTTCGTGCTCAAGAAGCATGTTCACATGATTTGCCATGGTTACCCAGCTATAGACTTGCAAAGTTTGATGAAATACAAGTTCAAAGATGTAGCAGGAATTTATTATTCAAAAACAAAGCAGAAAACAGTATATTATGATACAAGTTTTATAAGACGCTATTTTGTCGCACGCGTTGTTGAACAAGTGCGACAACGTGTCTTATACAACGTGTGTCATATGCAATTTTTTTCGATTTTGAATTGGTTTGAAGAAAAAAGTGGATTCAGTATCGATAAGTAACAGAAACATCTTCGATTGGTAAAAATGATAACATTGAAATAAATAAAATCTGACGCGTAAAGCCCAGTTTACAGTTGAACGATTTTGATTATTGCAATACCAGCGGTGAACAATTCAATGTTGTTATTGTTTTTATTGGTCAATTTAAATCAAATCACATTCTGAATTGAAATTTACCAATTAAAACATTGAGTTTTTCACTGCTAATATCACCAAATCCAAATCGCTCAGAAGTAAACTGGGCCTAACTCTTCTGAATTTCATTTGACAGTTCGATTGTACCAATCTCCGAATAATAAAAATTGCCTATCGAAATATAGGCTATTTCGACACGCATTTGCGTTGCACAATGACTTCATTATACAACCAAAATAGAAAAACTATCTTAATGACCTTCTTCAGCATCTAAACAAACTGTGCATGCAAAACGTCATGGACCAAATAGCTGCTCTTGATATACTAACTACAATGAAGATTCATCTTCTATTAACAGAATTGTTTCAAAAATGTTGATATCCTCAACCTGTGTATATTGAATTTATCCTTGTTTTGTCTGACTTCAACTTCATTTATTGAGTTTATAAGCTTCATATTCAATTGTTTATTCTCACTTTGATGTCAATGAAATGATAAATCTGGAGCAATGAAGTGAATATTGAATTTGTTTATTGAACATGCCCTTTCAACGAGATTTTTTTTAAACTAATGGTACATTGTTTTATTAGGATCAAAGGTGATACTTTCTTTGAAAAGCGGAATTTGTGTTGCTACTAAAAATTATGATCAGAGGTTCCTTTGCAACTCAACTAAGTGTTGGATTTTGTAAAATCGCTACACAATTATCGTATCCATTCTTCCTAAGACTGAATGAAAACAATGTAATATCAAAGTTTTCTGAAAATATACATCTTTGATTTATTACCCGAATGATATAATAGATTTAATTTACTGTCACAACTATATTGTTTATTTTCTGGCAATATAAAGTTTCAAAGTGTCGAACTTGAGGAATATAACATCAAAAATGTGGTTATTTCTTTTTAATTCCACTGAAAATAAGCTTATCTACTACTCTGAGCATTTTCTTACCACTTGGGACAACCATTTTATCACTTGTAGTAAAATGATGAGAGCAAAACTCTAGCGTCTCTTGAAATATTCTCTTTCTTGATCATATTTTTACATATCCACTATAACTTTTCATATCGGGGAAACCCGATAATGTTTTCAAATTACCAAAAATTGTATTGTATATGAGGGTGGGTGAATAATGTTTATACAACGAATGATACGACACTGAGTAACTCAACAGTGGAATGTTGTGTTCTGGGCACCAATTTCAAATCGTCTCTTACACATTTCACAGCGATTCACCATCCTTTAAATTCGAATTGAACAGAATAAACAAGGTTTTTAAGTAAAATCCTATTCAAATTTTCACACAGAACTGGAAAAATGCCGTTTAATGAAGCATCAAACAAAATTTGATTTTAAAACGAGACGTATCGCCCTGTCACTGTCAGCGTTCGGTCGATTATCGGTTGAACGAAATTAGCGGCGTTGGCGCATTCACCAAAAATGTCACAATCCTCAGAAAGACGTGCTATCTATATATCTTATAAATAAATGAGGCACTGTATTATATGACGAACATTGTATACATAGCTTTTGATACACTCATATATGACTCATATAAGTACCAACAGAAGGATATATATATATATATATATATTTGGGAACCTTGAGAAAATGTGGTCTTGGGATGATTATATCATTTTCAAATGTAACGATGTGGCAACCTCTGTGGGGGAAAAACATAAGAATATGAATTTCATGTTTGCTTCAGGTAATTTGGGGTGTTACTATTCTATGGTGAGTTTGTTGTTCGGTGGTCTATTTTATGGAATGTGGGATTTTTCGAAGAGGTGACTGCGATATTCAAAAAACCACCGTTAGAGAGCGCTTCTGGACGTATCTTTCCTTCGATCACGATACCTCTGAGAAACAATAGTTTTCCAATCGACTCAACCGCAGCAATCATACCAATTACCTGGATCCGAACCACTTTTTCGATCAACATAATAGTGTTTAATTTAAATTCCAATACGAAGGCATCGTAATGCATCTCTGCGGCCGTGGCGAGTCGATTTCAATTTGAATGGAATTATTTCGATATACCAAACCTGCGCTTGCCAGAAAGAGAGAGAGAGAGAGACACTGACAAAGAGAGAGAGAGATAAGGATAGACCGTCTCTCGGTTATTATCTCCGAGCCAGCTACTGTTTTACGCAACGAGTTATGACATTGATGGTATCGGGATTGGGCGGACTAACAGATCAGACGGATGAGCGCGGTGTGTACGGGGTGTCCCAAATTAGCCGGCCAACATCATGATGGGGAACTCGGTAACGGTTGGAGATACCGGGTCGGTCTGGTCAGGAAAAATTCGTTTATTTATATGGTTATGGTTATTTTCTTGGTTTTGGAGATATTTAAAAAAAGCATTAACTTTTATTGGCTTCAGATATCGACGTATTAAGGTTCGCCAGTCGAGTAAAAAATGAAAAGAAAAATTCTGGTCAGCAATAGGAAGAAAAAAAAATATGATGACGGCCTTCAAATGACGAAACGTCGTGAATCCTGTACTGCCAAGTTATATTCTATATAGCATGAAAAACAGCTGTGAGAAGTAAGTCTCATTTTTTCGTTTCTTTTTATTGAAATTAAGCCAATAAGAATTTTTTTTTGAAAATATCAAGAACTAAAAAACTTGTCAAGTCTTTATTTACATAATATTGTGGTGCACCTAATCAATTACAGACTTTTTCACTAATTTAACCGATCCTGTATGTCTGATCGTTCCTGAGTTCCCCATGTTGGAACGTGTATAGGGTGGGTGAATGAATTTATAAATTTGATGTCCGCATAGGGTCACTCGGTGACTGTAGGTGATACGGACACTTTCTCGATGTATTTTTAAAAACATCAAATTCACAGGAGAAGACAGATATTCGGCGCTATATCGTCTTTCATTTTTGAATTCGATTTTTCGACTTTCAGACACATGTCTTAATTATCTTAGTTGTTTGTTGAGTTGGGAACAAACAATGCTTAGTATCAAAAGGCACTTATTTACAGTCGAATACAGTGGCGAGAATTCAAAACGAAAGTCTACTCATGGCAGAAACTTTTACAAACTGTTGGTTAATTATTGCTGCTTCAAACATTGTTGTGGTTGTTGGATTTTTTTTTCATTTGTTATATATCATTCTCAAATCACAGTCTCCGTCAAGCAACATCATAGAAATGGAATTTGAAAAGAATGAACTTTGAAATTTGATACACACACAAAATATCAGCCCGAAAGTAATACATGCATGTTGCAATAATCAGAATGCTATAATCTTTAAATCTGAAACAGCAAAAAAGCAAGGCGATTTGATAAAATGGCGGATGATATCACAATAACTTTTACAAAAATGGCGAAATAGAGAATATCAATTCACTTATATTAGATATATTATATATCAGACGATTAGTAAGCTCTAAAGATAGAAAACGTATTATATTATGTCCAAAGAAATTCAGTATTTAATAAATTACTTTTTGTACGAAAATAGTGCTTGATATGATAATTATTTCTGAGGTCATATATAGATGATGTTAATTATTATTCAAATTTTTTTGTAGTCTTGTTTCATTGCTCCATTCATTCATTCGCGAACTTAAGTTATATAGTTGCACAAGTGCTTGAAAATTACCAATATTTATTCAAGAAAGTGAGTGAGGTTTTTAAAAATTGTACGAGTTTATTTCATGTTTTGGCGAAAGAGCAAATGTCTGAAGGACAAAATATGGATAAAATAAACTAGTGCAATGTGGTCATTTTTATTCAGGGGTGTTATTCATTGGAATATTTTATAAATATGAAGATATCGTTTTTCCTGAGAAATTTAGTATCAACTGACAAATAAAACAATTTTATGTTCAGCACACAATTCAAAAATAACAGGAATTAGAACTCACCAAAACGCGACATTTTTCACTTCTTGAGCTTTATCTGTGATTTTCAGTATTTATTGTGGTGTCATGGGGACGGGATGTTTTCTCAGTACAAAAACCGCGGTAATTTTTTTTATGAGAAATTGTATAGGTACATGTGTGGAAAGTATTCGAAATAATCAAGAAATTATTTCTTGTACCTACCTTAATATTGTCAAAGACTACAAAATACTATTGTGTGATGACAATGATTATAAAATTTATTTGCTTCAATAACAACTGTCGAAACAATGAATACAAAAAGTAATGTCGATAAATAATTCGTGTTTTCTTTTAAATAACGTCTTTCACAAATAACATCCTGCATTATTGTTTGTTGATATTGAAATTCATTTCAACTATATTAATACTTATTGATCGGACTTTTCATCGAAATAAGCCATCATGTATATAATTGAGAATTGTTTTCGATCCAAGGTGCTGAAGAACAAACCTAGGTATACCAAATGGACGAAAATAAATAACAAGAAGAATTTCCAATAGTTGCGGAGAAGTTTGAATTGCAAACATTTTTGAGGGGATCGAAATCTATAAGCACTTTACGTGAAAAAAAAAATGAAACCAACCCTTGTGTCTTGTCTTTTGTTCTTCATGACACGCCATCTGTGATGTGGATAAAGATTTCTTCGACCTCGACTGACATCGCACAGAATCACCACTCTATATTTCGAGAAGTATCATTATATCATCTTCTTTTCCAATTACCATTACGAAATTGACGTGTTATTCCTAACCAGTTCACATAATAATTCCGATGAAAAAACGCCGATTTTTTAATTGAAATTTTCGATTAGGGACTGTGGCTACAATAATCGCTGCACGGGCAATTTGAGAAAATTAAAACCACAGAACACAAAGAAAGGTGAGTTTTTTCCTTTTTTTTTCTCTCGATGATAAGACGTGTTCGGTATAATGAATAATTAAAATGGGCACGTATTATTCCCAGTGAAGGAGACATGATGATGATGAATAAAACATCACAAAAGAGGATTTGATATATCGAATAATTTATCCATATATGTATAACAAAACCTCGTAAATGCCTGAACAGCAAATTATGAGCGAATCATACATTATACACATCCCTGATGAGTTATTTGAGAAAATTTTAAAATTTTGGACTGACTCTACGTTATGTGCGCCTATGTTTTAACACAGGTAGCTGTACAATAATTGGTAATTTTTAATTTGAAAACAACCTTCACGCTTGAATAGACTGTGCTAATATCCCGAACAAAAGAAGTAGAAAAACTTTGAAAACTTCATCGAGATAGAATGGAGTTAGCTCGATTCATTTGTTCCTATGCATGAGTGTGCGTTGAAAATTCGATGATTTTTAAAAATCACGCATCCTGTTCTGCAAGGATATCAGCAGGCCATGAACCGATGGTGGGTAAAAGTAATAAGTAATGCTTCGACTGACAGTTAAGGTTTTTTATGCAGTGAGGACCAAAATTCAGTTGCCCCCACCCGTGACTTCCATATTTCACATAATTACAAAAAAATAAGGATATAGTTGCTGTATATTGCAGAAGCATTCATGGATTGTAAAGATTATCAGATGGAGATTGCTTGATGGTACATTTAGAGATTATTGAAGATTTTTGAGATTGTCATATAAGAGATTGTAGAAGATTACAGTTGGATATCTATTGTATTGAATTGAAAAAAAAATTGAAGATTATTGGAAATTGCTCCATTGCAATATTCTTCAGAAAAGTAGATTTTTGGATATAGCGGAATTATTTTCTATTGTTGAAAATTATCATGGATTATAAAAATCTTGGAAATTACTGGTATCTAAGATTGTTTGAGATTGCAGAAATTGTTGAGTATATTTGAAGATTATTGAATATTGTTTTTTCTTTGTTTGTTCTGGTTCTCACGAAAAGGGATATCCTGTAATGTTCAGAGAACATCGTGAGAACCAAGGGAAAGAAGGTAGGAGTTGGTGTTCTTCTTAAATTTCTGGAGATGGTATGCCTCGGGGAACACCTCCCTAGGCAATGAGTTCCAAAGTCTCGATGTTCGTTGGATGAACGAGTCTTTGGAAAGGGACATTCTGCAGGTCTCTAAAATGACCACGAAGGGGTGTGAGGGCTGAACTTGGCGGGTTAATCTCGAAGGGACTGCTAATGGAGGAACAATTGTTGATATTTCAGAAGAGCATCGCTCATGAAAATATCTATAAAATAGAGATAAATCGCCAACTTTTCTACGGTGTTCTAGAAAAGTTAGCGAGTTTGTAAGCAAGGCATCACCGACGAGACGAATTGCCCTTTTTTGGACAGAATCCAATATTTTCAGGATATGTTTAGGTGCCGCACTCCAAATATGGGAACAGTATTCCAGGACAGGTCGGATCTGTGCCTTTTAGATCATAAGTAGCTGACTGGGAGTGAAATATCTCTTGGCTAGAAACAGAAAACCAAGTTTTTGGGATCCACTTTTGGCAATGGACCTCACGTGATTTTCCAAAGAAAGGTTATCGCTGATATAGTATAACGCCAAGCATCGAAATGGATGACTTCAATGGTATATGGTTACTCCTGACTGAATTATGTTGGGCACAGTGAGATCGGCTTTTCTAGAGAAAATGCATGCTTGATGTTTGCATTGAATTCTATTATCAGGTTATTAGATCCCCCACTCCAGAATTGTTGCTAAGTCCATATTTATTTTGTTAACATTTCTTCCTCGTTCATTTCTGGTTTGACGAGCCGATATCCCTGGAAGAGAAAGCGGTATGGAGGGTACTATCATCCGCGAAGCTGTGTATAGGACATGAAGTTGCTTCCAACAAATCGTTGATGTGAAGTAGAAATAGTGTTGGTGCTAATAATTGATCTCTGCGGAACACCAGCATTTATGAGTAGAGTATCAGATGAAACTCCATCGACCACTACATGAAGAGACCTGTTTGAGAGAAAACTAGCAAGCAGAGAACACGCAACTGAGGGAGCAAACCATAAGATGGGATTACCAGAAAATATTGAAGATTATTGTTGGATATTGTTTGATATTGAAAAAATACAGTTGAAGATAATTATTGTAGGATATTGAAGAGAGCTGAAAATTGCTTTATTGCAATATTCTTCAGCAAAGAATAATTTTGAAGACAGATGCTGGTATATTGCAGAATCATTGAATTGTTGGAAAATATTGGAGATTATCAGATTTGTACAGAGATTGCTAGGTATATTTGAAGGTTATTGAAAATTGTGTGCTATTGCCAGAGGTTGTTGAAGATTGTTGGATATTGTTTGGAATTATAATAGTTAAAGATAATTGGAGATAATTGGGGAGTGCTAGAAATTACTGAATAGCAATACTCAATTCTTCAGCCAAGAAGATTTGTTTATAGAATAATTGAGATTGATGCAAAAATATTGGATTGTTGAAAGTTATTGGAGATAGCTGAAAATCTATATGGAGATTATTGAATAATTGGAGAATGCTGGATATATTTAGAGATAATTGAATAAAATTTCGTCAGATACGATCATTTCATAACTTACACGAAACATTGACAAAAATAATTGTGGACGAGTTCATGAAATATGACTTTGATGATTGTCACTTTCAGATTTCGATGTGTTACGGCTAGATAAGTCGAATAAAAAATATTTCAACAGCCAATTATTTCCAAAATCCATGTTCGAACGCGACATTTTCACCGACATCGCCCGTGAAAAAAGCGACCAACTAGTTGGCTGTGTTAATTTCCCTTTTGGGCAGGCCGATAGCATTCTCTTGTCGGACAACTGATAGCAGAGTGTCCGCGAATTAGCATTAGCGCGCCACGATTTCGACATAGTGCCTTTTGTGAGCGCGTTAGTTATTGCCCAGCTACGAGATTAATGCCACGAATTAATTCTGAATTCGCCGGTTTCATTTGTGCAGACCGTCCGATGTTGGGTTCTCATTAGAGGGGCCCGGATGGTGGCGAAATAAGTTCGTTTGTCTCGGAAACCACAAAAAAGCGAAGGACGAATAAACTCGCGAGTGATACAAGTTTTAAGCTCAATTTATAAACTCCACTGCCGTAGCTACAGTCGACGCTGCAGTTACTGTTCGTAGATGGAATGTGCTAAAAATAAACATCTGTTCATATATCACGCAGCTGACGCAGGTGTCGTAGGATATGTTCTCAATACATTGTGGAGCGTCAACTGTAGCTACGGCAGTGGAGTTTATAAATTGAGCTTTATAAGACGCTATTTTGAACAAGTGCGACAACGTGTCTTATAAAATCCACATTTTTTTCTATTTTGAATTAATTTGAAGTATTTTATTGAAGAAAATTGATATGATATCGATAAATAACAGAAACATCTTCGTTTGGTAACAATGATGACATTGAAATATTTGAAATCTGACGCACAAGCGTAAAGCCCAGTTTCCTGTTGAGCGATTTTGATTTTTGCGAAACCAGCGGTGAAAAATCCAACGTTGTGTTATTGTTTTTATTGGTCAATTTGTATCAAATCACACTCTGAATCAAAATTTACCGATAAAAACAAAACAAAACATTTTTTACCGCTAGTATCACCAAATCCAAAATCGCTCAGAAGTTAGCTGGGCTTAACTTTCATTTGACAGTTCGATTATACCAACCTCCGAATAATAAAAAATCCATATCGAAACTCATTTGCGATTCATAATGACTGCTTTATAGAACAAAAATAGAAAAATGATTTTTCCTACAAACGGTTAACAAATTAGCCTTACACGCTCTTAAATCTTAACACAAAGTTGACGTACTTCGAGAAATATCATTGAGTGACAGCAATGCCGCTCGTGCGCGGAAATGATGTCATTATGTGACAGCATTGCCGCTCGTACGCGGAAATAATGTCATTAAGCATATTTGCGCTCGCATTCATCATTATTGAAAATAAACTCATCATTCTGTCGCGTGATGAAAAATAATAGTGACAGTGAATTATCCAACACACCTCCTGATGTAGCAGAAAGTGCGAACATTTTAAATTTGAACCTCCTACCAGAGAAATGTATGAATTATGATATGACAGATTCCTGACATGGTACTTTGAATGCCAAAAATATCAAAGCAAGTATCCTAAACTTGTCATATTTCTCAAAAAAAAAACAGTCCGTTGAATATAAAGCAAAAATAAGTTTGACTTTATCTTTTTGGTTCATGACATATTATAAGTGTGGGATAGACATAAGTTTTCAAGTAGCCTCAATAGCCAACGGGTTCAAAGCGCGTCTTCTCAAGATAGAAATATTATCTGTCTTTCTCGAGCACTCTAAGCTCTAAATACACAAAGAGCCATTTTTCAGGTTGATTATGTTGGCGTATGTGAAAGAAAGACAAGAGAAATGTCACCGATTATATTATCACAATACCAACGTAACCAAATACAAACATCAACTCTGATTTATTCAAATCATAACGAAATTAGGAAAAGTGCCAACTATGAACAATGCCAAAATGTAATAGTTATTTATGTATTAAGGGAATTATGAGGTCCTTAATTACCGATGGCAAAGTTTGCGTCCCGAGGGCCTCTGGCCCGAGGGACAGCAATTGCCAGAGGTTATTAAGGCTCTATAATTCCCGTGGTACATACATAATTTTATTTTTGACCGATTTTCATAACAATATGTCCATATTTAGAACACAATAAATGTTTAAATTCATAACCTTTCTGGTATATTTGAATTAGGTAGCGTTGATTGTAGCATTGTTGGTTGTTGCTAGGTTGTCGCTATGTTACATGTTTATAAGCAAACTTTCTTTATCAATCAATGTTTTTCCGTTAAAAACGTGTTTATTTTTTACCACAAATCGACGATCTTTTTCTGATATAATGGAGGATATTATAAAAAAAGCGGAAAAAGCAAGACAATCATTACTTCCATCGAAAAGTGAAGCCCTATATCAAAAAGAATACAACTTATATCTGAAGTGGCTGACACAGAGAAATGTTATGTCAAAAGATGCCAACGAAACTGTCTTTCTGGCATATTTTCAAGAACTGGTAAAGTATTTTCAGTATTTTCTGGTAGATTTGGTAATAATTGTATTTATTCGTTGCAGTCAGAAACGTTTAGCCCAAATTCGTTATGGACTAAATGGTCAATGCTCAAATCGATGGTGACCATATATGAGAAAAGAGATATCACCAAGTTCAACGAACTTGAGGCTTTTTTGAAACGGAAAAGTAAGGGGTATGAGCCAAAAAGTCTGCTGTCTTATCTCCTAAAGATGTCATCAAATTTCTAAAGGACGCCCCTAATGAAATTCATTTATTGCATAAGTTAGTTTTTTCTCATAATTTTCTTTTTCGTTTGTTTATTTCGTTTTATTTGTTATAGGTTGTTCTAATTATGGGTTATTTTGGAGGATGCAGAACTCAGGAACTTCTAAATATGAGTATAGCAGATATAGAGGACCGGGATACTGTTATGGTAGTGAACGTACCGGAAAGTAAAAATGGTGTATCGAAGAAATTTACAGTTGTGGATGAAAAAGAGTTCTCTGCTTTGCCTTTATTGAGACTTTATATGTCCTTGCGTCCTGAAGGTACAAAACGATTTTTTTTGAGCTTCCGACAAAATAAATGTACAACTCAGCCAATTGGAAAAAATATATTTGGCAAAATTCCCAGCAAAATCGCAATGTATTTAGGATTGCCAAACCCACTAACCTATACGGGAAATTGCCTTCGTCGCACTTCTGCTACTGCCCTAGCCAATGCAGGAGCAACTATGACAAACTTAAAAAGACACGGAGTTTGGAGAAGTTCCACGGTGGCAGAGGGGTATCTGGAGGACAGTATTGAATTGAGAAATAAAACGGCGCGTATGCTGTCTACTTTGCCATCAGAAGAGGCAGGCACCTCGACTGTAGTGAACAGCAACAGCACCACCCATAAAAAAGAAGAAATTGTTTCCATTCGCGGAAGTAATTTTCAGGGAACATTTGAAAATTGATGTACATTTATTATTTGTAATGACGTGAATAAGGAAAATATGTCTTAGTTTTCATTACATATAAACGTTTATAAGCATTTCTTGTATCATTTTCACCTGTAAAAGGTAAGAGGGAGTTTTTGAACCTTAATATCCCAAGGGAGTTATGACCCTCATTATAGATATCGTAACTATGACGATATAATGTCACTGTCAGAAATAAAAATGATTATAATGTAGGAAATACTCCTTCAAAGATGTAGAGAAGCATCGAAAGTAGCAATTTGCTGTACTTATCGTTGAATTGTAATAGATAATTTTTCCAAGGAAAACGTATGAAAACGTCATAAAGCACACGGTTTGAATTTTTTTCAAAGTAGCTCATATCACCATGACATTGTTATTTGAAAAAAAAACAGCACACGTGTTGAAATGAAAAAAAAAATCGCACGATGGAATGTATATATGATGGCTAGAAATAATTAGGTATTTCTGTCATAAGCGCTTTTGTTACATCACATTCGTATTTATTGGATTTTCTTACTCTTTTCAGATTGTAAGGGGAATTCGTAACTAATTTCAATGTGTCAATAATACATAACCTCTGATCAACAATGCAGATGATGTTTATTGCAGTGAGTGACATCATCTACAACTTGCTATTAAGGAGTACAGCTGGCATCACATAAGATTCATTTTTTACATTTGAGTTAACGCACCAACTTATAATTCTCGGTAAATGTCAATATGCATACTGCTGTATTACTGGTTGCGTGATAACCTACTGGCGACATCATCTTTTAAGAGTTTCCCAAATACTTCGAAGTCGAAAATGATGTATATAGTTCAATAATTTACCCCAGAATGTTGAATCCAGTGAACCTTGTGAATAATTCAGAGAGCTTATTGATACCTACACATCAGAGGACTGAATAAGGTTTACCTACTTTCAATATAAAGTTTTCTTATTCTCATTCGTTTCGATTAATTATATCTCCTGTAATGTGTATTATAATAATTATTCAAGTATATTTTTTCTTCTTCCTCCTCCTCAGTAATTATTGCATACAATTTATTCATGACTCTGCGAACAAAGAATCAAGAAATCTGTTATTATACAGGGATACCCATTTGAAATAACAAAGTCAGGATCCACAACTTCCATACATTTCTCGGAGGGACACCCTGTAGAGGGCAACACAAATGACTAATGAAGCGCAGGTCAAACACACGCGGCCGGATCATTATAAAATTATTAAAGAATGACAAGGAATGAGAGGAACTAACAGGAAGACGTATTTTGTTCGGTTTTTAAGGTGCAATCATAAGCGCATTATCATCTAGTGACATGAGTTTATAATTACGGCCATATGCTCGGAATCGTTATTAGCTATGGGAAATCGACAATTAAAAAACAAACGACTTGACCGGCCATTGTGCCAAGTCTTCAACGATGGATCATTAATTTTTTGGGGGACGAGATGATGACTCCGGTATGCAGGTGAGTGCTTGTTTTACCCTGTATACACGGTGATTCAGACATAAACGTTAACTCGAGAGTGTTTTTCTCAGAGGGAAGGTAAGTGAGAAGTTTCTCGTTTTGTGTTCACTTTTAGTTTTTCATTGAATATATCGGTCAATTTCTGTGTTTCAATATGCAAGATGATCGATTTTTCAATAAACCTCCACAAGTGTGGAAAATAACATATTCTGCACGATAAGTAACGTACTTTCCAAAGACCATAAAATATATTTTTTTTAATTTCGCAGGAAGGCATGTTATAACACCCTGCTTTATTCAAGTTGGTGGTAACAATATTACTGCTTTAACTGGGTTCGTGAATATTTAAGCAGGAGAAAGAATAGTGGATGTAGACATATATACACTTATCTCAGAGTAAAAATATCTATTTATCATTCGAATCAATTAGACAGGCAAATTCGGCGATATAAATAAGATTTCTTACATGTTTGGTGGTTGATCACAATTATAATAACAACTTTCGAGATGTTTTCCTGAACTATAGAACTTACGTGAATTGAACTGAATACCGGCACAATAAGATGACTTTTATTTAATTGACGAAAACCGAACTGTCTCATGGTCCATCCATCTTTCACTGTTCTGCAAATTCACGTTCACTTGAAACACACTTTACGAGGGCGGCACTGAGATTACGAACTGAGGAACATTGTCTGGAGTTGAGAGCTTAACTGTTGTATGTTGGATCTGCTCTCACTTCTGATTCTAGTTTCAGAGAATTTATAGGAACTTTTCATAAGAAAATTGTAGGAACCTCCCCGCTAATTACTCTAAGTGGTTCATGTCGATTTTGCCAAATGTAAATCATTTTAAAAGTATTGTCATGTTAAAACCATTTAATATAAACTATTTCAGATATAAATCTCATATTTTTCCGCTTTTTCCATTACTCTTCGTTCAAGTTGATATAAATATTAGTTAGTTGAAGGTTACTGGAATAATTAGTTTTTACGGCTGCAGATCTCATGCCCATAAATTATACACGAGCTAACTTGAAGTGTAAACAAAACCAACGTTCCTATTGGTTCCCTAATTTCCTCTCCTCGAATTTGTTTATATTTCGAGCCGAGACGACCTAGCGACCCATATAAATATTAAAAACAGGTGGCCACTTAAACGAATATTTGTTGGTACCTGATATCGAACTCGTAACGATTCATTCATTAGTTTTTCTGGACGATAAAATATATGGACAAAATTTGGCATCATTACAGTCATTTCAAAAATGTAACTTGAGCAGTCTCTATAATTTCAGGTGATGTCGATTCGTTATTACTATGTGCATTTTCATAATTTCATAAACATTTTTCGACATTTGCAGATGTGAATCACTGATTTTTTTTCGTTTGCAAAAACAATTTCATTGGGATTCGAAATCACGAGCCTTACAAGACTGTGTAATTTATTTCAAACGTTATCTTTGTGAATTTTTCTTGATGTTCCATTTTGAAAAATGGTCCCAACTTCTGAAACAAACTACAGGGTGCTACAATCTCAAGAAATAGATATTTTTTCATGATAACTTTGGTATGATCCTAGATATTGTAAAATGTAATACGCATATTCTATATGCATCAAAAAGCATTTTCTGCTGTGCAATAATATAGTATATTGTGCAACTAGTGCGGAAAATAGGTTATTTCATACGAGTTTGACAAGATGATGAACCACAAGCCGTCAATTTCCGCACGAGTTGAACACTATACTACGACCTACATGAAAAACATAGGTATGTAATTTCGCAATTGCCTGAAGAAATATGTATCAAACAAAGAGAATACATTTTATTGAACATTTGAAGAAAATATTTGAGTACATTTTGGTCTGTATTTATGAAATATTGGAAAAATAATTATTGATGGCAATATTTGAACAATCGTTCAGTACTAACGGAATACTATTATTTTCTTTTATCAAACCTATATTGCATACTTCTGGGTGAGTAGAATCTACCATTTCATCATCGGATGACATTGCAGCAAAGAAAACTGAACAAATTATACGATTCGGTACCTATCTACTTGGTAAATCACATTGACACTATAATGTTATGAATTCGTTTGTAGATATGTCATTGTCACAGCTACCTATGAGTAAAAATCAGAGTATAATTAATTATAATATTAGGTAATTGTACCAATCGCA
Organism: Chrysomela aeneicollis; assembly: GCA_029955515.1. Taxonomy (NCBI): domain Eukaryota; kingdom Metazoa; phylum Arthropoda; class Insecta; order Coleoptera; family Chrysomelidae; genus Chrysomela; species Chrysomela aeneicollis. Next base: position 18,302,192 of record JARUHQ010000010.1, read on the forward strand.
GAGCGTGGAGATGAATATTTCATTTCGCACTATAGTGCGAAATATCTTATTTTGTATACATAGTTTACAGTGAGAAATGATCCGTATTTCAGGTAGGTCGTCGGAAAAATTATTATTCTCTATAGTCTCCGAATGGAGTTTGGTATGAAAAAATATGACTACATTTTCACAAAAAATAAAATATATAGGTACCTATTTACAAAAAAAAGTCGCCTTTATTTGTATATACTAGAAAAGGAAAATTAGGTAATATACAGGACATTCAATAAAAAAATATATGGATATTGAAAACTCTCTATATTTTCTGCTTGTGAAATTCCTGACACCCGAGTAAATTTTCATTATCGAAAAACCGATGACAAATAACCTCATGTTGAAAATTTTTCGACCGTTAATCAGTATTCACGCTCTAATTGAAAACAATTTCCACCATTTCCTCAAACTAAAAAAAATCTATTAGGGCCACCCTAATGATCAGTCGGACAACTAGAAAACCAACCCCCGCTGAAGTCATCACGCATATGTCTCATTAATCACATCGAGTGATTTGAAAAATAAATAAACACATATCGGCCGAATAATTATATAGTGCGGACCCGTAATTTATACTTACTTCAATCATAATATATACGTGGGACGAGAACACACCGCGAAAATATACGGGGAGGCAACAAAAGCTAGAAGTTAGAATGAATCGGCGAGAATGTCTTTGAATGACACGCGATTTGGTAGGTGTAACAAAGGTTTTTGTTACACGGATGGTAAAATTCGCCGTAGCATCGAATATTTCCATCGAGATTTCCATCGTATGTTGAAAATCCCATATGAAGCGGGACATTTTCGATCAATTACAGCGATAAATTCCCGGCGGTACATTTTCGGGCTGGTAAATACCCGGTAGGTATCGAAAAATACCCGCTCGGTCCGTGTATCTATAGTAACGATTGTTAAAATCATAGATCTTACTGCTTACGCTAGATCCGGCATCCTGTAGTATTTTTTGGTATCAGAGGGGTCTGCAAGAAATTAGGTACTATGGTCACGTGGGACAACACATTTGTATGGTAAACAACTGAAACGACCAATCCCCCCGGCAAGGATATTAAACTATAGGATGGTCCATTCCCTATGATGCCCACACTAGCCAGTTTTATGACGTCACCCGGCTACCTTCTGGTCTTGGATTTTTCCATGATCGAATAATGACGGCGCTTTGTTTATTTTTTCTATTTTGAGGTTAACATTTCTTTGTTGAAAATATTGAATTATCTGAATTTCAATAGCTTCACAAACCAGTATTAGATAAAATCTCAAAAATAAAGGCAACGTAAGTAGGTACATGCCATACGAAATGCTAGTTACATAAAATATTTTCATATAAGGGTTGTAACCATTTGATTGCAGGTTCTACAATTGGTATTAAAATGTTTGAGGCATACATGTTTCTTGCATTTCCGGAGCCAAAAGACTCAATAAATATTCAAAAAGGGAATGAATTGATTTAAAAGATACCTCTCTGCATGGCTGCTACTTAAATTTTGGATCCCAGAAAATAGTATTTGTTCACAACATTCCACAACTGAAGAAGATAGGGGAAAATGAATCAAGTAAGAAATATATACTCTTGTGAACTAACATCCTAATATTGGTATTTTTATAGGTTCACCATTGAGGATAAATCTCACACAAAAAGAATTTGTTCAGCCTGGCTTCACAAATAAAGAGAAATAATTAGTTGTGATTTAAAAACCCATTAAAAATCGTCACTCCTTTTTGCCCATTTTTAGATGTAAGAAACAATTTCTTGAAGATAGAGAGGTGAACAAATACAGACAAAAAGAGGATTTAATGAGCATTACATGAATTTGATTCAAGTGAATCACAAATTTCATTGAGTCTTGTTAATATATTATTAAAATCAGCAAAACTGTGTTCTTATCTTTAGGTAGAATAACAATTTCTGATACTTCCCTGTTCCTCAACGATTTTTGAAGTAAGCATTGATGATTATAGGTCATTGTTTTAATAAATAGAGAGCTAGAACTGGAAAAATATAAACTGGAAGACATCCAATTTATTCTTAGAATTCAGCAAAGAATTTTGATATTATGTATTTTCAGATTAATGATTGAACACATCATATTCATAATAAATAGCTACCTATTATAACTTCGAAATAATAGAGGCCTACCTCTCATTGTTTTGGAATTTATTATTAATTCTTACAGTACATTATAGATGAGTCTATTCTATACTATATATAAACGTTTCATAGTTACATCCAGCATTTTTTAATCTGTTCATACCCTGAAAACAAGTAATACTATCAGTGAAGTTGAATTTCATTGATGCTAGTCAGCAACTGCCTTCACTATATTTACTCCTTATTCCAATGCATATCGACTTTCTGACCACTATAGTACTTTGTCAAAGAACTTGGTGTTTAGTAGGTACTGTAGACTGTTCATGTAACATGATTATAATCCTATCACACTGTCCTGCAGATCTTCAAGAAAGTGATGTCCTACTTACTATTCCCAACCAAATTTGTGTTCATATTGTTGAAAGTGAAATCACTGAATCAAAGAAAGATAAAATATTCTTTCATACTGAATTTACTAACTGAAATAGTGATCTGAGATGACAAAAATAATAAGGTGAAAAGTTCTCAAATGTTGATGAGATTATTATTTATGTTTTTTATCTCATAAAAATCAGAGACATTGTATCACACTGTATGTTGTCACTGATAAAAATCACAAATCAATCAGAGAGGAAGTGATGTTTCACTCCCAGCTACGTCACATCCGGGCGAAAAATTTCTGCGGAATGGACCATCCTATAGTTTAATATCCTTGTCCCCCCGGACCTACAAAACAAGTAACCTGGATACCGGATCTAGCGTAAGCAGTAAGATCTATGGTTAAAATGTACATTTGTCATGTTGACAGGCATAAATACTGAATTTTAAACGTCGTTGAAATGCCACGTTTCGGGAATGATTCGATAACTGTAATTCAAGATAAATCACCAAGAGCAAACCAAAAAATACAATGTTGAACCATCATCAATATACTTGTATAGAAGCAGTTGTTGGATTTCATTGCAGAAAGAAATTATAGTTTAAACGAAAATACTTCAATACCGTCGCTGGCAAATATTCTCACTGACTGGGCCTACAACATAAAAAAGAATAACGGTGAGGATTATAAAGAATATACTGTGAAGACTGTTTGGAATGTTACGTCAAAACTATCAATGGAAAAATACCAAGACGAATATAATATTAAATCTAATCCTTTCAATGACACAGAATTATAAAAAGGTTGGCGAGGCAAAAAATGCCAAAAGAAAGGAGTTACAGACAGATCCCCGGAAAAGAAAACAAAGCGCTATATCATTCAAATACGAAGAGTTCAAAGCCATGATACAGAACTGTGATAAAAATACGAGTGTTATATGAACTGTAAACTGAGCTTTACGCTTGTGCGTCAGATTTTAATTATTTTAATGTCATCATTGTTACCAATCGAAGATGTTTCTGTTATTTATCGATATTAAATCCATTTTTTTCTTCAAATCAATTCAAAATAGAAAAAATTGCATATGACACATGTTTTATAAGACACGTTGTCGCACTTGTTCACTTGGAGCACTCCTCGCTTCGCTTGTCGAACTCCAAACAACGCGTGCGACAAAATAGCGTCTTATAAAACTTGTATCATAATATACTATTCTATTATGACATTTGAAATGTCAATAATGTAGATTGCTGTAATGGAAGTTCAAAATTATCGGGATATAATAATGAATTTTGAATGCTTTCTGACTAATGTAACAAGAACCTGACATTTCCCTTATTCTATACACTTTCCTTTCATGAATGCTATTCAATAGTTGCAGTCGAATTTAATTAGTGCTCGCTTGAATTTTCAGTTGAAATGCCCAATTTTACTTCAGATTGGCCGCCCTGCTCTGGCTCAAAAACTGCCGAACGTCTCTCTACCAGAAATATCAAAAATACCCGCGGTATCACGATGCAATCGTATTGAATCGATAATCTGACTCAATAAGAACGAACCTTGCGCCTCTTTCCAACATTCCAACGTCCAGCAGGGCAATGAACACATTATCTCGATGAATGATAATTTTTTTTCGATAAAGTAATAACACAAAACTCGAATTAGGCACGCCGCATACGCCTCATAACGGCCGTGTACGGTAGCTAATTGCCTTCTATGCCCGGCAATCATTGAATTTTTCGGATAGAAACGTCAGGACGGCGATTGAAATAATGAAAATCATCACTGATGAATGGTCGGACGGCCGTTGTGCTCGCATCCTATCACAATTAAATAGAATATTCGAAATTGTTTTTTGTTGGAGATCAATCCGAGCTGTTCTTATATCCGAGCATTCAAAACTCTTACCGGTTCGAAAAAATGTACATATTTGTAAGGACCATGCAATGGGATAAATAGTATATTACACCACAAGTGTGGAAAGTGACATATTTCACACGAGTAGTCGTTTAGCACGAGCCGCGTAGAGGTGAGTGCGGAAACGTAACGAGTGAAGGAAATGAACTTTACAACGAGTTTCGTACACTATTTTTCCTACGACTCCGAATACTTTCATTTCGCGGAAGGTCTTGTCAAAAATGTAACTTGAGCGGTCTCTAGAATTTCAGGTGGTTTTGATTCAATATCAAGAACTGTTTATTTCCATATTCAAGATGGTATTTGAATACTTCTCCGACAATTCCTCATTATGTGAATTACTGATTGATTGAGTTAGTTGAGTTTGGACAAATTTTATTGATATTGACACCAGCGTACATAAACAACCTTGACACCATACGCCTGCTAGCGCCAGTAATCTCGCAACCAGGAATACAGAACCATAGAAGTATGTAGTTCGGCAAGCGCGTACGAGTTACTCGAGTTAGTGCGTCCTTGATTCTTTGCAAACATCTGTGCTACCAAAGAATCTTCTCGTTGGTGATGAAACTGATGCAAGCAGCAAGCCGCGCAAAAAACTGTAGCCGTACTCTTTTGAATGATCTAACCCTCTGTCATCAACATCGAAATAGTTCCAGCAAAGAGTATAGGTTCCAGTTTTAAAGTGAATTCAGAGGTTATGTATCAGACACATTGAAATTAATAGATAAAGAGTTCTCGGTATAATTCAAAACGAGACAGAAATTTCCATAAATAATATGAATTTGATTTGAGAACGCTTATATTAACAGTGAGTACCTTCACACTATACCTAATTAATTCTATATCAATTCAGGCGACCGTTGTGATATTATTCATATCAACACTAGTGCTTTTTTTCTTTCAAATAAACAATACCATGGTGATATTGAGCTACTTTCTGGATAGAAAGACAGTGTGATTATTGTAGTTTTCATACGTGGTCGTAGGAAAACACTTTTTTCTACAAACGTCAAAAAATGACAAGGTTCACGCATTGACCACAATATGCGAAGTGACCCTTTTTTTCATTTTCCTTCGTTACTATGACACCGTGCGCGAAGTAGTGTGCGAAAATGTCGAATATGTCCTTTGAAAATTCAAATTTTCCGACTGTATTATATCCTAACAACATCTTTTATCTCAAATTCAAATCACAACGTGTAATACCTACATCAATGAAACATTAAAACTGAAAATATATACAGGGTGATATTTGAAATAAGACCTTCAGTGTACTTTCCGGTAAAACCGAAAGCGACCCCTTTATTATATTTATTTTGCACAAATTTAAGATTCTCAAATGAGTAAGAGATGGGTAGGAATTTCATCATTATTGGGACACCCGGTATGTATAATTATTTCGAGATGAATATGCCCTCCTAAACCCACATGGTAGCGTGCCTGTTGCGTATTACAGTTGAAAAGTCAAAACGACGATTTACTTTATACCGTTTTATTTAACATAAAATTACATCGTTTGAATGATCAGTCGGAGCCTGACTAATCACCATGAATTAAACGACACAGTATGGAAGAAGTTTAGTAAACAGTAGCAGTTGGTTTTTACAAATGGCCATGCTTGATTCCATGTAAATGACTTCCATGTATAAACGTGTGTGAGAAATAATCATGAATAATTAATGCATGGAAGAACTAAAAAGGTCGATTGTGTTTTGTACGGCAATAATAATGAAAGTTTTATGCGACGGATATTTTTTGTATTCAACCCCTGTGTATACCTTTTGCATTTTTTTTTTCACAAAAATCCTTGAACAGGTTAACTTTGTACTTGAATTTCGCATGATTAGATTAAGATTGAGATGTAGAGGGGTCGTGAAGGTTATACAGCCTCACAAGCACCTCAATCTATCAGATCTGATATGTTCCTTCCTATGAGCTGAAAACTTCAGTACTAGAGAAGAATAAAATTTGACACGCACCAAAGACCCCAAAAACTAAAATTGCTATTGGTAGTAGATATTATTCATCTGGAGCTTCACATGAAAATTTTAAGTAACTTGTTCTGCTGCCAAAACCTTCAATCATATAACAGTATAGATGAATAACGCTCAATCCTTACAACAGTACTTGTTTGAAGCCAACATCTAAATCAGTTACTAGGGTCACCTCATTATAAAACAAGGATAGCAACAACAGATTCCTCCAGCACCAGTGTCTTGCTATGTTGAGAGGGTCTGAATTTGAATAAATTAACCTATTATAGTTATTTATGTATTAAGGGAATTATGAGGGCCTTAATTACCGATGGCAAAGTTTGCGTTTGCAATTGCCAGAGGTTATTAAGGCTCTATAATTCCCGTGGTACATAGATAATTTTATTTTTGACCGATTTTCATAACAATATGTCCATATTTAGAACGCAATAAATGTTTAAATTCATAACCTTTCTGGTATATTTGAATTAGGTAGCTTTGATTGTAGCATTGTTGGTTGTTGCTAGGTTGTCGCTATGTTACATGTTTATAAGCAAACTTTCTTTATCAATCAATGTTTTTCCGTTGAAAACGTGTTTATTTTTTACCACAAATCGACGATCTTTTTCTGATATAATGGAGGATATTATAAAAAAGCGGAAAAAGCAAGACAATCATTACTTTCATCAAAAAGAATACAACTTATATCTGAAGTGGCTGACACAGAGAAATGTTATGTCAAAAGATGCCAACGAAACTGTCTTTCTGGCATATTTTCAAGAACTGGTAAATTATTTTCAGTATTTTCTGGTAGATTTGGTAATAATTGTATTTATTCGTTGCAGTTAGAAACGTTTAGCCCAAATTCGTTATGGACTAAATGGTCAATGCTCAAATCGATGGTGACCATATATGAGAAAAGAGATATCACCAAGTTCAACGAACTAGAGGCTTTTTTGAAACGGAAAAGTAAGGGGTATAAGCCGAAAAAGTCTGCTGTCTTATCTCCTAAAGATGTCATCAAATTTCTAAAGGACGCCCCTAATGAAATTCATTTATTGCATAAGGTAATTTTTTTCTCATAATTTTCTTTTTCGTTTGTTTATTTCGTTTTATTTGTTATAGGTTGTTCTAATTATAGGTTATTTTGGAGGATGCAGAACTCAGGAATTTCTAAATATGAGTATAGCAGATATAGAGGACCGGGATACTGTTATGGTAGTGATCGTACCGGAAAGTAAAACTGGTGTATCGAAGAAATTTACAGTTGTGGATGAAAAAGAGTTCTCTGCTTTGCCTTTATTGAGACTTTATATGTCCTTGCGTCCTGAAGGTACAAAACGATTTTTTTTTAGCTTCCGACAAAATAAATGTACAACTCAGCCAATTGGAAAGAATATGTTTGGCAAAATTCCCAGCAAAATCGCAATGTATTTAGGATTGCCAAACCCACTAACCTATACGGGACATTGCCTTCGTCGCACTTCTGCTACTGCCCTAGCCAATGCAGGAGCAACTATGACAAACTTAAAAAGACACGGAGGTTGGAGAAGTTCCACGGTGGCAGAGGGGTATCTGGAGGACAGTATTGAATTGAGAAATAAAACGGCGCGTATGCTGTCTACTTTGCCATCAGAAGAGGCAGGCACCTCGACTGTAGTGAACAGCAACAGCACCACCCATAAAAAAGAAGAAATTGTTTCCAGCGGCGGAAGTAATTTTCAGGGAACATTTGAAAATTGTACATTTATTATTTGTAATGACGTGAATAAGGAAAATATGTCTTAGTTTTCATTACATATAAACGTTTATAAGCATTTCTTGTATCATTTTCACCTGTAAAAGGTAAGAGGGAGTTTTTGAACCTTAATATCCCAAGGGAGTTATGACCCTCATTATAGATATCGTAACTATATATACTATATATAAGCTTATAATGTCACTGTCAGAAATAAACAAAATTATCGTATCCATTCTTTCTAAGACTGGAATGAAAACAATATCATATAATAGTTTTCTGAAAATATACATCTTTGTGAAGAAAAGTTTCGGACTTCCATTGTCTAAAGGTATGAAGATTTGAATCCTGAGAAAAGAAAAGATGAGTTTTGCTGAAAAAATGAAATAAGTGATGAATAAAAATTAACTATTTTATCGAATCAAGAAGATTCGAGTATCAATAAATCAGGTTAGTATTATGAGAACTGTTCTCACCTGAAGACGATTGTAGATACACACAATCGAAACGTCGTGACAAACTCGATTTGAATCTTTCTCATAATTTTAATTCTTTATTCATTCATTTCATTTTAATTTTTAATTCAACTTTTCTTTTTTCAGGCTATTCAACTTTTCTTTTTCAGGCTATTGATTTCTAATTCAACCTTTCTTTTTCAGGCTATTGATTTCTAATTCAATTTTTTCTTATTTTCAGGCTCATCGACTAGTTAAACTCCCATTTAAATCTACATTTTTTGACTTCATATATACTAACACTAATACTAACCTGATTTATTGATACTCGAATCTTCTTGATTCGATAAAATAGTTGATTTTTATTCATCACTTATTTCGTTTTTTCAGCATAACTCATCTTTTCTTTTCTCAGGATTCAAATATTCATACCTTTAGACAATGGAAGTCCGAAACTTTTCTTCACAACCCGAGACATTGTCAGCCACCTTCAAACAAAAAATATACATCTTTGATTTATTACCTGAATGATAATAGAGTTAATTCACTGTCAAACTATATTGTTTATTTTCTGGTAATATGAAGTTTCAAAGTATCGAACTTGAGAAATATATAATATCAAACATGATATTAAGCACTCATCGCTTCCCTCGTCGTACTCCAAACAACGCGTGCGACAAAATAGCGTCTTATAAAACTTGTATCATAATATACTATTTTCGCTCTCAAAAGATCATCATAACTGTCTTTTTCTATTTTGGTTCTATAACGAAGTCATTATATGAAACGCAAATGCGTATCGAAATAGCCCCTGTTTCGATACGCAATTTTTATTATTATAGGAGATTGGTACAATCGAATTGTCAAATCAAAGTCAGAAGGGTTAGGCAATCGGGCGGAAATCTATCACTTTGTGCTCTAAATACACAAATTGCTATTTCGAGATGCCAGCCAGATGCAGAAGGTTTATTTCTGTGGAATTTCGATTCAATTCCGGAATCATTTCAGTATTGCCCAATAAACAGGTGGCTGGGGCTATCTGACGCATTTTTTTGTTGTGATTGTGTGTTTTGTTATGTTAAATGTTCATATTTCATTTTAATTGAAATGCTGTGAGGTTATGCAAATGAATCCCTTTCTGGAATGCTTCGACATGGACACGATAAAAGAGAATATGACGTCTGAATGGAGGTTCAGTTTGTGTGTATGAATATACATGGTGTCCGGTTTTGAATTAAGTACATGGGTTTATTGGATGCGAACCGAAACAAAATGATTAGGTTTAACGATTCTGGAGGCAGAAGCTCTTGTTGGAAGATTTATGATACCAATAAGCTGAACCTCGGATTTCACAGAAACTTCCATATTTTTTTATGATGGTGGTTTCATCAAAACTGATATGCAGAATTGAATTAATATAAAAAAACTTGGAATAATCTAGACGTCATTTTATAGACGGTTTACCCATATTGGATTGGTACAAAATCCTTGAATTTTCCCTACTCATACTAATATGTTTGTCAGTTTTCTTGATTTCAAATTTCGTGATTCAATTTTTTTCTGTTTATATCAAAAATGTACAGTGTGTCCCAAATTCGTGGGCCAACATAGGAAACTTGGTAGTAACGGTTAGAGATACAGGAGAAAGTCGTGCCCTTATACAATGCGCAATAACATGCCACAAAGAAGTAGTTATAGACATTTTTTTTTTTTTTTTTTTTTTAACCACTATCCTAGTTGCCTTAGCAACCCTCAGAAGTTTTCAAAGTAAACTTGTACGAGTTTAGCGGGGAGATAGGGGGATTTACTGGTTCCTTACATATTTTTGAAGAGCCAACGTTTTTTATTTTCTATTTTTTATTGGTTCTATTTTAATGGAATTGAAAAATGGAAGACACTTTCTCACAGCTGTTTTTCATGCTACAGGTAGTACAGAATTTATAATACGATATTTGTCATTCGAGGTTTTTACTCGTCTGGCGAACTAGTAGTAATGCTTTTATTAAACCAATCTAGTATACATAATAATAAATAAATAAATGAACTTAGCATAATAATAAATAAATTTAGCATTTTGTTCCTAATCAGCAATATGCTGGTGACGGAACATTATAAGTGAAATATAATTTAATAACAATTTCTATAGTTAACTATACATTAATATAATTTATACACAAACAATAATTCCAATCTTAAATATATCATAGTATGGTAGTTTGTTGATGTATATGCTGAATCAAATCAATTTTAAATGATGAATAGCTATCTATATTTTTTACAGGATTTGGCAATGAGTTGAACGTTTCTAGACATTTGTATATAGGATTATTGAGTGCCAGGTTTGTTCTTACATTTGATAGGTAAAAGTTATTTTGATTTCTAGTCTCATATGTGTGAGTTTCGCTAACTAAGTTGAATTTAGTGTTACATTTTTGTTGATTTTTTTGTACTTTGTAAGTGTATATGCATTGTTCTATTTGTAATACTGAATACGTTGATATACGATTCGAAGGTTCGAAAAAAATAGTTGATGTCAGCCCTCGAATGACAAAACGTTCTATTACCAATTCTACACTTTCAAGTTATTGAGCATAAAAAACAGCTCCAAGAAAGAGTTATCCTTTTTTCTTATTGAGGATATGAAATGAAGCCAATAAAAAATTCAAATCGGATTAAATTTGATTTTTTCAATATAAACCAAACATTTTTACAACTATTTATTTTCGGCATATTGTTGAGTATATAAACACACAACTTTTTTCATCTAATTTGGGTCACTCCGTACATTTCTGTTTGATCAACTGTTATAATTATATATTAAATGTAAAATTGTTGTCGAAGGAGAAAAAATCCAGTATATCCTTCTTGATTGAGATGATGAATAATTAATTTTACCCAAACTACTAAGTTTGAGGTAATTAAGCTCTATTCTTCATTATAGAAAAGTTGCTCAGTATAAGCGTAAATTGCAAAATATTTCTAATAACTTTTAGTATTCACTTGTTCCTGAAGTTGTATCCATATCTATCGTAATATAATGTATACTTATTCGACCCTCAAAAGATGGCTTCATTGAATTTCGAGTTCAAAATTTCGTCTTCGAGAAATCATCATCATCAACTTTGATTCTTCTTTCACCATCTCTAAGATACCTGCACAGATTCTTCTTATCCTGCCCACCCTGTATACTCACCGGTTTCTCACAAGGTTGCCATTCTAAATAGCCCCAATGACCAACATTTACCACTCCGGCACTGTTTTCGTGTCGCAACCATCTAGCCAGTACGGCCCTGTACGTTTCGTCGAGAGAACATCACGCACCCCCATAACACTCTTCAAACAATTTTCCCAGAATAATCAACAGTTCAATTTAAATATTGATTAACAATCGTCACGTGGTGCTGATAATAAAGTAGGAACGTTTTTTCGACACCGATAAAAATTCGTATTTTATTACCGAAATGAGAGGAATCTTAATAAGTGTGAGTTATTTTTAACAGCGTGATGTTGTTTATTTGAAAAAGTTCGCGGCTCGAGATCGTATATAACTTTGGTTAATTGGTTTCATATCGAATTTTGCGTTTGATTATTTCGCGCTTTCTTGATCGAATAAGCGTATTATCATAGAGTATAGGTTATACTAACAAGAGAGTCGACTCAGCGTATTTATGAATGAAATAGTAAAATATTATCGATTGACCTTGAAGAGGGAAAAATAACCATTGTGAATGAAATGGTTATGTGAGTTATGTGATTTGATTGGTCGTTGGATCAACTGACTCTGTCTAAACTCTATGTGACTCTGTCTATGTCAAATTTCACAAAATGACATCTTTCGTGAAGTTCGGCTTACATGATGCCGTTATCTGCTGTTATACAGGCGTCGCCTCTTCGAATTCTGATTGGACTTTAAATAGTTTTCTGTCGCCAGAATTAATTACTAGCCAATCACAAAACACTTCTCTAAAATCATGAATACTTATGAATTGAGCTTTTTACAAAAATAGTTTTTCATAAACAACATATCAACCGTTTGGAATTTTACTTGATTTTTTTATATAACCGAATAAACGAGTAGTCCTTCATCACTAGTGGATTTACAATTGAGAACATTTTGCATATTTTTCCAACCACAAAGAAAATTGGACTAATAAATGCCCTTCAAGGATTTCCAGTGTATCTTGACAATACCAGTTTCATTATTTGGTGAAATCAATAGATAGAAATGAAATATACATGAGACACCTGCAAGTTATAAATAAAGCAACCATCTAATTTGGAAAAATGTATTTCTCCAATTCATCATATATAATGTATGATAAAAAGGTAGGTATGACAATATTCCAGTAGATTTTTGAAATCTTTAAATTTCTTCATTATGTAGTATCAGTGCATCAAGGGTGTGATATTGTTTTCACAATCATTCATATTCCTATCAAGACACAACAATATTTGGCAATGCAGGAAGCAATCAGCTTATCAATGCTGAAACAGACAGAAAAAAAGTATAGATATTTATATCAATATCTGAATGATATGTTCCTAATATCCACAAAATATTTGTTTTGTAATATTATAGGATACTTACAGAATTATTTTAAGTCCTTCAACTGCAAGTATGATGTTTTTATATTGTGATGCATAAATTTGCTCATTGTTCAAGTTTATATCTTCAACATCCTCAGTTTCAATGAGTGAAGACATGAAAAATAGAAAGTGTAACAAAAATTTTACATATTCACTAGGACTTACTTAAAATTCAAATAATAAAAATGTAACAAGCATGCAAAGCAAAAAAAAACAACACAACTACAAATTCAACACTAATCTAAAATATTTGAATAATATGTATCAATGATCATGCAAAATTGAAGGTTATGTAAAATATGGGGTGCAAAACAACAACAAATGGTATAACAACACAAGATATATTCTCGAATCGCTTTCAGATATCAAAATCTCGCTTTTTTCCTCGAAAAATCGCAGGTGAAAAGTTTGCCACTTCTTTCAGATGAAATCAGTTGTCAAACAAATCGAATCGTAGTAAATTTCCAAGGTCATTCGGAAACATTCCCGTCTTTCTCTGAGTCAACTCTCTGGTTAGTATAACCTATTACTTTGTGGTATTATTCACTTTTAATGCTAAGCAATACGCTATCTGGCGGAGTAATCTCGCATCAATGTCACGTGACCAGCAAGTGTGATTGTTTTGTGTTCATTTACCTCCAAGCATGCATTTGTGTGGGGATTATAGTTGTTTAAAGTGATAAATAATTTGTTAAAAGTGGAAATGACCAGCAGAGCAATTTGTTGTGTACCTGGATATACTCTTTGAATAAAAAAAACGAATTGACCTGTCATCATTTTCCAAATGAGGGTCAGAGAGTTGAGAAAATTGGAGAATCTGGAATGATGACTGTCGTTGATAGAAAGAAACAGTGGGAGATCCGAGGGAAGATCAAATTGAAAACATGAAAACATGAGTTTGTTTTAAACTTGTTGAGGACGAACTCCTAGTGATTGTAAGTATTTTGTTTTCTATTTCTATCATATGTGGTTAAAACAATCATCTATCAATCTTTCAGGGAACTATCAGAAACGGTACCTGAAAAAGACTGCTGTACCAAATAAAAACTTACCTGTATCCAGTGTTATAACAAAATCAAAAAGTCTAGAGATAGAAGAGAAAAAGAGAAGATATGATAAACTTATTGAAAGAAGACAGGCAAGTTCTCTTTCTGGTTATTTTTATTGAAATCAAAAATAAGTACTACTTATGATTATCATTGAAGTAATTTCAAATTTTAGGTTAATTAACTTCCTTCCACCTCCAATGATGACATGATATCAAACTCATTTAGTGAATTTGATGGAACTAAAGCACTACTCGAGCTTCAACACCATTCATTGAAGACACTTCCAAAGAAACTTCACATTCCATGAAGATATTTATTGATGTTGCCACTCAAAAAGAAGATTTCCATGATCACAAGGACTTCATGTGCTAAGGAGATTCAAGTAAACAAAAACTGACCTTCATTTTCTGATTTTAGCCCAACTGAGAATTCCATCATCACGCTATGAAGAAAAGTGGTTACAAATATTTATAAATTAAATAATACACAGAGATTATATGCTTTTATTGTGTACAGGAAATGTCATATTATTTTTTTTAAAATTGTTTTCTTTTACAAGTGTGAAAAACCCCTCAGAAGAAAATGTTCCTGACTTGATAGATCTTGAAGTAATGCTTTTTAAAAATTGTTGTTGCCACCAACAGTTGATACCCTATATCATTAAATATTTCAGTTATAAATAAATCAATTCAAAGATATCAAACATTTTATTCATGAAAGATTGTGTAGTTTTTGCAAAACAACTAACCACAAAACATTATGAATCATGTTATCAGAATTTGGGAGTGCTGTTGAGGCCAACTGAAACATGTCAACTCCTTTGAAAAATATTCTTTTCCAGCCAACACATTTAATGGCATGAAACATATTGAGTTTTTTTCAGTGACTGTGGCAAATATTCATCTGTATTCTGTTGCATTGATATTCTGAACTTTCCATAACATGGTTCTCTGAAAGCAAAACAGTATAGATAGTGCTGCTGCTACATGATTGCAAGATTCTGAACTGCCTGCCTTACAGCTGCAAGTAAAAGTCTGTATTTTAAACTTTCTATCTGAAATAACTGAAAATATTCCATTAGTTTTATGGGGATCACCTTTCACTGCACTAGTTTGCAAACATTATGATCTGATCATCCATTTCTTGTCCACTTTTTCTCTAACTCCACAAATAATAACATGGTTCCCTGCCAGAAGAGCTTCACCTTCTAGGATGCATCTACTGTTTGGAGAAGCATATAAATAATCAAAAATTGAGGAAAATGGCAGAAACATCATTGAATCTTCAAACAAATATCACAAAAATTTATAACAGATTATCCTGTACGTAAAAGATGCTAGCTCCACAATAATAAACTCATAGGTTATTTACAATGCAATCACACTTGGCGTCAAAAACATATGTTTTTCGACAGAATGACAGCGCGGGAAAACTTAGGTTAAAATGTCAATACCGATCGAGTCCAATAATAATGAATTGATTTCACGCTGATACAGTTTACGATCTGCACTAACTTGCAGATGATTTCTGGACAAACATTGAACCACGCAAACCTTGTAGGAAGCGTTGCTTTTGAGAAAGTAATTCCATATACCAATTGATGAAAATACGGAAGCGCTGAAGGGCCACCTATTGGAGCGTTGTTTTTAATAGGCTGTTTGCCGAGTTTAAAGGTGCATTCAGTCAACATGGTTTTAAAATTGTGCTTATGTTTATGTTAAGGACGAAAGTTGAACCTGTTATATCAAATGGCACCAGTTATACAACAAATATTAAGTTTATGCTAAAAACATGTGACCTTGGAATTCCCAACTTCAAGAATCTTATGATTATGATAAAAAACTTTGGGCGTGCGCCAAAGTTTCATGTCAGCTGTCAAGAACGATACATGTTCCATGATTACTATTTTTTTTCTTTTAATAAGTTTTCAATGGTTTTGTCGCTAGAAAGTAATGAGTGCGTAATAAAGGTATCATTAAGAGCATATTCTAATTGATTTTGACCTTAAAAATGATCTATCAAAACACAGAACTGTATCATTGACTGATTGTCATTTTTCGCTTTCAGTAACTGTCATCCATAAATTTATGCTTAGATTAAAACTTGTATAATATAGATTTCATACGCTGATATTTTTACGCTTATGTTTATGATAATGCTTGTGCTAAGGTTATGTTTATGTTGACTGAATGCACCTTAATTCGGCTGTTAGCCGAGTTTAAGTTGAATTAGCCAAATTATTAATTTGATATAATTCAAGAGACTATTTGTTTGATTTGAATGTCGAAAATGGTTGAAACAAACAAATTAATCAATCAATTTGATACAATAAATAATGTTACTATTATTTGCTTGATACACAGAAGAAACGGATCTCTTAAATCAAATATATATATATTCTTGAATTGTATGATCTTCCGATAAGAATAATAATCTCAGATTGATCAGAAAGTATCTCTTTTCAACTAATCACGTTGTTTGCCTGTTTCATCCGCATTCTTCACCTTAGAAAACATTGTAAGCAATGTCAGTCAAGATTATTTCTCTCAGCTTAAGAATATCGTTTCTTATGAAAATGTGTTTTGATGACGGAAGCATGTACCACGTGACCAGCTCGACCAATAAGCATAATTGAGACAACGCCAACAATAACGTAGTTGGCCGCCATTAAAACTATATCAAGAGATACATGGTGACAGGTTACTGTGAAGTTTTCTGTGATGGTACTTGTGTTCCTATAGTGCAGAGCGCAGGCTCGCGAATTCTTTATAACTCGAGTACTCAACATGGACGTGAAAGGTTTCCTGGAAGCAAACAATCTAGAACTGGGGTGCTCAGACTTATAGTGTCGTTGATCTACCTCAAAATAATAAGGCAGCTAGCGATCGACCCTATATCTTACACTAGACTACCAACTAATACCTACCAACTACTTCTAATCAAAACCCTTTTTGAAGTATAATGCATTTATTTCATTTCAATATCAAATAAAATTTATATTTAGGAATTACCATGAAATTATTGGAATTACTGATTATCTTCTGTTGTCGATGCATGGCACTGCATATCAGCCGCGTACTCATGAAAGTAACAACATGTTTCAGTTTCTTGAGATCAGAAAAACGTCTCTTAAACCCACCCAGAATGTTTTTTAATTCAAGTAAGCACCTGTCCTTGCTTTGACTGCTGAAAAATTGGTCAACTCATGTCTATCAAGTCAATCAATTAACAGCTTCAATTTGTTTTTGAACGCATTCAATTTCGACACGTCTAGTAATAGTTGAATAAGATAAATGGACCTCTATGATAGCAGACATGATATCAGTTTTGTCTTTGAAGTCACCAAATGATACATCAGCCGTTTCGAATAATTCTTGTTTCACTATAGGTCTATCTTCGAAAGGTTTCTTGTGTGTCGCCAGTTATATAGATAATTTCACGGGGACGCGATTGTTACTGCTACCGATTGCTTGACTGGTTCAGTAAACATGGATCGCTCTGCTTTCAAACGACATTTCAAATCTTGTACTTCATAACTCACTCTTTTGCGTTTAGGCATTGCCACTTAATCTCGACAAACGAGACAGATACACTTATCTTTGACGATATAGTAAATAAGAGTAATTCATCCCATTCATTATTAAAATCATACGATTTGCTTTTTTTCGCCCTAGTCATTTTGTATCGCGAATTCTAAGCAGATAGTGTCATCTATGCAAGGTAGTGATAATTATGATGCACTATGGTGACTAGCGATTGGGCGGCGTGGTGTATTCTTCAAACGATAAAACCGAAATCGGAAATAAAAACTTCATATTATGGAAAAAATTCAGCAAAAGGGGTACCCTTGGAACTTTTCAGAATTCTTCAATTCGCCTTACTTCCGAACGGAAGGACCAATTTTCAACTTCGCTTATACTCATCTGCTTGTTTTCTTCCATAGACTCCATTTCTCCGATCGGAAGAATCGAAATAACAGAGTTCTTATTATAGAAAAAATGTACCAAAGGGGGCACCTTTGTAAGTTTTTCGTATGCTTCAAATTGGCTTAACTTTCGAACGGATGTACCAATTTTCAACATCGCTCATACCAATCTGCTTGTTTTTTTTTATAGAATCCATTTCTCCAATCGAAAAAACCGAAATCGAAAAAAAAATGCATCGAAGGGGGTCCCTTTGGAACTTTTTCGAATTCTTCAAATCGCCATAGCTTTCGAACGGGTGGACCAATTTTCAACTTCGATCATACCATTCTGCTTGTTTTTTTTCCATAGAATCCATTTCTCCAATCGAAAAAACCGAAATCGAAAAAAAATGCATCAAAGGGGGTCCCCTTGGAACTTTTTCGAATTCTTCAAATCGCCATAGCTTTCGAACGGATGAACCAATTTTCAACTTCGATCATACCAATCTGCTTGTTTTTTTTTTCATAGAATCCATTTCTCCAATGAAAAAACCGAAATCGAAAAAAAAATGCATCAAAGGGGGTCCCCTTGGAACTTTTTCGAATTCTTCAGATCGCCTTTACTTCCGAACGGATGGATCGATTTTCAATTTCGCGCATACCAATTTGCTTGTTTTTTTTCATAGAATCCATTTCTCCAATCGAAAAAACCGAAATCGAAAAAAAAAATGCATCGAAGGGAACTTTTTCGAATTCTTCAGATCGCCTTTACTTCCGAACGGATGGACCGATTTTCAATTTCGCGCATACCAATTTGCTTGTTTTTTTTCATAGAATCCATTTTTTCAATCGAAAAAACCGAAATCGAAAAAAAAATGCATCAAAGGGGGTCCCCTTGGAACTTTTTCGAATTCTTCAAATCGCCATAGCTTTCGAACGGATGGACCAATTTTCAACTTCGATCATACCAATCTGCTTGTTTTTTCCATATTCTCCAATCGAAAAATCCGAAATCAAAAAAAAAATTCTTGAATTCAAATCATCCAAGAAAATTGTTTCACAACAACATTGAAATATTCTTGCCTCAAACAAACCACATTTTTTAATGAGAAAGCATACATTTGACACAAAACTTTTTGATCCTATAGGTAGTAAAGATGATTTTGTCGAAAAATCAAACTAATATTTGGTTGGACCTGTTCAAGGAGTTAATGCGGTTACAACACGATATAAGAGATTCTTTATTTTCTGTGTATGTGTATTGAACTCAACAGGAAACAAAATAAATTCTGCCGTCAAAAAACATTCCCAGCATCGGATTTCCTGCGGGGCGTGAGTCTGTGGGCATCAAATTCGAAATATTCTACCTGTGTCGGAGATGAAAAATAATTCGGTCAGCAGGGCGCAGACAGGAGGCGGGATCTGACACGTCCTTTTTTTACACTGGGCGATGAATATTTATGCTGGGAAGTGATTAAAAACGAGACGGATCGCTATCAAATTAAATTTATACGATCGAAATTGGCGTGGATGCCTTTGATTAGTCGATAGATGGACTGCGAACGTCGCTCCCAGTATCTACGTTTCTACTTTCGATAAGTCATCTTCAGGGCAGCTTCTGAATAGATTCACAAACGATAATACAATGTTTTCAATGAACGATTGTGTGTTGAATGATTCAAATTCTGATTTACTCTACTGATTTTTTTCATATATAGATATATTTTTTTCATGTTCTGGTTCTCACGAAAAGGGATAATCTGTAATGTTCAGAGAACATCGTGAGAACCAAGGGAAAGAAGGTAGGAGTTGGTGTTCTTCTTAAATTTCTGGAGATGGTATGCCTCGGGGAACACCTCCCTAGGCAATGAGTTCCAAAGTATCGATGTTCGTTGGATGAACGAGTCTTTGGAAAGAGACGTTCTGCAGGTCTCTGAAGTGACCACGAATGGGTGTGAAGACTAAACTAGAGAGGTTAATCTCGAAGATACTGCTAATGCATGAAAGATTGTTGATATTTCAGAAGAGCATCGCCCATGAAAATATCTATAAAATAGAGATAAATCGCCAACTTTTCTATACGGTGTTCCAGAGAAGTGAGCGAGTTTGTGAGCGTGGAATCACCGACGAGACGAATTGCCCTTTTTTGGACAGAATCCAATAGTTTCAGGATATGTTTGGGTGCCGCACTCCAAATATGGAAACAGTATTCCAGGACAGGTCGTATCTGTGCCTTATATAGATCATAAGCAGCTGACTGGAAGTGAAATAGTTCTTGGCTCGAAACAGAAATTCAAGTTTTTGGGATACACTTTTGGCAATGGACCACACGTAATTTTCCCAAGAAAAGTTATCGAGGGAAAGCTTCAATATTAGCTCTGGATTAAATCATAGAAATCATATACCTTCCAACAAGATGTCTAAAACAGAATTATTTTCGATTTGATCAATTTTTTGAGATTATCTCATTCAATCCAATTTTTCTTCGCTTTGAGAATCTGATGAAGAATGTGTCAAATGTCATTTCCACAAGCTAATGAAATATCATATTTTCCTGATATTCACGCAATCGGAAGAATGAAAACAAAAGAGAGAAAAAATCACCAAGTAGCCGCCAATCCCAAAAATCGCTTATGATTTTCTTTCTCAATGCAATCTCGGCCATAAATTCAGCTCTTTCAAGGGCGCTCCTCAATTAATTAATCAAAGAGCCGAGGTAATTGCCCCTCTCCAGTCGGCATGCATAAATCGGATCCCGTAATTATGAACCAAAAAAATGACAAAAAATTCAGATTAATAACAAGTTGGTGTCGAAGCACTTAGCGAGGCTGTTGCGAATCGTAATAAGCAATTAAAAAATACGTTTCATTCTCACGATTTAACTAAGGTCGTACTCATTTTTTATACACGACTGATTATTTTCGCCCTTCTGTTTTACCAGAAAAAATATCGCACTACTGAAATGTCTCTGAACACTAGATTTTTTCATTTCCCTGATTAGAAGACAGGTACTTAGATGTTATCTTTTTGGCAACAACTGCTTATTGAGTTGCAAGATATTGAGTAACCATGTAAAAATATGGAATGAATTAATTTTTCTTTATGTGTATTGGATATCTAACCGTCATCTTCAATTTGGATCACTTTTTCAGCGAAATTTTTGTACCAATCACCATCTGAAAAGTATTCGTGAATATGAAGTCCTGATTGACATCCATTTACATAGTTCGGTTCTATACTTGAAAATTATAGACACAACAGTTCTTTTCATCTGAAAACCTCAATAATCGTATAATCTGTGATATCTATACAGTGTGCCCCAGATAAGCATGACCAAATTCGCCACACAAATATCTCTATGATGAATTGCTCGCTGCGAGACATCGTCAAAAATCTTTGGAGTTTGTTAAAAAATCTTTTGTCGCGTCTCGGTACTCGATACAATGAGATCACAGCATAGTTCGGCAGCGGTCATAATAACAATAAATAATCGAGTATTAATTGGTTTGATATATTGCTGACATTGCTGGTTTTTGCTGCATTGTCCTTTGTGTGAAATCCGATCCGGCTTTTTGTACCGCTCGTTCTGGAATCTGTCCACGACACAGTGGCGTATCCAGCGGTTTTAGGGGGTTCACACAGTGATGACAAATATATTCTTGAAAATTGAGGCGCCAGTACAAAGAAAAAGAAACGGGCCATTCTGGTTTTTCCCGATTATTTTGAAAACGGTTCATTGTTTACTGAACTAGGCAACTTCTGTCTGATTTGAATAACTTCTAAGACGGATTATGTGGCAAATAAACACGCTAAGAGATGTTTACATATTCAACGACTACTCAAACGAATTTGGATCCAGTAGTGGAGTGAGAGATTTGCGAAAGAAAATCAAATGAATTGGCCGATGATATTATGGACATTGATTGTGAATATTTAGACACAATGAATTCGAAAAAAATCTACCCAAGACTTCTTCATTTGAGATTGAAATAGGACAAAGTAAGGGATGATGCAGCTCTTGTGAAAGTCAAAGATCGAATCTTAGCTATAGTGCAACAGGCTAGTAGCCGATGCAAATCTAGCACTGGAAGGATCTAGTACCTATTCCACCATCAGTTTCTCTTGCAAATGAATCAATTAAGGATTAGGAATTAAGGTATACCGAAAATAATCATATCTAGTAAAAGCACACGACATAATTTCGAAAAAATGGATAGCCCTATATGAAGACAAAACTCATATTTTGGATGAATGTAAGAATAAGAACAACATAAGACATAAGTATTTTCGCTTTATTTTGAACCATTAATCTGACATAAATGCAAAATTTGATTTTGCGTGTGATTGGTCTTCATTATTTGAATAAAAACCACGAAGCTCTGAGGATAAAACGGTTTGGAGTAGTGTACCAGTTTGGGTTAGTACTTTCGAATTATGTAATGAATTTTGTCTATATACAACCGGTTGACGATAGCCTTTGGCGCTTTAAAATGTAAACACAAAATTGACGTTTTTCGAGGAATGTCACTGAGTGACAGCTTTGCGCTCGTGAGTGAAAATATTTTAAAAAACGCTCCCCTCTGGTATACAGTTGAAAACGATCTCATATTCTTTTGGTTGATTGAAAATGGTGACTGTGAACTATCAATGGCACCTCCCCATGTAGCAGAAAGAGCAAAAATTCTAAATTTGAACCTTCTAACAGAAGAATCGAGAAAAAGTATGAATTATGATAGATTCATGAAATGGTGCCATTAATGTTAAATATATATCAAATAAAGCCAATGATTGTTCGAAAGTTTATTGGGTTTGAAGATCTACGTGAACTTGTTAAAGGAAAGTAATTAGTGACGTTATACTGTAACAAGATTACATCAGCAAATAATGCTGCACCGAATGTATTTGTCCTCAATCAGTGCTCACAGTGAATCAGTTGAATTTGTTTGTCATCTGTTGTGGCTCTTTTTCTCACTGTGGTCGCATGAAAATCTTTTTCGTGTTTTCCTACGTTGACGTAAAATTTTCAGGCACGCCACTGGGTGGATACGGTGTTAAGTTTTTAACCAAACAAAAGAATAACGTCTTGCATGAAGTAGATATTTTAGTCCCGATAATTAAAGGAGATAATTATAAAAGCGTAATTATTTTCTTCATGAAATATGCGTTTTTAATTGGACGCTGGTATCGTTTTTCAGGCATTCTGCCTTGAAGATCTGCAGATTCATCGTGAAGCATTCATCGGTGTTATTCTTCAGATTCGGAGATCGACTAATGATACTGAAGTTTCAGGGCAATGAAGAAGTATTTGCGGGGGTAGGTACCTAATTCACAAAGAGAAACAATTTTTCAAATTTCAAATTTCTAAACGAGAAGTTCGGGATGACCAAACAAGGCTATGAGTTAACCTTGATACTTTTACCCCCACTGCCCCATTTCGAGGGTGGAATCAGCAACCCCCACCGTGACATTCTTTGATATTTTGGTATTCTTCTTGTATAACATTTCTCAGGTTTTGAAACTAGGACTATATTATTACTACTACTATCACAATAAGGGAACATAATCGGAATATATTCAGAAAAAAATACAATTTATGCAATTTTTTAAGAACGACCAAAGTTACAATTTATTACCTTGGCTATAAATTTCACAATACTTATGCTGGATTTATGCAGCAATTTTAAGTCATAAGTTTTAAGTCGTAAGTTTTTAGTAATAAGATTTAAGACATAAAGGAAAAAAGACCATTTATGCAGCAATTATTAAGGACTGTCATGTCTTAAGGGTAACTTCTTCCATTGGTCAATTTCTGTGGTTGTGTCAGTGGTCACTTTACAATTTCAGTCATCAATATCCATTTTTTCTTTTTATAATCTGATGATTCTGATATGAAGTTTGAATAAACAACACAATCACATACAATAACCTATAAAAAACTGTCACAGAATTGAAACCTTCGAACGCATGCGCAAATATGATCAGTTTTAAGTTTTAAGCCATAAGAGATAAAAGTTGGCCAACATTCTTATGACTTAAAACTTATGACTTGCAACTTAAAACTTATGTCAAGTGTATGAATGGTAACATTGAAAACCAATGATTGAACTTCTTACTTATGACTAAAAACTTACAACTTAAATCTTATGACTTAAAATCGCTGCATAAATCCACCATTACTGATCTAATGAATTAAACCGGTCAATTAAGACATGAAAATAGTGGTCAAATAACAAAAATTCCCGGAAAGCCAAATATTGGTGGAGAGCTGGGATTTACCATTACAAATAAAGTTTCAAAAATCCCCATCGATACTATATGTGCTTCAAAAGTTATATTCGGGGTCAAAGGTCGAAGTTTGAGGTTTTTTGAATTTTTTTCGAAAACGGTAAGTTTTATCGAAAAGAATTTCGAACCAAAGTTTTAGAACTCGGCGCGGAGTAGGCCTACAGGGAAAACCACGGTAAAAAAACGCTTGCTATTTTAATATAACTGAGTGACCCATGCAAAATTTACAGAAAAGGAATTAATTCCGGAAATATTGCTCAAAACTATTTGCTGCAGTTGTGAAACTGGATGTAACAGTTTGAAATGTGGCTGCCGAAAACATGGTTCAAAATGCACGAATTTATGCTCAAATTGTCATGGTTCTGAAAATTGCTCCAATGTGGAAGAAAAAATCGACGAGGAACTTGATGATTCAAATAAAATTGTGGATGAAGACCTAATGCAGGATGAGAATAATATTGGAGACGAAGCAGAATTTAATAGAATCGGGAAGGTTTGTCGAATCTAACGATGAAGAAATACCATCAAAGAGACAAAAACCAATGGATAACTGATGTTTTATGGATTTGCATTTTTTTGTTTATCAATGTAACATGGAATTATACGTATTTTGAATAATTAATGTGTAAAAATCAATGAAAAGCTCAACATTGTACAAATTGATAAAAAAAATTCGGATTAGATTTTCTTAGTTTTTTGCATTTTCTCAGAAAAATTTCCATAGTCATGAATATTTTTTCTCAAACTAGCAGAAAGTAGAGATTTCAACTAACTAAAAACCCACCGACTTTTTCAAAAAAGCAGATATTTTGACGTGAGAATTTTCGATTGAAAATATGGGTGGTTTTTTGATATTAAGTCAAAATATGGTGAAAAAATACAACCAACAAAAAAATTAGTGTGCTTGGTACATGAAGAGGTAAGTTTTCACCAAATTTCGTGAAAAAAAAATTTTTTTTTGTGAAAGATAAAAATTAAAAACTAAAAACATGGTTATTTCAATTTTTAACATAAATTTTGAGGTTATGTGAAAAAAGTGTGGGAACAAGAAATGTAGATCTTTTTATTATCTCCAACTTTGCAATTCAACTTTTCTCCATAGGACTTGTAGTTTTGCCGGAAATCGAGATAAACCGTTTTTTACCCCTAACCCCACCCTCTCCCACTTCCCGACCTCAGATCGCCCGTGAATTATTTTTCCCTTGATTTTTGTTATATTCTCTCTCTTTTCCAATGGGTTTCATCCTACTATAATATTTTTTGGTTTGAAAAATTAACTCACAAAATAATATATCATCAAGATTTAGCATCTTCATCAAGTTCAAATTAATACATTTGGTAGGAATTCTAGTTATAGACAGGAAATATCAAATCTCTCGCGACATAACAAGTGAGAACATCGAATCACGTGATGAATCCCTAATATCTGTGACGCAGCAGGAAGACCTCTCTCCCGATGAAAAATGAAAAACCCCGCCATCATCCTAGGGGTGTCTTTTTCCCTTCGCCTAACACCCTTTGACAGATAACGAGACCATCGTGTGTTCTTGTTTCACGTCGTTCCAGCAAGACAGATGACTGCGACCGAACATGTAACGCCACCTGGTGGTGTACTCACACTTATGACGGGTCCGCGCTCATGATGAAAAAACGTTTTGATATCGCGACAGAGTGTACGTTTTATGTATTACCCGCTCGTCTTTCAAGTACGACGTGAATGATGGCTTATTCTGAGTAATTTCCGAGGAATATGTGATAGTGTGGCCATATTTCGCACGAGTAGTCGTGCGGGGAATGCACTTTCAAAGTCATTTCAAAGATGTAACTTGAGGGGCCTCCATTATAATTGCAGTGTCTTTTTCCATATTTTAGTTAATAATTGGAAACATCCTCCACCTCCAGACGTTTGCACAAATAATTTCATTGATATTTATAACCACATGCCTGCTGGCGCCAGTAATCACGCAACCAGGCATACAGCAGTATGCACATTGTCATCAACCGATTATAATTGGTGCATTATTTCAACATTTTGACAACTTTTTGAAGACAGGCGTGTTTTGTGACAGTTGGAGTTTGGTTTCGACGTGTATTAAAACTCGAGTTGTTGTGTTTTCAGTCGACTATACTTTCGTTCCGCTATTCATGACACCTCCAAACAACAAACCCACTAGAATTGTAACACCCCAAATTGTTTGAAGCCAACATGAAATTCATATTCATGTTTTTCCCCACAGAGGTTGCCACATCGTAATATTTGAAAGTGATAATCATCCCAAGACCACATTTTTTCAAGTTTCCCAAATATATTATATGTCCTTCAGTAGGTACTTATATGAGTCATACGAGTGAATCAAAAGCTATGTATTCAATTTTCGTCATATAATACCTCGTATAATACAGTGCATAATTTATATATAAGTGGTTTATAGATAGCACAGTGACAACGCGAAACGTCTCGTTTTCGAATCAAATCTTGTTTGATGGTTAACCGTTCAACAGCATATTTCCAGTTTTGTGTGAAAATTTGAATAGGATTTTTCTTAAAAACCTTGTTTATTTTATTCAAATCGAATTTAAATGATGGTGAAACGCTGTGAAATGTGTAAGAGACGATTTAAAAGTGGTGACCAGAACACAACATTCCACTGGTGAATTACCCTCTGATGCAAACCGATTTTTGGTAATTTGGAAATGCTCAGAGTAGTAGATGAGCCTATATTTAGTGGAACTGAAGAGTAATAATAACATGTTTGATGTTATATTTCTGAAGTTCGACACTTTGAAACTTTATATTGCCCAGAAAATAAACAATATATAGTTGTGACAGTGAATTTAATCTATTATCATTCGGGTAATGAATCAAAGATGTATATTTTCAGAAAATTTTGATATTACATTATTATCATTCAGTCTTAGGAAGAATAGATACGATAATTTAGTTAGTAGGTCAATTTATTCAAATTCAGACCGTTCCAAGATAGCAAGACACTGGTGCTGGAGGAATCTGTTGTTGCTATCCTTGTTTTAGAATGAGGTAACCCTAATAACTGATTAAGATGTTGGCTTCAAACAACTACTGTTGTAAGGAATGAGCGTTATTCATCTCGTCTTGATTATGATCCAAGAAAACAAACCTCAAACAACGAACTAAACGTAGTTCGCCTGACAGAAACAAGAGTTTCTGGTTCATTTCAGTTTTTTTTTCAGGTTCTAGAGAACACAAACAAAGTCAACTACTGTCCCATTAGTAAAAACCGCCATAAAGCTCCCCTTCTCTCACTATCTAAACAAGATGATTCAATAGTGCATGTGTACTTCTTTTATTTTGGCCGAACCATTGGATTAGGCTATTTCGTTGATATTTGGAAATATTTCAACCGTAGAATGTTTGAATAAAATGTCTCAGTAAGGAGCCTTATTTCATCTAAATAATTTCGGTTGATTTATATTTTGAATTATAAGAGAAATACAGAGTAATCCGAAATTAACTCGCGAGCATCTGATGCCGGAAATAATTCCTTATTTCCGGCATCAGTTCATGTGACAATAGTCGAAAAATGGTTTCTGAGAGAGATACTGCTCTTTGAAGGGTGGATCCTTGTTTTTAGTGAAAAGTTTCGAAAAAAAAATATCGAAACTCTGCAAGGTGAATACAGGGTTATTGTACAAACTTCTCAACTTTTATCTGCATGAAATATGATCAATTTGAAGATATGCCTGAAATCTAAACCTCAAAGGAATTTATGGAAAAATTTCATGATGCAAGGTATTTTTGTTGCAACCCATAGGAAAAATCAAAGCAAGTGATGATACATTAGACTTGAAATTTACTGCCACTGTTTTTCAAATCTCGAAAGTTGTCAGGAGAAAGGTAGCATAATTTTTTGATAAATACAACTGCAGAAATGAATATAAACGATAATTGCGAAATTTCATTTTGATTTGAATAAAAAATTATCTCGAAAACGCATCAAGAAAATAAGCGATTTTGCAGGAGCCACGTGAAATATACCTTGTTCACCCTGTATTTGTATATGCAGGTTCGTAAAAGAATTTTTCCATATATAAATGCATCTTGTTGAGAGAAAAAATACGTCATTAATTAACTACTTTCAAAGTAGCGAGCAAGCTTTCAAGGAAATTCATTCCAACACTTATAGCAATCAATATCGCTGTGCAAGTCATCATATGGTTCGCAGGATAATTAAAACCCTAATGATTTTCACGCTAACAAAGAAATCGGAATTAAAAACCAGGTACAGACGAGCTTCAATAATGACCCATTTTTAATGGAAAGTGATTGAGACCATCATCGATATCAAAGACGGAAGCATCAGTTCTCAGGATCAAAATGAAAGAAAAACTGCATGATGATCTGATCAAACCTGAAATGAGACACCTGAAATCATACTGATCAAACAAATATCCTACAGAGTGGAGTGATGAATCGGTCAGGACAAATTTGAAATCGGCGATTTTGTTTTTGTTGCCTATCAACATGAAGTTGCAGCCTATAATATCATGATTCATGCACAGATAAATTAAAGTTCCTCTTTCAGAAGAGATTTTCAACAAAGAACTCGACTTTTTAAAACAAATCGTAGTGAACAATGGATATGAAGTCAACCTAATAGATGAAGTTAGTGCAAAAAAAAACTCCGTTCAAGAGCTATTAGGCCAGTTTTTCCTGCCAATAAAATTACAGATCAAAATATTTCGGACGGACTAGTGAAAAAGTAGCTTTATTTTTGCATAAACAATATCACGTATATTTTGAACGCCCCCCTCAACTTTTTCATCTATTGTTCGATTTTAATTTTTAAAATAAGATCCTATGTAATTTTTTATGTATATTTCATACACAGTGTCACACATAAAGTTCGCGACATATGGAAGTTTTTTTTTATTAATAGATTAAAGATTAAAGAAAATTTGACTTCGCAGTTAGTGATGAGTGAAGTACAGCATCTTTACTTTTTTCATGTGCTACTCTAAACCTGTCAAATTTGAAACTTTTTTCGAAAACCCTCAAAAAATCAGTTTTTTTTCAATTTCGAAAAATGCCAGAGAAAAGAGTTGCTCAGTTTACAATTTTATACATTTGTTCCAAATTTGGACTCTCTACTGTCACTTCGACTTTTTTCAATTGTTTTAATTTTTCGAATCTTTCGCTCTATATCGATTCGAACGAGACATGATTAAAATTTCATAATTTTGATGAATATGAGAATTCAATATCATACCTGCCCAGGAAATACCCACATTGGCCTGTTACCACAAAATAAAAAAAATGCATCTCCAAAAATTCGTCTTTGTTGTTGCAAAGTTCATCTATGGTCAAAGTGGCAGAAGTTTTTCGAAAATCGTAGACATGAACACCATACGAGTTATATGAAGAAAAAAAAATCAACATATTCCAACCATCTTTTAGAAGTAAACCACGTTTTTGATGAAGAATTTTATATTTTACGTACCGAAAATAATAAACAAACTCAATCAGCTAGAAACACTTGAAATTAACAGACTGAATATTTCAACCTATTACTCAATGACCAACTAGATTCAAAAAATTCACCATTGTTGATTTGTTCTTGAAATTAGAACATGAGATATTGTCGATGATGAAGATCTTGAAAATGTCAACATATATTTAGTGATTCATTTGGAAAATCCAAGTTGCCACTATTCTCTATTTAAAGTAACTACAATGCACAATAGAAAATTTAAGAGTTTTTCAATAAGAATTAACCCCTACGTAAATCATCCAGGCTGAATCGTTTTTATTGGAACACCACTGTACGTTTGTTACAGCTTTTGTTCACATTCTTGTTGGTTCTGAATGTAGAACCCAATTAGAACCCCAACAAAAATCCTCGTTTTTCATTCAAATCGAGGATATGAATTGCAAATTCCCACAAACATGGGCAATGTCAATCAATTCACATCAACCAGTTCGGTCCTTCAATGGTTGAAATTTGAATCACATAAATGTCATGGTGCCCGGAGATTTTTCTGAATTCGTGGCCAAATTTATTGTAATTCACAGATCGTCTTTCGGTAACCAATGAATAATTTATTGCTGTTTAATTATTGATACCTATTATATACGAATCTATTGTCCTTGAAGAAAAAGCTACGCACATGTTATCGAGAATATTTATTTATGTACTTTTATTTGGGACTATTTTGTTTCTTCAAAAATTTCAGGAGCAGGTCGAAAGTTATTCAAAATCCTTATTTTGTATCAAGTTCTGTGAACAATCGATATATTTCTAGAGTTCCTGCCTGAAATTTTGAATAGTCCAGCAAATCACGGATCAGATGAAAAAATGTAATTTGGCCGCTAATTTCACGTATATCAGCAGCGTATTTTTCCAAAAAATCTGATTATTTCTTGTTGTGTATCATATTTGTCAGTTTAAGAGTAGATACTGTAAACCACGACAAATTCGGTTGATGAACTTTAGCTTTGGAGTAATAGGTAACAAATAATTTATGAATCTTCAAATGAAACACTCTGTATCTCAGTAGGAAGCCACATTTCATCCAAGATTGTTGATTTTGTAGATTGCAGGATGGTCGTTAAGGCTGTGCAGCCTTTCAAGCACCTCGACATATCAGTTCTGTTGTGCTTAACCCTTTATCACT
This sequence comes from Chrysomela aeneicollis, assembly GCA_029955515.1. Lineage (NCBI taxonomy): Eukaryota > Metazoa > Arthropoda > Insecta > Coleoptera > Chrysomelidae > Chrysomela > Chrysomela aeneicollis. The sequence goes on from JARUHQ010000010.1 coordinate 18,333,276, forward strand.
TAGAGGTCCGGGATTCGTGCAAAGTTTATCAGTTTCCTAGGAGCTAAGTTCCTGACATCGGAGGACTTTTGAGAAGACCCCTTCCATGAATTTGAGCCTCTTGCAGAAAAGCGCTAGGCATTCGCAAAGCAAATATTCTGCAGTTGCAACAAGGCTTTCGCAGTAACGGCAACTATCACTCTCTGTTTTACCCAAATTTTTCAGGTGGTACCTCAGAGGGCAGTGTCCAGTGAGGAGTCCCGTTACCAGTTTCAAGTCTTTTTTGTCCAACTCGAGAAGCTGTTTAGCTTTCCTTGGCGAGAGGCTCACTAGCCTTTTCGCTTGTCTTCGTCCTGGCACTTTATTCCAGTGAGATTTCATTTCATCTGCTTCCCAACGTCGAACCTCTTCTTCCAAGTTGACCTTGGAGAGTCCACATTTCTTCCGAAGGATTGGGATGTGTCAATTCGGTAATAATTTTTGCTGAATTTCATCACTAGTCACGTGTTACCTACAAGTTCTAATTCAGTAATCGCCACATTTTTCCGTCATTCCCCAAATGGATTCATCATTTTTGAATTAGATACTTTCAACAGCTACCGATTGCTTCTTCCGTACAAACCAATAGTAATTTACGTAACAAGTCCGGAAAATACTGTTTTTTTGTATGAGTGGACAAAATTCTAGGACGAGCGTAGCGAGTCCTGGAAGTCTGCGAGTCCAAAAAAACTGTTTTCGGGCGTGTTGCGTACACAATTTTTTCGGCAACCGTGTAGAATAACAAATCAAAGAAACACATTTCTTTATTAGAACAAAATTTCGAACATTTCAATTCTTATTTATATTAATATTTATATTAAAATTAGAACAATTGTTAATATTGAATGGATTCAATTTGTTTGAAATGCTTGGTATATTTAAGTGCCTTTTGTTGAAGTCAGAACAAGAAGGTAAAGTTTCCGTTTCACATTGATTGTTTTCATCTGATAATTTTTTAATGTTAGCTAATTTTATGTCAGATAGCTGTCAGTCGTTATGTTGCTGCTATGGTAATGATCAACTGCATTTATCAAAACCATACTACCAAGATTTTCATATTTACAATGACAACAACGATGTGATTCTTCCCGGCCTAGTCCGGGAAGTACGTACTTCCCGGACTAGGCCGGAAAAATGCCACTTTCTCAAAAAAAAAAATCGTCTGGAAAGTACGTACTTTCCGGACGATTGCCGAAAAAATTAATTACAAAATACAGATTATGTTGATTGATTCAATCTGATGAGTCGAGATTACAACTGAATTTATTACCACCAGTTATATAATACCGAGCATTAGAATTGGTATGGGATGAAAAATGCACATTTTCTAGAATGTAGCAACAGCTGATTTGTAAAGTGAACGTGAGTCATGACTCATGATGGAGGTACAGGTGACTGAAATTTATAGCCTTATATGCCCCAACAAGAAATGAACTAGGTGCAAAAACAAAATGATTTTTGTTTATTTTCCGATATGGGCAACTAGGGAAACTAGGCGCCCGACCACCTAGTCATAGTGGCGTTGGGTTAACGTTAAATGAGTGACAGATGGCGATGAATGAATCATCCGAGTATTTGGCTAAGGTGACAGCTGACTATCGAGTCTCATTCATGTTTCTAACTCGTATGTCTCGGTTTTTTTTTGAGAAATTACTGAGTGGCCAAGGATTTTTTCCACCAGGGATGACAGAACAGATGCACATCAGCTACGCAACCAACGTAATACGATTTCAGATTAGAAATCGATATTGACTTTCCATAGTCTTTCTAATCCTTCCCACTCCTCTTTCAAAGTGGCGCTTTCACCACCCTGATAAAAATGTGTGGAATAAAGCAGTAGGTATATAATTATTATACCACCAGAGCTTCAATCATTACTGGAAATGTTTTTGAGAATACGAATATTTTGAAAATTCTCCCGAGTCGAAGTTAGAATTACGCTAAATAAAATACAAAGTACCGACTTTTGTTAATGAAAATAATAATAATAAGGCAGCTGCTGGCAGTTCAAACCATTATTATTGATCGATTATTGACGAACTTTATTCAACTGAAGTTGATAGAAATATACTTTCTTACCAGAAACTCGAAGTGGTACTTAATGTAGGAAAATTTCCAAAAAAATTCAATTTTTTATACGATCGAAACTATTACTCAATGAACTGAAAACTCAAAACATGTGTTTTTCTACAATTACTAGTAGTCACAGTCAGCCAGTTAAGCTCTTAGGTGTTTACTTGGACCAGAAGTTAGATTTCACTTTCCACACTCAAGATCTGTGCAAACGTTTAGCAAAAGCAACATTTGGTATAAGACAATTAAGGTTTCAGTTAGACATCCACCATTTGAGAATGGTCTATTTTTCTCTATTTCATAGTATACTAACTTACGGACTTATAATCTGGGGAAATTGTACTAACAAAGAAAATATATTTATAGCACAGAAGAAAGTAATACGTATTATGAGTTTTAATGGATCCAAATCTCACTGTAAACCTCTTTTCAAAAAATTATCGATTATGTCATTGTCCTGTTGCCTTTTGTTAATTCATAAAAAATGTCTTACTGATGGTGTCATTAGGCGAAATGATGTACACACGTATCCAACTAGAAACAATGATAAAATTTGCATACCTTTTTGTAGAATCAAGAAAACATAACATACATATAGATACATCAGCATTAAGCTTTACAATGCCTTACCAAATTGTTATAAAGACTTGACTTTTAATAATTTTAATGGTGCACTGTTTCTATACAGTTGATGAGTTCCTCCTGCACATGCCTTCTTGTACATGCGAGTTGGATATCTATATTTGAATTTTAATTGTTTCCCTGTCTGTCCTTTTTTCCCTATTATAGTTGTCTGTAAATTTGATTTTAGTATTTTTGAATTCCTGTGACAAGTGTAAAATTCTTGTAATTTTATATGAATAAATTATCTATCTATCTATTACGCCCCCTAGCGGTGGACATATCAATTTAAAAAATATGTCCAGCAATTTTTTTTGGTCGATTTCCCCTGAAGGATTTTTTCCGCAAATTTCTACGACTAAGAGTTACTGAGATACAGTACCTCGTTATCTTTACTGAATCACCCGGTACAGTTGTGTGCATAAAAAAGTTGTACAGCAGTTATGACAGGCTTGTCAATCTTAATAAGTTTGTCACAAAAGTTTAAAATATGTACGTGTACTACTTTATATTGAAATCTGAAACATCATACATGTTTACACCATACAAAATCTGTACGACTTTTTTATGCACACAACTGTACAACAATTCAGTGAAATTCAGGTACCTATCCAGATATTATCCTTGGGTCGTCTTCAGATCTGAACGGATTTTCTAACATCAAAAACTATTGCATGGACGATTTGTTCAGTGAGTTTGGGTTTGTTTTGTTGTGTGATTCGAAGAAAGTGCATTTGCGTTTCTTGAGGTCTGTTCGCTGTGTCTCCATTAACTACACTATTGTACAGAATAGTAGATTGTGTAACACTAATACCGTTCGGTGATTTCGCGTGTACACTTATACTATGTTCGTTGTTAAAATGTTGTAGCACGAAAAAACCAGTTGTTACAATCGATTTAGAGGAGGTGTGATAAGTGTAGTGCTAATGGATATTGTTAAATATGGGGTTAGATGTATATAATGATATATTAAAAAAAAATTATTCGACAAAGTACGTAATGGTTATATTTGTTACCCGGGAATCTGTTGTCCCCATTTACGAAAACATCAAAATAATTGACATCATGACATCAATGCCATTGATTGATCCTCGTCAGATGAACTTGTAAACAATTCATCATCCTAATTCGCAATGATGATTTCATCATCACTGTGCATTTTTGATACATTCGAAAGAGATTCACAAGCCATAAATAAATACAAAATAATTGTAAGCATAACCTCCAAATGAAAATCCTAGGATTAGCAGAAAGCAGAATAAAAGCACCGAACAGATGTTGAACTAATTACACTCCACTTCACTACACTCATCTACAACGACCAGTGGGTGTAAGAAAATGTAGTGTACAATATAAATTTCATGCATAAACAGCGAACAGACCTATAATGACCCCATTATAGAACCCAAATAGAAAAAAATCTGTTTTTATAGTGCAGTTCTGCAGTATAAGTTAGCTTTGGCTACTGAATATAATAATTCAATGATCAAAACGTAGGTATATTTTCCTAACATCGTAAAATGAGAAAAGCCCCCTATAAGATATCAAAAAAGGGGGTATTGAATTAACATCAAATGAAGAAGACAGATGCTGCTGATGAATCATTAAAGTATATTCAGTGCTCGGGTAATTTGTTCATCTTGTAGTACACAATTACCTTTCCAATTATTTACTCTGGTGAAGATATCCGGATGTACTCCACTATTTGTCAATGAAAAACTCCAAGCGGAAGAAAGGTGAGACATGTGACAGGTGGTGGCAGTATAGTGGCACGCAGATTTCATGCAAAACTGGTGACAGATGTTGCTGGTGCATCGATGAATGGGTTTAGATAGACCTTTTATTCACATAGCTTAGTTACAACATCGTTGACAGGTTAGAACAATGAGAAAAGTGAATGATTTCAGAGCATAAAGTTAGGAGTAGATTCGGGTCACTTTAGCAAAAATGGAAAAAAATTAAATACTTTCACGAAAGTTTCGTTTCATTCAATGAAACTTTAAAAATGTTGTTGAAACATTGTTACAAAAGTAATTAATAAACAATTTTGGTAATCGTAGGTAATCCATTCTTGCAGTAGAGGTAAGTTGAATAGGAAAGGGTGATACTTATACAGTCAAACTCCACCAAATGCTATATTGAATGTGGTCAAAACAAAAGACATGATTCGAGGGATTAATCCCTTATCATCAACTAATGCTAAGTAGCATATCTAAGAAGATAAATTACAATTTTTTTTAAATATCAAAATGAAATCGCAACTAGTGCAGATCACTAGTGTTAGGGAATTGAAAGTACAAACATCGTCAGCATCGAAAATAGATAAAAACAGAAATCATAGTAAGCATTTGATTCATCAAAAAGATTGAGATAATGACTCACAAATTGTAGACGACATAAAATAGTGACAGCTGACATCAGGAAGGAAGTGACAGTGACATAAGTGTCTAGAAAACTTGTGTGCCGGAAGTGATACCAACTTTCGATTTTTGAATGAAACACTCTGTATATTATTGCATTTCTGAAATCTGCAAAATTTTCTAAATCCAATGATATCAAATGAGTGACATTTTAAACGTCAAAATTTTCAATAATTTTATTTTCTTATTTTCTTTTAGTTGTAATTTCCATTGTATTTATCGCACATTTTATTACCAGCTATGAATAAATTTCTTATTGGTAGTACTAATAAATGGTACCACGGTACCAATATGGTTCCATTTGAAAAAAATTAGTTTTAACGCAAAATCGACTACGATGAACTTTATTTGTTCATAAAAAACGCAATTTAGTATTTTTGACGGGATTTACATGTTTCTAGCATTAGACGGATCAATTGGAATAAATCGGATCCATCATGGCACACTTAAATAATATACAGTGTGTTCCATTTGAAAATCGAGAGTTGGTATCACTTCCCGCGAAACCGGAACTCACTGAAAAAACAACTATGGATCACAGATAGAAATTCAAGCTACAATAATGTAGTTTTAGATATTCAGGAGTGTAATAAACTGTTACATCTCTTCTGATGTATTGAATTCAGGGACTCGTAATATTTCTGCGAATAATGTGTAAAAACATCGTGTAATTCTACTGTGGATAAATCCCAATGTATTGATACAGAAATAAATGGAATGTTGTACAATGAAATGAACCAATACATCAAGAACGTATAGTTACAGAAGTTAATGTTATGATACAGTTTGGCATGTAAAATTACATTTAACATGTAATCATTATCCAATCGGAGGACAATTATGTGTCACGTGGTGTATTTGCTATATAGTCTTGTTGACGGTCTCATTGCAGCCGCGGCGTCCATTGGCGAATGGCGTCATTAGATCTTGCACACACGGATTGAATGAGTGCATCTTTTTAGTATTTCAAATTGAAGTGATTTTGTGAAGGAACCTATAACGTGAATTTGCAGGCAAGAGGTAAGTGATGTTTACTTATAGAATTTGTAGAAGTGCGTAGAGGAATATAAGGAAGTGATGCAATTTATATCAATTCTATCATACAGAAATAATTTAGGTAATGGTAATTTTGTTTGTTTAGAAATTAATTGTAATCGTTCATTCGGATAATATAATGCTTTCAAAAGTCACCCGTTGAGAATACATACCACTAATGAACACGAAGTGAACAACTCTTTCAATTCCATATGCAACAAACAATAAGATTGTTCATTCAATTGCAGTACTAAAAAAGATGTTTGTGAACATATTTATAGTGATATAAAAACTGGTACATATTTGCAATGTCCTTTCAAACCATGTAAAATAAAAACAGTATTTAATAAGGTAAACTCATTGAGTAATCATATTTTCCGATCACATATAATTCAAATTGTAATAGTGTGAAAAATATTGATGACAACAATTCTGGTACTTCTAACTCAAATACTGTTTTTGAATGATTGGCAGGGATCAAAATTGAAAATCTTATTGTCAATCTCGAGGAAAAAGCTAAGAAAATAGTTGAGGCTATTAGAAATCTTTCTTATATAACCAACCAATACAATTATTTAGGTTGTTTATCAAAATCAAAGTCATCGCTAAGCTAATACGTCTGAAATACATTTTTCATCAATAGATAATTTGAATTACATGAGAGTTTTTATACCGAAAATAAGATGAAATAAAAAATGACGAAAGCTTAATCGATCGAATTTCCATTTCCCTCAATTCAATGTGTAAATTTTGTTGCAGAAAATTTTCTAATCAATTTATATTTTCAGATTCTAAGCAGTACGTCATTGTTTTAGAAGGAAATATGTTATGTACGTAAGTACATAACATATGTATATAGGTTACAAATATAGTTTATGTTATGTTCATTTATATCATATGTTGTTTTGACTCATCAGTATTTTCAATAAATGATATCTATAAAATGAATAGAAGTTATTTCATCCCATTTTTATCCACACTAACAGTAAAAATAACTGTGATATTCACAGTGTGAAAGTACTTATATAATGTGTAAGATTACCAAGATATTTTTCAATATAAATGTAATATTACATACATTTATTACGTAATCCACTTAATAACCGGAAGTTATATCAAATCAAAACTGTAATATTGCAGATACATTCAACATGTAATATTTCGTGCTAAATGTATTGAAACATGTAGCGTGTAAAAATATTCGATTTCTTATGGCATCACATAACCAACGCTAATCACTGTGATTTTACCTATAACATTTTTTCAGTGCTGGAAAAAAAATCATTCGTAGGTCAAAAAGTGACGCTTATTATGTTCATAGCATGTCCCAAATTTCAATCAATTACCTTTGAAACTAACGGAGATACGGGGGGTGTACCATGATCCTGTTACACCCGGTATTATTAAAGATTAAAATAGAGCTTTTATGAAAGATTGCATTGTTGTTGTTTTTTTTTCATTTGAAATGCTGAATTGATTGGCCTAGTGATGAATAAATTGAAAATTCAAAACTCGATACGGCTATGACGAATAATTTTTTTTTATTCGTTTAGGTACATCTTACGACCTGAAGAATTGTCTGCTCATTAGTAATTTATAACACTTACCTGACTGTCATCCTGAGCATAACTATAATTACTCATCAATTTTTTTGGTAGCTAGAGGTGTGTCATTAAAAAGCAACGGGAAAAATACGCTTCTGATAATTCTATGAAACACCCGTCACCATCATTTCTGTTTCAAAGCAACGTCACACTTTAATCGAAAATTAATTGATTTCTTCTTTGAGGAAAAATTTTTTTCATTCGCGTAGTGGTAAAACAGAGCACCTACTGTATGAATAACATCTTTATCGAGTCAACGGATATGTTTACAGTATCCGAGATAATTCTACAAAGAGAGCAGAAAAAATATTATGTATAACTCCTTATACAGGGTGTTTTTACAAGCACATATAAAACAACTTTCATTGAACAATGAAAACAGCATTAATCCAAAGAAAAGGCTCTTTTGAATATTTATGTCCAACTAAATATTTGTTTGATTTTTCTATGAAAATTTTTGATCCATACATTAACTCAAAGTTATATTTGCTTGTTTTCACCATCTATTTTGACTGAAGCAAATATACATTAGTTTAATCTTATAATCCTACATCATACGATTGAACTAACATTATCGTAATAATTGCATCAAAAGGAAACTACTTCTCTTGAATAGCTGACTAAAATTATCATATACAGGGTCATACTCACGGTCGATGGTAAGTTAGACGTTTCTGGAGAACAGGACGTAGGATTATTCTGAAAATTTGGTTTCTTGGGTAATTCAAATGAAACACCCTGTATTTTGTTACATTCTCGGATTCTTCCTGAAAAGCTGATTTCGTCGATCTAACACACTGGGGTTCTAGGGTGAATGATTACAGAGATATAGGGTGTGAAAAATCGAGATTTTTCAACTTTAGGAATTTTTTTGCTCAAAACGGCATGCATGTTCCTATCTCAACTTTTCATCAACTTTCTATTGACATTCAATACAAACAAATACAGGGTGGTGCAAATCTCAAAATTCTGAACCACTAAGTTCAAGTGTATCAACATTCGAATAATAAAAAATTCGTGTCGAAACAGAGACGATTTCGATACGCATTTGCGTTTCATATTGACCCCATTATAGAACCAAAGTAGAAAAAGGACATTTTGCTATTTCCTATGGAAAGAAACGAAATTAACGCCACTGTTCGTATAGTTCTGGTAACTGTAATTATCTATAATAATAATTGTGATAAGTGCTTCTGAATATCACAGCATTCGATCTCAGGAATATTTTTTGTGTTCACCCAAGTTCCAGATGGTTCACAATCTCGGAATCCGTACGCGGTTCTTCTTAATTGAAATTACTGTTTCTATACGTTTAATAATTATAATTGCCCGCAATAATTCATTTCGTCATAATTGATTGGCTTATTTTGGATAAGAACCGACGGTAATATTCACGGTTATTACGAAAGGATGTCAGATGTCATCCGGTTTTTCAGCAGCCACTAATAATCAAAGAGGAACGTCTTTAACACCGACCATCAGTAGGGAATGCGAAAATTGCTTCAATTGCATACAAAAAAGAAGATATAATTACCTCTTGTTATCTGGGAAATCGGGACAGTACACTGACGATGCCTAACAATCTTTGTAACAATAGATTATCTATACAGAAAAATTCCGAATAAGTTCAATTTTATATGTATAAAAAAATTAGTTTTAAAAGGTATGCTACGACGAGCAGAAAACGCGTATTTTTCTGGCAAATACCACGCAGAACATTGAATTATATCTACTCGTAGTCGCCAAGTGAATACAGCATGCAAGTATTTCTTTCCCCCTATCACAAGGCAATGATTATTACATTGAGACATGAATGCCTGACAGCCTACAGACCAGTTTCGGGCTTATTGGCCCTCATCAGTGCAGGGTAGTCAACTGAGTAGATACCCTGAGATCTCAACTCGAGCATGTCCTGATGCAATCTCCGAATCGCATATTTTTCGCACTGAGCCGAATTTCGACAGAGACTTTCCAATAATCACAGAATTAGATTATCCTGTTCCAAAGTGCGTCTTTTAATTAATATCATTTCGATAATTTTATTCATTGTGTAACAATGGAGCATAATGATAGAAATCTGTTCAAGGAATACAATATAATTGAATTCGCAAAACTAAATTAGCAGCCAATTAAATCAATAATTAATTATTCAATGTAACACTGATTCCCCTGCTAGGACTTGATAAACAATCATTCAGATAATTGATACCTGCCAAGATGTTGAATATTAATCATTTGAAAAGAAAAGGTGTAACAAAAAAAACTCTCATTTTAATTAGTAGGAAACCTACTTACTCTGATACTTCAGGAAGTAAGAATCAATAGATAAATTATCACCAATGCGAACAATGGAACGAGGGCTTTCAATTCCCATTTTATTTATTTTCTGGTTCTCACGAAAAGGGATATCCTGTAATGTTCAGAGAACATCGTGAGAACCAAGGGAAAGAAGGTAGGAGTTGGTGTTCTTCTTGATTCTCTGGAGATGGTTTGCCTCGGGGAATACCTCCCTAGGCAATGAGTTCCAAAGTCTCGATGTTCGTTGGATGAACGAGTCTTTGGAAAGGGACGTTCTGCAGGTCTCTAAAGTGACCACGAAGGGGTGTGAAGACTGAACTTGACGGGTTAATCTCGAAGAGACTACTAATGGAGGAACGATTGTTGATATTACAGAAGAGCATCGCCCATGAAAATATCTATAAAACAGAGACAAATCGCCAACCTTTCTACGGTGTTCCAGAGAAGTGAGCGAGTTTGTAAGCGAGGCATCACCGACGAGACGAATTGCCCTTTTTTGGACAGAATCCAATAGTTTCAGGACATGTTCAGGTGCCGCACTCCTAATATGGGAACAGTATTCCAGGACAGGTCGGATCTGTGCCTTAGATCATAAGCAGCTGACTGGGAGTGGAATAGTTCTTGGCTCGAAACAGAACACCAAGTTTTTGGGATGCACTTTTGGCAATACACCTCACGTGATTTTCCCAAGAAAGTTTATTGCTGATAGTAACGCCAAACATAAAAATGGATGACTTCAATGGCATGGTTATTCCTGACTGAATTATGTTGGGCACAGTGAGATCGGCTTTTCTAGAAAAAATACATGCTTGCGTTTTTTTGCATTGAATTCTACCAGGTTATTAGATCCCCACTCGAGAATTGTTGCTGAGTCCATATTTATTTTGTTAACATTCCTTCATCGTTCATTTCTGGTTTGACGGGCCGATATAGGGGCCCTGGAAGAGAAAGCGGTACTATCATCCGCGAAGCTGTGTATAGGACATGCAGTTGCTTCCAACAAATCGTTGATGTGAAGTAGAAATAAAGGGATCAAAATAGTATATTACGACGAGCGACGCGAGGAGTGCTCCAAAGGAACAAGTGCGACAACGTGTCTTATAAAACATTTGTCATATACATTTTTTTATTTTGCATTAATTTGATGTCTTTTATTGAAAGAAATTGATTTAATATCGATAAATTACAGAAACATCTTCGATTGGTAAAAATGATGACATTGAAATATTTAAAATCTGATGCACAAGCGTAAAGACCCGTTTACTGTTGAGCGATTTTGATTATTGCAATACCAGCGGTGAAAAATGCAATGTTGTTTTTGTTTCTATTGGTCAATTTAAATCAAATAATGAATTGAAATTTACCAATAAAAACATTGACTTGTTCACTGCTAATATCACCAAATCCAAATCGCTCAGAAGTAAACTGGGCCTCAAGCTCTTCTGACTTTCATTTGACAGTTCGATTGTACCAATCTCCGAATAATAAAAAATGCGTATCGAAACAGAGGCTGTTTCGATACGCATTTGCGTTTCATAATGATTTCATTATAGAACCAAAATAGACCAAATCTTTTTCGTTACCCGGAATATCATTAAGAGATGACTCACCCATTAATAGAAGTCTGTGTCATGAACCATCCAAGAAAAGCCTTCGCCAAGGTGTGCCATATTTGCGTCGGGATCCAATCAGATTTCTTCTCGGATTGGTCCAGGAAGTCAACGGTATCTTGATCGAGCTCAAGTTGCACGAACTTGGAGGCTAGGGCCTCTGGAACCTCGTCAAGGTCGCACTTGTACCACTGTGAACAAGAAAGATGAAACATTGAGAGAAATAGTACATTGTTTACCGGGTAGGAAAAGCTTAACATTCCTGGGCGACTGTGAAGATTGCTAGCAACACAGAGTCCAGGAATGTGGCTTTTCCTACGAGGTAAACATACTATTTTTCCGCAAATCGTTTAAAATTCGACAGATATTGATTGATTTAAAAAAAACGCGATAATTTTATTCCCAAATAAATGGTGCTTTGAAATTCCTAAAAAAATTACTTGGGCTACTATGGAAACGTATTGAGGTTGAATTGTCAAACTTATAAATTTAATTGCTGGTGTTCTCGAAAGTAAAATGATAAGTGATGATGAAATTTCCATTCCTGGGACTCCTCCAGAGCTGGTTGAGGCAGTGAATACTGCTTCATTAGAATTATTGCCAAAGAAATCAAGAGAAAAGTACGAAAATGCATACAGACGTTTTATGGATTATCGCATGAGTAAAAATAAGAGTTCTTTCTCAGAAAATGTTGTAATGGCATACTTCCTAGACCTTTGTTTAAAGATGAAATCTTCAACATTATGGGCTAATTATTCAATGCTGAAGTCATCCCTTGCAATTAAACACAATGTAGATATATCTACATACTCAAAACTTCGTTCTTTATTGAAACGGCAAGCTCAATGTTATAGGGCAAAGAAATCTAAGATTTCAACGAAGGATGAAATTGAAAAATTTATCCAGGAAGCTCCAGATAAAGAAAATTTAATGATGAAGGTAATTTACAAGGTTTTAATTTCTATTTAGATTGTACCTTTATTTATTTTTTAGGTGGCTGTAATATTTGGTATTTCTGGGGCCTGTAGAATAGGTGAGTTAGTCCGAATGACTGTACACGATATAGAAGACCTAGAATCTAAGCTTTTAATCAGCATACCTGATTCGAAAACCAACAAACCAAGATCATTTGTAATTAATCAGATCTACTTGAATGTTTATCGAAAGTATGTTTCGTTAAGACCAGAAAATATGAACAGTGACCGATTTTTCTTCAAATATCAAAGCGGAAAGGGTTGTAGACAAGTAGTAGGAATTCATCAATTTAGAAAAATGCCCAAAATAGTTGCTACTTATTTGAACTTGGTAAATCCGACAGAATACACTGGTCACTGCTTTCGTCGGTCTTCTGCAACAATATTGGTTGACTCTGGTGCCGACATAACTAGTTTAAAGAGGCATGGCGGATGGAAGTCATCAAACGTTGCTGAAGGATATATCGAAGAATCGCTTAACAATAAGGTTGAGGTGGCAAATAAAATTTTCACAGTACAAAATATTCAACAAAATAACCCTACCACCCCGCATGTTGGCCAAAATGTTTCTCATAGTTCTAACAGTGTTCCTCCAATGTTCAATAATTGTGCTATAACTGTCAAATTACTGTAAATATAACAAATTGATCTTAAAAATGTATTCAGCAATGACTTGATGTTTTCAAAATATAAATTAATTCCTTATAAGCAATGTGTTTTCAATCGTTTATGTAGAACACTAACAACTGTACGGAAATATCATTTCCTTACAGTAAGGAAATGACATTTCCTCACAGTAAGGAAGTCCTGACTTTTTCCTCAAGAAATTTTGACAGGAATGTCAAAATTTCCTAGCGATTGTCCCATCACATACGAACCTGGCAATACGGACACACAATACTGATTTTCGATAATGAGGAATATACTTGTACAAGTCTCATGAAATAAATATTTACCAAATAAATATTTCCTATATCCAGTTTCATATTTTTCCATAAAGTTACATGGAAATATCAGATCCCATTATATTTTTCGAAATTTTCGAATCGCCACGACATCCAAAGTTTTTTCTTCCTACGCAAATTTTTACAATAAATTGTTCGAATTTTTCAAATAGTCATAATATATAACTTCCGAACGTATTGACCGAGTTTCAACTACGGGCATTATTGTTAGATATACATATACTTCGAGACAATAATAATATACACACTTTTATTCTCTCATCCTTCTAATACAACGTCTAAACGGTAACTGACTCTCAGCCTAACTTCTTCACGTAACATCCCTTGATTCATCGTATCACTGAGTCACCCGATTGAGCCACTAAGTGATACTGTCAGCGTATACGGGGTGGATGCATATCCTACCATATCCTACATTATCATTCAGCATTTTTTTGTAGTAGAATCCATTTCTCCAATCCAATCCAAAATATTGAAAAAACAAGTAAGAGTAGGTACTATCATTGGATTTATCATGTTATTTTTGTAGTTATTTTTCGTGATGTTCTAGATATAAGTAAAAATATCTCTTTTTTCACCTGGTGTTATTTACTAATTTTAAAATATTAAATGTCGTTTGTATGTGTATCGATTATAACAATATGTATTAGCAGTAAAAATAAAAGTAAAAGAGAAACGTTTGGAAGGCAGTTCTTAAATATTGTAGAAACACCTCCAGTCAAGCATCTTTAGATTCTTAAGGAAATACCCTACTTTATTCAAGCAAATGTTCTCTTTATCGTTCAATACGCAACTATAATTAGATATACATCAACAGTGTGAATGGTTCAATTATATTTTTCCTACTGTTATTATTGAATAAAGATTATTATTATTATTATTATTATAATCGAAAAAACCGGAATCATCATAAAGATGTTCGTGTATGAAGAAACATCTTAGACATTAGAATTAGGATATTGGCAAAGGAAATACATTGTGTCTGCTTAAGTTCGCACTATATAAAAAACTATTTTATTATCAATTTTACGAAACAATTAATCTTTATAAAGAGTTCTGCATGGTCTTGAACCTGAAATAAAAATCTCAGAATATTTTTCATTGAAATATATTTTTTCTATTTTGGTTCTATAATGAAGTCATAATAAAATGCAAATGTGTATCGAAATAGCATCTGTTTCAATAAGCACTTTTTTATCGAAAATTGACTTCTGAGCGATTTTCGATTTAGTGATTTTTTTTATTGGTGAAATTCAATTCAAAGTGTGATTTGATTCAAATTGACCATTAAAAACAATAACAACATTGAATTTTTCACTGCTGGTATTGCAAAAATCAAAATCGCTCAACAGTAAACTGGGCTTCATGCTTGTGCGTCAGATTTTGATTATTTCAATGTCATCATTGTTACCAATCGAAGACGTTTCTGTTATTCATCGATATTAAATCAATTTCTTCCAATAAGACTTCAAATTGATACAAAATAGAAAAATTTGTGTATGACACACGTTTTATAATCAATATAATAAATCAGGTAAATGAGTTCAAATTGCAGTTCTAATCAAAATGTACATACAAAATAATTGTTCAATCTAACTTTAAACTTCTGGCATCTACTGACATTGTTCCACGCTACCTGTGGCTTTTGTGATTATTATTATCATTATTATTATTATTATTATTATTATTATTATTATTGTTATATTCTTGAATAGCGTATTTCAGAGGTTAATTATATGGATGAAAAAAATTTGACCTAGCTTCTTCAGTTCTGGAGTTATAAAGGAAAAATCTAAAATTTCGAAATTCTTCTTTTGCATATATCTTATTATTTTACGAAGATTTTTTAAAAATTCTGCTTTGCCATAGCATCTTTTTTTAGCCTTTCCAAATATCTGAATAAAAATGACAGGTCATCGTATAAATTGGGCCACCTTCAACTTTTAATTTTCAAATACGGACCTGTATTTTTATTGCATTTTTTTGAATACCAAGAGTCATGTTTCATATTGACGTAGTATTTTCATCTGAATTACAGTGTTTTGGAAATATTGAACTATTACCAGTAAAATTTCAACATTTTTTTTTATTTTTCCTGTATAACTCCAGAACTGAAGAAGCTAAGTCAGATTTTTCTCATCCATATAATCAACCTCTGAAATACGCTACTTTGACCCCATTTAACCAACCCTTTATCTCTTACCGTTATCGTAATCCCCATGCATAGACTCGAATTTGAATAGCCCTGTATATATGCAATAATATAATCAACTCTTCTTCTTGTGGCATAATCCACAGGTGATGTTTTGGTGTCAAATTCCTGTTTGCCTCTCTTCCGTGTAAATATGTAGCTCTTCACCATCTGTCCGACATTTTTCTGTTCTTATATGCAGGCTAGCATCAATTAATCCTATGGGTAATTGCATCGAATAGTACTAAATCATGAGTATTAATTGCCGTGAACTGCTTCAACGTACAATGTTTTAGTTCATCGACACGATTGTGAAGGCAAATTATATCAATTTGACGCATAGTATGTCATTAGCTGTTCCCCAACCAATGCCGTCCACCTATAGATGTAATTGCTGTAATTGCGGATGGGCCTGTTGCTTATACAGAATGTCCCATATGGAAGACACTCGCATAATAATAATAATAATAATCTTTATTAATCCTTTTAGACAATGAATGTATAGGACAACTCAATAAATAGGTACGACAGTAACAACAAATAATATAAAAGAAAGAAAACAACATATTAAAATTCACAGATAATGGAACAGAAAACACAATTTACCAAAATGTGGTATGCTAGCTTTAACCTAGTTCCCTATCTGTCATAAAATCTCCTATGCTGTAGTAGCATTTGGACGTTAGTAAAGATTTAACTTTATTCTTAAATGAATTCACGTCAAGCTGCTGGATGCCTTCTGGTAAATGATTGTAAAACATCATTCCTTGATAAGTAGGGCACCCTTCAAATTTAGCAGTTTTATGTGATGGAATGCTTAAAAGGTTTCTGTTTCTAGTGGGATAGTCATGGTAGTGAGAGTTTGTTTTGAGTTTTTTAATGTTGTCTTTAACATACAGCAAGCACTTCAGTATAAATAGGCAAGGAAATGTTAATATACCGTAGGCGACAAAATGATGCTTACAAGATTCATTCATAGGAAACATTTACTCATCTGTTAAATTTGACAATTTCACATCTTTCCTCGGCATTTCCCATGGTTCTCTTCTTCTGATGAAATGATTATCAACGCCGATGTGCCAAAAACATTGAATAATTGGTACCGAAATATTATTGTATACCTAATTTAGAATTATGTTTCACACATCTATTTTATTAACCAAATTACAAAATAGAGCGATGCCAACTATATTATATTGAAGAAAAAAATAATGTTCATTATCTGTATATTCATTTTCACTTATAATACCACTGCATGGAGCTATATTTATTTTTGGAAACTTTTTCGAGCACACGAATATTTTGAATTTTCTAAAAAATATTTTTCTATTTTTAATTGAATCTAGAGTGGCATTTGGTGAGAAAATCTGACGCCAAGACTCCAGTTATAAGATTACGCTAAATGAAATACAAATTACCGACCTTAATCACGCAAAATAATAAGGTAGCTACTGGTTGTTCAAACCATTATTCTTGACTCACTTTATTCCACTAGAGTTGGTAGAAATTTAGTTTCAATCAAGAAACTCGAAGTAGTACTTAATATCTGAAGTTAAATGTGAATGGAATTTAACATATATATAAACATCAAAAAAATTCTAGTGCTCATGATCCTTTCCCTAAGAAAGTGGGAAGAATTTCAGGAAATTGTTCTACATAGTTGCTATGGTAACTTAACAAAATAAGGGCTTCTTATTGATCGGAAATGTTGGGTATGAAATTTTCAAAATTGAACAACAATGTGTGGATTGTAAATTCCGACGATATCTTTATATTTATTTTTATGGATAACGTGTGTTTCTAAGTTTTGAAAAAAGTGTTTTGAAAAGTATTTTCGACCGGCAACTCGGTTGCAAAGCAACTCTCTAAGTCTCATTGAGACTTGTATGAGTAAGGAAGACGGGGACCTTAGCTTTTTAAGTGTCATCCGAAGCACTACTAAACATTATTTTGTCTATTTTGGTTGTATGATGAAGTCATTGTGCAACGCAAATGCGTGTCGAAATAGCCTCTATTTTGATACGCATTTTTTATTATTCGGAGTTTAGTACAATCGAACTGTCAAATGAAAGTCAGAAGAATTAGGCCCAGTTTACTCCTGACCGATTTGGATTTGGTGATATTAGCAGTGAAAAACTCAATGTTTCAATTGGTAAATTTCAATTCAGAGTGTAATTTGATTCAAATTGACCAATAAAAACAATAATAACATTGAATTTTTCACCGCTGGTATTGCCAATCAAAGATGTTTCTGTTATTTATCGATATTAGATCAATTTTTTTCTTCAAGAATTGCATATGACACGCGTTTTATAAGACACTTTGTCGCACTTGCTCGTCGTACTCCAAACAACGCGTGCGAAAAAATAGCGTCTTATAAAACTTGTATCATAATATACTATTATATAATTATTATGTACATTATATGTAATATTTACATCTCCACATGTATTTGTATGTACCAATTAGCTAAATGAGGATGATTATCATTATTTTCATTTCCATTTCTCATAATGCCCAGTTTTTCAAAATCAGCACCTTGTGATATAGCAGATGATTGGAAATAAAAAAAAAGAAATTCATGAGTGTTGTAGGTGAGCGCACTTTTTTCATGTGATCGTTAAGAGAGTCTTAAGGCGGATTTTCACGGACAAAACCGCAACAAAACAGCAACTGTGTCGATATCGACAAAACAAAAACTTTTGTTGCCAAAATAAGAAACATTTTGAAGACTTTGTGTCGCCAGTTCGTGTTCTCGTAAACAACAAAAAGTCCCGTCGCCAGGCGGATAGATCAAAAAGTTTCGGAGTTTTTTCTCTGTTTTTGTAAACAGAGTTCGCTATGTGGAAACGGCTGGCGACAACAGTTCACTATTTTGTTCTGGTAGTGATATGTGAGTTTGATGGCATGATGAAAACTGTTCCTGTATAGTGGAAACGACAGAAAACATCTTCAAAACAAAACACGCGACTGACTAATTTATTGTTTGTTTGTTTGGTGGAATTCAAGTTCCGAGTTTCATGTTTCTTGTTTCTGTTTCTGAAACTGACACTAATCGCAAGCGATTCCTTTCAATGGGAATCCGCCTTTCTGGACTATTCATTTCGCCTGTGGTGATGAAAAATGCCACTAAAATTAGAATAACACGACTGCCAGTGATCTTCTTATACCCCAAGTGCGCTAATCATAATTAATGGTACGAATCCCCTCAGTTGTCAGCGAGTAATCAGTTGAGGTGTTCTTCATGAATGAGAGCCACCTCATGAATATTTATACCGAGTGTGCTGAGGAAATCGAGCCTTCGGTTACACAGCGATTATTATTCATGTACGCAGTTGATTGGACCGCCATTGGCGGAGGTAGAAGATTTTTCAAATAATTTTCCGCCGAAGTGGTTCGCTTCTTTGTCTAATACCAAAGAAAAGTCTGAAGACTCCCAAATATTCCTCAACCTTACTTTTATTAAAGACACCCGAATATTGTATTATGAAAACTGAAAATGGCCATGAGAACTTTTGCAATACCTATCCTCAATGACTATCTGAAGCGAGATCTGAAATTTCTTTTTACTGGTGAAAACTTCTGAATATTATGCATTCCTGCTATCATGTAAAGAAAATTTGACCTCGCAGTTAGTTTGTGCTTGAGAAATGAGTATAAAACAGCATCTTTCCTTTTTTCATGTGCTCAACCTGTCAAATTTGTCATTTTTTTCGAAAATCCTCAAAAAATCAGTTTTTTTGGAAATTTCGAAAAATGCCAGAGAAAAAAGTTGCTCAGTTTCCAATGTTATACATTTGTTCCAAAGTTGGACTCTCTACTGTCACTTCGACTACTACCGAGTGAAAATTTTATTTCGATTTGATTATTACCTACTATTTTCATCCCGAGATGTTGCATTAGTCTTGTATTGTTTAAAATCACGAAATTTTATATCATGTCTAGTACAAATCGCTAGAACGAAATTCTTTTGAATAGTTATGAAACTGTAGGTCATTGTTTAGTTTACAGAAAAGTATGATATTTCGGGTTTGTTTGTAACTGGATTATTGGTCAGAAAAATAATCAAACTGGATAGAAATCTATTAAAAAAAGAAGTACGAGTGTCATAAGAATGAAGAGAAATTCGTTTATTCGATTACTGACATATTAACGTCCATACATTGAAAATCCACATCAGTTTAACAATGAAATGAAACAACTAGATGAACTTTGCAACAACAAAGACGAATTTCTGGAGATGCATTCTTTTTATTTCTGGTAACAGGCCAATGTGGGTATTTCTTGGGCTAGATATGATTTTGAAGTCTCATATTCATCAAAATTATGAAATTGAATCATGTTTCGTTCGAATCGATAGAGCGAAAGATTCGAAAAATAAAAAAAAAATGGAAAAAAGTCGAAGTGTCAGTAGAGAGTCCAAATTTGGAACAAACGAATTAAATTGGAAACTGAGCAACATTTTTCTCTGACATTTTTCGAAATTTTTAAAATAAAACTGAATTTTTGAGGATTTTCGAAAAAAAAATTCTTATTTGACAGGTTTAGATTAGCACATGGAAAATGGAGAGATGCTGTATTTTACTCATTTATAAAGCACAAACTAACTGCGAAGTCAAATTTTCTTTATATCCATTAATAAAAAAAACTTCATCAAACTATAAACTATATCAAAATTTTTACAAAAACTCGTTTGATATCAGTCGATATCATGAAATTAATCTTCATCGAGTGTTCACTCGCGAGGAGTGGTCACTGGTTTTCTTACGGCGCGACTCTGCGTAGTGTCGAAGGGGGCAATGAACAGCTGAAATTGATTCAAATCCACATTGGACATTACAACGGCGTCCTTTTTTCGCTAAATGAAAAATAAGGAACGCCAATGCGCCTGCGCCTGACACTTTTACGCTGGAGGACTTCCCGTTCGGTTTCGCATCCATCTCCCAAAGACTTTCTCAGAGTGGGTAATAGGTTTGAACGTATTCTTATTGGATGGTAAGTGAGTGATTTACGATGTTTTGGAGGCATTTACGGCCGACGTTATATTATAATATATCACGTCTTGCAAAATATTCCAGCTGATGGGGTATCAGCAATTTTCATCCAAGAAGAACTGATGGTGAGTTTTAATTAGTGGATTGAATTGAAATACTTGGGGGTGACAAATTCAGAAAATAAATGACGGCTAAAACTAAACTGGATGCTTCATTTCAAAAATCAGATACATCTTTAGCAACCTAAACCCCTTATAAGGAATAGTTATTTGTGTATTCTTCAGAGAGCTGCAAGAAACTTTTGCGCTGGAAATACACAAAACAATTTTTTCTACAAACGCAGTTCCTAGACAAGAAAACTCGACACATTACTACTACTACTGGTGTTTCCTAAACTACCATGAAGTATAGAAATTATTGAAATTCACCTTTTTGAGTGAATATTATTTTTACTTTATATTCGACGGACTGATGTATTTTTTTGGAATTGCAACTAGTTTAGGATAACTACTTCGAAATATTTAACATTCTCTGGTAGGCGGCTCAAAGTTACAATTTTTGCGCTTTCTGCTACATGATGAGTTGCCTTAGATAATACACACTCACCATTTTAGATGATATAAGAGAATTATTTCAGTTTCAACAATAAATCTACTTTGTTAACCGGTTGTTGCCACTAAAGAAGGCACACACTTTCTTTTTTCCCTCACATCTTCTTCCAATGATTTTCATCAAGTTTTTCCCAAAACTGCACATTCGATATTAACATAATCAATTCTTAAATATGAATAACACTAAGTGCACCTAATTATACACACATTTTTTTTTAAGATTCGCCCTCACCTTTTACTCATTCTCATTCATTCATTCACTCATTCATTCACTCATTCATTTCACTCATCCTGGCATCAAAACTTCGTTCATTTGCTACAGAAAATCTAGTAGTAAGTATATTTGTATGTATGAACGCTACACCCAGTCGCCTCGCCTTTTTTGTTATTTCTGACAGGCCTGGGAATCGAACCCACATATTTAGGAATTAATTTCGAGAATGATTTAAAAAAAAGTTTGTAAGAAAAATCTTATGAATCCAACGAGAGTAAAGTGCGTTTTTCTTTCTTGGATATAAGGGGTTAAGAAAGTAAGAAAAATATATAGTTTCTGAAATAAAGCATTCAATTAACTTTTGTCCAAATTTGAAAAAGTATGCTTCTTGGTTTTTTCAATTTCATCAGAATACCATAAAATGTGTTAATTCTTCCATTAAAATTGAGATGTTACTAAAAACTATACTTCAAATTTTATATTGACAAAAGCAAAAATGGCGACACAAGTGGCATCACTTCATTTGAGGTAAATGGAGTATAGTGAGCCAAGAATTTGAAGAAATGAGCACAAAATGAGGAAACTCAATGTCTTCACCAATTTACCAAAAATATAATCTGAGACGTTCAAAAAGGTACGAAACGAGCAGAAAATAACTACTTTTATAGCTAATGTCCAGCAGAACATAGAATCATATCCACTTACACAGTAAAAAAAACTTGGGTGTAATTTCAATCGAATGGATTTCAGAGCAAACTCCAACGAATACAACACCTGGATATCAAAGTTGTGTCCATTTTATTATACATTTCACAATTGAGTGTTAGGTGGTGTCAATTCCGATCTACGTAGTGAAAAATAACAAGGTTGTGATGTAGTAGAGCGATTCTGAAACATTAAATCATATGAAACACCAAATGGTTGAAATTTAATATTCTCAATGGTTACGGCACGTTACGGCATAAAAAACACCTATTATATAAAATTAACACCAAGTTACACCGTTTCATATCACGTTGGGATCGAGGCGGTGTATGAATCATCTATTATTTGGTGGCAATAATCATTCGTTGAGTTTTGCATCCTTAAAACAGCAGATTTGATGTAAATTAATAAAATTATTGTATGTAGGCATCTGAATGGTGTGAATTTCATGCGCCAATCTGTTCGATCTTAGAACCTTAGAACTTTTGCCAATAGGTGGCACTGCCGTCCTTCCTACCGTACCTGATTTCAATATTGGGCATGATATATCAGATGACTTTGATATAGATCAGTATCAATTGGTTTAGGCCCTAGTGCCACTGATCAGGATAAAAATGCCGAAACAGTCTAGTTTATCATCAAATGAATTATATTTCAATAGGTTATCCAACTTAGTAAAAAACACCAGAGGTGGTGAAAAAAAAGCACTGATTCGCATGAAGACACTCATGATACGGTGTTCCTTCACACCAGAAAAGTATTCGCATGTACCTGCTCAGTGTTTAAACGCACCGAAGAGAATTTCGTGGGGTTTGATAATCAAAAACACCCATGGGAAAGGTCACATAACACCTACAGTGGTGAATAATATGCCGGTGTTTACTGAAACTAAAACAATCAGGACCTCAGGGGACACCAGATGGTGTTATCTGCTGTTATTTATTTGTCGCTGTGCACAGTCTATGAACCGATCAACCAAATGAATGAATAAAATTATGCGAGTGTTTATCTCTCAATATCAAATAAAATGCATACAATTCGAATTACCAGTGGAATACATACAGTCAGTTCAAATATTATCAGGAACATAATAACCCTAATTTCTTTCATATTCATCTCGTACTGATTTGATATTCTCTCGATTGAAAAATCAAAGCTCTGGAGTGCATGTACGCTACGCTACGTTAGCATTATTAAGCTTTACCTTTCCATGAATTACCCTATTGCGTCGCATGCTTTTTCATAAAAAGCGGTGGGATTTCCGAATCCCCATAGTGGTTATTTTCCCCTCTTCATGAACAATGATCACATAAATAAACCACTGTGTTGGGCCTAACTTAATTATTGATGATATATGCGGCTTTTTTCTTCTTGCTTCATATCTTTCGAAATGTTTGATATAATATGTCAGGAGAAATCGGGAAGATATTTTTATGGTGTTACGGGTCATTCACTTACAAGTCATTGATTCAACCCTTTATGAAAGCATCAAATTGCGGTTGATTATGCTATCTATACAGTGTTGAACAGCAAGATGTAATGAGATCAGTACAATTATTTCGTATCCAGTGGCAAAGTCAGAATTTTGCTAATTTTCCATCAGGTGATTGTAGTTATTTTTAAAATTTTATAACCTCATAACTTCATAACTTCCAAACTATTTTAACGATTTATATTTCGTCTTTCGGAAACTTTATCATTATCTATAATCGATATTATATAATCGTTATGGCCCTGATTTTCTGAATCCTGTATCAATGTTTTGGTTTTTCCATTTTTTACACGTTCGCAATTCGAACAGTTTTTCGAGTTTTTGGTGTTAACAGCTTATGAAGGATTTAAAAAATATCGATTTATCGATAACATTAGTATCGACAATTCCGATAATATCGTTAATATCGTGAATAACGTGAATATCGTAAATATCGTAAATATAGTGAATATCGTAAATATAGTAAATATCGTAAATATCGTAAATATCGTAAATATCGTAAATATCGTAAATATCGTAAATATCGTAAATATCGTAAATATCGTAAATATCGTAAATATCGTAAATATCGTAAATATCGTAAATATCGTAAATATCGTAAATATCGTAAATATCGTAAATATCGTAAATATCGTAAATATCGTAAATATAGTAAATATCGTAAATATCGTAAATATCGTGAATATCGTTAAAACCGTAAATATCGTGAATATCGTTAAAATCGTTAAAATCGTAAATATCGTTAATATCGTAAATATCTCAAGTATCGTAAATATCGTAAATATCGTTAATATCATTAATATCGTTAATATCACTAATATCGTTAATATCACTAATATCGTGAATATCATAAATATCGTAAATATCGTGAATATCGTAAATATAGTAAATATCGTAAATATCGTAAATATCGTGAATATCGTGAAAACCGTAAATATCGTAAATATCGTGAATATCGTAAATATCGTAAATATCGTAAATATCGTAAATATCGTGAATATCGTGAAAACCGTAAATATCGTAAATATCGTGAATATCGTAAATATCGTAAATATCGTAAATATCGTTAATATCATTAATATCGTTAATATCGTTAATATCTTTCATATCGTTAATATCGTTATTATCGATAATATTAATATTATAAAAAAACCGATAATATCGATGAATTGTTGCCATCCAATGTATTTCTGAATTTTTTGTTTGCCTAATGTTTTCATTTCTATATGATTTTCGAGAAATTCATTGATTTTCCCATTTTTTATTATCGCGGTATTCGGATTCGTAAAAAACTGAAATTTAAAGTATAATTTTCCGAAATACTAAGTATTAGTTATGTCGAAAGAAATTCGGACTCCACTATACAATGTCGTTCAAAATTCGTGATTCTGTCTATAGATCCAGAAATGGTTAAATGTGCTTTCTTCAATCGGAAAACTGTATGTGTTCAAAAATATTCTTTTCAAATGATGTAGAAGTTTCCATCAAAATTGGATTATTTATATGTTGTTCTTTGTGGCACGATTCCACTTTAACTCTTGAACAATAATGATAAACTGGGCAATTGGGTAATTAATGAACCTTGGATTATGGCCAAAAGAAATTCCAAAAATCCCAAGTCGCTCCTGCCAGCTCATGAGAGTAATTATTCGGAAACAACCCCCTCAGAATCTACTGTTTTCCCCCTCTCGCGACATCAGAATTGCTCCATGGAAGTCGTAAAACAAGCGGGGAACAAACTCGGGAACAAAACAATTTTCCAATACGTTTCCGACAATATAGGAGCAATATTTCCTGGATAATTGGCGATACCATATGACGCTCACACTCTCATCTTCGCGAAATAAATAATTCTTCCATCCAGCAATGATATACGGGGAATACGAGTGGGACTCTTGAAGGGACTTCGATTCTGGTTGGTTTGAAGCTTCCCACATCCAGAACTGGCACTGATGCTGAATGGAATTGGAAGAGTGTGTCATGTTTTTGCATCTTACTCCATCAAATTCCTGAATTCGTTCACGAGAGAGCGTCTTTCAACTTCATATTACGAGTACGAATTATTAGCACAATTTCATTAATTCTTGAATAGATCCTCAAGTTTATTTTTATTTTCGATTATAATACCACTAGAGCTTCAATTATTTCAGAAATTTTTTTCGAGAACACGAATTTTCTACAAAATATTCATGTTGGAGAACAAATTTACTGTTTTTATTTGAAGCTATATTGAGAATATAGTCGATTCTGGTTGGTTTGAAGCTTCCCACATCCAGAACTGGCACTGATGCTGAATGGAATTGGAAGAGTGTGTCATGTTTTTGCATCTTACTCCATCAAATTCCTGAATTCGTTCACGAGAGAGCGTCTTTCAACTTCATATTAAGTACGAATTATTAGCACAATTTCATTAATTCTTCAATAGATCATCAAGTTTATTTTTATTTTCGATTATAATACCACTAGAGCTTTAATTATTTCAGAAATTTTTTTCGAAAACACGAATTTTCTACAAAATATTCGTGTTGCAGAACAAATTTACCGTTTTTATTTGAAGCTATATTGAGAATATAGGCATAGAGTATGTTCGACCTCTTATTGGTCTAGCCGCCAGGTAAGCATACAAGTGGTTAGTTGACCATACGGCTGTGTATAAACAGTTAAATAAATTCCTCGTGCAAGCTAGTTGGAAAATATTGGGAAGTTTGAAAGGTATTATTTGTATCATAAAATGGGAAGTTACGATGTTCCAGTAATTCGTAAGTACAGTATCAACAACCAGACGAACAGAGATCTCTGATGTGTAGTGTTAATGAAGTTGGTGCTGAAACAGATCCCTGTGGAACACCGGCGTTGATTTTGATAATAAACGACAAAGTTGCTGTACTGGAAAATTGTGTTAGGAAAAGCCTGGCTGCAGAACCCAGTCCAATTGTATTGTGAAACTGCATTGCAAATTGAAAAAAAAAACTAGTTTTTCAAAGATGTATGTCTCATGACGTGGGAGTCTTAGTTCTGGAGTGTTTCTTCCTTTCGTCGCATGGTGTCGCTACTTTCAAATATCCCTTGGACGATGTCTCTATATGCGTTCAAATACGTTGCCGAGCTGTTCATCGAAGAATCATCATGACGTCGAGTTTTCTCATTTTGTTTTCACAGTGTTGCCTTTCCCTGCGAGATTCCTCTCCATATAACGACTTCGGGATACGGGAATGGGGGGGGGGTATCAGAAATAGATGATTAGAAAGATAGGTAGTCGGCTTATTCGTCTGTTTACCTGTGGAGTGAGTTAGCTTTAGCTTTAGGTATTGAAGACATCCCACCCTACGCAAAAAATCGCTTTCACTATGCGATGCCATCAATTCCCAGAAGTCTTAGAGCGAAACATTGGAATGGTATTGAACCGAGTTTATGATGTAAGGGATGATTGTGTACCTGCACGAAAATATTATTCAACGCATTTACCAAAATTTTCATGAGTTTTTGGGATATTGCATAGTTTATCAATATTTTTATTGTTGTAATTGAAATAGATTTGCATTGAACTCTTCTAGATTCATCAGATCCCCATCATATCAAAATCAAAATTATATAACTAGGTGAATTGTTGAAAACGTCGAGTTTTCTCAGTTTGTGTTTTACCTTTTTCCTCTCCCAATATATTTTTACTGGCTTGCACGATGTTCCAAGAACATCATTTGTTTTCCTTTCGTGCTTCAGTCGAAAGACAAAAAATAATAAAGCTTTTTACCAGGAAAAACACATCAACATTTCAAGAAAGCATGAAAAATAAGTAAACCCTCGTTTATCGCACTCCTATGAGTTCAATTCTTAGTGGAACTTACGTATTCTGACCTCCTGATGACGAATCTGAAGTAAAAATGCGGCGGTCTCAAGTATTTTCGGAGATACAGCCTCATTTTTTCTCGAAAATAAACCATTTTTTTGACATCTCAAATTTCTGCTAATGAAAATACAAAAAATGCACCCTTTCAACCAAAAATCCTACACTCGCTTGTACAGATACTTATTTCTAGCAATTCTAAGCAGAAAATACCATTATTTTTCAAAAATTCACCATTCTTTGAAACGTGAACAAAAAACTTTTTTATTAATTTCTGGTGAATTTTATCCATGCAGTTGGCAACTTGATTGTTTGGCCCACGAGTCTTGCCAACATCATGAATAAAAACTACCAGATATTCAGTAAAAAATTGTATTTTCTTTACGGTCAGAAAAAGGGTGAATTTAAAATGAAATAAAAGTTTTTGCTACTGAAAAGTGTTGGAAACAAGTAAACAAATTCGTGTTTATGGTTTTCGTTAAAAGAAGTGTGAATTTTGTGTGTTTTCAAAACCAGAAATTTGAGATGTCAAATGGTGCAATTTTGCGACAAAATGGAACCGTATCTCCGAAAAAAGTTCAGACCCCCGCTTTTTAACTTCCGATTCGTGATCAGGTGATCAAAATACGTAGGTGCCACCAAAATTTTTTTTCGAACTCAGAAGTGCGATAAACGAAGATTTACCACTATGCTAATGAATCGATTTTCCTGTAACACATTTTGTTACTATCAGGCACACACTCACTTATGCAGCGTGTTCTTCCTCTATCTTATATCGCATCCTTTTTCGCTCAGATCGCCGTATTCTCCGGTATATCAGCACTCATTCCGGAACTCCGGATGTTCGCTTGCATCCGTAGTTGCAATCGAGGATGAGCGACCCTTTTTATTTCTTCTCCTCGCATCTATATACACATCTACACGCATCAGTGGCGTTCATCTCCATCAGCTGTTACAAAAATGAAGTGATATTATTTCAGTATAACTTCATTGAACTCCTTCTAGACTTTTACATTATCATATTGCGCATAATTCGTTCCTAATTATTCATCGACTGCGCCATGTAACAATAAAATTATGTCTGTCAAGATACTGGCACCTTATCAATCTTCGCATTTCCAATATACAATTGTTTCACATTTCTTTAGTTTCTCAACACTTATTATATTGACCAGTATTTTTGGCGTTCAAACATTGGGAGTTTATGTCGTTGATGTTTAAATAGTCCAAGTCTCACATTATCAGACAATTTCTCTGGACTATTTCCATACCGTTCAGTATATCATTGTAGAAACTGAATCATCACTCACTTTTCCAGCATTTTTTCACTCACCAATTCAACCATGCGAAGCAGTGTTGAGTACTGAGATTTGCTGAGTGAAATGAGATTCAATATTCTTGAATGATTATGTTGTTCTGAATTTTTCAAAACATTTTGAGTGGAACCAATATAGACTCTTTCAAGAGCTCCATCACGCGTTGTCGACTTAAATATAATAACAACTATATGGATAACTTCTTCTCTTCACGCGAAAAAGAAGCCAGTTTTGGGAAAACAAAATACTGCTGTCTAGCTTGCTGACGATGAATTGTGCGCATGCGCGGGTTTTGACGAGTTGAAATCCACTGACGTTTTTAGAATTTTATAGGTTAAGTATATTAGTTAACCCATGTTATGTGAAAGAGCGTTAATATAGTTATTCATGTACTTACTGATTGTTTACAGAAGTGATTAGTTAGTGATAACAGTGATTGATCAAAAATTAGCCCACGAAAATTGTTCCGATGACTTTATCGTCACAGGTTTCTACATGCAAATCGAAAGTATCGCTTTGTAGGTCACATCCATTTCTGCATCTATCATCAACTATTATCCAATATCGTCCAAAAATCCATCGATAAACACACATTTGATTGATTTTTAATAATTATCATACGTTTGTCGCTCACTAGAAAGCTACTCTCCTCCATTATGAAAACGAATGTCTATTGTTAATTCAAACTTGCGCATGCGCATATTCGCGATTTGTCCCGCAGACTGTCATTTGTTTTATTTCTCGGCTTCAGCTCTGGTATCCTTGTTACCTACCTATATGGTTGTCGATTCCATTATTATATTGCTCGTAATTGGTTCTCAATATGTTGACTGCGCCATGTAACGATAGTTAAGAAGAAAGTAATATTATTTCAGCACAACTTTATTCTCTTCAAATTGAAATGCTGACCTAAACAAACTGACCTGACTTGGTAATTTTTTTTTTCGCGTGCTACGATACCCTTTTATATTTCATCCTCCACATGAGGTTCCGCCACTGATATGTGTGTCGTTTTGCGTGAAGATGTTGGCAGAGAGCGAGGCATTACGTGGATGAATGAAAAATGCATTCGAAAAAGCCTCAATTGCTAGGTGACATGCTGTGTAACGTTGTGAAATATTAATTAGTATCGAGAGCCACTTTTTCAGCGATTGAAATATTCGTGATGGGGTGGAACTCGTATGAGGGCTGTCAATCCTCCACATCGATAGATTTCAAAATGCAGTCAAAAGCTCGAATAGTTCGAAGAAATATTTCTTTAGAATTCTGATGGTGCTCACTCCACACTTTTTTATTTATTGGGTGAGAGTTCTACTGAATATTTCCATTGTGTACCCGCGATAAAAACGGTATCTTTTTTATTTATCAGTTACCATAAAGAATTATTTTCCGAAAAAATATCCATCCTGATTATAGAGATACAAAAAGGAATTGAAGCTGTTATAAAAGGAATACTTTCTGTGAGTTTGCCATCATATAAGGAAGGATCGAGGGAAGGATACTTTTTCTTTTGGTCATAAGGCGCCATTTTCGAAAAAATCAGTTCTAGAGGAATAGTTCTGGGTAGGTATAGAAAACGTATTCTGGACTGAATTCTCGATAGAATATATTTTTTCTATTTTGGTTCTATAATGAAGTCATTATGAAACGTAAATGCGTATTAATGCAGAGGCCATTTCGTATTCGGAGGTTGGTGCAATCAAAGTTTATTTATTGAACTTTATTGAAAGTGTCAAATGAAAGTCAGAAGAGTTTTGAACATCAGCTTACTTCTGAGCAATTTTGATTTGGTGATACTAGCAGTGATATTTTGTAGAACTCAAAAGCTTCTCATAACTCTTCAATTTGTTTTCTCGATATGTATATATTAGTAAAATTATTTTCGATTCAATTGATGAAAAATATATATATTTTTCGGAAATACAAAGGAAGTTTTGTGATAAACACGTTGAAACTACTCAGAATTCCCTTTAACACTATTTTTATATCCCATTGAAAGAAATGACAGCTGATCTCGCAGCTGATAAATACACAACCCATCGTATTTCATTCTAAACACAATCAATGTAAAAAGTGATAGTGCCGCAATAACACAAAACCGATGGTAAAGCGATGATTGTTTTTTCGATGATTCACAATACCTGATCCTAAAGAAAATACAGTACGTTACTCGTTTATAAAGAATAGTTCGTTACTCGTATTGAACTTTTTTCATTCTAAATTATTTTATCCATGATGTATCATTTCAAAATTCGATTCAGGCACTATGGAACCACATTAAATCAACTCCCAACTCGAAAAAACCCCTCTATTTGGAAGAAACTCGGTGTCAAGCCAACTCCACATGAGCATGGCTTCCTCTTTGCATGTCGATCAGGACTTTGGGCTGAACCAATTTCCTATCTCGAGGAGACCCACTCTTTCCCTCGAATTCGCATTAGCCCTCATTATTATGCCTGCACAGGCTCTCTTCCACATCCAATACGTGAAAGACTCGATTGTGAGATAAGGGGCCTGCCCCATCAGTCTATGGGTGAAGATGAAAGCGACTGGGTAATTCAATATGTTGTTTTTTTTTTCTCAGAATGAATGTCCCTACAAGGAGCAGTCTTATTTTCGCTATACCTTGGATGATCTAGCTCGAATCGATATCAGAGGAAAGTTAATTATTATTGTTGAAATGTTCCTCACTATAGATTCGAATAATCTTTGATAGCGATCGAAGGATCAGAAGCGGGATCAGAAGTGATTTCTGCAGCTATTCAGCTCCAAGAGAATGCATTAAATTGAACACTAAGTTATTGCATATTGCCTACAAAAGTTGAGAACGTGACTTAATTGTAATAATCAAATTTCGATGAAAGAGCACAATAGTACAATGTTCCATTAGGGTCGAAAGTGATTTTTTTACAAGCAGAATTTGTGTTAATGAAGCCGATTATGGAAAATTTGCGATTTGAGTTAATCTTAGAATCACCTCAAGGGTTGACCTAAAAAATTCAAGAAGAATGTGCTGGACTATTAATTATTTGTAGCTGTTGACAAATCAAGTTTATTCAATTTCCAAATGTAATTTCACGAACAATTAGTCGCACAAAAATTTCATTTCCACTAAGAAAGTTCCCTATTGAATTTCTTAGATTTACGGATCCTATATTTATTTTGATTTATTCAATGAATTTCGAGCAACTCTATTACCTACTACATGTCATACTCTGTACATGCCTCGACGTGTGCCCTTGTTTTTTTTTGTTGAATAAATTGAATCAACCTCATTGTACCGTTTTGTTTTTATAGCATGGCACGCCATATACAGGGTGTTTCATAATAAATGCGCAGGACTTCAGGATATGATAGCTCTTTCAATATGAAAAAAAGTTCCTATTGTCTTACCCTCTAAAATGCACCATTTTCGACATACAGGGCCATCTTAAAACCCTAGTCTACGCTACTCCAGTTGAAAATGTTGACAATTTAAGAGAGCGCATTGTTGCTTCTTGCAACATAATTAGGAACATTCCGGGTATTTTCCTACGTGTTAGACAGTCAATGCATCGGACATTTCCAACACTTAATTAAACTAAGTATGATTTGTTTTTTTTTATTTTGCAAATATGAAGTTAACGTTTGGTTTTGTTACTTGTTCTAACGTTTAAATAAATTTTGTATTATTGTGAAAAAAATTTACCATGTTTTTCAACATGAAAGTTGATTTTTCTTGAAAACGGTCAACTTTAGAGCTTATAAACAAGAGTCCCTTTTTTGTGTAGAAAACATTGGCGGTTTGAATAGGTGGCTCAAAATTGTACTTTTTCCAGTGGCGTGAAAGTTGGAGGAAATAACACCCACTACCCCTTCAAAATCTTCACCAATTATGAATTTAAAAAAATAATAAATCAGCCCAAAACATAGCTTATTATGAGTAGAAAATGCCTACAAAATCTGTTTTCTGTGCGATAAACGGTTCCAGAAATATTCGCAAAAAACGATTTTTTTTTTAATTCAACACCCTGTATGTCGAAAATGGTGCATTTTAGAGGGTAAGTCAATAGGAACTTTTTTTCATATTCTTGAAAGAGCTATCATATCCTGAAGTCCTGCGCATTTATTATGAAATTTATTATGAAATATTCATCTGAAATATGTTGAAATCGATAAAATGAAAGTTGCAAGAAAAAAGTGGCAAGCAAGGAGAGAACTAAGTTTCCAAAAAGAATATGCATATCGTAACTCCGAAACCAGTTTTAACAAAAAAACGAGATACTCAACTGGATTTCTCTGAAAAAGTGCGTGAAGAATGTCTTTATAAAAACAATAAATAACCATAAATTCATAAGTTACGAATAAGAAACGGCTCAACATATCAATGTGCGATTTTATGCATCTGATTTGAACCCGGCATTCCCTATAAAAAGTATCCAATGTGGACCACCCTGTAAGTCATGAAGAAAGCTTGCAAAACAAGAAAGAAAAATTGGTGAACACGATTTCAGCCGACGTTCCGTCCTCCGTCCGACTTTGTAGCTCGCGACTTGCGGGGTGGGGGGGGGGAGCGCTAAAAGGGAAGGTGCGTAACAACGAGAAGGGGGTTAGGGCTCCTCTGGGAGTGCTCGTAAAACGTCCGGCGACAAAAAGGGCGCTGCATGCGTGTCGCCCTGACAAAATGCCGAAACGGCCTGGCGTACCGAAGATAATTTTCTTTTGCTTGTTTCCCACTCTACTCGAATGCCAGGTCTGGGTTCGATTTTCAACATATTTAAGGAAAAATACGGAAAAATATCTAGTGCAAGTTCGATTCGAATGTAATAATATCGGAATTGATCATAACAGAAAGTGACAGTGGATAAACATACACAACTTGCAATATATGTACCTGAATGTAACAATTATATCATCATCAACATCAGGATTAATAACACGAAAATATAACTTTCTACCTATGGTTAGGTTAGGATGATAGAATATTAACTTTTTTTTTTTTAGTAGTAATGCTTTTATTAAACCAATCTAGTATACATAATAATAAATAAATAAATAAATAAATGAATTTAGCATAATAATAAATAGATTTAGCATTTTGTTCCTAATCAGCAACATGCTGGTGACGGAACATTATAAGTGAAATATAATTTAATAACAATTTCTATCGTTAACTATACATTAATATAATTTATACACAAACAATAATTCCAATCTTAAATATATCATAGTATGGTAGTTTGTTGATGTATATGCTGAATCAAATCAATTTTAAATGATGAATAGCTATCTATATTTTTTACAGGATTTGGCAGTGAGTTGAACGTTTCTAGACATTTGTATATAGGATTATTGAGTGCCAGGTTTGTTCTTACATTTGATAGGTAAAAGTTATTTTGATTTCTCGTCTCATATGTGTGAGTTTCGCTAACTAAAATGAATTTAGTGTTACATTTTTGTTGATTTGTTTGTACTTTGTAAGTGTATTTGCATTGTTCTATTTGTAATACTTGTTCTAGGGGGATTATTCCTGTTTCTTTATATATTTTCTCAGTATGTGTTCTGTAGTTATATCCAAATAAAGATTTCACTACCTTATTTTGAAGAGTCTGTATTTTTTTAAATTGTGTTGGTCGACATATACCCCAGGTTGTTATTAAATAGCGAAAAACTGACAGGAAGTATGCATTGTAAATCATAAGCCTATTTTGAGCATTAAGATAGCCACTACATCTATACAGAGCCCCAATCATAGGGACTACCTTTTTTGAAATATGATTTGAGTGTTCCTGCCACTACTTAACAATTCAAATTACTTCCGATTTCTGAATTTCTAATGAGGATACCATCGCATTTAACACATAAAAAATACTCAACTTTGTCACAATACAACAGATCCTGTAACTCTTATTCGGTTTGCGAGATCATAATTTTACACATTGAATTAAGTCTACCCTGTAGACGTGACATTTTGAAAATTGAATTATAAAATTATTATATCTATGAACTTATTGTATTCATTGTGTGAGAATGTATATAAGCTTCGTCAGACATCTCATATTTAAATGACATTACTTTTTTCAGATAGGAACCCTTTTCCTTTTTTTTTTCAGGAGTGATGATATACAGGGCTATTCAAATTCGAGTCTATGCATGGGGATTTCGATAACGGTAAAAGATAGAGGGTTGGTTAAATGGGGGCAAAGTAGCGTATTTCAGAGATCAATTATATGGATGAAAAAAATCTGACCTAGCTTTTTTCAAAAATGTTGAAGTTTTACTGGTAATAGTTCAATATTTCCAAAACACTCTGTAATTCAGATGAAAATACTACGTCAATATGAACAATGACTCTTGGCATTCAAAAAAATGCAATAAAAAATACAGGTCCGTATTTGAAAATTGAAAGTTGAGGGTGGCTCAATTTATACGATACCCTGTATATAATTTTTATTCAGATATTTGGAAAGGCTACAAAAAGTTGCTATGGCAAAGTGGCAAAATTTAAAAAAGTAAAAGAATTTCAAATTTTTCGATTTTTCCTGTATAACTCCAGAACTGAAAAAGCTAGATCAGATTTTTTTCATCCATATAATTAACCTCTGAAATACGCTACTTTGCCCCCATTTATCCAACCCTCTATCTCTTCGAATTCGAATCTGAATAGCCCTGTATATTTGCCTACCACCACGAATGAAAAGCTCTTATCACCATGAAATTATGAAATTTTTATTTCTAAAGAAAGCACACGTGTTAAAGTGAAGAAATCGCACGCTCGCACGAATGGATAGAAATAGGTATATTGGATTTTCTGCCCCTTTTCGAATTGTCGACAAAATTATAACCCACATTCGGGTCAATTCTGTTTGAATCTTGCGAGGGGGTGATCACGGCCAAAAAACGTGTACACTAAACTTCCTATGCGCCCGAACTTCCTAAAGTTCCCCGAATTTCCTCGGACTTCCCCGAACTTCCTCGGACTTCCTCGAACTTCCTCGGACTTCCTCGAACTTCCCAAACTTCCTCGAACTTCCCGAACTTCCTCGAACCCGATACAGGGTACAATTTTTATGAATGGTGTTCCGAAACTATTGTGCCAAATCGAAACGAAAGATCCCCTCGAAATCTAAGATATCCATCCTCAAATATAGTCTATTGCAAATTCGCTTCATCTCCAAACGATTGTCTGATTAATGTATGTATTTTTCTTAAATGTATATTGAAAACGCTTGTTTTTTCTGGATTCAAACAAGTTTACATCCATTACTCCGAGTATAATTCAGAATTCAATGATGAGAAAATTTGAATATGAATGATTTTTTCTATTTTCACCATAACAAAAATTAGAAAAAAAGGGACCATGGACTTGCTTGCTTACCATAATTAGAGAGCTGATTCCATCGATCTATCACACTTGGAGTCAAGCGGGAATGATTTGAAATATCGATATTTTAAAACATATTATACGTAATCCGTTTTTATCAATAACGAATAGTTCCGATACAAAAACTTTCTAAATTTGAAAAATTTGAATTCTCACACTTTATAATATCTATGTTGGTAATCATTTCAGCTAGACATCAAGTATGATGGATTGATGATATAAGATCTTCAATGAAAATCTGAAAATGCAATCAAATACAGGGTACCTATTCCATTTGAAAACAAAACTTCGATGCGCATCTTTTTTTTTGTAACACACTGTATAGCTCAAAATAATTGACCAGTTGATACTGAAGGTAATTCACGACAGTTAAGATTTTCTTGAGGACTGAAATTCCATACAATAGCAAGTACTTCAAACAAAAATCGAACATTTTTTTTACTTTCTAATTCACCCTTTAATTGTGGCTAAAGATATACATTTTTTTACCGAATTTCTACTAGAATTATATTGTTTTCCTTATGTCAAAGTTTACAGAATTGATGTCCATTTTTTGAGATTGAAATAATTAATTTTTCAATCAAACTGAATATCACAGTCTCAATACTCAAGGATACTACGTGGGTATGCGATAGAAAAGAGAATTGTGGTGGATAGAAGTTCGAAAATATACGACAATGAACGATATGACTACGAATTCCATCAGACTTCCTCGAACTTCCTTCGAACTCCCTCAGACTTCCTCGAACTTCCTTCGAACTCCCTCAGACTTCCCCGAACTTCCTTCGAACTTCCCTGAACTTCCTTCGAACTTCCTCAGACTTCCCCGAACTTCCTTCGAACTTCCTTGTGCCTGTACACCAAACTTCCCACGTGATCACCCCCTCGGAATCTTGTTATGATAACCATATTGTTATGTTTATATAATTCGATGAAATGACTCTATTATTCACTTTTTAGCCGAGATGAAGACATGAAATAGCAAGATTTCATGGAAATTAACAAATTATATACTTCAAAGTCGATTTTTAAAACGATAATTCATCAAATCTCTGCTGTGGTAGCAATATCTTCTCTGTAACCATATTGCTATTTAAAAACAGAATAGACCCGATTATATAAATAGACAGTAATATCGAATCGAGACCACATGAAATTGTAGAGGCCACTCAAGTTATATCTTTGAAATTACTTTCGGCGAAAAAAATCATTGTGGTAGGAAGATTGTGAACAAAACTCGTGTATTTTTTTGCATTCGTGCGAGATATGTCACTAAAGTGTTTTAAATGACCCAATTAATTACCTCTTTTTGTTTTATCCTCGTACTTATATTATAGATAAGTCGCATTCCGATATTACCGAATTTACTGATCGAACGAATTCAGGTTTAGTAAGCTACTACCAGTATTATTCAGTAATTTTAGAACGATCCAAAGTACTGAACAGTACTGGTCGGGTATTTCGGCACTCGAACATTGTCTTCAATCTGGAGACTTCTTTCAGGAAGGAATTTTGGCTTTGCATTTTCATTTTCAGAGATGAAAAAATATATATTTTCATGGTGTGTGAAATGACTCGATTTTGAATTTCTTCTTGTTATACCCCGTCGCGCTGAATTAGTAACGAACACACTCCGAGCAAGCACCATATAAACCACCCTGTTGCCGCCCGACCCCAATGAGGGAATGAAGAGTCTCGAAACGTCGACGGGTCACAGCGGAATTTGCATTTGCCTGATTGGACCGGCATGATGGAGGTCCCACTAGGGACCCATCAATCACTCACC
The DNA here is from genome assembly GCA_029955515.1 of Chrysomela aeneicollis. Lineage (NCBI taxonomy): Eukaryota > Metazoa > Arthropoda > Insecta > Coleoptera > Chrysomelidae > Chrysomela > Chrysomela aeneicollis. Next base: position 18,371,410 of record JARUHQ010000010.1, read on the forward strand.
TGAGAGCCTCCTGATGCGAGATGCATATCGATGATGCTGCGAGAGGAGTTTCCCGTAGGAAATATGTCGCTGATCGGATTACCGTAAACGGAGCACATCAGTAAGAAGTGAATGGAAAAATACATAATACTCATACGTGAATTCTAGATACATACTGACGTATCAGAAAAGTTTTTCTACAAACGGTTAAAGCTCAATTTGTAAACTCCGCTGCCGTAGCTACAGTTGACGCTGCAGTTACTGTTCGTTGATGGAATATGCTATAAATAAACATCTGTTCATAAACTACGCAGGTGCCGTCGGATATATCCTCAATACATTTTGGAATGGCAGCGTCAACTGTAGCTGCGGCAGCGGAGTTTATAAAATGAGCTTAACAAAGTAGCCTTTGATGTTTCAAATCTCAACACAGTTTTCCGAGAAATGTCATTAAATGATCCGCATCCATCATTGTTGAATACAAACTAATAATACTAAATAATAGTGACAGTGAATTATCTAACACATCTCCTGGACGAAGCAAAAAGTGCGAACATTGTAAATTTGAACCTCCTACCAGAGAAATCGAGGAACAGTATGATTTATGAAAAAATGGATTAGCCATAAATTGGAAAAAAATTTTGAGAGAAAAATAGTCTATCCAATTAAAAATATCAAACATAGTTTGAAATGAATGTCTGGTAGACTACGAGCAGAAAACAACTACTTTCCTGGTAAATACCACGCAGAACATTGAATTATATCTGTTCGTAGTCCATGCAACGATTCACACTGTGAATGCAGATCGCAAATGTTTCTTTCTTCCTAAGACGTGACAAATTCACATCGAGACAGGCACGCCTAACAACCTACAGACCGGTTTCGGGCTTATTGGCCCTCATCAGTGCAGGGTAGTTATCCGAGTAGAGACCGTAAGATCTCAACTCGAAGCGTTGCCTGTCCCAATGCATTTTGGAGTGTTTCTTTCTTCTGCCGCATGATGTCGCCACTTTCAATTGTCTGTTGGAACGCGGCTCGGTGCGGTCAAATAGACGCGACGAAAATGCATTGGGACAGGCAACGCTTCGAGTTGAGATCTTACGGTCTCTACTCGGATAACTACCCTGCACTGATGAGGGCCAATAAGCCCGAAACCGGTCTGTAGGTTGTTAGGCGTGCCTGTCTCGATGTGAATTTGTCACGTCTTAGGAAGAAAGAAACATTTGCGATCTGCATTCACAGTGTGAATCGTTGCATGGACTACGAACAGATATAATTCAATGTTCTGCGTGGTATTTACCAGGAAAGTAGTTGTTTTCTGCTCGTAGTCTACCAGACATTCATTTCAAACTATGTTTGATATTTTTAATTGGATAGACTATTTTTCTCTCAAAAAGTATGATTTATGATATGACAGATTCATGAAATTGTGCCATGAAATGCTTGAATGTTGAAGATATCAAAGTTAGTATCCTAAACTTGTTGTATTTCTCAAAAAACACCAGTTTGTTGAATAAATATAAAGCAAAAATAAGTATGACTATATATTTTTGTTTCATAACGTATTATAATTGTGTGATAGACATAAGTTTTCAAGAAGCCTCAATAGCCAAGCGCGATTCCTCAAGCCGCCTGCTAGGGTTCGATCCAAGGTGGATATAGATATGGTGGAACGAGTCCCATCAAAAGGCACTATAGAAATATTTGTAGACTCCTGCCTAATTGATTTTGTTGAATTTCAATCATAGTTTCAAACACTTGTACTACTTCCACGACTTCGTATGGATGGCGCCACGTCCGCATGATTAATCTTAATTTTAACAATTTTGATTTTGTGTGATTCGTTCAAGATTTCTCTTCTCATTGCACACCGATTGATTCCCAATCTGCAAACCATTATTCGATTACCGATGCACCGGAATCCTGTTGAATTTCTTCCCCCCGAAAAAGTGCAGGAATTTTTATGGCGTCCGGCCGCTGGTTCAAGGCGGCTGGGCCGCTGCTCGCTTGTTTCGAAAAAATACCGAGAGGCGAGAGCAGATTGTTTTGTCATCGGTGGATTCCATGGCCACTATTGACGTTTGGCATTTTGGTGGAGAGCGCTTTTTGCGCCTTTGTTGGGCTGCAATGACGACTTTGATTTACGCCTAATGAATACCTCGTGAATACTCCGTTTTCGCGTGTACTGCAAATGGGGTTTTACAAAATATTCCTCATTTTTCTGCGAGTTTTTCTTATTCATTATTTTATATTTATTTTGTTTGATCTAATACATTTTGAGCAACGAGTGATCAAAGTTGGGAAAATTGGAAATGAGTTAGTGGTTTCTGAGATAGTTCATTTATTCAACTCGCGGTGTTTTGTCATTATGATAGCGAAAAAAGTTTGCTCTAACTTTTCCAGCGACAAAAAGGAACCTAACTTTTGAATGCATGATCAACCAGCATTGTAAACAAATTTTTCTATTTTGGTTGTATAATGAAGTCATTGTGCAACGCAAATGCGTGTCGATACGCTTTTTTTATTATTCGGAGATTGGTACAATCGAACTGTCAAATGAAAGTCAGAAGTGTTAGGCCCAGCTTACTTCTGAGCGATTTGGATTTGGTGATATTAGCAGTGAAAAACTCAATGTTTCAATTGGTAAATTTCAATTCTGCGTGTAATTTGATTTGAATTGACCAATAAAAACAATAACAACATTGAATTTTTCACCGCTGGTATTGCAATAATCAAAATCGCTCAACTGTAAACTGGGCTTTACGCTTGTGCGTCAGATTTTGATTATTTCAATGTCATCATTGTTACCAATCGAAGATGTTTCTGTTATTTATCGATATTAAATCCATTTTTTTCTTCAAATCAATTCAAAATAGAAAAAATTGCATATGACACACGTTTATTTGTAAGACACATTGTCGCACTTGTTCACTTGGAGCAAACAACGCGTGCGACAAAATAGCGTCTTATAAAACTTGTATCATAATATACTATTTTGATAACGTTATGTCAATTTTTATCAAACTTTTGCTGTCAGAAAAGTATCTTATTTGTGGAAATGTCGCGATTTAGAGAGTCTTCGAGTGGAGAAATTGAAAAATCCATCGATGATAATGTGCCTTGCAATACTGTGAATTCAACTACGTCAATTTATTTTATAAGAGAAAATTGAAAATTTTGTTTTCATTTATTTTCTCAACATTTATCATTCAGAGCAAACAGTTTTTGTTTACCTAGGTAATTCACTATCAAGCTGAAGAAGTTGGGATGTTGAAGAGGCAGATCGTGAGTACTTCGAACAAGACATATAAAATGAATATTTTTTCTGTTTCACGTAATCAGAATCGTAAAAATCTGAGGTTACAAGACACATGCAGCAAACGCATATATATTGCACATTAAATAAAATGCTTACTTGATGAACATTCAGTGAATTCCAATGTGGAAACTATTATATTGCATTAAAACAATTTCCCAGGAGAAATTTGTCCCTCTTTTTTAAAAAATCAAGCTATTGATATCTTCTGAAAGTTCGGCATGATGTTACAAGAGAAATTCAATTATAAACTTTCTAAATTTTTCGGTTTTATGTTCTGGTATGTGCATTAATTTGAAGTCTTTTATTGAAAGAAATTGTTTCAATATCGATAAATAACAGAAACATCTTTGATTGGTAACAGTTATGACATTGAAATAATTAAAATCTGACGCACAAGCGTAAAGCCCAGTTTACTGTTGAGCGATTTTGATTTTTGCGATGCCAGCGGTGAAAAATGCAATGTTATTATCGAGGTTGGTATTGTTGTTAATGGTGGTTGTTAATGGTCATTTTAAATGGAATTACCGAGGAATCACACTCTGAATTGTAACTCACCAATAAAAACATAGTTTTTTTATTTTTCACTGCTAGCATCACCAAATCCAAAATCGTTCAGAAGTAAGCTGGGCCTAATTCATCTGACTTTCATTTGACAGTTCGATTGTACCAAGCTCCGAATAATAAAAAACGCGTATCGAAATAAATGCTATTTCGACACGCATTTGCGTTTCATAACGACTTCATTATATAACCTAAATAGAAAAATCTGACTGACTAATAGAGGGTCTTGATTTTTAGTGTGTAGAAATAACAGTCTCGATATTTTATAGCCACTCCTTGTGGGCTTATTGATGTTTCTGCCCTGTCCCGGGAATATCCCACCAGGTACGCTACTGTTCCGGCAATTTATTCATTAAATATTCAAATTCGACCCATTTAGAATCACCTTTACATCTCGTACAGGATCCAAATATATGTGTCTTATCTACAGGGGGTCCAGAAAGCATGGTTTGCTTGCAAGAAAGTTTGTTTTCGAGAATGTTATAAGGCTGAAAAATTGTGTTAGTCATTTTGTTTTCTTTTCATTTGTGACATCTCGAATTGGGTGAGCTGATCTTTTGGATTTGTTTTTTAAACATGCATCGTTGTTCGAGTGACTGTGTTGGGAATTTTTAACCAGAGATTTTTATTTCATAAGGAGACCGGTTTGAAGTTGGTATATATAAAAAGAAGCTTCATTTCTAGATTAGAAAAATATTTCATAATTGGTACCAATACAATTATTATTGTATAATAGCACAGCTGAGCCCTATTCAGAATTTTTAAATTCTGTTCCAAACAAGAAAACTATTCAAAAGAGAACAATGCGAACTATATTAGAATGTACAAGATATTACACCAATTGGAACAATGTTGAATGTACTAAGTTTTCCAGTATTTTATATCTGTGAAGCAAAAAATTTCGCAAAAAATAATGTCCAATATTTGTATATTAATTTTCGAAGTTGAACAACAATGTTTTCCTAATTATTATTATGTACACATAATATCGAGCATAATATACTCGAGATAAAAATGAATCATGATATGATTGTTTTCTGCGATGTGTTGTATTTTAAATACAGGGCGGATAAGAAAATTCTCACAATTTTTGAGTACGACATGTATCTTGAAAATCATTCAATTTATCAGCGAAATGAACACAAGATATTGTGTTATACGAAGTATGTAGCGAGATCTATATGGCTAAGATCAATCTACAGCTGTCGCATTTGCCAGAAAAATTATTCGAAATTTTCACTTGTAATCTCCCACGCAGCAGAATTATTACCGATAATTTTTTTCAAGGTCACGAAAAAAATTATAGGGAATTAATTCTGCTGCGTGGGAGATTCGGTAATAACGACCTATTCTGCGTAGATACTGTAGATAGTAACTGATGTTTATCACTAATATTTCAGGAACATTCAAAACAGTAATTCGTTTTCAATCATAACATCTAATATCACATGTCTACCAAGACTTTATTATAAGTGACGTTTGTCAACAGATATATTCCTTCGATTTTGAGAAAAGCAAAGCAACATGATTTGTTTCGAAAAGGAGAAGGAATTTTCGATAATCATCAATAACACAAGTTGTATTTGTTCAGATTATTTCGATTATGCATTGTAGAAGATTCGTTATGCAACCAACAATACATTTATGCCATTGTATGATGTAGGCAAGATTACCTAAGCACTAGGTACTACTGAGCTGAATTCATTATGATTGTTGTCACAATTTGTGTGGTTAGGTTACATTAGATTAATTTTTCAATCTATTAATTCTTGCTGAATATATCCATAATTAGTGGAAAATGAAGTGGATACATATTGATAGTGTGTGTTTATCATGGTTCAGACGAAAATTTGGTGTAGTGCATGTGTAGTGGCATTCATTTATTTACCAGGGAATCGGAAAATACTATGACAGATTGCAACTAGTAAGTCGTTGTTAAATTAAACAACCCTACTGCCTACGAATCAGATAGCGAAATACAGAAACGAAAACACAGCATGTAGGTATCCAATAGCAATATGGTGTTATTGCTTATCAACACAATCATTTCAACCAATCAAAAACGCGTATTTTAGCATGAATGAAATAATCACGGTAATCGCCCGTTGCCATAAGCAACGTATACAAAAAGGAGCCTTCTAATTGGTTGAAAATAAATTTATGACATTTTCATTATTATCAGGGTATTTTCATAGTATGAAGTAAGATCAATAGACTCATATATTTCTACTATATATACTTTTACATCGTAATCGAATATGTCTCTCCAATATAGCGACATAACGATATAAACCTACTATGTAGATATTTCATCGAGTCATGTTTCAATGTGGGTAAGATTTTCGCAATAATCTTTTCTCACAAATGTCACTTCGAATTCATCACAATTACCATGTCATTCCTTGGATTTCTTCAACAGTGATAGTTAAGTGTAACCGATTTTTAATACTTTTCAAAGGTATAACATCTCGGCTCTCGACTTCTCCATTTTCGAATTCAATAAAGGTATGCAAATTGCCCCGAAAACTGTAAAAAAAACCATTAAACTCTCCAGGATATTCTTAATTTTCCAGGACGATTGAATTAAAATTCGAATGTTTCTCATATTACCTACACCTAGGACATTCGATATCTTCTCGCCCATTTAATTATTTTAAATTAAAATTAAATGTAATCACCGGTAACACTTTTTAATTTACAAGCAGCGAAATTATACCAGAGCCATTCCCGCCAAGATCTCATTAATGCCGGGCTAAATAAATGGACTTTTTAAACGACCCCACATTCTTTATCGCACCTTAAAATTTATTAGATCCGATATATCACCGGCCAACTTTGGATGTCGAGTGTCATTTTTATATGCATGCCCATTAAAATTAAATGTTCGAACTAAAACCCAATTACCATTTCTACACCGAAAGAAAAATCTCAGTATAGTTGTTATCGAATATTTATTATCGTCTAATTTATTCATAAATACATAACAATATTCACAATAAAAATCTTTCATTTATTAAAATCATAACTGGTTAATTTGCTTATCAATTAATAATAAAGGATTTGTTTTTACCATAAAGGGTGTTATGTAAGTACATGGCCAAACTCGAAGGGGTGATTCTTTGGGTGATTCTAAGACGAGAAGTTTATTATAACCGAGGTACGAAAAAAATACAAAATATTGCAAAAAAACAGTGGCGCACATTTTTTTTATATTTTATTTTATAATAATAAACAATGTGAGGTGTTGGTTAATGAAAAATAAAATATATATTGATAGTTATGATATATTTATTATCAAAAAACAAGTAGATATTAACTGTTAATGAGTAAATATCAATATGAAATAATTGTAGGTTGATAATAAATAAGTCTTTTATTCGTGAAGATGTGAAAAAATAATTTATTCTTAGAGAACAAACGTTTAATAAGCCATATATCAATATAGGATTTAGTTACACAGTTAATCATTCTTATAGTCATTGTAACCAAATTGTTCTTTCAGTGTATATACAGAGTTATGAACTATGTGAAATATTAAATTTGTTTATGCCTTCGAAAGTATATTGCAAATATGCACGAGATCCCATCAGGTTCGATGTAGTACCACTCTTCGTAGCCAGATTCATATACAAGGTACCCGAAATGCGAGGGCAATGAAGGCTAATAAGTTTATGACCAAAAACATTTTCTATTTGGAAAAGACCAGGGATGGTGAGAGAAAGAAAACTTATACCATACAAAGTATTGAGGACACAAGCAATAGCATCGCAGTTTCCTATAAACCAATGCAACACAAGAAAAAAACAACAGAAAAGTTTATTTTGAGGGAGTGATTACCTACATTACCAAGTTTCAATAATTAAATGATGGCTACATTGAATATTGGTTTGTTTGTTCTTCGGGAAAGTCGAGTTAGGTGTTATTATTAGGTTTTTGATTATTTCCGAGATTATTTCTGAAATACTTAATGGCAGAAATTATTTAATAATCTAAGTGGGGAGTTGTCTGATTAGGAAGTTTGTTCATTGAACTCAACTTCATCAGGGCCTAATTTTGGATTCTTTCAATACAGAATAATAACATTATACAATACATAAGTCCTCGCATAAGTCAATATAATACTTTTTCTTTCAAATAAGATTAGTATAGATATGGAAAATAAGTTCCAAAGAAAGTAAAATACTTACCTACAATAATCTGGATAATAATTGAATGATTCTGAAGCGTTGTAAATTGCATAAAATCTCGCCAATAAACTTGTGAATCAAGTGCATTTAGATCTGGTAAATTTTGAATCAAGATTAGGTACCTACTCAAAAAATATTTAACATCCTGTATGATAGATATGTTTGTCATGATAATAATCCTCTCAGTGAATGAGTTTTGAAATAAAAGAATCAAATACTCATGAATATTCAATTAAATCGCCATTTTGGCATATCCTTCCTAATTCTTCTCAGAGGGGGTACACACCCCCAATGCCCTGCCCCAATCGACGCCCATATCTGGGACAGTTCACCAACTCATCATAACCAATAATCGAATTCAGATGACAAACACAATCATCACCAGGACAATTTATAGAAGGAAATAATGCAGTGTAGCCAAAATACATCGATTAAAACGAACTTTGAATGCATGTCACTTTAATTTAACGATTTCCCTGCGTGATTACTAACCGATTATGTTATTTATCTAAAGAAACGTGATCGCATCCTCTTGTTTTCCGACCTCATTCTCATCGGTTCTCAGGTGTTAACAATGGGTAACCACCCATTCGCATATGGTGAGAGATATGGCTTTAATTAACTTTCCATTATTTATGTTGATTGAAACTTCCAGATAGGGCCGTTTCAACTCAATAACAGTTCCTGGGACGGTAGCAAAATGCTCAATATAAACCAGGCGATGAAAAATGATGCATGGGCGTTACTTTCACTTGTTAAACAGATCCTCAGATGGGCTAAAATTTATTGGGAGACATTTCTATTTTGCTGCAGTGCGATCAATCAATATGAGTGTGATATATTTTTCAAAAGCGTCTAGCATTTATTATGATCATTTTTTATGTTTCAAATTTTGAAAAATATTATATGTTCCATTTGAATTTGAATAACTTTGGGTTATATCTAAATAATGACAGCTCATTCCAAAAATCTGACAACGCCACTGGATTCTACGTAAAAATATGTATGAGTGACAGTTTTTACTTCTCTCATAAGTTGAAAGATAGCTGAAATAAGTACATGGGGGTCCCAAAATGCAATATTTTAAATATCGCCCTGTATTTCAGAGTGGAGCGGGCTATGAAAATTTTGTTTGCGGTATCGTCGGTTTCACAAAAAAGGAGCCAAAGTTCGCGAAGATCGCAAATCTCTATCTTCAAAAGTAAGCGAGTTATCCCGTAAGGACATCGATTGATGTATATTTTTAAAGAGATCATTATAAATAAAATTGACTGTGTTTTATTGAATTTTCAAATATAGGTAAGGGTTATTATCGTCGGCATTTTGCAAAAGTGTGATAAATTTGTGAAATATGTTATTAATAAAAAATGGGAATTCATCACAGTGCCCCACGAGCTATATAAGATGCGTAAGACATTTTGAGAATAATTTGAGAATAATTTGGCAAGCTTTTGGAAACATCACTGGTTGTTCGGATTTCTTTCGATAATCCTCGATGGGGCAACACCTTTTTGACCATTTTTTCGAAAGTCTAGCGTGGTAACTAATACAAATAGGCACATTCAGCAATCGCAAAAATCTGCACTTGAAGAAGCATTTTAACAAAATCGAATCGAGTACGTCAAACGCATGGCATCATCAGACATAGGCGGCCATTTATCTCACCCAGTGAATCAAGAATGCAAAACAAAAGAAGGCGAGGACGACATAAATCACCGAGTTAGAGATGCAAGAATGGGAGAGAGAAAAAAAAAGGAAACGCCAGGTCCTTCCGTCCTGGGGCAGAAGCGAGAAATGGAAAAATGGCGTGGTTGAAAAATGGAAACAAAAAAAACTCGTCGCCCAGAGGCAAGTGTGGGGACACACAGGGCGACGTTTTAGAAAAGAACAATGAGCCTGGCGATTGCTAAAAAAAGAAAACCGAAGAAAACAAAATCTGCACATTCAAAAAAATTGCCTTTAATTATTAGCATCAAATCTCGCCCCAAATTGTGGCCGAAAAAAAATTCAAAAAATCCAAAGTGAAATAATTGTAATAATTTTTGAATATATATTCTTCACTATTTCGAATCAGATATTATCAACGGAGCTCGTTATGGAATGAATATGATTTGTTGAAGATAAGAATATCAATTTCAAACTTTTGACTTGATGTCGAGTCAATCAAATCGTTGGTTTCAAATGCTGAAGAATTGACGGAAGCTATCAACCAGTTGACAGAAATCTTACGTCAACAAAAGTCAGGATAGATTGGAAATTTATCTGGAAACTAATATGATATGATATTGCTGTCGTCACATCAGAAAAATGATAGTTTGCAACTAACATTTCTTATTTTATAATTCGAAAATACCTTCTGGATCTACTTCACCACTTTAAGACTTTTTTTCTCAGAGCTGAAATCATAAGTATGCTTTCTGTGGTATATACTGTGATATATACCTAATTTTCCATTCCTGTAAAATTCATGATTCAAGACTGAAAAGATAAGAACGTTTCTCTTATCTTTGTCCTAGCACTTTATTCCAGTCAGATTTCATTTCATCTGTTTTCCAGTGTTGAAATTCTTCTCTCAAGTGGGCTTTGGAAAGTCCACAGAAGGGTTCTGGGACGAGAAATTGTGTATTTGCCCCTTCTTTGGCAAGGCAGTCTGCTTTCTCGTTGCCTTTAACTCCCTCATAACCTGGCACCCACATCAAGTTGACCTGGTTGTTCGCTGCCAGTTGTATTAGGGATTGTTTACAGTCCCAATGCAGCTTAGACTCACAAGTGTATGACAGAGCTTTTAGTGCTGCATGGCTATCTGATAGAACATAGATGTTTACCCTTCGAGTGTCCCTTTCGAGGCAATATAACTTGATATAAATTGAAATTACAAATATTTCTATTCAAAAAGGAAATAAGTGTTGGAAACAAAGTTGTCTTTAAATCCACTGGTACAGATATAAAAACAAATCAAAATCTCTATACCCAGTGACTATACCATGCACTGATGAAGGACAATAAGCCCGAAACCGATCAGTAGGTAGTTTAGGGGTGCTTGTCTAGGTGCATAGACTGCAACTGGATGCAATTCAATGTTCCACGAGGCATAAGCTAGGAAAGTAGTTGTTTATTTGCTCGTTGTCTATATGATAATCGATACTGATGTGTCTGAATCTGAGAACTGATTGTGACGTGTCTTTCTCTCATTTCTGAGAGGGTTGAAGCTGAAGGGGGGGTGAAAAATACCACCCCGTCAGCTTCCTCGCGGGGAAATTCGACGCCGTCGCCGTTCCCGGAACATTTTCTCACCGCTCCGGAGTTATTTTTCGTCGTTACCAATGCGAATTTAAAATGTAGAGAGTGTCAGGCACCGGATTCGATTTCGATACTCGATACACATATTTTTACTTAAGGGGGGTTTTGGGGAGGGAGGGGGGGGGGTGTAGGAAAGCTCTCTCACATAATATATCGGAATGTATATGTATTCCCGAATAAATCTCGAGGCGCGTTCCGATTTGATTGAGACGGAAAAGAACAAATTTGGCGCGAAAAAAACGAAAATGCATTTCAAGTGCTCAGATCGAATTCTGATGAATGGATGATAATCACGATAATAATTATGAAACGAAATTACACAGTATAACACGAGGTACGTTGAGCATTCTGAACCAATGTGTCAAATCGTCGGTCCAATCCTCTAAATTGTTCAATGATCAGACGAAATGTTGACACTGCTTTCCAAAAAAAAATCATGGTTCAACCCGTGATCTTGTGTGTTGTACGTGGTCTTTCCCGATGTTTGTGATATCCAAACATTTAAATAATACCTTGAATAATACCTACGTTCATCCTCTTCCATATGCTTGAATAATATGAAATGAAAAAAATTGTTGCAATGGTCTTTTCTCGAAGAGGTAGTCGAGACGTCGGTTGAGACACAAAAAAATTTCAACCAGCTGCACAGCGGCAAATCCGTTGAGAACCTGCCGCTAATATTTGGTTGTCAGTTGTCAGTTTGTAAGTATGTTGATAAAGGCTACATTCCAAAACGAGTTTTCAAATTATGAATTGAAATGTTCGTAACATTGTTGTGGATGTCAAAGTTATCTGTTTTCTCATGGATAACCCTATAAAAATGTTATTAGGTTTTCTGATTCTTCCTGGAAAGTCGATTTCATCTATCTATCATTGTAGATTGTAGGGAGGTTGTTAAGGCTGTGCAGCCTCTCAAGCACTTCGACCTAACAGATATTTTGTGCATAACCCTTAATCTCGGATATTTCCAAAGCATTTGATCGAGTTTGGCACCAGGGACTCCTCGCCAAGCTTCCATCTTATGGTTTGCCCCCTCAGCTGTGTTCTCTGCTTGCTAGTTTTCTCTCAAACAGGTCTCTCCATGTAGTGGTCGATGAAGTTTCATCTGATACTCTACTCATTAATGCTGGTGTTCCGCAGGGATCAATTTTAGCACCAACACTATTTCTACTTCACATCAACGATTTGTTGGAAGCAACTTCATGACCTATACACAGCTTCGCGGATGATAGTACCCTCCATATCGCTCTTCCAGGGCTCCTATATCGGCCCGTCAAACCAGAAATGAACGAGGAAGGAATGTTAACAAAATAAATATGGACTTAGCAACAATTCTCGAGTGGGGGATCTTATAACCTGGTAGAATTCAATGCAAACAAAACACAAGCATGTATTTTCTCTAGAAAAGCAGATTTCACTGTGCCCAACATAATTCAGTCAGGAGTCACCATACCATTGAAGTCATCCATTTAGATAACGCTTGGCATTACTATCAGCAATAACCTTTCTTGGGAAAATCACGTGGGGTCCTTTGCCAAAAGTGAATCCCAAAAACTTGGATTTCTGTTTCGAGCCAACAGTTATTTCACTCCCAGTCAGCAGCTTATGATCTATGAGGCACAGATCCGACCTGTCCTGGAATACTGTTCCCATATTTGGAGTGCGGCACCTAAACATATCCTGAAACTATTGGATTTTGTCCAAAAAAGGCAATTCGTTTCGTCGGTGATGCCTCGCTTACAAACTCGCTCACTTCTCTGGAACACCGTATAGAAAAGTTGGCGATTTGTCTCTAATATTTTATAGATACTTTCATAGGCGATGCTCTTCTGAAAAACGAACGAACGATCGTTCCTCCATTAGCAGTCTCTTCAAGATTAACCCGTCAAGTTCAGTCTTCACACCCCTTCGTGGTCACTTTAGATACCTGAAGAACGTCCCTTTCCAAAAACTCGTTCATCCAACAAACATCGAGACTTTGGAACTCATTGCCTAGGGAGGTGTTCCCCGAGGCATACCATATCCATACATTTAAGAAGAACACCAACTCCTACATGTCCTTAAAGCTACACCAGCATTTACGGCACACTCCAAAAAAAACTAGTCCATAATTTTGTACACATTAATTACAAATTTGCGTCCCAAACAAAAAATTTTTTACAGTTCCCATTTTCCAGAAAAACGGCGTGGGCTAGCTTTTGATTCAAGCTGCACCACACATGCACTCTGTATTTTTACAAATATGCAAATATATAATGATGAACCGTTTGCCAGAATTTCTTACACATTTATTACAGATCATTCACGTATCGAAAATCACAAAACGTCGTTCGCCAAGGGGTTAAATACCCCCAAACATCGAATAATCCCTATAATATATTATGTCAATACGTAGACGGTCACCTAATTATTCAAAAAACATCTTACACATCTAAAAAAACAATCGAAGTCAAATTATGATGGATCCAAAGGAGTTGAACACCCTCAAACATGTCGAAACTCCAATTACATGCATGTGTCATGACGTAGACTCGGTGACGGAAATTTCCGAAGAAATTTCCATGAACCAGTAAAAATATTTGTTGTCTTACTGTTACTTACTGTTGAGGGATTAAACATTCCAAATGAAATGTTCAAGGAAACATCCCCGATATTATAAGGAAAAATATTCGAATACTGTCCGCATTAATTGATTAGGATTTTCTGAATTGAAATAATGAACGAAATATTTTGCTTTTTGAGTTATGAATTTATTAGTGTTCCACAAGCTTGTATTCTATATACTCATTTATATTGTTATTGAGTTAGTCTGATCTGCAAAGTGGGACGTTGTAATAATTTTTTGAAAGAGATTGTTCCTGAAAAATGTGACATGAACGGTTTTTTATTTAGTTTCGAATTTATTACAGTGGCCCACAAGCTTCTATTTTGAATTTTCAAGTAAGTTTGGGTTATTCTGATCACAAACATCAGAAATCTGCAAAGTGGGACGTTGTGATAACTTGTGGGCCACTGTAATAAATTCGAAACTCAATAAAAAACAGTTCATGTCACATTTTTCAGGAATAATCTCTTTCAAAAAATTATTACAACGTCCCACTTTGCAGATCAGACTAACTCAATAACAATATAAATGAGTATATAGAATACAAGCTTGTGGAACACTAATAAATTCATAACTCAAAAAGCAAAATATTTCGTTTATTATTTCAATTCAGAAAATCCTAATCAATTAATGCGGACAGTATTCGAATATTTTTCCTTATAATATCGGGGATGTTTCCTTGAACATTTCATTTGGAATGTTTAATCCCTCAACAGTAAGTAACAGTAAGACAACAAATATTTTTACTGGTTCATGGAAATTTCTTCGGAAATTTCCGTCACCGAGTCTACGTCATGACACATGCATGTAATTGGAGTTTCGACATGTTTGAGGGTGTTCAACTCCTTTGGATCCATCATAATTTGACTTCGATTGTTTTTTTTAGATGTGTAAGATGTTTTTTGAATAATTAGGTGACCGTCTACGTATTGACATATATTATAGGGATTATTCGATGTTTGGGGGTATTTTACCCCTTGGCGAACGACGTTCTGGGATTTTCGATACGCGAATGATCTGTAATAAATGTGTAAGAAATTCTGGCAAACGGTTCATCATTATATATTTGCATATTTGTAAAAATACAGAGTGTGTGGTGCAGCTTGAATCAAAAGCTAGCCCACGCCGTTTTTCTGGAAAATGGGAACTGTAAAAAATTTTTTGTTTGGGACGCAAATTTGTAATTAATGTGTACAAAATTATGGACTAGTTTTTTTTGGAGTGTGCCGTAAATGCTGGTGTAGCTTTAGGGACATAACTTCCTTCCTTCTTTCCCTTTGTTCTCACGATGTTCTCTAAACATCACAGGATATTCCTTCTTGTGAGAACCAGAACATAAAAATATGTATATATATATACCTTGTATGTACTAACTGCAGATTAGGTCGACGATTAGACATCGAAAGTGATAATATCGACTGATCCGATAGGTGGACACTTGAGCTAGTTCGTGCTTCATTTAATGTTGCCGAGATTACAACCCTCACGCAGTGGTAAACATTTCATCCCGATTGATGCCGATTGTGTGTCCCTTGATTGCGCTTCAACAAGACTCCTCGAATGTTTTTTCTTTAGATTTTTCTCGAGGGGTTGACCACTAGGAGAAAATGTGTACACTGGAATTCCTATAAGCCGGAATTCCCCTGGAATTCCCCGGAATTCCTCGGAGTTCCCCGGAATTCCTCCGGAAGAAATATGTCAATTTGAACAAATAACGATGAAATTTTGAAACTAAATGTAGATAATACTCGGAATTCCGGGGAATTCCGGGGGAAATCAGGTGAAATATGAAATATTTAGGAACGTCACACAAATTCATTCAGGATTCCCGAGGGGATTTCTGATTTCAAGATAAAACTTCAGACCTAGCTCCAGAGTGATGTCACTAAATATTACAGAATCTGAATAATACCGAATTATATTGATATCAAAATTTCGAAATTTGTCATCAGTGAGGCTATATAGGCTGTATTGTATTATATCGAAAACCTCGTCGGAAACAGAATAAATCATCTGATGGTGGTATCAATATTATCATCGGAAAACACCTCGGAAAACACCGAGGAACGGATGGACTGATTCGGTCTGATTTCTCCTCGGATTCCACTTTTTTCTGTTTTAATCCCTCCTTTTTCCAAAACACATGATTTAATTTACATAGGAACATACAGGGTGGTTCACTACTAGCGCGACAGAGATTTAAAGCGAAACCGCAAAACTTTCAAAGTTTTTCTCATTTCACGAGTCATTTCAGTAGTTCGTACGTTGATAAAGGGTAAATTTTGAAAGTATTTCGAAATATACAGGATTTACCAAAAATTGTGGCATATAAAAGTTATATTGTTATGGAAGTCCATGTAATTGATTGCATTTTTATATTCTCCCTGAAAACCTTATTTTATCGATTTATATCACACTTGGGGTATAGGGAGAAGATATATTGTTTGGAAAATCAAGATTCTTCTGCTTTATAGATTTTTTGTATCAGAACTATTCATTAAAGGCCAAAACCTCGGTCAAAACGGCTTACATTTCCCTATCATAACTCTTGACCTAATATCTAATGACATTCAACTGAATCACATATCGGGGGGTTCAGAATTATGAACCACCCTGTATTTTTTTCATTCGAATATAAATAATTGGTGGCGAATAAAAAGTTAAGATAGGGACATGTTAGCCGTTTTGATCAATAGATTCAACCTCGGATTCAACACAAAAAATTCCTAAAGTTGAAAAATCTCAATTTTTTACACCCTATATTTCTGTAATCGTTCCAGCTAGACTCCAAATATGATAATAAAGTCAGCTTTCCAGTTAGAATCTGAAAAAGCAATAAAATATAGGGTGTTCCAAATGAAACAAGATAACATTGATATGCCACAATTTTTTGGAACATCCTGTACATTTCAAAATGATTTTAAAATATGGCCTTCATATACAAACTACTAAAGTTACAAAATCACAGTCAGCAGTAATTTATTTAACATTTGTAGAGAAAATCAATCAGATTTTCTTGGTGTTCTCAGCAATAAAACACACAAATTTTGTATTTTTTATGGCGTAAAAAAGAAAGGAATTCCCCGGAATTCCTCGGAATTCCCCGGAATTCCTATCAATTGTCCACCGGAATTCTCATGTGGTCAACCCCTCGATTTTTTTATGATGAAAAAAAGTTTTTTTTATTTCGATTTTTTCGATTGGAGAAATGGATTCTATGAAAGAAAAAATAAGCAGATTGGTATGAGCGAGGTTGAAAATTGGTCCATCCGTTCGGAAGTTATGGCGATTTGCTACATTTTTTCCGAGATTTTTTCTATGATGAAAAAAAGTTTTTTTTATTTCGATTTTTTCGATTGGAGAAACGGATTCTATGGAAAAAAAATAAGCAGATTGGTATGAGCGAGGTTGAAAATTGGTCTGTCCGTTCGAAAGCAATTTGTTAAATTTTTTCCGATTTTTTCTATGATGAAATAGTAATTTACGTAACAAGTCCGAAAAATACTGTTTTTTTGGATGAGTGGACAAAATTCTAGGACGAGCGTAGCGAGTCCTGGAAGTCTGCGAGTCCAAAAAAACTGTTTTCGGGCGTGTTGCGTACACAATTTTTTCGGCAACCGTGTAGAATAACAAATCAAAGAAACACATTTCTTTATTAGAACAAAATTTCGAACATTTCAATTTTTATTTATATTAATATTTATATTAAAATTAGAACAATTGTTAATATTGAATGGATTCAATTTGTTTGAAATGCTTGGTATATTTAAGTGCCTTTTGTTGAAGTCAAAACAAGAAGGTAAAGTTTCCGTTTCACATTGATTGTTTTCATCTGATAATTTTTGAATGTTAGCTAATTTTATGTCAGATAGCTGTCAGTCGTTATTTTGCTGCTATCAAGGTGGATATAGGATGGTGAAACAGCTCTTCAATTGTTTCTGCGAAAAACTTGTAGACCGTTTGAGAAGGTACTAATATTTCCACGACTTGAAAGAAGATGGCAGTAAGATCGATTATCGAAGAAGATTTCTGTTGCTTACGTGTTTCTGTGGTTCACATCTGACAGACGTGACTTGAAACGACATTAAAACAATATATTTTCGATAAATCTGGAATGCATATTGACATTTTGACTCTTCTTAATCATTTTTCATCTAGAACATATGAAACTGATAAAAGTATAACAGATGCACAGTTTCTGTTTTACCGATACAAGGTATGTCGCCATCTCTGATAACTTCAGGAAATATTACTACGGTATGAAATCAAGTAGGCAAAGGTCTACAGTTTATTCTAGTGCTTGTTAATAGGAAGCTGTTTCACCATCCTATATCCACCTTGGCTGCTATGGTAATGATCAACTGCATTTATCAAAACCCGATATGAACCGATTAATTGAAAATCTTATTCTCAAAGACGGTTTCATCAGAACAAGAATTTAATCTCGGATTTAATTCGTCAAGATAATTAGTAAATTTTTCGAAAAACACGAAATCTCTTTAGAAAAGAATACATTATGTCCGAGGGGGTGATCACGTGGGAAGTTTGGTGTACAGGCACAATGAAGTTCGAAGGAAGTTCGGGGAAGTCTGAGGAAGTTCGAAGGAAGTTTGGGAAGTTCGAAGGAAGTTCAGGGAAGTTCGGGGAAGTCTGAGGGAGTTCGAAGGAAGTTCGAGGAAGTCTGATGGAATTCGTAGTCATATCGTTCATTGTCGTATATTTTCGAACTTCTATCCACCACAATTCTCTTTTCTATCGCATACCCACGTAGTATCCTTGAGTATTGAGACTGTGATATTCAGTTTGATTGAAAAATTAATTATTTCAATCTCAAAAAATGTCTCGTTATAACAGGACATCAATTCTGTAAACTTTGACATAAGGAAAACAATATAATTCTAGTAGAAATTTGGTAAAAAAATGTATATCTTTAGCCACAATTAAAGGGTGACTTAGAAAGTAAAAAAATTGTACTTGCTATTGTATGGAATTTCAGTCCTCAAGAAAATCTTAACTGTCGTGAATTACCTTCAGTATCAACTGGTCAATTATTTTGAGCTATACAGTGTGTTACAAAAAAAAAAGATGCGCATCGAAGTTTTGTTTTCAAATGGAATAGGTACCCTGTATTTGATTGCATTTTCAGATTTTCATTGAAGATCTTATATCATCAATCCATCATACTAGCTGAAATGATTACCAACATAGATATTATAAAGTGTGAGAATTCAAATTTTTCAAATTTAGAAAGTTTTTGTATCGGAACTATTCGTTATTGATAAAAACGGATTACGTATAATATGTTTTAAAATCTCGATATTTCAAATCATTCCCGCTTGACTCCAAGTGTGATAGATCGATGGAATCAGCTCTCTAATTATGGTAAGCAAGCAAGTCCATGGTCCTTTTTTTCTAATTTTTGTTATGGTGAAAATAGAAAAAAATCATTCATATTCATATTTTCTCATCATTGAATTATGAATAATACTCGGAGTAATGGATGTAAACTTGTTTGAATCCAGAAAAAACAAGCGTTTTCAATATACATTTAAGAAAAATACATAATCAGAC
Organism: Chrysomela aeneicollis; assembly: GCA_029955515.1. Taxonomy (NCBI): domain Eukaryota; kingdom Metazoa; phylum Arthropoda; class Insecta; order Coleoptera; family Chrysomelidae; genus Chrysomela; species Chrysomela aeneicollis. The sequence continues at coordinate 18,390,932 of JARUHQ010000010.1, forward strand.
AATTGTTCGGAGATGAAGCGAATTTGCAATAGACTATATTTGAGGATGGATATCTTAGATTTCGAGGGGATCTTTCGTTTCGATTTGGCACAATAGTTTCGGAACACCATTCATAAAAATTGTACCCTGTATCGGGTTCGAGGAAGTTCGGGAAGTTCGAGGAAGTTTGGGAAGTTCGAGGAAGTTCGAGGAAGTTCGGGGAAGTCCGGGGAAGTCCGAGGAAGTTCGAGGAAGTTCGAGGAAGTTTGGGAAGTTCGGGAAGTTCGGGGAAGTTTGGGTAGTTCGGGCGCATAGGAAGTTTAGTGTACACGTTTTTTGGCCGTGCTCACCCCCTCGATTATGTCCTTAGTTGAAGATAATTAACAGCCAAGGTAATATATTTTCTTGTGGTAAGAAGTCATTTTTATCTGTGATACATCATACCAGAAAACAAACTGGACTCACCTGAATGAGCAGAAGCTGTCAATTTCCGAATATATTTCAGATACCTATAATATACGATACTCAAGGTCTCGCTTAAAGTGTATTAAAATTTGAAACATTGCTTAGGTTAATGCGAATCAATCTTGAAATCAATCTTTCAATAATGATACGTTCACCTAAGAAGGTAAAATGCATTCTCATTAGGTCTTAAAACAGGCCAATGCAGAAGACTTTGAGGAATATCCTCGGGAATATCGAATCTCCAATTTCGTTTTAGATTGTGAAACTATTTTGGGCTCTTAATTAATTATTCATCCTATCTCAATCGTAACGATTAGATAATAACTCGGATAACGGATAATAATAGACAATCTTGCTAATTACATCTGTTCCGATAGGTACGTATAGTCGGGCGTTTAGCCACTCCATTTCACATGATGTAAACAGGTGTTTCTTCCGAAACATTCAAACTACCTACAAAGCCTACGGGGACTCACCTGTGACTTATCGAACTGGCTGAGATACTGATCGTGCCTCTCTTTGCGATACAACGCTCTGGCCAACGATCCTCTAGGCCGCAATGCCATCGAAGATAATTCGCCAGCATCCATCACATTTTCACAGCTGGACACCTCGCAAGTTCCGCCATATCGCGACCCGCTTTCCATCTCAAACGAACCTAAACAACCCGAGGAAACTCCACGTCGATGTATTTCTCGCGACTTCCCAGGAATTACACCGTCTTTCTGCTGAAAACTACCGTTCCAGCACCAGTTAAAAAGTGAGGTTAGGAGACGGCCTATCGCGTATTCACGGTTTGGCGTACGAAAATTGGCAGTTTCCACTCGATGTGCCGTCTAATTGCCCGTCGATAATCACTGTGCGTACGGTAATCGGTATGCGAAACTGTGAGAGGTAGTTTTCGGTCGGGTTTACTTTGTACTTTCGCTTTTAGCGAGATCACAACACCAAACAATAACAAACGCGGCGAATGTCGTAGTTGGCGGCGACACTGTGCGGCGTGCGCTGCGCTTGTCGTGGCGTGGGTCAGCTGATCCACAGCGCGAACGTTTGAATGTGGGTCAATAATCTCGGCGTGCCATGCTCCCATGTACGGGGATCATTGAATAATTTTCATAACATCTTTTCCTATTTTTCTGGCTCAATCTTGAAACTGGGATGAACTGATCTGGGATGGATTATTTCGTCAAATAATACGACAAGTTTAGTAAGATGTGGTGATCTAAATATACTCGCATGAGATTGTGAATGCCCAATATATTATAGACATGAGTAATATGATCTCTTCCAGCAAAAAACAACTGAAATATTTTTTTCATTTCTCCTACCTTTAGACCGCGCTTTAGACAATGGAAGTCAGAAACTCTAGTTCACAATTCTAGAAATTGTCAGCCACTTTCGAAAAAAAAAAATAGAAATAAATCTTCAAATATTTCCTGATGATAATAAAGCCAACAATCCATTGATATTGACAGTAGTGTAAGTTGAATAGATTCAGATCATAAATGAATGTATTTCAAAGAGCCTCCATTGGTGATGATTCTATAAATTTAGTCAATTATTTCAGTGTTTCTAATGGGACGTTTCTCAATATTGGCACTTGGATCAGCATCATTATTGCTTCAACTGATTCGATCATTTATATATATTTTTTGTATTTCAGAATTATACAATTAAACTTCTTCGATTTTAATAACGATTCCCATTATGAGACTCCTTTGAGATATTTCGTCCTCTGGAATGAGGCTTTCTGAAGAAAAAATGTTTTCATTGATTTAGGTCGAAGTCACTGTTTGATAAACGAAAACACTGTATTTCTATTTGAACGTCGGCACAGTTTCCCAAACTAGACTACAGGGTGTCTCAGCTGAATTAGATAAATAGAAAACTTAATTTCATACAGCATATTTTTCTTAGACGCATAACTCTTTTGGTGCTTGTGATAATTGATGATTCCATCTTCAATCATCAGACATTGCACAATAAAGTAATCAAATATGATGAACCCATCATATCACATTGTAAAGTACAGATAGTGTTTGATTATATATGAGGTAATGCAACATTATAGGTGACTATTAGTTATTATTTATAATTGGATAGCATTCCTTCAGCCGATCAGTATTATACTTGATGGTTTTTATCTCTCAGAGACTCAATCACTATACCTTCACCTTGAATTACACACCTCTGATACTGTCCGCTATCCGATGAAGAAACAATTTCCTTCACAAAAGCAAATTAATACTCGAAAATATAATGAGATCCTGAGATCCTATCTGGTTCCATTGATAAAAACCAGTAGCTCTGAACTTAATCATTTTTTGTCGGCACATATCATCAAATTTACTGCACGTTATTCTTTGGACCAGGTGAGGAGAAATTACGTAGTATACTCGATATACGAACTGCTGTGGCTTTGGGAAGCCTTCGGATAATGTTCAGATGAATACGTGATATCCTTCAATCATAAAACAGACTAGATGAATGCTCAATCCTTACCACAGTAGTTGTTTTAAGCAAAGATCTAAATCAGTTGGTTACCTCATTCTTAAACAAGAATAGCAACAACAGATTTCCCCAGTACCAGTGTCTTGCTATCTTGGAATGGTCTGAATTTGAATAAATTGACCTACTAACAAAATTATCGTATCCATTTTTTCTAATACTGAATGAAAACAATGTTATATAAAAGTTTTCTGAAAATATACATCTTTGATTTCTCACCCGAATGATAATAGATTTAATTCACTGTCACAACTATATTGTTTATTTTCTGGCAATATAAAGTTTCACAGTGTCGAACTTGAGAAATATAACATCAAACATGTTGTTATTACAATTCAATTCCACTAAATATAGGCTTATCTCTGAGAATTTTCTTACCACTTGGGCCAACCATTTTATCACTTGTAGCGAATCTTCAAATATTCTCTTTCTTGATCATATTTGTACATACATCCACTAACTTTTCATCTCGGTGAAACCCGATAATGTTTTCAAATTACCAAAAATCGTTTTGCATTTGAGGGTGCGTGAATAATGTTTATACTACGAATGATACGACACTGAGTAACTCACCAGTGGAATGTTGTGTTCTGGTCACCACTTTTAAATCGTCTCTTACACATTTCACAGCGTTTCACCATATCCTTTTAATTCGATTTGAACAGAATAAACAATGTTTTTAAGTGAAATCCTATTCAAATTTTCACACAAAACTGGAAATATGCCGTTTAATGAATCATCAAACAAAATTCGATTTGAAAACGAGACGTTTTGCGCTGTCACTGTCAGCGTTCGTTCGATTATCGGTTGAACGAAATTAGCTGTGTTGGCGCATTCACCAAAAATCCCACAATCTCCAGAAATACGTGCTATCTCTATAAACCACTCATATATAAATGAGGCACTGTATTACATGACGAACATTGAATACATAGCTTTTGATATATATGACTCATATAAGCACCTACTGAAGGATATAAAATATCTGGGAACCTTGGAAAAATGTGGTCTTGGGATGATGATTATTACTTTCGAATGTTACCTCTATGGGGGAAAAACATATGAATATGAATTTAATGTTGGCTTCATGCAATTTGGGTTGTTATTATTCTAGTGGGTTTGTTGTTCGGAGATGATATCTAAAAATATTCAGATGGGAGGAGTTTGAATGCTATAAAAACTATCAATGTCGACATATGCTTCAATTATTTTGATAGAACATCTGTCTGATATTTTGAAAAACCAAAAAAAAAAAAAGGAAAAACTGAAACCACGTTGACTAGGTACCCACTTCTCTTCATCAATTAGATTTGTGACGCTTGAGCGTTTATAATGTGATCTAGGGAGAATTATGTTACTGTAAATATTTTTCAGTTTCGATACAATCCTTCTTCAGAATGAACAGTGAATCAGGTAAATACCTTTTCAAACATGGTTCTGATTATTTTCCCATATAATCTTCACTTCGAACCCAATAATATTCAGTTACGAAGCAATTTTCCCTAGTGATATAACAAGTATAATGGTTTTCAAGACCCAACTGAAAACGAAAAAAATCAGAAATGGTCGTTTCAGATGTTCGTATGCAGGATTTGCAACTGCGCATTTCAATATCTTGGGCACACTGTATATGTCCTGTCATTCTGAAATTCGTGAAAGTCAAAATTAAAACTTGCGATAATTGTTATTCAAATTCCCGAAATAATGCCAGTGTTGAGAAGCGCCAGAAGCAAAAAACTACTCCCTCCCCTTACCGCTGAGCCTAGACCTAGAAGTTTGCACACCCTTCTGGGAAGAACCTCCAGGTGAAGTTTTCGAAATAAGACCACGAGTGGTTGAAATGAGAGTTGAAATTGAATTGACGTACTTTTTTCCAGCAGAGCCAGAGTGAAACTGGAGCCAATGTCCACCTTCTCCAACAGAGAACTGAAGAACCTCGCCTGTTTGGAATCTTCTCCATCTGAGGTCAAGTTCAGTGGTGAATTATGCGAAGAAGCTCTGAAGGAGCTGATGTTGGAGAGAGAAGAACTGGGAGCTCAGATCTACAGACACTGTGAACTAGATGGGTATGGTTAACCTACTTCAATAGCACTCCTCATCAAACTTGAATATCATAACTGAAGAACCATAGTAAGGTGTGTGTCGATTGTTTGAAGCTGTTGCTGTTCTCACAGATACTATCATGTCAACAGTTTTATATCGACAAGAAGTACCCACCCAGCCACCCATTCTAGATCTTAGTAGTTTCACAAGAACAAGCTTTCTCTTGGTTAGTTAGCAGTTCGTCAAAATGATTTTTTTTTCAGACGTAAAGACGTTGAGGCTTCGAAAATCGTCAAAAAGCTGTGGGAGGAAGCCAAGAAGAAGGCGGGTTATTCCAAGCAAAGCGCTGTCAAAAGCAAAAGCGTTTTGAGCAAGCTGACGACGAGCGACATGAGAAGTATTTTCGAAAAGGCCAAGAAGCTGTCCAATCAGATGAAGTTGAAGAGGAAGTTGCTGGTGGTTAAAAGACAGAAAGTGGAGTCCAAAATCCATCTCGCCATCGATGTCATCAAAGTGTGCAAGAAGTACCTGAACTTCAAGAAATGATCTAATCTGCTTCTCTCTGTGTTTTGGTTTTCATTAAACAAGATTATAAATGTTGTGTTCTTTGATTATTTGTTAATTATAACTCTTGAAACTCTCAATATCTATGGATTCAGATATTCAAAAACTACCTGATAGCAAGTGAAACTGATAAGAAATCGGAGAAGATTCGATGCGCACAGCTTTTACATTATTTAGGTGAAGATTCCATTCCCATCTATAATTCATTTAAATTCAATGATGATGAACAGGGAAAGATTGATATTTTGATGAATAAATTCGAAAATCATTTCGTTCCAAAAAAAAGTTTGGACTACGAAAGCTTCAAGTTCTTCACTCATCGAAAAAAAAAAAACAACGAATCTCTGGAACAATTTGTTACGGATTTGAAAAATATGGCGAAACATTGTGAATTTGGCACCCTCCAAGATAATTTGGTGAAAACTATACCAACCATTGGAATAAATAATGAAGATCTTCAAAGAAGACTCCTCCAGGCTGGTGAAAAGCTGAATCTTGAAGAAGCCGTACAAGTATGTGTGATTGCAGAGAACACAAAACAACAATCAGAGGCAATGAAGATTCAAGAGTTATAATTAACCAATAATCAAAGAATACAACAATAAAGCTGGACAAAACTGACACCGTTGTATATCTATTTTCAGAACTAAAAAAAATATTGATGTCACCCCCTTAGCTCGGCTCTGGTATTTGCCTCATTCGGAAGACACAACCAATCAATAGTTTTATCGAACCCAATCAATGCACCACAAGATTGCATACGAACATTTGTTTCTTTAATCGTTTATAGTTTAATAGGAATGTATTGGACCCAAAACGGATCCCTGTGGAACTGCCAGATTTACGCTTAAAAGCGATTACGTCTTAAGAGCAATAAAGAATCCAGTACGTTATTTATCTGGTAATTCGCAGAAGACAATCAGTGGGCAACTCGCGTTTCCAGTTAAAAAACCTCATTTATTCTTCAATGAAAATTATACGCCGCTTTTGGGGACTGGGTAAGAAATCTCGCCTCAACTTGGAGAGACCCTTGCGCCGAATTTTCCTTGAATTTCCCGGGGCATCACGTGCGCGACTGATTTTTATGAGATTTAAAGATTTCGCGTGTTTAAATGTTCCTCGAATTTAATTCCTTCTTTTTAATTGGATTTTCGTTTGTGTATAAATTTCTGATTTGAATTAGATTCGAATTGGTGGATGGAGTGTCCGAAAGGAAAATCTCATTTCCTTAATGTTGTACTGGATGGTGGTCTGGCTAGGAAATCAGGAAGGGTCTGTCGTCTTTTTGTAGAAAAGAAAACGATGAATTGGTTCTCAAGTTTATTTGGAGAATTACAATAAAGTTCGGGATTGATGGGAAATTGGTACGAGAAGGCATTTCCAATAAAATACTGAAGCTAATTTATTTTTCGATTCTAATTATTTCCATGGTTCAGTCAAGTCAGGACTATACATCACTTTTTCTAATTAATTTTGCGTGAAAGTAAATTATTTATGGATAGATCACCATGAGATGGACATTGAAAGGGTAATCGGAATAATGTTATCCTGTATAGGCTGTATGATGTGTTTTTGTTTTTGCCCAAAGAAATATTATATATATATATTTGTCATGCATGCGTTCACAAAATTCATCCTATTACGACAAAATTCTGGTGAGTTGTTATGAACCTGTTTATTATAAAAATGAATGCATCTTTGCTTATCCCATACACGTTTCTATAATACTAGGAGTGATAGCGATACTTTTTTTCTCTAATTAAAATATCAAATATAAATAAATAATTAAATTTTGAGGGGTTTGTTCATCCCTCAGCTACAGGGTTGAAACTATGGGGGTGAAAATTGCTGAACATTCGTTATTCCTTTATTCCTTTATTGAAAGTTTTGCATGAACTCTGCATGATGCTCTTCAATTTTTGAAATACAAAATGATGAAATTTCAGATAAATCGTTATTTTCCTATAAATTTTTATCATCGCAAATATCTTGAATTAACTCATTGCATCCTATATACACATTTGATTCTGATACTTCAAATTCAAATGGAGTTTCAACTCTTATGTTTCCAACCATATTCACGCAACAATTTTGCTCAATACACCACTCCATATGACGATGTTGATATTATTCTACTGTTGACTTTAAAAGTCAGAATTTAACCCATTAATGACGAAATATATCATTTTATTATAATAATAACAATAAACAAATTACCTCAATGTGCTTTCCGACTTTCCAACAAAATAATATAATGAGGAATGCACAATATAACTGATGGTGACTCTGCAAGAGAATCTGCTAAAGTATAGCTTACCCTGTTTGGGCTATTAGGCTAAGCACCAACGAATTTTTTTCCTGCATGAAATAGTATATTACACAACGAGTTTTGTACACTATTTTTCCTACTTCGAATACTTTCATTTCGCGGGAGGTCTTGTCAAAAATGTAACTTGAGCGGTCTCTATAATTTCAGGTGGTTTTAATTCAAGATGATATTTGAATACTTTTCTGACAATTCATCATTATGTGAATCACTAATTGATTGAGTTAGTTTAGTTTGGACACATTTTATTGATATTGACACCAGCGTACATAAACAAACTTGACACCATACGCCTGCTAGCGCCAGTAATCACGCAACCAGGAATACAGAACCATAGAAGTACGTAGTGCGCAAGCGAGTTAGTGCGTCCTTGACTCCTTGTAAACATCTGTGATACTCTTAAAAAATTTTTCTTTGGTGATACTGTGATATCAAACTGATGGTTTCAAGCCGCACAAAAAACTGTAGACGTACTCTTTTGAATGATCTCACCCGCTGTCATCAACATCGAAATAGTTCCAGCAAAGACTATAGGTTCCAGTTTTAAAGTGAATTCAGAGGTTATGTATCAGACACATTGAAATTAATAGATAAAGAGTTTTCGGTATAATTCAAAACGGGACAGAAATTTCAATGAATAATATGAATTTGATTTGAAAACGCCTATATATTGACAGTGAGTACCTTCACAATATACCTAATTATTTCTTATCAATTCAGGCGACCGTTGTGATATTTTTCATATCAAAACTAGTGCTTTTTTTCTTTCAAATAAACAATACCATGGTGATATGAGCTATACTATCTTAATAACAAAACAGTGTGATTATTGACGTTTTCATACGTGGTCGTAGGAAAAATATTTTGTCGCACGCGTTGTTTGGAGTACGACGAGCGAAGCGAAGTGAACAAGTGCGACAACGTGTATTATAAAATGTTTGTCATAAACAATTTCTTCTATTTTGCATAAATTTGAAGAATTTCATTGAAATAAATTGATTCAATCGATAAATTACAGAAACATCTTCGATTGGTAACAATGATGACATTGAAATATGAAAGCCCAGCAGTTTACTGTTGAGCGATTTTGATATTTTTAATACCAGCGGTGGTGAATGCAATGTTGTTATTGTTTTGATTGGTAAATTTAAATCAAACCACACTCTGAATTAAAATTCACCAATAAAAACATCAAGTTTTCCGAAATCGTTCAAAAGTAAGCTGGGCCTAACTCTACTGACTTTCATTTGACAGTTCGATTGTACCAACCTCAGAATAATAAAAAATGCGTATCGAAACGCAATTGCGTTCCATAATGACCTCATTATAGAACCAAAATAGAAAAAAACTTTAGAGCGATCCTTCTTCTTTGGACACCGACGTCCCAGAAGTCTCCAAAGACGCCGCCGACGCTGTTTATCTCCGAGCAAATTTAAAAAATCGATCTGGCCCCTCGTCATGTATGCCATTAGCGAGCAAGAGGCGTAGCCTTGGAGACGAGAAAGAGCACTTTGCAGTTATAATGATGTCATTTACACTTGCCACCCTCTTCCTTATTTCACCCGCATATGTGACGGGGGAGGGGTTGGCCTCCTCCCACCCCCGATAAGGCTCAGGCTCACCCCCAAGCAGTGGTGAAAGTTTTGTTCGCACGCGGAAATATTTTCCCGTGTCGCGGAACAAAATCTATTAAAAGGGAATTTGCATGTTCCTTTTAGTTTTGTGCCCAGCATGCGTTCGAAAGTCGCTGGAAGACATGAAGGATTTGGGTTCAAATTCTGTTCATTGGAGTGCTTTTGGAACGAAATATAAGACGGTTTTTTGATTTTCCAAATTCATCAGTCCAAACTCCTAACGCAAAAACCTGAGATCAAAACGTTGGTGTTGCAACACCAACCAAACCATGGTTTGGGAAGGTTCAAGAATGGAACCTTCAAACTGGCAACTTCTTATTCGAGTTCTTATTCGAACTACTACAGAATTGAATATCAAATATCAACTAATAGAATTTACTACTCTAGATACCGCATTTACATATTATTACAGTAACTTTTATTCAACTCTTTCTTATGGACTTTTTCTTTGGGGAAACTCCGAGGAAAGTGGAAGAATATTCAAACTACAAAAAAAGTTGTACGAATAATATCGAAGGCTGGTTATCGAGAACATTGCAAACCGTTATTTGGAAAATTCAGAATCTTAACTTTACCTTCAGTATTCATTCTACAATGTGTGATGTTTGTGAAAGAGAACGAAAAGTATCTATTTTCAAATTCTTCCTACCATTCTCATAACACAAGAAATAGAAATTCGTTGAGCATTCCCTATCACCGCCTGAAAAAAACTCAACAGCCACATCCATAAATTTTTTTTACAAATTACCGGATGCACTGAAAAATGCCCATATCAAACAGTTAAAGGCAGCAATCATCAATATATTATTAAAAAATACATTTATTTTATCTGTGTTTTTTTTGTGATGTAATAGGTACACAGTAAAAACTGGGTAGTTAAAATTAACTACAACTTGTTGCTCAGCTCGATCCACTAACCTTATTTAGTTAAATTAACAAAAGTACATGTAGTCGAATGAATCTTGTCAATTTGTGCAATAGCTTAGTTGACAAATAACAAAACTTAGTTGCGAAATCATACTAGTTTTTTTGGAGTTACTACAAAACGATTTTGCTAAATCACCGGATATATTTCGTATTTTCAACAATATTCTTTCGATGAAAGTGAAACCAATGATGGTGATTCGACAAATCATTTTGGTTAATTAGTACTAAATATTGTAGTGGATTGGTATTCTATTTTGTTACTTTAGCAATATGATATTGTTAATTCAAAAATATAATTTTGCTCATTCAAATATAATATTGTGAATTCAACAATATAATATTATATACTTAATAATAGCAAATTGTAGATTTCACAAGTTCAGTAGTATGGTATGAAAATTTATAAGCAAAAGATGTACCATGAGGAAAATGAATAAAACTCAATGAATATCTTTCAATTCAATTTTATTTAAAAAATGAGGACATTCACAAATATTTACAGTTTTATGAAGAAAATCAAAATAACTTGAAAAATAAACACTCGAATAAATGTATTACCTCTTGACAGATTTCTATACATTGAGAAAAAATGTACATATATGATTAACCGAATATTACCAGCGGATTTGGTAATATATAACAATCAGAGATGATATAATTCACGTAGATGTATTCTTTACCTGTTTATTCCATCTCTCGAACTGGAATCTCCGTCTAGAATGAAACAGAAAGGTGAATGATGAATCAGGAATAACATGAATTTCAAATAATGAAATTGAAATAAGAATGAATGAAATAGGAATGAAAAAACTCAAAGGCATACTTACGTTCCAAAGAAGTTATTGAATATTCTTATGTCGTCAACCCTGATCTCCTATTTTGGAAAATGTTATGAATGCCTTCAGGACATCCCTCTAGAAATCCGCTTGTAGTTCCATGCTGAGCAACTAGAAGGAACTTCTAACTTTCAAGTGATGAACATAGTTGCCCAAATTGAATGATGCTGAAGTTATAAGATGACGAATTTCATCTGGAATCAACTGCATCTTTCCATAAATCTCCAAAATATCTGCAATAATTGAAAAAAATCGGTTATGATTTCAATTATTATTGTTGAAGGTACTGGGTAGTTTGTTTGAACACGATTAGTGAATTTAACATCAAAAATTATAGAACAAGCATAAACCGTAAAGATAGCAGTAAAATACCTTATTGGAAAAGACTATTCAGTATGAGTACCTACTGAATGGTTTGAATAATAATATACTATATAATACCCTATTGATATTGAGTATGCTGAAATTGAGTGCAGCACTTGATTGAGTTTTTATACTCAAGGGTACATCTAATCTGCTCTAGGTCAATGAATACATTTTTCATCTACTTACTTTCTGTTGCAATTTCTCTGTTGGCGTTTACTACTCTCGTACACTGCTTCATTTTTCACTCGAATTTTGTGGGATATGTTGAATATGAATTTAGTCAACCACGTCCATCTTGAATTCTTGAATCAACGATATTGTAACTTGATATATCATAGCTGAAAAATGTAATGATTATTTACAAATTGGTTTCTTACCAAAACAATATTGCCTTTATCTTTTTGTGGAAGTTGGGCACTCTTATTACATTGTCAAGACTCCACCCTATTGATTTTTCCTGCTTTTTGAAATAATCTAGAACCAGATAATTATTCTTACATACATATTATAGTCGATAATAATGCATTAGATGAATCACGAAACGGTTTTGCGAAATCACCAAACATTTTGTATGTAACCAAAAATAAACAATTAAACCTTACCTTCAATATATATTTAATATGCAGCAATTCTTCATCATCGACCAGAGATTAGTTCAGTGAATTCTAACTTGATGGAGGTGTTGCTTCTTTTCTGATGAGACAAAACTTTGCACGCTCACCTCACACCGCACAACTCAACGACACGAAAGACTACCAAGTACTGAGCTTACCTCATTCTGACTTGCACATCGTCGTCAAACGTTGATTAAATGACAACTACTTTTTGGAAGATTAAATATTTGTTTTGTCTATTTCACTCAAATTCATAGAAATCAACAAAAGACATCGTATTTTTCACTACAATTTTAGTTATGGACATTTTTTAACTAATCGTTGTAGTGAAAAGAACAAATTTCATCATTAACAAGTTCCTCGGATGAATTTTATGCTAATATAGATATAATGTTTGTGGTTATTAACAAATTTCTTGCTATTTTCAACTAAATAGACATTAACAAATATATTTTTTTTACTGTGTACTGACTAATTTTAAATTATATGTACATTTTTTGAATTTGATGTAATTCTTGTGACTGAACTTAACATAAGTATACATACATATAGTTTTATATTAAAAATTTTACTATAATTGTTGACGTTTTCTGTCAGATATATACCTGTACTCAGTTTTGTTCATATTTTGTTCATATTTTTTGTTTTCGTATTACTTGACACCCTTAAATGTAACTTACATAACTTGGGCCAATAAATTATGATTATGATTATGAGTTCTACCCTTGTGATTTCAAATTTCCAGCTAGCCACCATCCGGCTCGAAGGAACAACACGTGGGGGGATCCACATAATATTATTTCCAGGCTTTCGCTGGTTGATTAGTGCAATCATAAATAGCCGATATGATTGATTTTCTCTCAAAAGTAAAGCACTGTATATCCCAACTGAAAATAATTATTTCCACTAGAATCCAAGTGTGATAAGTCGATGAAATCAGACCCCCAATAAGAATCTGAAAATGCTATGCAATACAATGCAGGGTTTTCCATTAAAAAAACATAACTTTGATGCGTAACATACAGTTCAAACTAATTCAAAATTGTAGATATAAAAATCCTACAACTAGCCAACCGGAAAAATCCGTGATATTTCATGGTTTTCCATAGAAATTCCGTATTGTAAAATATCAAAAAAGGATTTTTGATGTTTTCTCGCCGTTTTATGGCGATTTTTCAACGTTCCTCAACGTTCTTTAAACGTTTTTTTCTGAAGTTTTTTCCGACGTGTTTGACGATTCCAATGTTTTTTGACGTTTTGAAGTTTTTTCAACGCTTTCTAACGTTTCTTGTCGTTTCATCAATGTCCTCCACCGTTGTTAGACGTTTTCGTTTAGTTTTTCTTTTCTTTTTCTTTTTTCTTTTTCTTTTTTTTTTCTATTTCTATTCACGTTTTTTGATGTCCGTCAACGTATTTCGACGTTTTTTCAAAGATTATCAGCTTCTCGCTCCTTAAATCCCTCCTTCTGCATGTCCTTCCTCTTCTTCTTTGTTCTTTGGGTCGGAAATTGTTACGTCACGATCACGAGGCGGATCGAGGGTGGCGATGACTAAAACAAAAAACACTCGCGGCCTGGCCGGGGCGTCTCAAGGACTGTTTATTTCCTTATTAATTGAATCTTGTAATTTCAGGTGAAGTTAAGTGGTTACATCAAAGGGAGGCGACCCCTCTAGATGGCGTCGTTGTAGCGTCTCGGCGCGGTGTTTTCTGGAGGTCTAATTTGCGTTTTTCTCTAATGAGGGTGTTTTGTTATTTTTTCTTGTCAGCGACGCGAATTACACTAATTTCATCGCGGCTGGGTTTCCTCGCTTCGGGGGTTTTTCAATTATAATTGAGGTAGCCGTTTTCTTTGAAGGACAAGAGGATGGGGAAATTATTTCTTTATCCTCTGGTAGCAACGATTCAGATCTCAGGACGATTAATATGCATGGGGTTCTTAAAAAAACGGAATTTTGTTTTCGTTTGTTTACTTTTAAACTCGGAGCATTTTTGTATCGCATTGTATATCGTTATGCATGAAATATTCTGAAAGCTGAGACATTTCTGAAGAGAGGAGATATTGAACATGCCAATACATCAAAAAATAACTGAGATATAACAGGTTATAGATTTTTAATTACACAACTGTTTACGTTTTTTCTTTGATGATTTTTCATAATCGAAGTGATGTATGTCAAACATCGTTTATTGTGATTTCCTACGACCACGTATGAAAACGTCAATAATCACACTGTTTTGTTATTCAGGAAATAGCTCATATCACCATGGTGTTGTTTATTTGAAAGAAAAAAGCACTAGTGTTGATATGAAAAATATCACAACGGTCGCCTGAATTGATAGAAATAATTAGGAATATTGTGAAGGTACTTACTGTCAATATAAGCGTTCTCAAATCAAATTCATATTATTTATTGAAATTTCTGTCTCGTTTTGAATTATACCGAGAATTCTTTATCTATTAATTTTGATGTGTCTGATACATAACCTCTGAATTCACTTCAAAACTGGAACCTATACTCTTTGCTGGAACTATTTCGATGTTGATGACAGCCGGTGAGATAATTCAAAAGAGTACGGCTACAGTTTTATGCGCGGCTTGCTGCTTGCATCAGTTTGATATCACAGTATCACCAACGAGAAGATTCTTTGGTATCACAGATGTTTGCAAGAAGTCAAGAACGCACTAACTCGAGTAACTCGTACGCGCTTGCGAACTACATACTTCTATGGTTCTGTATTCCTGGTTGCGTGATTACTGGCGCTAGCAAGTGTAAGGTGTCAAGTTTGTTTATGTACGCTGGTGTCAATATCAATACAAATATGTTTGTATTCATAGATAGGTATCACTTTGATTTCATTTGGTAGGATGTTATAAATTTTTGGTGCAAGAATTGTAACAAACTTTTGGTTTCCATCATATTTTCTAAATGGTATTACTATATGTTTGTTCGTGTGTTGTCCAGTTTTTTTGTAGATTTATAATAGAAGATGTAGTTACTAAGATAGTAAAGGCATCGAACATTCAGAATCGATTCATTATTTTTTTATGTTCTGGTTCTCACGAAAAGGGATATCCTTGTAATGTTGAAAGAACATCGTGAGAACCAAGGAAAAGAATGTAAGAGTTGGTGTTCCTAAATTTCTGGGGATGGTATGCCTCGGGTAACACCCCCCTAGGCAATGAGTTCCAATCGTTGGATGAACGAGTCTTTGGAAGGGACATTCTGCAGGTCTCTAAAGTGACCACGAAGGGGTGTGAAGACTGAACTTGGTGAATTAATCTCGAAGAGACTGATAATGGAGGAACGATTGTTGATATTTCAGAAGAGCACCACCCATGACAATATCTATAAAATAGAGATAAATCGCCAACTTTTCTACGGTGTTCCAGAGAAGTGAGCGAGTTTGTAAGCGAGGCATCACCGACGAGACGAATTGACCTTTTTTGGACAGAATCCAATAGTTTCAGGATATGTTTAGGTGCCGCACTCCAAATATGGGAACAGTATTCCAGGACAGGTCGGATCTGTGCCTTTTAGATCATAAGCAGCTGACTGGGAGTGAAATAGCTCTTGGCTAGAAACAAAAATCCAAGTTTTTGAGATGAACTTCTGGCAATGGCCCTCACGTGATTTTCCCAAGAAAGGTTATTGCTAATAGTAACGCCAAGCATCGAAATGGATGACTTCAATGGTATGGTTATATATTCTTGACTGAATTATGTTGGGCACAGTGAGATCGGCTCTTCTAGAGAAAAGACATGCTTGTGTTTTGTTTGCATTGAATTCTACCAGGTTATTAGAACCCCACTCAAAAATTGTGAACTATAGAGAGAATGATGTGTGGAATATAGTCGATTTTTCAATGATATAATTCTTAGTATATAATTTTGTACTACATTTAGATAATGCATTGTCATAGAGCCCCCTCCATACAATATGATTCCATAATTTAGGAGTGATTCGACTAGAGACTTTTTTGGAAGATTCTTCGTATTACATGAATTAATCTTCTTAGTTTGTTAGTTGAGTCTTTGATATGATTTGTCCATTTCAGATTTTTCCTCTACTACGATTATCTTTCAATCATTTTCTATAGCTGGTCCTATGATCTCGTTTTCATTTCCTGATTCTAGTTTGCAAAGACTCGGGCTTGAATCGACTTTAATATTCAATTAGCTATAGCTAGATGGCTGCGGTTGAAATATTCATAAGAACGAAGTGCACCAAACCTTCCTTGGGGTAATCAATTACAGCTCGTAGCATATTATATTGTATGCATACGGTGGATTCGTGCAATGCACATACTATAATCGAAGATCATAATTTATTTCAGCAGTGTGGTTGCGGAATGCGAGCTGGTGTCTAATTGCTATTAATCAATGGTCAAGAATCTGTCTAGATGCACGACCGATCAAATTATAACTCTCCAATGGAACAGTCGAACGCTGTCGGCTAAAATGACTATAACCTCGGTAAACAGTGCGTTTACACTTCCACAATTAAACTACGCAACACTAATTACGTCGCACCCCGAAATTTTGCCCTTGTTTAAATTTGAATAACTTTTTTCTTCTTTTAACAATTTCAATTCTGTTTGCACTGTTCGCTAGCCCAGTCTTTCAGCATTAATTTCGTACTTATTCGATACATAAGGTTATTTCCATAAAATTGCTACAGGATGTTTTTTGGAACTGTGCAAAATTTCGAAATTTTCAAAAGGATCCCAAATGAAGAAAAACAGTTTTTTTTCAACTTTGACAGCAGAGGCATGAAGATTATCTCATTACCTTTGGCCATTTCCAAAATTGTCTTCCTATCACTTTTCTTTACAGAGTGATCTCAAAAAATCAATTTTTTGGTTTTGCAGTCATAACTTTTTTCCTCTTCAACCGATTTTCATAATCTCAGGCTCAGTTTGAAGCTGAAACCTCATATGAGAAGATTTAAAGATCAGAATTAACTCAAGATGAACATTTAGAATCGAGGGTTTCCTCAAAGGTGACCCAAATCTGAAACACTCTGTAAATCCCCACTGGGAGAAGAATTAAATGGAAATCAACTTTTTTTCGGAAGGATCTTTCATTCTGGACACATCCATATCTTTTTTTCTTTCAGTAGTCAAAAATTGTGCATGAGAAAACCGAAATGAAACGCCATGTTCTAAAAAAAATCAGCCCAAAAAAATGCATGGTCCGTAACCAACGTAACAAAAATCATAATGAGTGACTGACAAGACAGGTTGAAAATTACGTTCTCGTGAAAATAAAGACCAGGACAGAAAAAACTATTCGTAGGTCTTCCTTTTCTGAAGATATGACTTCATAAAAAAATTCAAAATAAAAAAAAATTTGAAAACAACAAAATTTTAGGGTAACCTTCTCAACCCCTATACAAAGTCTTCCATCATGTTTTGGATTTTTTTCAAAGAATTTAATTTTTTATGGGTACCGCTTGTCTCGATTCTGAAAAATAACTTTTTTTCGCCCTGTACATCAAACTATGTTACTTGGAGAACTCGAGTTCGGGCGATTCTTAGTAAATTTGTACGAAACTCACGAAAATTATATGTAAAAAAATCACAAAAATCTCCATCCCCTTCATTCGTACCCAAAGTACCCCAAGGGGGCAAGGGAGGCGAAAGAATTTTATTTTTTTATATATCCGATCCCGATGTGGGGGTCATGAGAAATATGTTTACCGATATATCTAACCGTTTGACCAGCAAAAATTTTACCCGCAAAAAAAAATTTGGGGGGGAGGGGGTAAAAAATTTTTCATCAGTATTTTTGGTGGTGATATTTTCGTTTCGATCAAACAACGTTTTGGATATTTTTCTTATTTAATCGGGATTTCGAGGGGGATTCAGATTTGGGTCACCTTTGCAGAAACCCTTGATCTTTAATATTTATTTTTAGTCAATTCTAATCTTTATGTCTGTTCATCTAACGTTTCAGCTTCAAAATGATCGTGAGATTTTGAAAATCGGTTGAAGAGGAAACAAGTTATGACTGCAAAACCAAAAAATTGATTTTTTGAGATCACTCTGTAAAGAAAAGTGATAGGAAGACAATTTTGGAAATGGCCAAAGGTAATGAGATAATCTTCATGCCTCTGCCGTCAAAGTTGAAAAAAAACTGTTTTTCTTCATTTGGGATCCTTTTGAAAATTTCGAAACTTTGCACAGTTCCAAAAAACATCCTGTAGCAATTTTATGGAAATAACCTTATGTATCGAAGAAGTACGAGATTATAGCTGAAGGACTGAGCTAGCGAACAGTGCAAACAGAATTCAAATTGTTCAAAGAAGAAAAATGTTATTCAAATTTAAACAGGGGCAAAATTTCGGGGTGCGACGTAATTAGTGTTGCGTAGTTTATTTATGGTCGTTCGAACCGGTATGGACAAGTGGGGGCGATGGATTATCATGTGGTTATGATTGTGTCCACAGGCGGACAGTCTGGCACAGACAAAGGTGGAGTTGATAAAGTTCGTTAAGGCGGATTTCCAACCAAAAGAACTCGCTGGCGACTAGTTTCAGTGTCAAAAATAGAAACAAAATAGTATATTGAAAATTCCTACTTGTCATGGATGGAAAATTGCAGTGAAAAAAGTAGTTAGCTCATATCAAACCTCGTATCAAACATAGGAGCTGTCGGGATATTGTTCAGGTTGTAATTTTTTTTATCATGAATTGAAGGGATTTATTTCCCCAAAAAGTCACTTCAACAGCTGCCATTCATTACGATCTGAATAGGATTGAAATAGTATATTACACAACAAGTGTGGAAAATGACATATTTCACACGAGTAGTCGTTTAGCACGAGCCGCGTAGCGGTGAGTGCGGAAACGTAACGAGTGAAGGAAATGCACTTTCCAACGAGTTTTGTACACTATTTTTCCTACGACTCCGAATACATTCATTTCGCAGAAAGTCTTGTCAAAAGTGTAACTTGAGCGGTCTCTATAATTTCATGTGGTTTTGATTCGATATCAAGTACTGTTTATTTCCATATTCAAGATGATATTTGAATACTTCTCTGACAATTCCTCAATATGATTGACTGATTTATTGAGTTAGTTTAGTTTGGACAAATTTTATTGAATAAATGCAAACACTTCATTCATATAAATACATAAAATTTACACGACTAATAATTTATCAACTAGCTGTCATACTAATGTATTCAATATCATGATTCCTATCTCTATTAATCATTAGTATTATTACCATTTATTTTATATTTATTTTTTTTCATTGTTACAGTAGTCTGCAAATATCAATACTCAATATGTTAATTATTTTTCAACCTATAATATATTTTCTATTACTGCACACACAAGTGTTAACTCACCTAGGTGCATACTTGTGGAAAAATGAACTAACGTACTCAATATTACCACATAATTGTATAATGTAATTTTTTTTTAATAAATTTGTAATTGAATAGGTTTATATACCCCACTCTTCTCCATATCAAGAATTTTTTTCAGCTCGAGTTCGCTTTGGCTAGATAGCCAATATATATTTCGTGTTGTAACGTAGGTTTGAATTAACAGAAGATGCGGTTACGATTTTTATAGTCACTGCCTTGCCCTTGCAGTGATCAATATTCACATGGTCTTCTGGTCGGACTGTAGACTCAACGCTGGTTCATGACTAGTGGGCGGGACCTAGGAAAATTTCATTTACATGGTTCCTTTCGTATCCCAGTACCCAAATATCTCTCAGCGGTGAATTTGAATTATCTTGAGGATAATCATTCAACCATCATTTCCAGTGGAATTTATAATGCAAAGAGAAAAATAATATTTGAAAATGACTATAGACCCTATATTGGGTGCAGGAGTCAGAACTGTCATTGAATGGGCTAGGTTATATGAGTGATGGAGTGCATTAATAATTTAAAATAACTATACCTATTGGATTTACCATATCGGGTTAATGTTACCCATGGACATTATGAATGCGGCGTAATGATGAATATAATGTGAACATAAATGTAACGTTGATGTAACGTACCTATACGTTATTATTCAAGAAGCATCAGTCAATTCATAGGGAAACATTGGCAAATCTTTTTTTCTTTCGAAAGTCAGCAAGTTTCAACAAAATTTGGTAGACAGAATTCCAAAGTGCAGTGGAGCTTTTCTTTAATTACATACCTAAGACTTGAATCATTCCAGATAAAATAGTGAATGTTGTGCAACGAATCGGGCTGCAATATTTGTAGCGATCTCTCAAGATTTGTGCCATTGATGAACCTGCCTGCTCTTATCTAACATTTCCGCGCCAAATCTTGATAGAACAGTTTTATATTCACCATAACCCTGCCAATTTTCATACAAGTGCTGTTTTCAGTTTTCTTGATTGATCCGTCGAGATTCACCCTGTATATTTGAAAGCTATAATCAGTGCATCTCTTTGTCGTTATTTCCTATCAAAATTATTCATTTATTCATGACGAATTTGAGAAATAACAGCACACGCTGCCGTGGAACGTGTGATCTAACAGCTGCCGCAAGATTTTCCCCTTTCCCCTCAACCAGATGAACTCTATCGTGCGACAAGATAATTCAAAACATGTCTATCATTGTCACAATATCGCTCTGACACAAATACTACACAATAATTGTTTTTTTTCCCATTATTTTTCTATTAACGACAGTCGCATGTCCTTTTCGTGAATTGATGAGCCTTTTTTCTGCATCGTTTTTTGCCTTCCATTAGTTGGGAAATTGAAGGATTCAACGGGTTGAGTACAAATGTTATATTTGGTATTCGAAAAGGAAAATTGCTGAACATACTCCTACTAATCCGAGGAGAATACAAGAAAATACAAAATAATTCCTCAGCACACTTATTTACACAAACATGGTATCCATTATATTCGATATCATCATCATACCAATTTGAGGAGCAGGATTTTGCTCTTCCTGCTCACTCCTGATCAATTTCGTTTATCCTGTTCACATCCACGTTGGGCAGTATAATAAGAAACAGTTACCTACTCCACACTGAAGAATCGACAGCCTGTTTAAGGCTCATTTTTTTGGAAGTCGTCCAAGTTCTAGGTAAATCCTAGCGATTTTTTACGTGCGTTGTGCTACCTATACTATTGATTATTCTGACCTATTATTTTAAATGTATCTCGCCGTTTTTTAGTCATGACTATAACGGTCGATTAATATGGCATCAAGAATGATGAAAACAGTCAGTCAGGTTTTGTTATTGATGAAACAATAAGAAGGCAGAGAACTGCATGGAATTGGGGCATGGTTATATTGATATAGAATCAGGTTCAGTAACCTCTATAAGTTTTATCAAGGGTTGTGCTGTATAAATAGTTAGTAACACCCTGTGCATACCAGTCGTTCTACATGATGCTTGTGGAGACAGAATCATCGTCTGCATCAATCCTGAATAAACAGACAAACAATGCGAGAATATTTTACCACTCCATTGCTCTCAGAGTTCATCCAACCTAATTACAATTACATTGTTATTACCTTGCATTATCAATTTATTTTGTGTTTTACGGTTGAATGAAGATCTCCTCGTTATCTCTGCGATTGTCTGTTAGCTCTTGTACACAACTTTTATATAGAGATTCTGGTTATGCAGCAATAGAATCTGTGGCAATGGTCATGTTTGATTCTCACATTTCCGAATACATCTGAAGCATAACCTATATAACATTATTTTAGGAAATATGGCACCTTGTATATCAGTGTTTTTTTGTGTTTCGCAATGTTAGAATTTTTTATATCACGGTTTTCAAATACTAAGCACACGCTTTCCCACTATGAGTAAACAAGGTAGAATGAGTATTTCCAGATAAATGATTGAATATTATTATATATATTACACAGTAAAAAAAACTTGGGTATAATTTCAATCAAATGGATTTCAGAGCAAATTCAGACGCAATCAACATCTGAATAATAAAGTTATTGTGTCCGTTGAGAGGTGTTAATTCCGATCTTATAGTAGTAAAAATGACACGAATGTGGTGAAGTAGAACGATTCTGAAACATAAAATCATAAGAAACACTAAATGGTTGAAACACCAAATGGTTGAAATGTAATATTCTCATAGGTGCAATCTATTATTGATGTTAACGCATGAAAAAACACCTTTTATATAAAATTAACACTAAGTTACATCACCCACGATGGAATCGGGGAGGTATATGAATCAATAAAAATATTGTGGGTAAGCATGTGGATGGTGTAAATTTCAGGTGCTCATCTGTTCTATCTTAGAACCTTAGAACTTTTGCCAATAGGTGGCACTGACGTCCTTCCTACCGTACTTGATATCAATATTGGGCATGATATATTAGATGAATTTGATATAGATCAGTATTAATTGGCTTGGGTCCTAATGCCACAGATCAGGATTAATGAGCCGAAACAGTTCGTCATCGATGTTATCAACTGAATTGTCCCTAGATTCTTCCGAGTCTAGTTTATCATGATATAAATTATATTTCAATAGGTGATCCAACCTAGATAAGAACACCGGAGGTGGTGAAGAAAAGCTCTGAATCGCCTTAACACACTCATGAGATGGTGTATCTTCCCACCAGAAAAGTATTCTCATGTACCTGCTCAGTGTTTAAACTCACCGTAGGATTCAGCATCAAGAAAATCACGAAATGTGCAACACACCACTGCGGTGTCAAATCGCACTTTTGGAAATGCATAAAGAACACCACCAAAGTGTCCTTTCTGCTGAATTCAGCACTAACACTAGTGTTGGGAAAGGTCACATAACACCTAAAATGGACACTAAATCAATCAGGACCTCAGGGGACACCAGACGGTGTTAGCTGGGGTTTGACTGTGTACTTTTTTGTGAAACGAACGTTGTCCAAAACATAAATCGAAAGAAGGGCTACGATAGTTCTATTTTCGGCAATGTTTGTTTCACAAAAAAGAAGGCCAGTAATGTGAAAACCTCAACTCTCTATCCCCAAAAGACATCTGATATATTGTGCAGATAATTGTCTAAAATTCGACACACTGTACTAATATGGCGATTTCTTTTGTGAGCGCCCGGTTCGTTTGGAGCAAAATGCTCAAATGAGCTTTCATCCTATATTTGGAGTGTTTTCAATGTATGAGTTTGCGGCTGTGATCTATGCCGGGATATCGGAGATGCCATCTCGTACCAAGCAGATCAATCGCGCGTCAATTTCTGATCAATAAAAAGCCGAGAGACCGCAATTACCCGTTTATTTCGGAATCCGACGCATGCATTGTAATTACTGTAAATGGTTTGTAGCTGCGCGCTCAAAAACGCGCAGAATAAATCTTTGCTTTTCAAACGTACGGCACAGCGACAAAGGCATGACGGTTATTATTGCTAATGACCTGGTGAATATAAGTCATATTTTATATTTTTAATGTGCGAGGCATAGGAATCGCATTTTGTAGAGTTAATAGGAAGGAATCTCTTTGTGTGATCGGTGAAAAAACCATCCGAGGTATCCAACTGGTAAAGAGGTAGGTCCACTTGTTTGCAGTTCCAGACTTCACCCAGATCGGAGCAGTTGAAGCTTTAGGAAAAAATAGGAGGGTACAAAGTTATTACAGTCTTGAAATTCAGTAGGTTTGGGTAAGGAAGATGTAGGGGAAAAGGTGGGAAAATCAGTTCCAAGTTTTTGATTTGTTGTCGAAATGGCAGACTCAGGAAATTGCTTGGGTTGTAGCCATAAAAGTGTCGAATACTGCCATTGCAAAACACAGAAAGGTTGCATTAGATATAGAAAGACCACAACCAGACTGAGACTCATATATACTTTTCTGAGGAAATTGAGAGAACATCCAACTAATTTTGAGACATATCTGATACATCTGAGGTACCACGAAGGTCAATAACAATACTAATTTCTAAGAGACAGTTTCCAGAACCATGTTGAAAAAAATAAAGTGAAAATGAGCTAGATGAACTGCTATGGATATGGTGAATGCCAAAGATTTGAATGAAGTGAGTGGGCAATAACTACTAGAACAACGCAGAAAACTAGAGAGCTATGGTCTTGAGAATTTTTTTTTCTATGCATCCAATGGCATTTTCTGCTTCACAAAATAATGTTTTATTCTTGCCACTGACGTTCGTGCAAGATTTGCACCAAATAATTTCAAAGAGAAAAGGGATTGATCCGTAAGCCAAAATCTGCATGATATGTCAATCACTTGTGATGAATTCAGATATGAAATTTGTAGTGTCTAAAATTTTTGTATCTCTAAAATCATGGAGATACGAGACTCGTCTTTACTTTCACGTATTAGGATAATTGTGGTTGAACTCATATTTTCATCCGAGAAAATATTATTTATAACGTTCTTCCTCATACATGATTTTATCTCACGAATATCTCCCTGATGAATATAATTTTTGATTGGCCCCTGGCTGATCATATACCGACGGACATATCTACGACTAATATTACTTTACCTACCTTATTATTTCGAGAATCAAACTTAAGTGATTTTATCACGACAACATGTTTTTTCAAATTCATTTTCTTGGCATTTAATTTTATTCATGATCATATTTTTTGATGTCGTATTAGAAAGCTGGGATCGTGTGAAATATATTGATTGTTCAGCAAAAATAGTGGAAAGAATATTGAAAAATAATAGAAATACGTTGGTAATCAAAATTTTTTAACTTGAAATTTATAACTTTCGATCTAGATCACAAGTTCCTGTTTACGAAATCTTTTCGATATGATGTTTATCTTACATTTTTCCATACCCACAGAAAATTCTCTTCCTGTACTAGAAGTGGCTAACACTCGGGCTAACATCAAGATTTCCTAGAGAACATATCAACCTCACCAAATTATTCAGATCATCCCAAATCTGGATACTTTTCTGTTATTTGAAATGTTCGGGTTAATATTTGTGTCAAACATTACATATTTCTAATCCACTATGTATTATAATTATATAATTATATATTAGGTTAGATCGATTGACACGGAAATATACACTAAAATTCTAATCAGTTAAATGACTAGGAAATAACAATATCGACTAAATCATTATTAATAAACGAAATAGATTTGAACATTATTTGTTTTTTCATTCGTTTAGCAAATCAAGGCTAGATTAGAAAATTTGTTTCGCTTCGAAGATAAGGAAGTCATTACTTTATGGACAGTCAAGACTTAACAAAATATATCAGACATTCTATATAAGATAACCTTTTCGCAGTTCGAGTTATGTATTTGAAACTCTGGACATGTACGAGATGAATCTCGACCTCAGACGTACAGGGTGATCCAATTTAATGGGACGAGTTTTAAACATCATGAGTAACACATAATCACATTTCCAAAAATGTATTGAAAATATTCTGAAGAAAACATAGTCCACATGGGTGAGAATTATATTGATGAGGGTACAATTTTCCATTTTTAGAAAATATCATCATTAGGTCACCCTGTAGTCATCAGAGTGGTGAATCGAATTGAAATTCAAGAAAATTGCGTGGATCACTGAAGGGGAACTATCTATAGAAAAATATTGAATCATCATGTTTTGTATTCCAGAAAATACCAAAAATTTTCCTACTTTGAATAGATCACCCTGTTAATTTGATAACCGTTTTAGTGGTACACTATGGAGCATGTCTTGAATCACAGGATTCGAGAAATATTATTTCTTCGACATGCCATCTTGAAGAGTTGAGTGATCACACGAACCACCCTGTATATTCAGCACAAAATGTGACAGGGACTGCTGAAGACTCCGATAATCATCAGCTTTTTTTTCCAAATACCTCGTCGATTTTTTTCATAATGATAGATCATTTGAGAACTTCATTCATTATTGAATCAAACATTCTGACATAAATGAATAGGTATATATAATCAATTGAATATATAAATTTGATACATTTGATCAAGACATAGATGACTTGAATGAAGATGACGATAAGATAAGAAAGATTTCTATATTCGGTTCTGTTGGTTAGGTACCTATGTATTTTTGTGGTTCGCATCTGACTGACTTATATTTTCAGTAAATCTGGTATAATTATCGATATTTGACTCCTCTCAGCCTTCTGTATCATAGAACAGATGACACTGATGAAGAGATGACAGATGCAGTTTCTGTTTTACCAACACAAGCTATATGGCGCCATCTCCAGTAACTTCAGGAAATATTACTACTGTTTGTAATCAAGTAGGCAAAAGTCTACAGGTTTTTCTGGTGCTTGTTAATAGGAAGCTGTGTCACCATCTAATATATCCTCCTTTGTTTTGATGAACCAATTGAAGATTCCTTTATAATGCACTATAATTAGTCATGTAGAGCAATCCAAGTTGAAAAAGTGTTAGTTTCATCGCTCCAAAATGTTTTGAATTGGGGTTATTTTCTTCAGGAGGCCAGGAGAAAGTATTATCATCAATATTTTGGTCAACAAGTTTAATTGTTATCATTAATATCTATACACTATCACCTATCTATATTACAAACGCGGACTCGCTCGTTATTCCGCAATAATTGCGATACCTGTTCCGTATCACCTTGATGTACCCATCCAGACCCCAATTGGGACCCCAGGAGTTCTTGATCAACCAGTAATCCAGCCCGTTGTCAGTCCCATAACCCACCAGCATCATGGAGTGATTCGAGATCCGCGAACACCTCCTGTGAAACCACACCCCTCTCTTGTAAAACTGCCACTTGGCGGTGACGTACATGCATATGGAAAGAGGGCCATGCCTGGCCAGCGCCACCTTCATTTGTTCCTCA
The DNA here is from genome assembly GCA_029955515.1 of Chrysomela aeneicollis. Taxonomy (NCBI): domain Eukaryota; kingdom Metazoa; phylum Arthropoda; class Insecta; order Coleoptera; family Chrysomelidae; genus Chrysomela; species Chrysomela aeneicollis. The sequence continues at coordinate 18,417,972 of JARUHQ010000010.1, forward strand.
GCGTCGTCCTCATTATTGGATCCGATGTACTCCAGCTTGTTGTAGGTTATGTTCAGGGCTAGCTCAGATGCGGGGTGGCATTGCTGCCATTTCTGTCGGTAGGGGTAGTCGGATTCGCGGTTGATGCCCCTCGATTTGACAAACTCGAAGGCGTATGCAGGGTTGCCACCCTGACAGGTGTCGTTGGAGAAACAATCGACGACGTTCTGCTCGCTCAGCGAGATCAGTTCGCCTGTTTTCAGGAAGTGGTAGCTCTCCAATACCTGCACCTGGAATGCATTCAATACATTTATCATCACCATATTCATGCTTCGTTAGGTGACATTGTGGAGGTGCCCCAAGGCTCAGTGTTGGGGCCAGTGCTCAGATTGATATATGTATGATGCTCAACAAACTAGAAAACCACCATAAGGAATTCAAACATTCAAAACAATGAGGAATGGATGAGGATGACATATATTGAGAGTGAGTGATGATCGGTTTACTTTTGAAGCTGTATTAATTGGATGAACGTTGACATGGTGTGAGGAATGGTAGACTCTATGTAGTTGGCCTTGTTGGATGCTCTTACTTCAAATCCTACCTACCCTACTCCAACATAACTAACTCTATAAGTCTCCAATTTTTGAGAATGTCAGAAAAATATACATTTTGAATATCAAACATTGATCAAAATGCAAAACAGAAGTATTGGGTTTTCTCTAGCAAACCAAACTTGACCTAGTTGACCAGCAAAGCCCTGGAAATAAAATATGTGGATTCCCTCACGTTTTGGTTCTTCGAGTCGGCTGAGAATTCAATTACACAGTGGTAGAATTCTAAGTGATACGTTGACAGTTATTTCGCATTATTGGGAAGGAATATCCACCCACGAGTTAAGAGGAAGTTGGTTCCAGATCTGATTCAGCCCCAGCAGGAATAAAAGTCCGAAAACAATCCATTTATCAAGTATTAGAGAAAGAGATTGATGACATCAATGAAACATTACTCTGAGAATGAAGTCTCGACTGATTTTTTTTTCAATTTTTTGTTCACTCTAGATCAAGAATGAGAAAATCAACAAAGGAGCTATATAAACAACCTGAAACATTATCAATTTCGTTGTTGAAATGCTACATCAGAAGTTTATTAAAACGTAGTAGACATCTGGGCAATATTTTGATCAAATAGTGCTGAGAAATGCTTTAAAAGCATTCGTCTCGAAATATTCTGATTGTATAAATTTTGGAACGCCTTCAAAAGATATACCATAGAGTTTTGTTGCCTATGCAGATTCCGTGTTTGGTACAGATCTGGTTTTCATCAGTGCCAAACAAAATCTCGAAATTTCGAGAGTCTCGAAAACTAAATATAAAAAATAATACAAAATAATGCTATGTATAGCTCATAACGTATATAACACAAAGCTATAAGTCTGCACCAAAATATATGATTAGGGTATTTTTTTTATGAAATGAAAAAATGAGGATATTCCTAGGTTACGAGGCGTCAGCCGAGCCAATCGCAATATCCGAGACGATGTTACATCGCTAATAATCGAGTTTCATTCAAAGCTCAATTGTATCATTGACAACGGCGATGCGAAAATGAATAAATATCATCTAACATTATGCTTGTATTATGCTTGTATCTAACGTATTATGCTTTCGTAACTGACGTAAATTATGGTAACTAATGTATTATGAGTAACTAAGATTTTGATACGATGATAATTATCTATTAATGAAGATTTCATATAATTAATAATGTCTTAATCTTCACTGATACGATAAAGAATATTGTTCCAAAGAAATGAAAATTGAACGAATCTTTGATGTTTTAATTTACTTTTTACTCCATACATTTAAAATTTTCCTAGGTACGAGAGGTGAAAGTTTAAAATTGTTTCTTCGTTCATGAAGAGAAGAGTACCAGCACCAGCAACAAACTCATGTTTTATAATCGAAACAGTCGTATGTTGAAAAAAAAACAACGATATTACGCAAATTATTTCATTTCAATAGTAGTGGCAGTAGTACTGCATAGTGAAATTTATGCAAAAATGATGCCATAAGTCTGCCATAGGAATATCCTTAGAAGTAATATAGTAATAAGCTTTAAATATAATATGAATGAAGTAATATGAATAGTGCTGAATTAATGTTCAAATCTAACTATAATTATCATTTCATCATGTTTTGTTAATTTTTGAATGTTTGAATCCAACTTTCGCGTTTAATAGTTTTTAATAGTTCAAGACGTTTAAGTTATTTAAGAATATGAAGATATTTATTTTATTTTTACCTCTGTCCTTTTTATTTTCTTTGTTATCTTTGTTATTGTTTTTGTTTGTTATGTTTTTATGTTCAAAATGAAATAAAACTATTTCTCAGCATAATTTTTTATTTTCTTTTCTCTGGCGTATTTAGAGCTATGAGTTATATATGTATAAATTTTCGAGATCGAGAATTCTCGAAATAATTTCTCGATCTCGAAAAAATCTTGAAACTGTTTTCTCGATCTCGTCTCGAAAAAAAAAGCTAGTCTCGTCTCGATCTCGTCTCGAAATCGAGACGAGACGAGACGAGACGAGACGAGAATTCTCGAAATTTCGAGTGTCTCGTGAAATCCTAGGGATTCCCACACTGTCATGTCCAGAGGAAGGATTTCAACCACCTCCGAAAAAAACAAAAAAACATTTAAATCAAAACCAAGATAAAAACTCAAAGTCGGTCGACCACAAAATATAATGGGAAATTCAAAGAATTTTTGTAACTAGTTTCGGCTTAACAGCCATCATCAGACAAAAGTAATCAGTGCAATATTCAGTGAAAATTTATACAAAAAACCATGTCAGCGCCAAGATTCAGTGTTTGTCTTAACTTCAAGTTGAAGTTAAGACAACCATCTTGGAGGATGATGTTCAACTCTTGCCTATCAATTATGATAGATTGCTTCTTCTGGTGGTCCAGCAAATTTAAAAACCATCAACACAATTTTTTGGTTTGTCTTTACCTCACACTGAATCTTGGCGCTGACATGGTTTTTTATATAAATTTTCACTGAATATTGGACTGATTACTTTTGTCTGATGATGGCTGTTAAGCCGAAACTAGTTACAAAAATTCTTTGAATTTCCCATTATATTTTGTGGTCGACCGACTTTGAGTTTTTATCTTCGTTTTGATTCAAATCTGGACCACTTTGAGCATGGATGATTTCCATAACTGAAAAAACATTTCTACTGGCTCTTTGCCTTACCGCGCTAAAAATCCAACAGGACCCGCACGACCCCTGATCCTTGACCGTCGTTACAGCGCCCCTTTCCCTCCAATCCAGCCGATCTGGCACTCCGTCGACGGCTCCCTGGGTCGAAACGTTGCGTCCGTGCAAATCGCGCTCGCCATACACTTTCGTGCCGAATTTGATCCCGAATAGGCCGTACTTCTCGGTGAACTCCTTGGCTGTGAGGTCCCCGAAGACGTTCATGCCCTTCTCGAACGTCTCAACGTTCCTTTCGAAGCGCCTGTTGTGCTTCCTGATCGCCTTCATGTTCCTACTGAAGATCTTTCGCCTGAAGCGGTCCTCCTTCTTGGTCTTGTATGTTTTGTTGTAGTGAGTCTGGAAGGCGTAACAACAAAATGATGATGAGACTTTCTGGGTGAGGAAGGAGAATTTGATGGAAACCGAAACGATTGGATGCTTGAATGGCATCCTTGGCGTGAGAAGTATATGCCAAAGAATATTGATGAGAGGTCTGGGAAGAAAGACTCATCTTGATAGCCAATAGGTAAAACTTCGTTTATCGCACTCTTATGAGTTCGGAATAAATTTTTGGTGGAACTTACGTATTTTGACCTCCTGATCACGAATCTGAAGTCAAAGCGCGGCGGTCTCAAGTATTTTCGGAGATACGGCCTCTTTTTGTCTCAAAAATGCACCATTTGACATGTCAAATTTCTGCTAGTAGGAATACACAAAATTCACCCTCCTTTGAACCAAAACATTATACACGCATATAATTACTTGTTTCCATCACTTCTCAGCAGAAAAAACTATTATTATTCAAAAAATTCACCCTTCTTTGAAATGTAAACAAAACAATCTTTTTACGCTGATTTTCTGGTAACTTGTATTTATGATGTTGGCAACGTGATTGTTTGGCTCATGGTAAGACGTTGCCAACATCTCAAATAAAAATAACCAGAAAATCAGTGAAAAAAGATGTTTTGTTTACGTTTTGAAGAAGGGCGAATTTTTGTGAAAATAACAATTTTTTATACAAAAAATTGTTGGAAACAAGTGAATGTGAGCATGTGTGATGTTTTGGCTCAAAGAAGGATTAATTTTGTGTGTTTTTATTAGCAGAAAATGGAGATTTGAAATGGTGCATTTTTGAGACAAAATGGGGCCGTATCTCCGAAAATACTTGGGACCGCCGCGTTTTGACTTCAGATTCGTGATCAGGAGGTCAAAATATGTAAGTTCCACCAACAATTTTTTCCGAACTCATAGGAGTGCGATAAACGAAGTTTTACCAGCCAATATGTCCTAATGAGGTTCTTGATCTGGAATGGTCTTCTATAATAGTTTGTTGAATCAATAAATCTTAGATTTCAGAGATAATAAATTAACTCCTGTATAAAATGTGTCATTTAAAGATGACTGTTTTGTCATATTGACAGCGATAAAAAAGGTGCATCGTTTTTTATCACCGATAAAAATGCCTGTTCCTCTTAAGCGTCTACATCTAGTATGCTTACGTTACTTTAATGTCTGCCCTGTCAGTTATTTAGGTATTGTTGATAATTGTAATAATTGATACTGAAACATTACAACATGAGACGTTTTGGGGAAGTTTCGACTCAACAAATAACAAAAAATATAGAAAAAGCAATCTCGCAATCCACAAAAAATACTAAAGCGTCAATATGGCTACAATTTATGGAGTTTTGTCAAGTACGAAATTACGAACTGTCAAAAATAACTACGTTACAAAAAGTTGCAGATATATTAAAGGATTGTGCCTATAATATGAAAAAAAAGGAATGGAGAAGATTATAAAAAATATGAAGTAAAATCAATTTGGAATTCAACTGCGAAGATGATTCAAGAAAAATATTTCAATGAATACAATATTAAATTTGATCCTTTTGCCGACATAACTTTTAAAGAAGCTCGTGATGCGAGAAATGGTAAACGGAAAGGATTACAAGTTATTCCAGAGAAAAGAAAAGTAAGTTCTGTATAGCATTGAACAATAAAGATAATTAATGCTGTTGTTCATTCATATATTCGGTCGTTGATTTATCTTGCCAAAAAACACTCGAGCTTTTCTTTTAAGGATAAATTTTTTTACTCAAAAATTTTTCTACAGTAATTTTTTTCGAAAAACTGACATTTGACAAAATCACTTGACCTTCGAAAAATTACTGATTGGCAAATTTATTTCGTTACGAAAAGAAATTTATCCGATAAAAAAAAGCCCCTGTATTTTTATTGTTCACAAACATATCCTATAGTATAGTATGATGCACATATTCCAAAGTATTGTAGTAGTTTTCGAAATACTCTCCTGGTAACGAAGAATAATGTGTTGGAGAGGACGTTTGTAGGTTTGGATCGCATTCTTGACATAAAAAGTATATTCCGAAGTATACTAATCAAAAGGGAAAAATACTACTTTGATCGCCATCATCATTGGCGTTCACGAATTTTAGATGCTGGAGATGACATACATTCCTCCTTACCATGAGGAACATATGCCAAAGTGTATTAGTCGAAGATTTGTTAGACAGGGCGTTTATTTCTCAATAACATGAACAGGGATGGAGTAGAACTTGTCAAGAAACAGAAATCAGAATTTTTGTGAGGACATTTTCACAATGGACTTCCACTAAAGAATGAAACATAGATATTGAAAACTTCGTGGGATAGTACTGCCAGATAGGCTCTGGAAAAAGAGGCAGTATGAAGTTTACTATCATCCGCAAAGCTTTGGACATTATAACAGGGACACAGTTGCTGCCAAAGTTTATGTTGCAAACACTATTGAAAGCGTGTCAAAAGTATCAGTAAAAATATTTTGATAAGACCAAAAAAGTGTTCAGTAATAAAAGCGCATACGTGATACAGTATGACGTAACGGAGCATGTACGGTTCATACCATCAATTGTTTTTTATCCGTATTATCTAGAAATTTGCTTCTGTCATAGATTTGAGCTTATTATTTCACCTTGTTCATGAAAAAGCTTTACTCTTTCTCTTGTAATTTTACCTTGAATTCTTTCCATTCTTGATCCATGGAACAGCTAACTTCATACAATAAGCAACATAACAGCAACACATTTAACAATATACACTGCATTTTCATCATCACTTTTTGATCGCAAATTCTGGTTACAACTCAACTAACGAACAACTGCGATACCATATTCATTACTGGCCAAACACATTTGGACTTGGCACATAAATTTTACAGGCAGACAATTTTCCGATATCATGATAAAATATTATAAACAAAACCATCTGCGATCAATTTTAGTCAGTCGGAGATTCATTGTGGAATATAATCTTAAAACGATTAAACAAGATTCAAAATAACTTCTGCCACCACTTGTTATCAAATTGCACGATATAATAGGTCAGTGCTATCTGAAATATATACTACGAGAAACTAGTGAACTATGATAAGAAAGAAATCGAATTACAATGTACAGGATGTCCCGAAACAATGTTGCCAATAAAAAAATATTTCACACTTCAGCCAATCCATCTATTGAGAAACTAATCTATAACCTAACCTACACTAACTGACTCACTAACTACATTTTTGACCCACTTGTAACGTCCGATTGATATTTGAGTGATTTGTGTGAAAGTGCACATAACTCCGGGGACGATGCATCATCAAATTTTTTATTAAAAAAAATTAAACTGCGGCTACAATATGGCAAATGAAATTTGTGATAATGCTCCAATTGAATTCAGAGTTGGTATCAGGAAGTTGTTGTAGATGATGAATTTTCTGTCAAAATTCAAAATTGCAGAATAGCGGCTCCATCAAGATTGCGGACGATTCAAAAGTGTGCTGGTCTGTATATTGTGAATTTTTTGTCAAAATGTATGGATTCAAGATGGCAGCTCCAAAATGGCCAACGATTTTTGTAATCATGGTCCGATCATCTTGAAAATGGGTTTTCAGGGTCGCAGATTGAGAATTTTTGTCAAAATTTCTGATATCGAAGATGGTGAGTATGTAATTATGGGCAAATTCAATTCGAATTTGAAATTATTGAGACATTAGATGATTAAACAAAGTTCAATGTCTGAAGGTACTTACGAAATATGATAAACGTAAACATTATTTGAAAAAAGTTTTCGCGGAAAGACAGCATAGCCTATAGATCAAACAATGAAATAAATAATTTTTTCTGCAACCAACTCAAAAGTCGTTCATTTTTGTTCTGAAATCAGCTATAGAAAATAAAGTTTCTCTTACTGACACCAGTAATATGTTGGTATGTTGCTAGGCAACACATTTAGGGCCTTGGAGATAAAGGTGACTTTTTAAATCCTAGGATTTGAAAAGGAGGTACCTTATACTATATCTATTCAGCTGCTAAGTATAAAATGTTGACCTTCCAGTGTTTCCACTCTAATTGTATTTATTATCTCTCAAATGGAAATCGAATCCTCAAATTCTATATATTTGAATCTTTTAAACCAAGAGGTTAGGTTTTAATTCTTCTTCTTATTTTTTTCTTATTGTCCTATTGTTCAACTATGCAGCACCAAAATTATACAATACCATCCCTGATGAATTGAAATGTATGAATGAAAATAGAAAATTCAAGAAACTATTGAAAAAATTAATTCAGCAAAATTCTAGACACATGATACGTAATTTCTTTGATGTATAAAACGTTTTTATTCAAATTCGAGTCTATGCATGGGGATTTCGATAACCGTAAGAGATAGAGGGTTGGTTAAATGGGGGGGGCAAAGTTGCGTATTTCAGAGGTTAATTATATGGATGAAAAAAATCAGACCTAGCTTCTTCAGTTCTGGAGTTATACAGGAAAAATCTAAAATTTCGAAATTCTTCTTTTGCCTATATCTTTTTATTTTACGAAGATTTTTTTTTTAATTTTGTCACTTTGCCGTAGCAACTTCTTGTGGCCTTTTCGAATATCTGAATAAAAATTATATACAGAGGTATGAATTTGGCCACCCTCAACTTGTAATTTTCAAATATGGACCTGTATTTTTTATTGCATTTTTTTGAATGCCAAGTGTCATGTTTCATATTGACGTAGTATTTTCATCTGAATTTTCATCTGAATTACAGAGTTTTTTGGAAATATTATAACGATTACCAGTAAAATTTCAACATTTTTTAAAAATTTTCTTGTATAACTCCAGAATTGAAGAAGCTAGGTCAGATTTTTTTCATCCATTTAATTAACCTCTGAAATACGCTACTTTGCCCACATTTAACCAACCCTCTATCTCTTACCGTTATCGAAATCCCCATGCATAGACTCGAATTTGAATAGCCCTGTATATTTATTCTCTGTTTATTTATGAAATATACGAGTTCTTGATAAAATTTGATATTGTTATAAAAACTCATTGTCTTTGGTGCAATTTTGTCTTCATTTTATTGTTATGAATATTTCTAATTATCTGTTCACTACACCATTTCCAATTTTAGTTCAAAAATGGTCAATAGTATTTCCAAATAGTCATTTGGATTTCAAGAAGCATCAATTGTATTCCATAATTATCAATTCAATTTCAAAAAGTAACACTTCAAATTCCAAAATAGTCATTTGTATTTCCAAAAATATCAAATGTATTTCAAAATGCATCATTTGAATTTCAAAACTGAAAAAGCACAGGCAACTAAAACTGAAGAAATATGGTTTCGATGGGGTGGTTTATTCTTGGATTGAGAACTATTTAACAAATAGGTTTCAGGTAACAAAACTTAATAATTCAACATCGAATCCAGAATTGAACAACATTGGTGTTCCTCAAGGAAGTGTACTTGGGCCACTACTTTTCATTATCTATATCAATGATTTAGGCAACGTTCTACAAAAATGTAAAATTCACTTTTTTGCAGATGACACACTCATCTACTATTATGGTGAAGATTTTATTGAAGTGGTGCAAACAATTAATTTCGAATTGAGAAAGATGTCTGGGATGTTTAAAATTAACAAATTGAAAGTGAATGAAACTAAGTCGAAATTTATGTTCATTGGTAATCCAGTTTTACGTGCTAAATTCTCAACCCTTAATTTGAGTATCAAAATAAATGACCAGTGCCTAGAAAGTGTGAATGAAATCAAATATTTAGGTTTCATACTGGATAATGAACTGAAATTCATTAGCCACATGGATTATATATGCAAAAAAATAGGTAAAAAAATTGGTTTTTTGAGAAGAATTTCATCATTTTTATCAATGTACGCTAGGCTCACAGTTTACAATACACTTATTCTACCACATTTTTATTACTGTTCCTCATTAATTTATACCGGATGCTCCAAAGCAAATTTTGATCGGTTACAAGTCATTCAGAATAAAGCTATGAGAGTAATTTTGGGTTGTAATAAGTATACTAGTGTGGAATTGATGACGAATTGTTTAAATTGGTTGAAGATCGATGAGTTTCTTTATGTACAAACCATGATATTTATTTTTAAAATCGTGAATAACATCCTACCTCAATACTTACAGTGTCAACTGGTTCCCATTTCACAAATACATGAAATTGGTACAAGATTAGCATGTTCGATGAATTTTTATGTTAAAACGAGCAATAAAATGAGTTCAATGAGGAATTTATTTCATAAAGGAGTAATACAATTCAATCATCTACCGCAATATATAAAAAATAGTAAGAACGAAAATGTATTCAAAAAATCACTGATTGCTCATCTGAAAAATAATCCGACAGGGATTTAGTGGTCCTATATTCATTCTTATTTGGAAATCTGTACCTATTTACATACATTTTTATATTTACATACTTGTATATTTGTTTATTTATTTATTTATTTATTTATTTTTACACTATGTTGTTATTTATATATTTTTTTTTATTGGCTTGGCATTGTCCCCCTTGTTGTAAACATTATCTTTGATAAATAAAGCATTACTACTACTACTAAAGGTTAGATGGGGTGTAAGGTGATATTTTCATTCACCCTGTTGTAGGAACGCACCTGGTTCCTATCATATATCACATATTAGATTGTAGTAGACTGATTTCGAAATAAAAATTATAAGATTTGAAATTGAAATGATGGATTTTGACACATTTTGAAGTTGAATTGATAATTTTGAAATAAATTTGATACTTTTTGAAATTAAATTGACTAATTTGAAATACAAATGACGTATTTCGAAGTTGAATTGATAATTTTGAAATACATTTGATACTTTTTTAAATTAAATTGACTAATTTGAAATACAATTGATACTTTTTTAAATAAACTTGACGCTTTTTGAACCACAATTGGAAAAGATGTAGAATGTAGCAGACTGATTTTGAAATAAAAATTATAAGATTTGAAATTAAAATGACGGATTTTGAAATTGAAATGGATTTTTCGAAATTGAATTGAATAAGTTGAAACAATTGACGCATTTTGGAATTGAATTGATAATTTTGAAATACATTTGATACTTTTTTAAATTAAATTGACTAATTTGAAATACAATTGATACTTTTTTAAATAAACTTGACGCTTTTTGAACCACAATTGGAAAAGGTGTAGAATGTAGTAGACTGATTTTGAAATACAAATTATAAGATTTGAAATTAAAATGACGGATTTTGAAATTGAAATGGATTTTTCGAAATTGAATTGAATAAGTTGAAACAATTGACGCATTTTGGAATTGAATTGATAATTTTGAAATACATTTGTACTTTTTGAAATTGAATTGACGCTTTCTGAAATACAATTGGAAAAGGTGTAGTCATATTTCGTCATTATATTTTCTCGAAACAATGTTTTAGTCACTTATCGAGTAGATTATTTGATTACAGTTTTGTTTTATTTGTATCATTGTATGATCGTATCCAAATGTAAATAAATATTATTATTATTGTCCCTTCCTGTCAGAAAGTTGGTTAGATTTGCAATGGTGGTTCTTTCACTAACAACTAGATATATTTTTTTTTGTTGCAGAAAAAGTAGCATGTTTCACTCGGATTAAAAGTGTCTATGTTTGACTCAATAAAACAATGTACTATTTCCATTCCAGCGCATTTGTATGAGTTTTTCATTAATATTTTTTGATTTTGTTCATGTCCTTTATGATCTAGCCGTGTGGGGCAGACACTCTGTATGTACACGGGGGGAAAATAACATAGAACCAACTTTTCTCCCGTCGGGTAAGTACATGTTCGGAGCGGTTCAAATTTTTGTTGCAGAACAAAGTGCAATCAGGATACCCTTTGATGGTCGAATAGGTGCGACCATCCTGAAGAATAATTACCGTTCCAGCTGGACGAATCCGGGTAACAATCGTCTGACTCGCTATATTGACGGCGGCGATCATTTTCATAATTCATAATTTCATTAATTTGTTACTCGGGGCTTTGTCACGATTTTATGTGGAATATTATCGGGTTACCGGAGTTAAATTATCTCTCCGGTAATTATTGGTGAGCCGAAGAATTTATTAAATGCATAATTAATGGTTAATTACCGATGAATATAATTCCAGACAATTTCAGTCCAATCTCGGTTTGATCGTTAAACCGTTTTTATTTTCGTTTTGTTCCTTTTTGCATTTCGAAGATTGGTATCGTGGAGCCATGTGGGATTATAACGAGCGGGTTTGAAAATTGTGGAAAAATTCCCGGTTCATCAAGATGCCCGCTTTTCAAGACGTCATTTCGTGACTTCTATACAACTGGTTAAAATAGTATATTACACAACAAGTGTGGAATGTGACATATTTCACACGAGTAGTCGTTTAGCACGAGCCGCGTAGCGGTGTGAGTGCGGAAACGTAACGAGTGAAGGAAATGCGCTTTCCAACGAGTTTTGTACACTATATTTCCTACGACTGCGAATACTTTCATTTCGCCGGAAGTCTTGTCAAAAATGTAACTTGAGCGGTCTCTATAATTTCACGTGGCATTGATTCGATATCAAATACTGTTTATTTCCATATTCAGGATGATATTTGAATACTTCTCCGACAATTCCTCATTATGTGAATTACTGATTGATGAGTTAGTTTAGTTTGGACAAATTTCATTGATATTGACACCAGCGTACATAACAAACCTTGACACCATTCGCCTGCTAGCGCCAGTAATCACGCAACCAGGAATACAGAACCATAGAAGTATGTAGTTCGGCAAGCGCGTACGAGTTACTCGAGTTAGTGCGTCCTTGACTCCTCGCAAACATCTGGGATACCAAAGAATCTTCTCTTTGGTGATACTGTGATATCAAACTGATGCAAGCAGCAAGCCGCACATAAAACTGTAGCCGTATTCTTTTGAATGATCTCACCTGCTGTCATCAACATCGAAATAGTTCCAGCAAAGAGTATAGGTTCCAGTTTTGAAGTAAATTCAGAGGTTATGTATCAGACACATTGAAATTAATAGATGGAGAATTCTCGGTATAATTCGAAACGAGACAGAAATTTCAATAAATAATATGAATTTGATTTGAGAACGCTTATATTGACAGTGAATACCTTCACAATATACCTAATTATTTCTATCAATTCAGGCGACCGTTGTGATATTTTCCATATCAACACTAGTGCTTTTTTCATACAAATAAACAATACCATGGTGATATGAGCTACTTTCTGAATAACAAAACAGTGTAATTATTGACGTTTTCATAAGTGGTCTTAGGAAGAAGTAGCTTTCAACTCTTTAAAATCCCAACACAAAATTGACGTTTTACATGGACTGTATGTCATTGAGTGACAGCATTAGCAATCTTGCGCGGAAATATTGAAAAAATATTCGCCTCTAGCATAAGTACCTATAAACGAACTTATATTCTCTTGCATGATTGAAAATAGTGACTGTGAATTATCTCAAAAGGCATCTCATCTGTAGCAGAAAGATCAGAAATTGTAGATTTGAATTTCCTACCAGAGAAATCGAGGAAGAGTATCAATTATGATATGATAGATTCATGACTTGGTGCAATGAAATGCTTGAATGCTAAATATATCAAAGTAAGTATTCTCAACTTGTCGCATTTCTCAGAAAAGATCAGTCCGTTGAATATAATGCAAAAATCATGTTTTACTGAAAGAGGTACAGGGTCGTCACACGTATATTTTGAACCCCCCTTAACTTTCCATCTATTGTTCAATTTTTATTTTCAAAAAATGATCCTATGTAATTTTTGATGTAGATTTTATATATGTGAATAGAAAAACAATTGAAGATCTGAAAAAAAAGTTATGGGCTTCAAATATATTTATTCAAATGGAACACCCTATATATTTTTTGAAAATAAAAATTGAACTATAAATAAAAAAGTTAAGGAAGGGTTCAAAATAGACATGAAGACCCTGTACATTTCAATTATATTTTTATGGTATTTTGAGAAGCACCATCAGTAGTAGAGTAGTAGTAATAAAGTATCTAGCTTTCTTTTCTAGGAAATGCGTTTATAGAAAAAAATGTGTGTGTATTCCGAACGCAAAATGTGTTGCCGCTATTGTTATCAACATATCGATTGATTCTTCATCAATCTGCATATTCTCAGTTTTTATGTGTTTTCTTGTGAGGACTTTGGAATGTTCACAGTTTATACATAACCAGCTGAGAAGGAGATCGGACACAACTGAAAAATGAAAATATTTGAAGGGGTGGAAAAGACTGGGAAGCTGTGAAATAGAGAACATCCGTGTGAGAGAGTGATTGAAGAACAGAAAACAAGCTCAGTACCATTTGAGTAAAATAGAGATATCGCATTGTAGATAAATGCATATTATTCTATTCTTATTGCGTTTTCAACAGCGTCTTGTTTGGAGCAGTCGACTGTTCAACAAATCCATGTGTGGGTGAAATTTCTCGTCTGAAAACAACAACAAATGATCACTGAAAAACTTGAACGACCTGCTGGTAGTAAATCAAATCACAAATAAATTGGAATAGCCTAACAGTGGCAGCTCTAACAAACCGGCCCAACTACTGGTCCAGCGTTAACTGACTTACCATAAACAATCTGCGTTATGCAAACATTTCCTTGAGAGGGTTTCGAGGGAAAATGGGATCCATTGCTGGTTCGAATAGAGGAAAAATCGCTCCAAATTCTTCGATTGCCAGGTCGTTGATGATATTCTTACCGGTGATGATGATGGCAGTGTGAAAGTCTGACCACATGAAATTCACGGTGGCTTACCACCTCTAAACAACGATCAATAATGCCATTAGTAAAACCTCTATGGAAGTGAGAAACGATGTTTTGGTCCGAGGTCAAACCACTGACCTCTAACCAGGGACGTGGAGATTCAAAACAAGAACTTCCATCAACATTATATTTCAATTCGATGAAGCTTTCCAACCAATCTATTGATTAAATTCACATAGGTAGTCGCTATATTAAAAGTATCGGCTTCGTCATGAATAGAACATGATCAGGAGGTGTTTCTAGATCTAGATTTCTAGATATCTATACTCCACTATTCTTGTGGCCACAACGTATGAAAGTAAAACTCTTGCGAATTAATGATACGGCCTTATTGGAGCTGTTTGAAATGTCAGTTGAAGGGTATTGTGGGTTTTATTGAAACACTTATCAGTGCTAGTGAAGATAATATCATTGTTAATTCAGTTAATAGACAATCAGGACCTCACAGGGGACTCCAGATGGAATGATACATTGTTAATTTTCTTTCCTAGTGGTTCCAGAACTTCTAAGATAACAAAACACTCACCAAATCTCTTTTATTTCCTAGGACCCCATATCAAACTATTACACATCCAGTTATTTCTCATTCCAACGTGTTTTCCTAAAAGGATCTTCCCATCCCGTTTTTTGCGCTATTTCAAATGATAAAAAAAAATGATTTCGCGGAATCCTGGTGGCTTTTCAACGGAATTTTTTCGCTTGGTTCCCACTTCAGGAATCGCTAGTGCATATCATGTATTCCAAAGATAATAGTAATACTCTCCGATTCCTGATACGCCACTGCGGAGTACCTGTCGTACCAAGGAGGGACCCAAAGAACAATTAACGCGAACCGATAATTAAAATCGGCCCCAAGGACTTTCAGTCCTTCGTCCGCCGACTCACCAATTATCCTGACAAATTAGTGTGTGGCCTGCCACTATTTGCTGGGCTGGTTGTTGGTTTATAGACTAATCATAATATACAACGAAACGGAGGTTAGGTTGATGGAGGAGCTGATAAAAATGATTAACCGTACGTATGCATTGCATTGCATTTATTATATTTCAGTTTAACTTATAGATACTTCTTTGGGATTGAAATCTTCAAGACTCCAAATACTTTCTTTTCGCGGAAAGTCTAGTCAAAAATGTAACTTGAGCGGTCTCTAGAATTTCAGGTGGTTTTGATTCAATATCAAGTACTGTTTATTTCCATATTCAAGATGATATTTGAATACTTCTCCGACAATTCCTCATTATGTGAATTACTGATTGATTGAGTTAGTTTAGTTTGGACAAATTTCATTGATATTGACACAGCGTACATAAACAAACTTGACACCATTCGCCTGCTAGCGCCAGTAATCACGCAACCAGGAATACAGAACCATAGAAGTATGTAGTTCGCAAGCGCGTACGAGTTACTCGAGTTAATGCGTCTCTTTGCAAACATCTGGGATACCAAAGAATCTTCTCTTTGGTGATACTGTGATATCAAACTGATGCAAGCAGCAAGCCGCGCATAAAACTGAAACTTTTGAATGGTCTAACCCTCTGTCATCAACATCGAAATAGTTCCAGCAAAGAGTATAGGTTCCAGTTTTGAAGTGAATTCAGAGGTTATGTATCAGACACATTGAAATTAATAGATAAAGAGTTCTCGGTATGATTAAAAACGAGACAGAAATTTCAACAAATAATATGAATTTGATTTGAGAACGCTTATATATTGACAGTAAGTACCTTCACAATATACCTAATTATTTCTATATCAATTCAGGCGACCGTTGTGATATTTTTCATATCAACACTAGTGCTTTTTTTCTTTCAAATAAACAATACCGTTGTGATATGAGCTACTTTCTGAATAACAAAACAGTGTGATTATTGACGTTTTCATACGAGGTCGTCGGAAAAATAATCATCCCATCATCCGTAAGTATACATCAGGTTCATTCAAGACCAGGGTCTATTAGAAGTTGCTGTTGAAAATATGTGAGTTGAAAGCGTCTCTTTTGGAAAAAGAGTGTTCCCCAAGGATCTGTTTTGGCACCAGCTGTCATAGGGACCAAGCGAAGACAGATCTTCAGCGTGAATGAAGATCCTCAGCAGAGTTTACCAAAACTCAAGGTTTTATTTTTCTCTAAGAAAGTGGACCTTACTATAGAAAACATCGTGGAAAAGTAGGCGCGGGGCTTGAAAAGGCTCAGTTCTATCGCTTAGTTCGTTCTGTCGGATAGGGAATTTTTTTTAATCGCAAATCATGTCTATTATTCAACCGGAATTCATGGAAAACTGATCTTCACTGCGACTGTGAATCAGCACAATTAAGGGAAACATTTCCGGAAAGAACCGTCCAAAAACCGGAGGAATTACGAGAATCATCAGGGCGATTGGCGACTGTTTGGAGCCTCACCTGATTAATAATCTAGTCAGCCACGACCCAAAACCCCGAAAATTACTCTGATTCCAAACGAATTAAAAACCGAAACACATAATAATTGCAAGCCCGTGATTACCGAGCCTCTCACGATTCCTGTAGGGGCGACATCCTGATCGGTATCGGCCGGATTTTGGCCTCTATTGACTAGAAGTACCGGCAGAGCAAAGTGGCCGTTATTACCTACTAATTCGGACGCAATTAAATTTTGGCCGCAATTATCTCATTTTGTGGCGTCTGCAGGGACCATCAACAGACGAAGGAGTCGAAGAATAGTTGAGGAAATTATTGGGTGAATGGAGTGGCTGTTGATGCACATCCTGTGTGTGACTGGGCGATTGAAAGCTCTGGTCTCGTTGGATTTTTAGAAGTTATCACTGTTATAGTGGTGTTATTACCATTTTGGTTATGGCTCTTTTATTTTGGAGCGCATTTCATGTTTCATTTCCCAAACAAAAAATCCGAATGAAAACTAAAAAGAAATGGATAACGAAAGGAATAAAAAACTCATGTAGGAACATGAGGGCGTTGCATTACATTAGAAAATATCATCATGACGATTTCTTTATCAACTATTTCAATAAATATAGAAAGGTATACAGAGCAGTTATCAAGAAAGCAAAAGACATGTATTATCTCTCTAGGCTAAAAAATGCAAAAAACGCAACAAGGGAGACTTGGAGTATAGTCAATGAACTAAGAGGAAAATCTCTTAACAAAGAAACTCAGTGGTCCATAGAGTCTAATCAGTTTAATTCATTTTATTGTAACATCGCACAATCTCTGACGCAAAACCTAAACACTGGCCAGAATCCTCTCTCATATCTGAAAGAGAATGACATTATCTCCTCCTGTATTTTTTATGACACCAATGTATCAGAACTGAGGGAGGTGTTCAAATCGATAAAAAATCAAAATGCAGCGGGTTATGATGAGCTCTCAATAAAAATATTTAAAAATCTTCCTGAATCAGCTTTGATAGTTCTCTCAATGCTGATTAATAATGATTTCAAAAATGGCACATTTCCCGAATTCCTGAAAACAAGCGTGATTATTCCTATACACAAAGGAGGTGATACTCAAGATCCATCCAACTTCAGACCCATATCTCTTATTCCGACCTTGGGTAAAGTAATTGAAAAGCTCGTAAAAACTCGCCTAATAAAGTACCTCGAAGCAAACAAATTATTCAGCAGTAAACAATTTGGATTCAGAAATAATATGAACACTTCTGATGCCATGTTTAATTATCTAGAAATGGCATACAACAACATCAATGTAGGAAAAAACGTGGCGACAGTATTTTGTGACATGACAAAGGCGTTTGATTGCGTCAATCACAAAGTACTGCTGCAAAAACTTTCTCATTATGGCATCAGAGACATGGCATTGAAGTGGATGGAATCGTATCTGACAGGAAGAAACCAACTAGTTAAAACCGACCATACATCTAGTTTATTAAACATCACTTGGGGAGTACCTCAAGGGTCAGTATTAGGTCCGTATCTTTTCCTACTATATATAAATGATCTATCTTTCCTAGATATATCTGGCTCCTTCACTTTATTTGCCGACGATACTACAATTCTATGGCACTCTGAAGATGTAAATTTGCTTCGTACGAATGTTACAAAGGACCTATATAAAATAAAATCATGGTGCGACGCAAATTTTCTATGTTTGAATTTTAATAAAACGAAATTTCTAACATTCAGATGTTTTCTTCCGGATATAGAATTGGGGACTGACTCTGTACTATTTGACAACAATATAAAATTCTTGGGACTGAACATAGATACTGATTTGAAATTCACAAGTCACATAGATATACTGAACAAAAAAATATCGTCAGGATGCTTTGCTCTCAGATCTACAGCTAGAGAGTTAGGTTATACTGCGGCAAAAAATGTTTATTTTGCTCTTATTGAGTCAAACTTGAGATACGCAATTCAGTTCTGGGGATCATGTAGTAAAGAACTATTTGACGGTGTATTTTTGTTGCAAAAGCGGGCGATGCGTTACTCGTGCCAAGTGAATATGTCGACTTCTTGTAAACCTCTCTTTTTGAGACATGAAATACTGACACTAACTTCAATTTACGTGTTAGAAGTTACATGTCTCATTCACAAGAATAAATCCTTATACAGGAATAACAACCGCACCGCACGTAATGCAATGAATCTATCACTGATCATTCCCAAATCCACACTGATTAAAGACTCGATAATTTACAATGGTGTCAAAATGTATAATAAGTTACCTGCAGACATAAAGATCTTGGATTCTCTCAAAACATTTCGTAAAAAGTTACATAAAAGACTGATAAGTAAAGCATATTACAATTTGACGGAATATTTTAATGACGAAGCGATATGATACTGTTTGTGTCTATATGTAATTTTTTGAATGTATATTTATTTATTTGAATATGATTATTTATATGTAATGTTTGTGTTTTAACCCGTGTTTGTCAATAAGGTTTCTGTATCTTGGACAATAAACACATACTCTCTCTCTCTCTCTCTCTCTCATTTCAACTATATGTCGAAAAAAATATAAAAAAAAAATCTACTTTTTCACACGAATCTCATCTGTCAACTGCTGCTAAGATCACCATTTATAATACCATAATACAGCCACATTTTGATTATTGTAGCACTCTGCTTTATGGTTGTGAATAGAATAAAATTATGGCATTACAAAAACTGCAGAACCGAGGCAAGAGAGTGATTCTGAAATGCAATCTTTATTTTAGTATCTGTCTCATGCTTGATACATTGAGTTGGTTATCTATAAAAGACAGATTTTACAGGACTTCAATGATATTTATTTTCAAGATAATTACTAACATGCTACCCAACTTATTTTAAGGAATTTATAATTTATCGAAATAGTTCACATGATTATGAAACAAGACATAACGATGACTTCCACCTGCCAAGATGTAATTTATCGAACTCCATGAGAATATTATTGTTGAATGAAAATAATAAGTTACCCCAAGATATAAAGAATGCCACAAATCTCTATCAGTTCAAATCTGAACTGACAGCCTATATTAAATTAAATGTAATATGATAGTGTAGATCTATATAGTAGATATGTACCTTAAACATTTTGTCTCAGTAACTAGTATTGTGAAATATTAGGATGTATTCCTATATTGAAATACATTCATTCATTCATTCATTCATTCTTACTATTTTCTACAGCATACTCATGTATGTAATTGCAGTTGTATGACAGACAGCTTGGTAAAAATCTAGTACCAGAATCGAAGAATTTCATGTAGTTTTTATAACCTCATATCATATTACAGTCATAAAATCTAACTGAAATGGACCTTCTAACATTCTTATTGATATCACAATTGATACAAACATCAAAACGATAAGCAGTTGGATCCTAAGACATTATTCAACAGCTGAATACTCATCACAAATTTTAAATCTTCAGGATTCACCAGAATCTTCTGCAGATAAGATTACTTTCTAGTTCTATTTAAAAAAACTAACTTTTGTTCATATCTAAATGATTAAAAAAAATGTATAAGAGACAGTCTTCACTTTTTCTTCAAGTAGAAAGATAGCTGTGATACAGGGGGGTCCCAAAATGCAATATTTTCAACTTCACCCTGTATACTTACCCCGAAAATGGAGTAGTACATGAAAGTTTCGTCTTCAGTATCGTGAGTTTCTCAAAAAAAGTAGCCAGCGTTCGTGAAGGCCGCAAATCTCTATATCTTCAAAAATAAGCGAGATATCCCGTAAAGACATTGAAAATGAGACAGCCTGTAGATAATATCCAGTTTCTGTAGTACAAGAATACACTTAAAAAACCATCATTGAAGATATTCAACTATTTCATGGATCTTTTACCGAACTTCCCTATATATTTTTGCCTCATGCAATGTGTGTCCATCTATATAATTACCATGTAACAGTAATTTATTTCCAAATATATTATTACTTCTCAGGTCAGGTTAGGAATTCCATCCTACCATAATATCTTGTCGTAATTGAATTATTATTGGTAGGTTCAAGAAGTATAGGCAGCTCTTCAAACGAGAAAATACAAATATATTTTCCCAAAAAAACAACCACTGAATTTTAAACGAATTTAGACATTACTTCGGGAAACTACTATGCATATATACATTAACGAAATTATACAAACAAGTCATATTTTGTTTAACAAAGCTGGTGAATTTGAGTAATGTCAACCTCTTTACCAAAAAAATACATGAATAATATAACACTAATATGTAATTGCAGTAACTGCATAAACAACAGTATAAAATATCCATAAAGTATAAAAGTTTTCAACTACCCCTTCACTATTTTTCAGAATCTCACACAATGCTTACGAGTATAAAATTTGTAATAAGGATCAGAATGTGAAAACTATTGAGTAGAATTGATTAACTTGCCAAGAGGATACCTATTGAATCAGAATATAGAATTCAAATAAATGGTTTGTAGGTCAGTATAATACAGATTCATAAAAGAAAGGTGGGATTGCATGAACATTTTCAAAATCCAAATATCCTTTTAGGCTTATACTGAATCATCCTGTTCTGCTGCTTAACACATCCTGATAATGACATTGACACATCATTTTCCTATCCGCACGTGTGTTGCTAACGGCACAATAGACATTCCTAGAGTGATTACGTAACTAGTATGAATATCCATAATTATCTTCCTTTATCTCAAACTCTCGAGATTTCATTTAAGGCGACGATAAAACAATAATTAAGAATTAATTAACTGGAATTATGTATTCATAATTCTGGTTGACCTTACTGAGTTAATGATACGAAATGGAATTTGCATGTTTTTGAAGATGTAATTAATATAAATCAACAAGAATAATTCTCAGATTAGAATAGCATGATCGGATCAATAATTTGTAGACTGAATAACTATATCTGACCTGCACATTCTTCTATAGATACCAATGTACCCTTTCAAAAAAAATAATGTGATGTAAAGTTGTATGTTTATGGGATAATAAAACCCACATCACAATCATGATGAATATCAATCATTCAAGGGACATCGAATATTTCTTTTTTTCACGTACTGGGTGTCCTCTAATATTTTGACATCGGTACTATCTTTTGGCACTTCCGAAACAGAAAAATGCGAATCGTAAATTGGATAAAAGACTTTTTTTTTGAATGGAACACCACGTATATTTTCGACTATAGTGAAATACTCCTTACTTCTATTTCCAAATATAGGTACATATACTACTATTTCCTCGAGCCATTTTTCACCTATTTCAATTTCAATGAAAATCACCAATACAGGAATAACATGGAAACCAGACTATAAAACAGACAAGTGAACTTCTGACACTCAAAATTAGATTAAATCAGATCAGATTAAAAAAAAGATTTTCGGTTAATCTAAATATTGTTTATCTTGATATTGAAATCTTGATAAGTGACCGTTTTGTTTCTGATTGATGTAGAAATCATATCAGCTTCATGCAAAGGAACCTACCCTGTATAATTCAAAAAACGACATGAAGAATGATGACTATATCGAAAATAAGAATATCCGTTTTCTTTTTTACACCCGCAATAACTTGTACCAACCAGGGTATCGGATGTTAATAAATATGCTAATACAGACAGCATTTCTTGTTTTTTTCACAATACACATTATGGTGTCCGAAATTTATTACCAATAAATTTCACCTAACTTGTTTTATATTTATATAGACATTCTCGACGCCACAGTGTTATCTGAACATTCATTAATTTGAACTCTGGTATTTCCTAATTTACGACGCGACCTTATAATTTCTTGCTCATTCACAAAAGTATACTACCCACAACTTATCCTGTTATCTCAGTTTCACAAATAATATGCACCAATGTTAATTTCAGAACTTGCGTCATCCTGAGATCATCTGATTCGTCACAATACATTTTCGAAATAAGACATCATGAACACATCCCTTGTGAATGGAGTTTGTTCGGAGGACATCAGTTGTTATCCCTGTTTAGAAAGTTGTCAACACTGATAAGTCTTCGAAGTTCAGGTCGATCAACACCGTCCCAGTCTACGAGAAGGTTCTGGAAGTCGTGGTGAAAAAGCAACTTCACCCTTACTGCGATGAAATAGTGGATTGTTTTATTGGACACTTTGTTTGGCAAGCGATTTCTGCGTTTGCGAGTCAAACAAAGATACTTTTGATCCGAATGAAACATGCTATTTTTTCTGCAACCAGAAGAATTGATGTCTAATTTAGGGAATGTGAATAAAATAGCCACCAATGTGGCTTACAACAATCTAACCTTGACCAATTTTCTGGTAGGAAGAGGTCAATTAATCGAAAACGAAGAAGAAGAACTAACCTTACCTCTCATTTTACATGTAGAATTTTCTTGTACATGTGATATTTGTGAAGGGATGGTGGAATCCATTGGAGTGGAAGTATTGGGAGTTCATCATTTTATATATAAGCTAAACTGAATGGATTGGAGCTAATCCCAGATTCACCTCAAATGTTGCTCAATAAAGTCCGTGTCTCACAGTAAAACTGTTTGATCAAATTTGTTCGACGTGACGTCATTTCTATCCATTTGATAGAAATGTTTGAAATGTGCAGAAATCCTGTTCAAATATTTCAATAATTTTTCAAGAAATCAGATTGGTAGATCCAAATAATTATTGAGACTACCTCAGTTCTCTATTGAACTGTGTTTTCAAAACATGGAATATACATGTAGGTACTTATTATCAATTGAAAGGGATGACGAGTGATTCAGAACACCTACCAGTTATTTGGCCGTGAGAATTACTAGCAAATAGCAATATCATTCAATGCATCTGACATCTTATCTCTCTTATGGTGATCTTTTTGTCTGATGTTATACAAAATTCCTTTGCTTCTATATAGGTCTGTTAGGAACGTTCCTAGCTCATAGGTCCAATTTCAAGCTGCAGACATTTTCAACAGTCCAAAACTCAAGTCAAAGTATTCTGACATTTCGATTTTCTGTGTCAACAAACAACCCTAACCTTACTTTTTCATCAAACAAGTAATATATTAAGAATATGTTCTAATTTCAGCTGCTGTTTGATGTGACGTCATTGATGACATTTTGTTGTGTAAGTATGAGACACGTCAACTTCTAGAGCTACTTTAAGAACAATAATGAACGACTTTAGAGACATATTGGTGCCTATAATCAGGCGAGCTTTCGTATCAGGCATTCATGTGGGTCTTTGGAAAGTGGTGATATATTTTTAGATCTCAAGCGTGCTTCTGAATAGAAGAATTGCATGGAGTAGTCATCAAAAGGGGACGGTTTATAACTGGTTTCGTTTATATTCATCAGATAGGTTTCAGAGAACCAAATATAAATATTGTATGCCCAAATGAAAATTGGACAAACTGTACACTCAATATAATATAATTTTGTGGATGGTACCCATAGTTTCCGACGATTCCTTTCGAATTTGTGATTTTTTCATGTATAATTAACATTACGTATCTACCTATATAGATATTCACTTCTTTATCCGTATTTGCAGAGGCATTTCCACAGCATGATTTCTTCGGTTCGGTCCATATCATCATTCGGACGTTATTCCCTATTTTCTCCCTGTGCGTGCTGACTGGTTGAAGGCGGATAGAAAATCAGTAGAAAATAACGGTTCTCGTATTAAAAGATTCCTACTCCGGACTACCCTGCACATATGTATCCATGCGGCACCAGGGCAGTATTTCACCATTAGAGCCGTTAGCGTCTTCCAAATGAAATACTGACCGGGATATCATTGCTGGGATTATGGAGTTGGATGGACAAAAATTATCTCAGCGTTGGGGTATTGTATTATAGTTGGATGCTGAAAGGTTTTTTCAGGGCAGCTAGGATGAAAATTAGGATTTGGATATCAGAAAAAATTCTACTCTCTCAATTTGGCTGAAGGTGCTGGGACGTAATGAAGGGATGAACAAATTGAAACATACTCAACAAATGATGCAATAAATGAACGGGTATTTTACAGATTCAGTCAGCAGATAATGGATTTATGCAAGAATATTCATAGAATAGTTATTTGTCGCAGTTGTATTGTGTTTTCATAATTTCAAGCAATGAAATGGTGAGTGATTAATATTACTTTCCATGGTAAAATTATATTATTTAGCCAAGGTGGGATTATAATTAAAAGTTGGATTTCATTGGAGGTATCATTATGGCCTGAAACGACTCATACTCCCAATATCAGAGATGGCAGATCAATAGAAAATGAGATAATAACAAGTGTGGAAAGTGATATATTTGAGTAGGTACACTTCATGCCAGTAATCCTGCAACACAAAATACATGAGTGAAATGATTTAACATCAACCGAGGAATATAATATAAGATACGTTAATCGCAAATGTATATGACACATAATCATAACCTGAAAAGAGGCAGGAACTCTGATGAATAATAAGTGGTCTGAAAAAAAAATTATTGTGACAGTGAGATAACAACTAATATGATTTTTTCTATCCATATACATGCCAGCGTGCGATTTTGTTTAATTTTAGCACGTGTGCTTTTTTATTTCAAATAATAATGCCATGGTTCTATGAGCTACTTTCAATATCAATTCAGTGTGTATTATGACGTTTTTTAGGAAAACATATATACTATATAGGGTGTACCAATTATACTCCGAAGTTCCATACCTCCGTTGTCTTAGGAAATTTCAAGTAAAATTTATAGATATATGTACTCCATCTACATTTTCTTCAATACATAATATGGGATGTTTCATAAATCTCCAGAATTTCAAACTCATGTTTTTTTCAAATTTCAATACCTCTTATTGTTCCTGTCAACAATATAGAGTTGGATTCTACAAGGTACTTTTTAAAATATGTCCACTTTTATGTGAACATCTTAAATCTTCACCCTGTTTTATTCAAAATTACTTTATTTCACGAGTGAAATAATGAAAAATACGATCTTGAATCAATTATATTTCATTTATTGATTATTAAGGTGTCAGTGTATAATGTCGAATCATTTCTTTTATAAAAAATGTCTGTAATTCTGATTCTAAATTAATGTGATAGTGGATGAAACATTGTATGCGTGTTTTAGATACATTTTTGATCTTGCGCGGCCAAAATGCTATCTTACACACTTTTTTCTATTTTGGTTGTATAATGAAGTCATTGTGCAACGCAAATGCGTATCGAAATAGAGGCTATTTCTATGCGTGTCGAAATGGCATTTATTTCGATACGCGTTTTTTATTATTCGGAGATTGGTACAATCGAACTGTCAAATGATAGTCAGAAAGAGTTAGGCCCAGTTTACTTCTGAGCGATTTTGGATTTGATGATACTAGCAGTGAAAAACTCAATGTTTTTGTTGGTAAATTCTATTTCAGAGTGTGATTTGATTTGAATTGATCGATAAAAACAATTTGAAAATAATAAATGGCACTGAAAATCAAGACTAATTCATGAGATTTGGTGGTTTGGTAGAATTTTCAGGTATCCCAAAGGATTTTCAGGGTGTCAATATCGAAGCATCCAAATTTGTCTCTAGGCACCATAATAGAATATTATCCCCGCACTCCTAGATATCGCATTTCCATTACAATTCCTCCGCGATGATGAGACAGACTCAAACAATTCCAATTTCATCAATACCATCATCAGTATTGCAATCGAAATCGGATAGATCTCCTATCGTAATATTTCTCGGAAAATTATCGTATGTTAGAGCGGATGGAAATCGTGATGTGGCGGGTAAGCACGTTTTTAATTTCTTCACCGTTGTCATTTCACTTTTGCTCGAGCTCGCCACATTTCCAGATAATTCCGGCCAATTTGTTGGGCTCCGGCTGATTTATCTTTATCAGAATTTATGTACACACAGACGTACGTCGAGGGGGTTGATTGTTTACCTTCCCCAACCCCAAAATGATATTTGGTCGTGAGAGATAGAGAAGAAATGGATGAATGTCTCTGTCGGTGTGACTTCATCATGAGAGATATTGCTGCATCAACTTCTGCCTAATGTAGTATCATTGTTCAAGATTGATGTTACTCTTGTCTTTGGCTTGTCAATGTTAATTCCACCATATAACTTTGACCTTACCACCGAATTATACCTACCATTTGTTTATTACCACTGAAAGCTCCAAAACACATTAATATTATAATACTACTAAACCATCACAGATCGTTTAGCAGAACTATCATAACATATTGAAATTAATAGTTAATTATTGTACCGTACCTATAATAGTATATTATGAAGTTTTATAAGACGCTATTTTGTCGCACGCGTTGTTTGAGCAAGGGCGACAACGTGTCTTATAAAACGTGTGTCATATGCAATTTTTTCTATTTTGAATTGATTTGAAGAAAAAAATGGATTTGATATCGATAAATAACAGAAACATCTTCGATTGGTAACAATGATGACATTGAAATAATTAAAATCTGACGCACAAGCGTAAAGCCCAGTTTACAGTTGAGCGATTTTGATTATTGCAATACCAGCGGTGAAAAATTCAATGTTGTTTTTGTTTTTATTGGTGAATTTAAATCAAATTACACTCTGAATCGAAATTTACCAATTAAAACATTGAGTTTTTCACTGCTAATATCACCAAATCCAAATCGCTCAGAAGTAAACTGGGCCTGACTCTTCTGACTTTCATTTGACAGTTCGATTGTACCAATCTCCGAAAAATAAATAATGCGTATCGAAACAGAGGCTATTTCGATACGCATTTGCGTTGCACAATGACTTCATTATACAACCAAAATAGAAAAAAGTGTGTAAGATAGCATTTTGGCCGCGCAAGATCAAAAATGTATCTAAAACACGCATACAATGTTTCATCCACTATCACATTAATTTAGAATCAGAATTACAGACATTTTTTATAAAAGAAATGATTCGACATTATACACTGACACCTTAATAATCAATAAATGAAATATAATTGATTCAAGATCGTATTTTTCATTATTTCACTCGTGAAATAAAGTAATTTCATTTATCCTCTAGTGGATAAAGACGTACTTCATACTTTATTGTGAATGGAAGTAAGATAAATGGATCAAATCTAAAATATTACTCACAATACTCACAAAAGTCATGTATATATTTTATTCATAAGAATCGGAATAAATCAATGACTGTAACATTTAGGTACCTACAGGAAATGCTCGATAATGTTAGAAGTATTTAGTGAGTAGTTTTGTAGTAAATGACACAAAATACATGGTGTTCCGTTTAAAATAACAGAGAAAATCCTGTGCGTTAGTTTTGCGTCACCCTGTACCTGATTTTCAGTGCCATTTATTATTTTCAAATTGTTTTTATCGATCAATTCAAATCAAATCACACTCTGAAATAGAATTTACCAACAAAAACATTGAGTTTTTCACTGCTAGTATCATCAAATCCAAAATCGCTCAGAAGTAAACTGGGCCTAACTCTTTCTGACTATCATTTGACAGTTCGATTGTAACAAATTCCGAATATTTAAAAATGCGTATCGAAACAGAGGTGATTTCGATACGCATTTGCGTTTCATAATAACTTCATTATAGAATCAAAATAAAAAAAATAATAGAAATTATTTTAAATATGGCGCCCATAAGAAAATCCAAAGTCGACTGTTGTATCTCTGACATCGAGAACGTCTTGGAGAATACGATGACAGATTTAGATTCCTTGTAAGAATGTGCTCTGAGAACGTCCTAGTTAGAAACGTCCAGTTCTCATGGTTTTCGCTTAAAAAAATTAAAACTAAAATTACTAATTTCAGTTTTTCGTCATTAATTCAAAAACGAAAAATGATACATGAGATTTTCTTCCACATAATTGTTGGTTCATTTTGAAATAACATTGCAATGCGTTTATCAATAAAAAAGTTTGAAGGGAATAAAATTTGAAAAACATACCGTTCCATCAACCCAACGCTACTGGAATCAATAAGTCTCGGTTTATCATACTGATCGGAATTTCATCGAAATCTTTTCATCAATTAAAAAGTTGGAGAATGAAATCAAGATCTTCCTTAAGTTTGTTGTATAATGTTTTGTATCACCTCTTCACAGTAGAGAACCAACTTCTTGTATTTCTAAACCCATGAACCGTTTGATAAATTCGCACTGAGCAAAATATTCAAGTATGAAGAAAAATAGTGAAAGCGTTAATGGGCATTAAAACTGATGATGAAACATAATGAAACAACCTATATAAACATTTTGAATTCAACCACCCCTTGTGCAGCTATCAAATGCCTTTCTCAATAATTAAATGCAAAAAAACTCATCAGTTATTTTCATCTGTCTGTTATGCATGGGTTGTTGTGTAAACGGATTTATCCATTAGGGTATTAAATCCTTGAAATTTTTCACTCCTGTTTACCTCGATTAGTTTATAAATCAAAAAGCTACGTAGAGAAATTGCGCATCACAGATATTTCTACATGTTTCCAGCTAAAAACAGTGAGTATAGCCCCTAACTAAATGGTCAGTTAATTTATATTATCAGTTTCCCAAAACGATGAGATCGTTTGATTTTGAACCAGTGTATAGAGGAATAGACCAACCCTTTACCTATACCTCCTACAAACAAATTAACTCACCCCTGAGTGGCTACTGATTATTTTTCCCTACCAGCACTACTTTGTCCAAACTTCTGAATGTGATATTGTGATTAGGGCTATTAGGTTTCCCATTTGGAATAACTTACTCCAAATGAAAATTATTTCGTTTCTTTGTGTTTCATTTCTGACATACCGCAATTAGGGACACTGTTTCGAATTACAAGCTATACTTTCAGTAATTGGAACAATTTTAACCAGACTTGGACTGTCATTATCAGTGATTTGCGTTTTGGGTTTGATTTATTGATGGATTCAGTCTAGCAGTGTTCGACATTGATATTTTCTAAGATCTATACTAGGGAATGTATACTGTTCCTTCGAAAATGTAAAAAAAATAGTCACAAAGAAATACTCGAGCGCGTCAGATATTAATAGTAATTACAACGTGTTTTTGATATACCGGAAGATAGAGAAACTGTGAGAAGGGAAGATATAGGCGCGGAGTGGGAAAATTTCAATTATTTCGTGTGAATCGTCAGATTTTCGGAATGCAAATAATTAACTCACCTTGCCTTAATCTGCACTCGAGTATATCCAACGATAAATTTTTTTTCACTATTCTGATTGGCTGCCCTACATGCGCGGCTCTATATAGAAGGCTGTGATTTGGTGGAGGTGCTCAACAGGGTGTTAGGGTTAGGCATCCCCATATGTTAATATGCCACGCTCGAGTAAATTCCGAACTATCAGTGTGTGAATATATAGAAGTACAAGGTTTCCCATATAATTCGGGACACCAAATTTCAGTGCTCAGTTTTTTACAGTCGGAAAAATAAATTCAAATATAAGTTATAATTTTCAAACCATCATCAACGAATGTTCAAGGTAATGAATTTAACCTCATTCTTTCGGAGTTCAAAGCATTTTTTTTTTATATAAAATGCATCATGGTTTGGTTGGAAGACTAGTAGTAGAGGTAGCAAAATTCGGAATCTCAAGGCTTCCGATTCAATCTATTCTAATATCTTTTGATTAATTCCATCGAATTATTTTTCTTTGTGGAAGATCCGACTTGGTGGTTTCGTGGAAAAGATTATGAATATTCAATCAATCATCGGGGTTGGATAACTAAACAGTTGTTTGGGCATACTTAATTTGCTGCAGATTATACGGAATGGAGATTCGATAGAATGTATTTAGATTTGTATCAGGACTGGTTGACGACCAGAACCAAGGTTAGGGAATATTGAGGAGCTACTCGTACTTCTAGACCATCTAATACAGGGTGTTGATGAAATCTATCAGAAAAAATTATGAAGTTCATAAGAAAATGCCACAAAAATATGAGAGAGTTATAAAAAAAATATCTCCCTATGGTACAAAAGTTGAGACCTTTAGGACGTATGTATGTTTATATAAAGTTTTTTTCTCATCAGAATTGGAACCGAGAATAATCTTTCCTTAATATAAGCATGTTATTGAGAAACACCTTGCATACAATTAATGTTCTTGTATTAAAGCATGCAGGTATATTTGATTGAAATGAACTTTTTTTTTCTTCTAATGAAAATGAAAGCAGCTTTCAAATGAAACAACGTATTTGAAAGGTGTATTTTTACTGCCTAGGCAGTTCGTTACTATGCATCGTTTCAACAGTTCGTTACTATGCATCGTTCCAGGTGATCATTTTAGTCAAACTTGTAATATTGAAATTGACAATGACATATGGTAAACACAAGAGTTTTGAATAGTAGTATGAGTTTGGATAAAAAATTATATGCTTCACGCGGCAGAAAAGCATGCACATCTAATTTGTGAAACTTACCAGGTGGGCATATTCGATAAAAAAAATAATTTCATAATTCGAAAGTACAAGCCTGATATAGTTATCTACTTTGTAGTGTTTATATAAGTATTCATTTGAACTTCCCTATCCATGAAGAAGAAGAAGAAGAATCTTTATTGTTTATAAAAACATTAAGTTTCATAACAAGGAGTGTGATATACAACCCTTTATATATTTTAATGTCATGGTAATATTAGATAATAAGTCAAGAAATTGTACTTATAGTCATTTGAACTTCAATAAAAAGTATAGGAATTGTACCTAATACCGAGGTATAGCAAAAACTTATAACTAATACAAATACGTATACCACCGAATTAATATAGCGATAAAATTATTTCATGAACTGTCATGCAATATTTTCAATTTCGCCCTGTATCTTAGAAACGAAGCAGGCTATGAAAATTTTGTTTGCGGTATCGTGAGTTTCACAAAAAAGTAGCCAATGTTGGCGAAGACCGCAAATCTCTATCTTTGAAAATAAGCCCCGTAAGGACATAGAAAATGGGACATCCTGTACATCGATATAAACATCACCCGTCAACGAAGGATAAACTCCACCCTCCCCCCCATATCGCCCCCAGATGTGTCTCTGGTGCTCTGTAATTTCACCTGCGACCGTAAGCAGTCGTCGGCGATAAGCGGTAATAAACCGTAATTAAAGAAAATCATTTTCGACATGGCTCTCGCACGTACGATCGGCGATTGCGATTCATCAGAACAAACGCGCGCTAGCCTTTGCCGAGCAGTCGGCCAGTCGGTTCTCGAGCCACGGCTGCCTCGTACGTTGACGACTGACGGGTCGATCGTCTGCAACCGGCGTATGCTAATTCGCCCGTTACGTTCAGTGCTATATGGATGACGGGCACAGAATAGAACAGGTGCGAAAGGAAACTCCAACGGTAAGCCGTTTCGAGCAAAAATGCATAGTTTCGAAAAAAAAATCCTAATTTTATTTCTCTATCTATTTTAGATCGATAGAACAAAACTGAAAACCTGAGAAACCAAATTTTCAGAATAATCCTACGTCCTGTTCTCCAGAAACGTATAACCTACCAACGACCGTGAGTGACCCTGTATAGCAGTCAATGTTTTCCGCTGGTTCTGGACCTCCCCCAAGGTCACACAACTCCACGTGGCCTTGGGGAGTGACCTTGGGTTGACCTTGAGAATAGGGTGGCCTTGGGAGTTGATGCGGCTTTGGGAAGTGATAGATGAAAATCTAATGGTCCCTGCTGTGGCCATAAATGGAAAAAATAATAAAAGCAGGTCCATGGTTGAAATTTCAAAAATATTCAAGAATGAATTGAATATTTTCATAAGAAATTCTAGCGGAATTTGAAAATTAACCAATGTCGATCAATTATTAATCAAATCATGTTCAGATCAAAGTAATTTGCTGGAATTTAAATAATATTTGGGAATTAACTCGATATTTTTAGGTACACATCATTCTTGAATAATTTTGATTAATCTCGAATAATTCCACTACTAAAGAATTCTGAATGATTCCCTAGTTAAATAGAAAGTATCTTCGAAACACATAAAAGCTAGAAATTATAAGGAAATTCAAATGATCTTCCATTGCAAATTTGAAAATCAACGAGACTCGGTATATAGTATCGCCTCTCATCGACTTGGATATGATTAATTCATGCGCAAAAAAAGCAGTAAAAAGATTAGTTTTTTTGCATTGTTCTTTGTTCTCATTCGTATCATTTTGGACAGTCATATACAACTTATATAATTGTTCTTGAACCATATCGATAAGCTATGATGATTTTGTCTGTTCGCGATGCTTGAACACTTCGGTTGTTCGTTGTTCGGCACAATATTGATGATATATACGCCGGTGTCATCATCATTGTCGTGACGGTATAATATAGAAATATAATAAAGACATCATCATCCCTCTAAGACATCAGAAGTGCGGTCTCCTTCACCCAATTAACTATCGTGGATGTGTGAAGTGCGGATTATTTGGTTAGCGTACGTTTGCAGTGTTCTAAAATGTGAGGTGCCGAAAGAGCAGCATCATCATGGCATGTAGTTCCAGAAAAAAAATGGAAATCACTACTCAAGTAGGGGTGGATTGCAGAATTGTTTTCCGAGGGTGAGTAATTTTCATTTTGCATGCATTTGTTCCGGACGAGGCCCCCGTTCCTGTCGGGGTCTCCTGTCGGGGGCCTTCTGTCAGGGCCCCCTGTCGGGGCCTCCTGTTGGGGTCTCCTATCGGGGCTCCCTAATTCCTGCCCTGCTAGATCGCCAAACGATAACTGATTTTTTATGTCCATACATTGTGACATATTCAATCCTTGATTGTGATTAGCTCACAAACATAGATTTCGAAGGTGAGTGATCTTCAATTTACATGGATATTTATGCATCAAAACCTGTGAATCTATTCAAACAATACATTTTTGTAACTTGGTTATATAAACTCGATTTTATTGTTGGTATTTGATGGTTTTTTTAAGCAGCAATCGCTACGCTTAGTTAGGTGAAAAAAAAACTGACATATCAATCTTTATTGTTCGGCTAGTAACAAGTGGAGTCATGCACGTACCTACTTTTTTTCTCATCAACGGTAATTACCTATAACGTCGTATTACTCTGATCTCATATTTACATACACAGTAACCGCTACCCTCTTTGTTAGGTTAGGTGGAAAAGAAAAATATCAGGTTGAACCGTTCAAACCGTTGATTGATCAATCAACGGGTTGAACCGTTATATATATTGAATCATTCCCTTTGTTTGACAAGCTAAATTTGCGTTTGCGTGGCGAATGGATATATAATTGATAAAATATAAGTGACGTAATCACCATTGTGGCTCATGCCAATCTAACATTGGCCCATTTTTTGGGAAAAAGCCAATGAGAAAAAAAATCATAAAAACGAGTTTTCTTGTTCATTTGATTTTGACATTTAATATTTGTTGCTGTTGAAGTGTCATGATTTGTTATGATTTCATTGATTCTCGGTTTGAAAACCAACGTAAATTGCAACAAGTAATTTCATATTTTTATATTCTGTGAATTCCTTCATCCTCCTTTATTGACTTCCATAATTGGTTTTTATTCAAAATATTGAACAACAGAAATCAAAAAAACGGGGCTATGATGTCTACATAATCCTGGCTTAAAATATAAAGCCGCCAATTGTGGCCGCTTAGAGTTGAGCAAGCTTAAATGATTTTGTAGATACGGTGCATACAAAATCCTAACTATAAGTGAGCTTAAGCCTTAAGCTTAGCTTAATAGCATACGGCGAATACGCCCTCCATTGATATATTCAATAGCATCGTTTTATTATGGATATTTGCTCAGTCTAAATATTGATTTCATCGTGATATGGTGGTGAAAATGCCGGCAGACGTTTTCTGTTTCTTCAAATAGGTGTTTAAGATTTTTCAGATCTAGAACGAAGTTGTACTGACTGTCTCAAAGTTGAAGAAACGGTTATTTAGGACCCGAGAGAGACTGCTAGAAAGATGGTAAACCCGATACCAGGAGTATATACAGGATGTCGATCTGAAATTCATTAGAACTCTTCGAAGTTGGCGGCAATCGTTTCGATTATGTCTTATGTTGTATTCTACTCGCTATAACATTCTGTAAACTTTGCTATAACGCAATAACATTGGTCTGAAGTCCACATACCAAGAATAGGCCCATCATATATCGAAAATATCCAGATTCAAATTCACCCCTAAAATTTTCAATGGCTATATTTGTGTATTTAGATCTCAAAGTGATAAGTTGCCACTCGAAAAAAAAAACAGTTCTCGAGATTAGCAAGCACTTTGCGTTACTAATACACACTAGATTTTTTTTACAAACGCAGTTCCCAGACAAGAAAACTTGATACTTTCGTACTTAGTACTAACGAAGCTACCATAGAGTTTGAAGTATAATTGAAATTCACACCTTTTTCAGTAAATATTATTCTTGATTTACATTCAACGGTCTGATGTGTCTTGAAAAATGCGTCAAGTTCAGGATACTCACAAAAGGGAATTTCCTCACGGTATTCGTTATCACCCGGTATAACCTGGCTGACGAAGACCGTTCCCGCAAACTGTACCTTGCCTCCAGAGTCGAATGCGAACATTCCAATACGATTGTCTGATTGAGTCTACGAAGATGGCGCTGCTGAGTGCAATGAATAAAACATCAAGAGCTCGTAGGGAAATATTGAAAATTGAAAAGAGTCTCACAGGAACGGCGATATACTCAATCGACGTCATTATGCAAAGATGTCGTGTATATACGGAATGCGATACGCCGGCTGATACGTCACTCGGATATGTCACACTGACGCTTCAGTGGCGTACAGGGTGATATTTATTATGGCATTTGTTCTGGAGGGTCTGCCAATGAAAAACAAGTAAGGTTTCATTACCATTATCATCTATAAAACTAACCATAAAAATATGGTAGCATATATATGATTGATTTTCCAGGCACTGTATAAAATCTTTTTAGTTGACATAACACTAGTACCTACTATTTCAATATGTCATAATCATGATCATGAAAAAAAAACATGGATTACTACAGTGTTTCTTTATTTGACTGTTTTATAGATATTTTCATTAGCAGTCTCTTCGAGATTAACCTGTCAAGTTTAATCTTCACACCTCTTCGTGGTCACTTTAGATACCTGCAGAACGTTCCTTTCCAAAGACTCGTTCATCCAACGAACATCGAGACTTTGGAACTCATTGTCTAGGGAGGTGTTCCCCGGGGCATACCATCTCCAGAAATTTAAGAAGAACACCAACTCCTACCTTATTTTCCTTGGTTCTCACGATGTTCTCTGAACATTACAGGATACCCCTTTTCGTGAGAACAAGAACATTACAAAAAAAACTATTCTGCACCCGAAATGACCTCGTTTTTGACTTGCTTCCATCGACTGCATACCTCAGAGCTTCCAGGTAGAAGAAGCAGAACTATTTTTGAGGGATTGACTCAAATGTTTTGTTTCGACAATTCTACGATACTTGAAATTCTTAGTTTCGAAGCATTTTGAAATGACATTGTCGCCATATCTTTTTATATAGCAGCCCTATAGGCAAGAGTGTTTCTCATCTATCAGCCATCAACCACCAGTTGCCAACCATCAATGACCAGTCACTAACCGCCAGCAGTATATTCAAGTGGTGTCTCTCCTACGTTCTTCAACTTCGTTGACCGACAAATTCAAAAAAGGTCGAATTGGATTATATATTATGTGTCTCATTCTACCGAACTCAATAACAATGTGGTCATGAATTAAGGTATTTCGACTTCATGAGTCTCTCATACCTCAGAAAAATGTACCAACTCGAAAACTAAACGTATTCCGACTGAACTCCTGTATCGATTGGGACCCATTTGGACTGAAAACTAGCTCTTCCCTTATATCTACATACCGGAGTGCCATTCAAACAATCCGGTCGACCAGACGTGTTCTCAGCGTGACTTCACGTACTCCATGTTTGAAGACTAGCAGGAGTGATGTTCTCTAAGATGCAGCTTTCAATTTGGCTAATGACGTTGTCTGACTGTCATCCGTATATACGCGGGGACTGCCTTTGGGAGTCTGAAATTGTTACTTTCTGTATAAACCAGCCTCGTTCATGGAAAGTTCACAATGGATTCTCTGTAAATAACTCCAGGTTATAGAAAACAAGAAGTTGGGTGGGCATGAAGCCTGTGATGAATAAAATCGGAATTCATTAATTTATGCAATATTCTCATTATCCTCCAGTCGCCTTTGGAACTCCCCACTAATCCGCCGCTGGTGCCTCTAAAAGTCCTCCATAATTAATTCTGAAATTCTGTTACTCCGATTTGTGTTAATTTCATTAGCATTTAAACGAGTAATCATCTTTAAGTGGTGTTAACACAATGTTGCTTGGGTTTGCTAAACAATTTGCTCGTCAATTGACTACATTATCAGGTGCACAGACAATAATTAGAAATCAACCTTTAGGAATTGTGTGAATGGTGCTTTCCATAATATGATGGAAAAAGTATTGTAGATGATACGATTCATCGTATATAATACCATCATTACTACTCTCAAAATGATAATATCACAACAGATATTTACATAATTTTACATGTATATATCATCGTAAGTGTTGCTTAATTGACTGTAATTTGTCAATTTCAGGATTATTTGCGGGATATCCGAGGGGATATCTAAAGAAACCTGATGGATTTGATTAATTTTTTATTATTTGAAGGAAAATATACAAATACAAATACAAAATGTGTTTATTGAAATATTGCAGTAATACAATACAATACAATAGAAATATATATAATTTACAATAAACATAGAAAACTCCGAAAAGTATAAAAAAATACTTGTGTGGAGGGAGTGAAAACAAAAAATACATATATATAATTATATAAAATTATAATAAATATTGTGGTATATGATAAATATGCTTATTAAATATATTTTGACATAGATTCAAATCAAGTGAGGGGAAATAATATTTTCTAAGAATTTGTACACTTGTTATTGAAGTTCTGTGTAGTTTACATAAATATAATTTAATTAATTTCGCAGATATTGAAATGAATGACACTTATTTTTTTATCTACCTTTGTGAAGTGAGGACTTATTTTTTTATTTCATTTTTATTTATTTTCGAACATTCTGAGAGCTATAATTCATCGCGATTTTCAAAAGTTTCGACTTATTTTTTGATATTATTATTGAAAGGCAGGTGGAATTCAATAATTACAATTATTGAATAAATAGAGAGATGATGATATTGTTTTCTTCGTTGTCTTCAGGTTATTCAAACTGTTTTTGATATTTTGAATTGGATAAGACGTGATATACCTCTTCATTAAATTTTCTGATACTCAATCCAATTTATGACTTTTCCTTTTACATCAAAAATGTTAGAATATCAAATTCTCTGTGGACCTTATGTATTGCAAAAATAAAATGAGATGTTATATCTCGAACGTCAAGAATTCAATGAAAAAATCTAAGACTCAAAAAAAGGAAGACTACGAGCAGTAAGCAACTACATTCCTGGTCAATACCACGCAGAACATATTTATATCATACATGCTATCCACATAGTGAAACAGTTGATGGACTACGAGTAGATATAATTCAATGTTCTGCGTGATATTGGACAGGGAAGTAGTTGTTTTCTGCTCGTAGTCCACATTTGTAACCATCTTAGATGTTTTTTGGTGAATTTCGACATTGGAGATTCAATACATAATTTTATTTTTGCGTTACGTATTGCAATTCGTGGCTTTTTCTTCGTATTGGAAGTTATGTAGGTAAGTTTAAAATATTTTTCAACTCTGCATAAACTCATCTTCTGAAAATAAAATGCTATTCTTATGAAAAATATATCTAAAAGGAATTTGTAGCATTTGAATGGACTTTATTATATTATGTAGGAATTTTAGCCAATGGTTAAGCCTTGAGTATGTTTGAATTGGCTGGCATCTGATTGCTTCACATAAATCCCAGATTAATTAAGTTTTTATAATTTATATCAATTTTTTTTTCGAAGAGTAGCACGACTTGATTCAACCAAAAATAAATTCGCTTTAAACGTAATCAACGAGATTCAATGAATTCATTGTTAATAAATGTGAAGCACCCTTTCAATTCCTTATTTCTTATAATATTAAAATCATAGTTACTTATAGAACACCAAATGGTAAAAAACCCGAAATCTATTCAGATTTTCATGAAAAAAATCACAACTTTTCATTAATTATATCACGACGCTTTCTTGTAATCCTGTATAATGATAAGTACATGAAATGTTTCAGCATTATTTATTGGGAGGCTGTTCGGCCTCTTATCCAAAAAAAGTTTTCAGTATAGCCCTACAAGAACTTTTGTTAGGCATGGTAATTTCGTTTTCCCTATAGTAGAAAATTTCAGCGCTGCTACTTTGTGCCTTGATTACCTTTTCTCATCGGCCGTTCCGAAAACAACATCCAAATAAGCGAGGGATGAACTCGAGAATTAAAAGTTTTTTACGACCACAGCGCCTTCGTCTCCTGTAATTTTTGCACCTCTAAGTGGGCATTAAAATATCGAAGGAGTCTGTATAGGAGTGGTAGAAATAATTAATTTTTCCATTTCATTACCAACTGATGAATGAATTCCACAACGAACAGAAGCGGCAGATTAATGAATTTTGATGAGTGAATCAATCATAAATGCTTTATTGTATTAGATAATTATATAATAGTAATTCAAGTATTATAAATGATAGTGTGCCCAAGAGATAAAAATTTCGAAAAATTTGGAATTCTATATTCGTATTTTTGTCTGATCTTGTTTGAATGACAATACAGGATGCTCGTTTTTCGAGCTTAACCATGGGGATCTCAGTTATTATAGGAGTTACGAGGTCGGTTGAATTAGATAAAAGTTGCGCATTTTTATGCTGAACAAGTATCTGAAAAGAAATTTGAGGTATCATTTTTAGTTTCTGAGTTATTGGAAAACAACAGAATTTTGTAGCTTTCGTTTTAATTTTTTCAAGCGAAAACCAAGAGAACTAGAAGTTTTTAATTGGGACGTTCTTCAGGGATTTTTTCACAAGGCATCTAAATTTGTCATCGTATTTTCCACGGCGTTCTTGATTTCAGAGATACAACACTCAACATTGATTTTTCTTTCGGTCGCCATATTGGATTCTTGTATTTTTGAAAAGCCTGTTTTTTTCTGATTACTATGACGTATCACTCGATATGTTCGAATCTTACCTGCTGGTCAAAATTGTCAAAAAATCGTTCTTGCGAAAAGTGCTTTGGAAACAATGCCAAAAATTTTGTTCAACAAACTAACTTCTGATAGTTCAATTGAACTTGGAAGCTCACTTGCATAAAAACCAAGCTTATTCTGAATTAGGAACGACATTGAAGTTATAAAAGTTTTTTTTTCGCAAAACAGAACGGTCATAAAAGATGCTCGAATATTCCACTATTCACTTCTAGACACAATTTTATTCTTCATTTCGAGTTCTGAATAGCTCAATTGGTAGGTACCTACAATTCCAAAAATCAGATCTTAAAAGAAAGAATACTGGATTATTGTTTATGGGAAATGAAGAAATATTTCTCAAAATTGTTCCCATCGATGATATTGCTGAGCTAATTTTTATTGAGGTTTTCAATGTGGCTACTAAAGTTCAGATTTTTATTTAAGAACACACCCAGGAATTTAATGTCTTCCGTAGGTTGAATATCGCCATATGTTGTATGTAATATTACATTCGTTTTCGGAGTTTGGGGGTGCTGAAAAGTCATTGTAAAAGTTTTCGAGAGAAGAAGTTTATTTGAGGAGAACCAATTTATCACATTATTCATTTGTGTCTGACTTAAAGAGATTAGGTCATTCAGATTCTTATTATTTGTTATAATGCTGGTGCCGTCGGAAAATAATGAAAACATAAGATCAGGAAAGTTGTGTATGAGATCATTGATATACACCAAGAAAAGGATTGGCCCCAAAACTGAGCCCTGTGGTACTCCACACATAAGGGGACAAATGTCCATTGGTAGGTATCATAAATGATTCAGTGGAAAAGAGTACCTATCCCTAATTTTTCTTTTTAGTGTTCATGTTGTTAGTTTTTGATTTCTGTAGATTGCTTCAAATTAAAACGTTGGCACGATTTTTCTTTATTTCAAATCGATATATTGTCCTCCTAAATATAATTCATGATATGATTAAGAACCTACATATAATTTTTTGGAATATCAATTCATTGGTAATAATCACACCACTTATTATATATACAGGGTCACTCACGGTCGATGGTACCTTAGACGTTTACGGAGAACGGGACGTAGGATTATTCTGAAAATTTGGTTTAATTGGTAATCAGTTTTGTTCGATCGATCTAAAATACTATCAGCGTTGCGGCGTTGCCGCTTCTATCAAAAAGTAGCAACAACTTTGTTATTTCAAATAGAACACCCTGTATTTTATTTCATTTTTAGATTCTTCCTGAAAAGCTGATTTCGTCGATCTATCATACTAGGGGTATAGCGAGAAAGATTACAGTGATATAGGGTGTGAAAAATCGAGATTTTTCAACTTTAGGAATTTTTTGTGTCGAAACTATTCATTTCTGCTCAAAACGGCTTACATATCCCTATCATAACTTTTCATTTACTATCGAATTATATTTAATTGAAACAAATACGGGTGGTTCAAAATTTTGAGCTTTGCAGTATATAGTAAATCAAAAGTTAAGATAGGGACATGTGAGCCGTTTTGAGCAGAAATGATTAGTTTCGACACAAAAAATTCCCAAAGTTGAAAAATCTCGATTTTTCACACCCTATATCTCTGTAATCATCCACCCT
Organism: Chrysomela aeneicollis; assembly: GCA_029955515.1. Classification (NCBI taxonomy): domain Eukaryota; kingdom Metazoa; phylum Arthropoda; class Insecta; order Coleoptera; family Chrysomelidae; genus Chrysomela; species Chrysomela aeneicollis. The sequence continues at coordinate 18,459,615 of JARUHQ010000010.1, forward strand.
AAAAACCAAGTATGATAGATCGACGAAATCAGCTTTTCAGGAAGAATCTAAAAATGAAATAAAATACAGAGTGTTCTATTTGAAATAACAAAGTTGCTGCTACTTTTTGATAGAAGCGGCAACGCCGCAACGCTGAAAGTATTTTAGATCGATAGAACAAAACTGATTACTCAATGAACCAAATTTTCAGAATAATCCTACGTCCCGTTCTCCGTAAACGTCTAAGGTACTATCGACCGTGAGTGACCCTGTATTACCACTGAAAATATTCGAGTGAATGACATAATATAACCACTTTTCTTCTACTACAAGATGACAATCGGTCTGATTCTCTAAGGAAGTGGTTATCTCAACAACTGTCATTTGGGTGGCAAATAGGAAGGTCAGTTGTTATTTGAATCACTTTCCGAATTTTCAATTCTCTAACGTCAAAATGGAAAAAAATTTAACAACTTGTCGTTGGTTTACTACTGATAAAGTGACTAATTTATCCACCAGATTTTACTGGTGGAAATGAAAAAATAATTTATCATAAAGGTGATATATATTTGAAGAGGCAGTTATGAAGGAAATTTGTTACAGTTTTTAGGATTTGAGTCGCTCAGGAAATAATTATATGGTAGGATAATCGATATTATTGAGAACCTATACCTTCCTACTGAAAAAAATATCATAAAAATATCTACATATATATGCTCAAGAAACAGATAGCATCCGATTATATAGAGCCTTAATGAAATTATACAAACCAAGAATATTAATGTTAATGATGTTTCTGATAGAACCAATGATGTTCAACATGGTAGAATGTATTGCTACTGAAAAATTAGATACCTAGCTGAATCAATGAGCAATGATCCTGTGTAATAATATGCATTCCAGAATATATTTATACCTACCTCACTAGGTTCATTAACAAAACATATAATTATTACTCCTGCAATTATTCACGAAAAACTTGGCAGTCCCGGACACAGAAGACCAAAAAGTAATCTGTGTGAGTGTTTGCCGATATTTTCTATGTGCTAATACTACATCGAATCCAAAAAATGAGGTTAGATTGACGTTGAAATTGCAGCAAACTATAATAAAAAAGAAGAGGAGTTAATAACTTTTCCGCATTTATTTACCACTGAGTGGAAATGTAAGAAATTAGCAACCTTCATAAATTTCGTATTTGAAGAATACCACATATGAATAGTGGTAAATCCAAAGTGATTAAGAAAGTAGTTATTAACAAAACGTTACTAATTTATCCACTGTGTTAACCACTTTTTAAAGAATCGGACTGAATGTCAGATTCCAAATCCGATGTTTCATCTTCTAGAAAATCTGAATATTATAGAAAAAATGGCAAGAAGGCCTTGATAGTCATAAACGAAAAAACATTCTCGTATATCAAAAGATATTTAAGAGATAGTGAACGACATATTTTTGTAACAATTATTGAAAACCTTATGACGGTAGCTGAAGGTGACTAGATTCCTTCTTTCGTCAGTCGCTAATTTGAAGCCAGGGTTGATTAATTTTTAATAAGACTTGCTGCTGACCAGCTGAGACCCAACTGTTTGTAATTATATGTTCTTTTAGACGGTGGATAATTTGCCTGAGGAAAATTGGCCGATTAGGTTTGGATTATTTAAGGAGGGTGGTTCATTTAATAGCGTACTGGGCTTCGTTTCTCTTGAAAATATTGGACCGAGAAATGTGATATTCAGAGTAAGTGTGTTTGAAGTGCGTTAGAAATAATGAATATAGGAAATTATTTGATTATTCGAATAAAAAAGACATAACTTAACCCGAATCAATCATATAATAATCCTTCATAAAGTCCGCATCATATGGGAAAAACTTTTATCAATGATTTATTTTGAAATTCGACAGGGCGTTGAGTTGTGCTTTGAAAAATATGAAAAATGACCTACTCGGATGTGGTCACGTGACTTTCGCGACCTGTCAAAAGTAAATTTTTTTCAAAGTAATCGCTGGAAATAGGCTTATTCATTCGAATTTCAAAAAAATTTAAGGGGAAAAGTTGTTTCTTTTTCGATTTTACACCTACATTTCCTACCTTTTTGCCATTTTTTGATAATTACAAAATTTCTGGAACATTAAAAATTTCGTTACTTCGACAAAACTGTTTTATACCAGTAGCTCTAATATGCGACTAACTTTCAATCACGAATCATCCAAAAAAATATGTTTTTCTCAAGAAAATGAGAATTACTGGGTTAACATTTCTGTTATTTTTGATGCAAAGTTGACGTATCTTCAAGCATGTAGCATGTAGGATAAGAATTCATTTAAGTGGATTTTTTCAGTATTAAAATGATACCAACGTCATAATTCAAAACTTTTTCCCTTGAAATTTTTTGAAATTCCAATAAATAAGCCTATTTTCAGCGATTACTTTGAAAAAATATTACTTTTGACAGGTAGCGAAAGTCACGTGACCACATCCGAGTAGGTCATTTTTCATATTTTTTGAAACACAACTTAACGCCCGAGTCGAATTTCAAAATATATCATTAATAAAAGTTTTTCCCATATGATGCGGACTTTATGAAGGACACTGTATATGGAAGTTTTTTTTATTGGTAGATATTGAGAAAATTTGACTTCGCAGTTAGTTTGTGCTTGAAAAATGAGTAAAATACAGCATCTTTACCTTTTTCATGTGCTACTCTAAACCTGTCAAATTTGACATTTCTTTCGAAAATCCTCAAAAAATCAGTTTTTATTGGAAATTTCCAGAAACGCCAGAAAAAAAAGTTGCTCAGTTTCAAATTTTATACATTTGTTCCTAATTTGGACTCTCTACTGTCACTTCGACTAATACTTATAAGTGAACATTTTATTTCGATTTGATCAGTGCCTACTATTTTCATCCCGAGATGTTGCATTAGTCTTGTATTGTTTAAAATCACGTAATTTTATATCATGTCTAGTACTAATCGCTTGAACGAAAGTCTCTTGAATAGTTATGAAATTGTAGGTCATTGTTTATTTAACAATATTTCGGGTTTGTTTGTTATTGAATTATTGGTCAGAAAAATATCAAATAATCAAACTGGATAAAAATTAAAAAAAAAAGAAATACGAGTGTAGGTAATAAGAATGAAGAAAAATTCGTTTATTCAACTACTGACATATTAACGTCCATACATTGAAAATCTACATCAGTTCAACAGTGAAATGAAAAAACTAGATGAACTTTGCAACAACAAAGCCTGGTAACAGGCCAATGTGGGTATTTCATGTGGGTATTTCATGTTCGTCACAATTATGAAATTTGAATCATGTTTCGTTCGAATCGATAGAGCGAAAGATTCGAAAAATAAAAAAAAAAATAAAAAAGTCGAAGTGACAGTAGAGAGTCCAAATTTGGAACAAATGTATAAAATTGTAAACTGAGCAACATTTTTCTCTGGCATTTTACGAAATTTCCATAAAAAAAACGGATTTTTTGAGGATTTTCGAAAAAGAAATTCAAATTTGACAGGTTTAGAGTAGCACATGAAAAAAGGAAAGATGCTGTATTTTACTCATTTTTCAAGCACAAACTAACTGCGAAGTCAAATGTTCTTTTTATCTATTTATAAAAAAACTTCCATATATCGCGAACTTTATTTGTGACACTGTATTTCGGATAAGCAGGTTAAATCAATAAATAAAAAATTCATTGAAATTAATTAGTCAAGACGTAATAGCTAGACAAGAAAACTCGATACTTCATTTAATTAACTGACATTTCATAATAACCTTCTTCTTAATCAATCATTTCATCAAGCCAAGAGCTACTTCACTCCCAGTCAGCTACTTATGATCTATAAGGCACAGATCCGACCTGTTCTGGAATACTGTTCCCATATTTGGAGTGCAGCACCTGAACATATCCAGAAACTATTGGATTATGTCCAGAAATGGGCAATTCGTCTCGTCGGTGATGCATCGCTTACAAACTCGCTCACTTCTCTGGAACAACGTAGAAAAGTTGTCGAATCATCTTTATTTTATATATATTGTCATAGGCGATGCTCTTCTGAAATATCAACAATCGTTCCTCCATTAGCAGTCTCTTCGAGATTAACCCGTCAAGTTCAGTCTTCACACCCCTTCGTGGTCACTTTAGAGACCTGCAAAACGTCCCCTTCCAAAGACTCGTTCATCCAACGAGCATCGAGACTTTGGAACTCATTGCTTAGGGAGGTGTTCCCCGAGGCATACCATCTCCAGAGATTTAAGATGAACACCAACTCCTACCTTCTTTCCCGTGGTTCTCACGATGTTCTCTCAACATTACAGGATAACCCTTTTCATGAGAACCAGAACATAAAAAAAGCACCAGTATTAGTAGCAATAGAGCATCAAGATTTCTTGTCTAGGAACTAAGTTTGTTGAAAAAATTTCGTGGTGTATATTTGAATATTCATTCATGTGTTTTGTTACCAAGAGGAGATGATTTCGCAGTTTTGATCTGTGAAAACTCGAAGTGTTTTGCCATCCTCGGTAACCCTTGAGCCTTCAGGAAGTCGGTGAACAATTTAATTTCCTCTTTTCCCTGATGCATACATCACCTAGTCTCCTGCAGATATCCACAGAGCCGCCACCCACATAGGTAGTTGTATTTCCTATATAATCGAACCCTGAACACACGTATACGCCAGGCGGGGATGAAAACCCCAGTGGAACACTTCCACCCTTGAACCCGAAGACCGGGAAAGCGTTCAGAAAATGCTTGGTCAGCGATGCGGGGTTGAAATTGTTCCTGATGAAAAATAAACACGGCGAGGAGGAGATTTTCTGTAGACCTCGAATGGCTTTCAAATATGGGAGCGACGCAGTAATTGCCTTAATTATTAAACGCGTTTTTTTCTTCGGGTTAGAGTGGGGAATTATGAATTTAGCATTTTAATGGTCTGGGGGTAGACGAGGCTTTTTGGAATTCTCGAGAAAAATCTCTTAGTATTCAGCATTCGATGTTGTTGGAGCTATCAATTAGAAGACCGCTAACTATATAGAATGCTTGTTATTCAATTATGAGAGAAGATTCTGTGGATCATTTTCGGCGTTTTGAATATTAATACGGATATTATCAATTTGGGACACAAAGGGAATTCGTAACTTTCTTGAGAAGTCTTGGAAAATTGAATTCAATAATTTTCCAGCTCTCAATCAGAAGAGACGAGATAAGTATTGTTTCTTTATTTCGCTTTCTTCTCGCTGTTTTCGAGACTTCCTCATATTTGACACCAGATAATTTGGAAACAGTTGATTTCGAGCACAGAGGAGTGTATCTACAGGGTTTTTAAACTTGAGTCGGCCCTACTGCTACTTATTTATTATTCAAGCTACAGAATCAGTTGATAATGTTGATGGTAGAATCATTGCCAAGACCATAAGCAGCGTTTATAAATGGGATCCAAGAATAATTTGAAATTAACGATATAGAGACATTTTCGTATCAACACAGTGACCTTGAAAAATTTGAAAAATTATCCTTGTCTTTTTTTTAATTGATGCGTGATCAAAATCCAAATATCCTATAGGTAGTGAAAATATTTAAGCCTAGTGCATGTTAGTTTTTGATTGAAAAGGTCATGGACGATTTTTGTTGAATATTGAATTTCCTATCGGTTGAAAATATTGTGTTAGGTACACAATATTTTAGATATCCCAATTGAAAAAAGAAAAGCTTTTTTAACCCGCCTTATCTTATTTCTGGATGTGATCAATAACTTCCTTGATTCAGATGAAATGCCTTATTGAAGTTATCAATACACAATTTAGTCAACGTAAAATACAACTCAATTACTCCAAAACAACCACACTCGTTTTGTAATCGACTTCTACTTCGAACAATTGTGAAAACATGTTTACCAGGTCCTGTTGATTTATAAATTCAATTCGGTTTTTATAGAATTATAAAAAAACACTAGAATAAGACCTTTTGAATTCAATTGTAGGTTCTCTGAACAGAAATTTGAGCTTACAGGATGATTCACGTAAGTGATTTCTTCGATCTATATCACACTTGGGGTCTAGCGGGAATGATTTTTTGTGTCGTCATTAGGAATTGTGCTCACATGTCTCTATCTTGATTTTTTTCACTATGTTTCTATTTATTGATATTTAATTAAAACAAATACAAGATGATTCATGATTTAGAATTATCAACTAACTTGCGAACAAATAATTTTTTGTGTTACTCTGATGGTAAGCAAGAAAATATCTTAATAAAACCCTGACTTACCTTCAAACAACGAAGTATTTGGACACCGGCAAATTATTTTGTTGCCCCAACCAGATTATTTTGTAACGACCATAAAACTAGAAGAGGCTTCTGAGTGATCAATTGAGGCCCCAGCCCCAACATACAACAGTCCTTTCATATTTCTTTTAGGTACGTGAAATTTTAAATTGAAGGTTATCATTAGGAATTCGAAGGCACATATTCTAGGTTTTACAAGATTTGACGTTAAAAACGTCAGAAATTGTTGAAATACGTTGAGAACGTTGAAAACGTTGATATAGCTTGAAAACGGAACGCATGCATCAAAAAACGTTGAGAAACGTCAGAAGTGAATTGCTGAAATTTTTCAAAAGTTTTTTTGACGCATGCGTGAAAATTTCGTCACACTTTTTTCTGGTTTTTTGACATCTTCTTCTCTCAACACCCTGATTTCCTTATGATATGATCTTTTTTATATTTTAATATTCTATATACGAACTGTATATCTTGAGAAATGCATTCTGCAATCATTTATTCATAGGCAGCTTAGTCTATTTCAGCAACCAAGTCTATCAATCTATTTTTGATTGTGTTGAAATCATAATCTTTCGAGGTGGGGCGGGATACAGGAATAACACACTGGAATATGATAAACTATTCAGTTTATTTGACTTTCATATACACTCACAAATTGAGCGACCGAAGCCGTAGGATACAAACATTTACCTAGTAATTATTATTATTAATATTCATCGTCTGATCTGTTGTAAATATAACGGAACAATACTTAGTTTGCGTTCAGATAGGTAGAAAGAATAAACAACCCGTTTCGAATCGATCGAAAAAAGCAGACAGAGTGACATTTTCAGATGAAAGCTGATCAACAATTGAAATGCAATACCAACATGTTCATAGTAAACTATTTTCGACATTATAAAGAAAGCAGTGCGAGTAAATGAAAGTAAAATATTGAAATATATTATGATTCAAAAAAGAAATTTTCAACATGTCATGATCATCATAAATATCAAAAATATCAATTAGTTTTGATATTCGCAGTAAATTCGCAGTAAATCGAAACAATAAGGTGTCACATTTCCTTTATTGACATACTCGGTTATCATGACGCTCTCTCTTCACATCACACGGTAGAATCAATTATCCAAATAAAAATATATACATCACAGAAATAAATTACTTTTCGCTTGGGTAAAACTTAACCTAAATCACCATCTTGTCGAGCTTTGCATAGCAAAAAAAATACACATCTTGGAAAAAGAAATGATCTGTACAAATTTATTCAACACTTAGTAACTATGAGCCTCTTCACAGTGTATTTACAAAGATGTTTCCTACTTACTATTCACAGAATCAACTTGAAATTCAACAACAAAAAAACAAGTGCTAGTAAAACAACGTGAGGGGAGATGACTGCATGCTAAAAACAATTAAGTTAAAACCATAACAAAATTAAGGACCAAATTACGATGGGCGCCAAATGATAAAGAGAACCAGTAGAACAAATTCGGGTTTCCAAGTTTTTTTTTTCATTCTGGATATTCGTATAATCTGTAATTCGACACCTCACAGGCAGTATTCAATTCATTAATAGTCAGGCATATATTATATATGGTTGAAGAAGAACTTCTCCAATAATCATTTGATAGTAAAATTCAAAATATCAGAATAAATCAACTCATGCATTGAAAACAAAAAAAATAACTGAAGAATGTGAAATTCAAAGCCATGCATAGAAGAGTTAATTCGTGTTAGTAGGCATAGGAAATGTTACATCTTTGTAAAGATACGGGAGGAAGTTGAAGCCTAGAATGTCAAAAAAATGAGACGATTGTTAGTAACTGTAATGACATTGAGAGAGTTCCGTTTTTCGACATTTTTGAGGGGAGGTTGAAGGTACCATTATCTGCAAAATAATATTCATCAGTTTCTGGTGAGCTTAAATTTGGTGTAAGGTTACAAACGAACCACTTTTACTCGTTGAAACCTGAACTGCAGTCTCTAAAATAATCTACTCTCAAGAATTAAATGATGAAAATAAATAATGATTTTTGTTTCACAACCTTTATTGAAAATTCTCTGTTCTGTTTCAACGGAAATGTTGTTAACTCAATTCAAAAACTGATGAATTTTTGTTGTTTCAGTTTTTCCTCAAAAAAGTCAATCGGAATATTATTTTATGGATTCAGAGAGTCAAATGCATGCGGATGAAGTATTGCCCACTTATAGAGAGCATTATCGAGATTCGAGGTATATAAAAGTAAAACCAAAAAGTTATGGGGTCCAAAAAACACGTCCATAAATTTACTCCCGATTTTTGGAATATAAAATAGTACATTAAAGTAATCGAGTCTCCATTAAATATGTTATCCATCCCATCTGATTCTTAGTGTTTTCATCAGAATCAGAAACGTCATCGAGTGAGCTGAATTTTTGCTATTTTTCAGTGAAAATCAAGTCAGATTGGAGTTGAAAGATTCAATTCCAAAAATCTACCGAGGAGAAATTGTGGTGGGAGTGATTCATTTGAACTTGTTAAACTCAACAGTTGTTATTACACCGTTTTCCACCTTATTTCGATATGAATTAATAGTAGACATGAGCGTCACACGAGGGCAACAGGGTACAAAAGCCCCACGTTCTCTCCATAGTATTAAATAGTTTCTAATTACGACCTCTGCACCCCTGAAGATACATCTGAAGACGCTCACGATAGTAGGAACCTTAGATCCAGCAGTATTCCAAACAAAAACACACGACTGCTTCAAACATAGCGATAAAAATGTAATAATATAATATGAATAGTAATAATAATCGTGTAATACGTCAGAGAGTGGGACATATCCCACGTGTCACATTCACTTATAGCATTGCTAGGTTGCGAAATATCCCCATCTGGAACCTCAGATCAGAATTTCCTGGTTAGTGTTAGTAGGGATGAGCAATCATGTAGGTACAAGCAAAAAAGTGTCTGGTTAGTATGCACAACTATAGGATTCTGTCACCATATCAATTTTCTATTGTTGTAGTTACTCATCATGTTAACATGACAATGATTGTGGCAACGATATATTATTGTTATGGTAACAAAATGCCTATACTAACAAGAACTTGTTACGATTAGGATAATTCGATTTTGTGTAATATTTAATTCTCAATGTACCTACTTCAACATTTTAATTTCTTCTGATATATTGTCCCCAGAAATTCAAATAGGTTATTTAGAAGTGAAATTTGAATCAACTATGTGAGTTCTTCATATACAAACTTTTCATTTAGTACTATTTTCCATATATTCCTCTAAATCTGACATATCTATTATTCACTCACAAATATTCGATTTGAATTTTTACCTATTTCTTTCGTTTCCACTTCAATTGTTTCATTATCTCCATCAGTTCGTTTGGAGGAATTACACTTTTGGGTACCAAACTTCACTTCTGATATTGATGCATTTTTTTCTATAGAATAAACATTTCTATATCTTCATAAATTTGATTGAATCTCTGGGAAATAAACTAGATCGCTGGCTTCGAGGATGAAAAACACTGGAATTTACAAATTATTTTTTACAAATTGTTTATCAACTTCATCTGAAATTCAAACAAATGAAGCTCTCATTGGGTCTTGGAATATTTCAATTTTTTTTTGCTTTTGATCTAACGATTTTTTTTCATGCCTTACTGGTGAGGATTTTCCTTGAGGACCAGATGACTTTCGCTGTTTCAACAATCACACTTAGTTCCAAATAAACTCACTAGAATGCGAGGTAGGTCATACCGAGGTATTTCCCATTTTTGAGTTATTTTGGATACGTAAACCTAATATATTTAAAATTTTAAATATATATCTACTACTATATATACGTACAATGCCGGTGAACCCAACGTTTAAAACATAATAACTATATTATTACTTAAAACACCGTATGGATTATTATTAGTAGGAACCAATTTTTTTTACTGCCGGTCAGAGGATTCGTTGAAGTTCTACCTCGTTCTCTCACCAGCTGATATATTCAGTTACATATACATATATATGATAAATACAGCATTTACCTTATCAACTTTAATAATTAGTGTAATAATAATAAAAGTTTTTTGTAATAATTTAATAATAAAGAATAAAAAAGCAGCCGAGCTCGTCAGAGCTCAGCCGATAGGAACTTGTTTTACTGGGCGCAGGCCCATTGGCGTGCCCCCCATTTGGAAAGGGGGACCGCCACATGCAGTATCTACATCTCGTTAGGAACATTTTATGTCGCAATTTGATATACACAGAAGGTCAGGAACAACTGGCGGCTGTCACAGAGCACAAAAATATTAAACGAACCCTTCAAATTTTTATATTTGACGCCTACATTTCTTGGTCATTATTCCACAACGATACAACTCTTGAAAAGCGATGCAAAGTCTTCTATTGAATGTATCATGAACTTTAGTATTTGAGTTTGTTCAAAAATACTTGTTGCAATATCGACACACACGGCTGAGTTGAAGAGAGTAGTAGCAGAAGATGCCCGAAGCGAACAAAATAATGATCATCCAGTCTGGATGTTGATTCGTTCAATATTTTTCCCCCGTATATAGGACTTCCGGAGACCTACCAGCAGAAGCCCTCAACTGATTAGTAACTATACGTTGCAATAGGAATCATCGGACCTACTCAACTATACAACATATACACGACTACACTGACACAACTACATCAACAAAACTTCATAACCTCAAAATATATAAATGGTACATCAGCTTGGCGCTGGGGCAAGTGGCTACGAGCAAGTCCTTCAAAGAAATTACGGAAACCGAGTGGGTCGGTTAGTTCTGAGGTTGTTGGTTTGGAGAACTAACCACCATTTGAAATTCGGTAGCAGGTCCAAACCAAGACTGGTTGGACTCCTCTCGAATAAGACCAGGGCCAGGCTTGCTACCTGGTCGCCGCGACTGAAAATCAATTGTCGTGTGTGGCAAGCTTGGCCGTCTACATAACAATCAATGCGACACATTCCCGCGACCTGGTCGCTGCTTTCTTGTCGCAACAAGAATGGCCCTGGTCTAAGTAGGAATGAAGATCATCAGCAAACTCAATTGCCTCATCAGATTCGAGCCTGATGCCATCACAAGCGTCCCAACCCTGGCAAGCACTTACCTAGCCTGCAGCCTCTGACGGATGGACCACAACCAAACCACGCTCACAACCACCAGCCCCCACACCACAGTAGGACTCTGAAACCGAACTCTCGAGTTCCCAAACCAGCCAAGTCAAGCCGCAAAGTCGCAGCTTCCAGGTAATCGATTGGGGGAACATTATTGCACATGGAGAGATCGCAACGCAGCCAGGTGGTTCAGTGACCAGTAGCCAGGGGTTGAGCGACATCCGCTGGAGGTAAGAACCTTCTCTTGGCCTCCGGCTGGCAAAAACCACCACCGGAGTCCACCTGCGCCTGAGCTGCGAGCATCGTGATCTGGTTGACCACGTCCTCCATCTCGTGGCTCAAGGGCGACTCAGCGGGCTGCAGCTTACCCCTAGCTTCGGAGGACCTCTTGAGCTCCTCGCAGGCCGTCTGGACGATGCGGAAGGCGCCGCGGGCGTCCTGATTGGCGCCGTAGCACCGGCGCTGGTGCGCCAGCAGCTGGGATTCGCCGGCAAAAGCAAGTCGGCACTTCTTGCAGACGAAGCAGACGTCGACGTCGCGCTTCAGGTGGCTTGTGGGACTCTGGAGGTTGTCTGGCAGCCTGAGGGTGGTGACTCCTGGTTCGGAGTTGCCGGCGGCCACCTGGTCCAGGACCGGCGCTGGGAGGGGTAGGAAAGAGGGGCCGCCGCCGGTGTCTAGAAGCAGTCCCCCGGCTCCGCCTGGAATGAAGAGGGGGTGTTGGAGGGTTGTTTTTTTTTTGGGTGTGGTCGGGTGCTAGAGGGTTTAATTTTTTCAAGTTACATACAGGGTGGTCCTTCCTACAGAAATACAGCCCTTCATTGTTCAATTTGAAAAGAACATTCTTCATTTCCAAATAAATTCTATAATTCAAACAAATGCGATTATACGCCGCGTGGAAAATGAGTCAATAACATTCGTATTTTCGTTTCGTAACGTCGACATCGCGCCTTCCGTACAAAAACATCGATAGAGAGCCCTGAAATAGGGCCATTTAGGAACGACAAAAATCCAAGCCGCGCTGATTCAAAATCCATAAGGCTCGTTATCGTTCAGAATTAAAAAAAGTGCGCCATTAGAATCTATAACAATTACAGAGGAACTAGTCGACGAAGACAAAGTTTACAGAATCTAATAGTATAAACTTTGACGAAGACGAATAAGTCGAAGAAGAAGCAGAAGAAAAGATCCATGGCGAGCAAACCCGAGCTCGTATAAATTTGTATCGGCTCTTGTATTAGATTCTTTTGGATCGGAATGGAGTTAAGAGGTCCGCTGCCCACTCCTTCAAGTCACAACATCAATTTCAGTGAGGATCATTGACTCGGATGATATTTCGTACAGGATGATCCGGCATCGTACGGACCCGACTGTTTTTATGTGTCCTTGACATTGCTTTACGATGACTGCTACAAGAGGGAATCCATATCGAACGTAGTTGTATACTCCATGAGGAAGTCTCTCAAATTTGGTAATACTTGGTTTATAGATTCAACTAATCTAAAAATTAAATTAACAATTAAGAATTAAGAATGTTGAATACACGAGAACGTGTATTTACATTTACATCTGTCACTGGTAGTATCAATATCAATTGTTCCTAATAGTGTAATGGGTTTTAGGTTCAGGAGTTTTTTGGTTTTGTGTTCTTTTGATTAATAATATTATTCAATTCAAAACTTTGAAATCACATAAACTGTTAATTGTTGGTTGTTACTTTAGTTGAATCTATAAACCCAGCATAACTATAGGCAAGGTATACATCAAATATATTTGTATAGGCAGCATTCACTACTAGATCCCACAGAAGAGAATCTGAAGAATTTTTCTGTCAATGAAAAAACATTGCAAGAGTCACCCTGTATGTTACTACCGAGAAATTATGAAGTGTTTGAGGATATCCAACGCTATTGGACATAATAACAAGAGTGCATCATGATAATCATTGACGATTTTATTGTTCCCTACGGGGATATTCCATCAAAATAAATATTCCAAAGAAATGAGTTCTGAAGTATTTGATTTATTACCTCCATAAAAAACTAACTTTCTACCTCGGAGTAATTATGAAGTTTTTTTAACAATCCAGAAGTTTTCGTTGGCAGATAAATCAAATAGGTGATATATTTATACAGTGTGGTTGTATTTCCACGACTCAGTATTCTGACAAAACAATAGATATTCTGCTTTTCTAGTTGAATTTGCAAAATAATTTTTTATCTTAATCAGCAACCAAAACGGATGAATAAATGTGACAAAAATTATCGAAACTGGTCAAGTTTGAGGTTATCAAGTATGAATTAGCTAATGAAGTCAAACAGACTTAAGTGTACATCGAACCAAAAATAGTATATTATGATACAAGTTGAATGAGACGCTATTTTGTCGCAAGCGTTGTTTGGAGTACGACGAACGAAGCGAGGAGTGCTCTAAGGGAACAAGTGCGACAACGCGTGTCTTATAAAACGTGTGTCATGTAATTTTTTTTATTTTGCATTAACTTGAAGTCTTTCATTGATAAACATTGATTCAATATTGTTTAATTTCGATAAATAACTAAACGATCTTCGATTGGGATCAATGATGACATTGAAATATTTAAAATCTGACGCACAAGCGTATAAAGCCCAGTTTACAGTTGAGCGATTTTGATTTTTGCGATACCAGCGGAGGAAAATGCAATGTTATTATTGTTTTTATTGGTCAATTCAAATCAAATCCGAATTGAAATTTACCAATAAAAACATTGAGTTTTTCACTGCTAATATCACCAAATCCAAATCGCTCAGAAGTAAACTGGGCCTAACTCTTCTAACTTTCATTTGACAGTTCGATTGTAGCAACCTCCGAATAAAACAAAATGCGTATCGAGTTAGAGGTTATTCCGAGCAGAAAACAACCACTTTCCATCACTATGATAATAATAGTATATTACACAACAAGTGTGGAAAGTGTCATATTTCACACGAGTAGTCGTTTAGCACGAGCCGCGTAGCGGTGAGTGCGGAAACGTAACGAGTGAAGGAAATGCACTTTCCAACGAGTTTTGTAAACTATTTTTTCCTACGATTCCGAATACTTTCATTTCGCGGGAGGTCTTGTCAAAAATGTAACTTGAGCGGTCTCTAGAATTTCAGGTGGTTTTGATTCAATATCAAGTACTATTTATTTCCATATTCAAGATGATATTTGAATACTTCTCCGATAATTCCTCATTATGTGAATTACTGATTGATTGAGTTAGTTTAGTTTGGACAAATTTTATTGATATTGACACCAGCGTACATAAACAACCTTGACACCATACGCCTGCTAGCGCTAGTAATCACGCAACCAGGAATACAGAACCATAGAAGTATGTAGTTCGCAAGCGCGTACGAGTTACTCGAGTTAGTGCGTCCTTGACTTCTTGCAAACATCTGTGATACCAAAGAATCTTCTCGTTGGTGATACTGTGATATCAAACTGATGCAAGCAGCAAGCCGCGCGAAAAACTGTAGCCGTACTCTTTTGAATGATCTAACCATCTGTCAGCAACATCGAAATAGTTCCAGCAAATAGTATAGGTTCCAGTTTTAAAGTGAATTCAGAGGTTATGTATCAGACACATTGAAATTGATAGATAAAGAGTTCTCGGTATAATTCAAAACGAGACAGAAATTTCAATAAATAATATGAATAATATGAATGATTTGAGAACGCTTATATTGACAGTGAGTACCTTCACAATATACCTAATTATTTCTATCAATTCAGGCGACTGTTGTGATATTTTTCATATCAACACTTGTGCTTTTTTTTTTTCTTTCAAATAAACAATACCATGGTGATATGAGCTACTTTCTGAATAACAATACAGTGTGATTATTGACGTTTTCATACGTGGTCGTAGGAAAAAATGTTTTCCTTATGTTGCAAACATCACGCTGTAAATTAGTTATCATTTTCTGTTGAGTAGGACAGGATCTAAATGATAACACAGTCAAAGTAGTCAACCCCAATCAAGATGATCATCAAGTGAAATCAGCCTGATAACGAAAACAAAAGAAGAGACATGTGCATATCTCGCGAGGGGTGAGTACATAGCCATTTTCTGTACACCAAAGGGCATTGAATGCCTCTATTCAACCGAAATTACCCCACAATGCCCCTTTTTTACTCAACAATGCCCGACAATGCCCGACAATGCCTGACAATGCCCCACATTACCCAACAATGCCCCACATTGCCAAATATTGCCCCGCAATGCCCCCACAATGCCCCGCAATGCCCAACACTGCCCCGCAATGCCTCGCAATGCCCCCCAATGTCTTATATACCTATCTCTTTTTATTGTATTTGTTGGAAAGAGATAATATTTATAAGACGAAGACAAATTCTTATGTATCCTAAAAACTTCATTTTATTATCATAATAAACTATCTGAAGGCACAAAGAACAAATAACTATTGTTTATTTCATTCAAAAACCACATATGAAAAAATAATAGCGTTCAACTTAAATATCCGAACAAAATTGAAATTTCATGAAACCGTGCTGTTATTTTTTTCTGGCGTTATTTGAAGGAACAATTCTCCATCATGGCCACTTTTTCTTTCCTACAATATTGCGTTATCAAATTTGAAATCCGACGTTTCGTCTTCTAGAAACCATCATCTACTTATTTTTCTTAAATACGGATCTGGATTTTTTATTCAATTTTTTGTTATCTTTGGATAGCTCAAAAACTATGAGCTATCACAAATTCTGATTTTCGAATGTTTCGATGACAGTTCCTCTATTTTTTCGATGCCATTACTGAAGTTGGAAAAAATGGCCTTGATTTTAGAGATGAAAAGTCACAACCACTCGTCAAAGTATGACAGTACAATGTTTCGAAAGAAATTCGGAATCAAAATAGTATATTATGATATAAGTTTTATAAGACGCTATTTTGTCGCAACGCGTTGTTTGGAGTACGACGAGTGTTCCAAGTGAACAAGTGCGACAACGTGTCTTATAAAACGTGTGTCATGTGCAATTTTTTCTATTTTGAATTGATTTGAAGAAAAAATGGATTTAATATCGATAAATAACAGAAACATCTTCGATTGGTAACAATGATGACATTGAAATAATTAAAAACTGACGCACAAGCGTAAAGCTCAGTTTACAGTTGAGCGATTTTGATTATTGCAATACCAGCGGTGAAAAATTCAATGTTGTTATTGGTCAATTTAAATAAAATTACATTCTGAATTGAAATTTGTCAATTGAAACATTGAGTTTTTCACTGCTAATATCACCAAATCCAAATCGCTCAGAAGTAAACTGGGCCTAACTCTTCTGACTTTCATTTGACAATTCGATTGTACCAATCTCCGAATAATAAAAAATGCGTATCGTAATAGAGGCTATTTCGACACGCGTTGCACAATGACTTCATTATACAACCAAAATAGAAAAATGATATTTTTCAATTCAGAAAATCGTGATATGATCTGAATTTATCGAAGTGTTCAGTAGAAACTCGCAAATGATACATAAAATATTTCCCAATCAGTGGATTGGAAACCAAAGGGTGGTGCGCTGGCCTACAAGGATTTCCGCTGGATTATTTTTTGTAGGGATATTAAACACGAACCGTTTATTTGAAGATTTTTCATGGTACATAAATATCTTACACCAAAATTACGAGCTAGAGGAAGAATATGATCCATCGCGCGCTTACGTACAACCTGCGAAGACGCATGCGAAAATGCCTATATTCGAGCATTCACTTCAGAATTTTGTTCTGTTCACATTTGCCAGAAGTTCAGTATCGTAATAATTAGGCAGTGGATGAGTGAGGCGTTTAATTGAAATATTTGGTGCTTATAAAAGCCTTCCCTAGTTATATTGGTAAATAATAATGTTTTGAAAATAGTTCGGATTGAATATTCAAAAAAATAGAGAAACTTCCAATGTTTGTCATTGAAACATTTGAAAATCAAAATATGTCATTGCTCATAGTTTTTGGACTATCCAAAGGTAACAAAAAATTAAATGAAAAATCCAGGTCCGTATTAAAGAAAATAAGTTGATGATGGTTTCTAGAAGACGAAATGTCGAATTTCAAATCTAAGAACGCTATTTGTAGAGAAGAAAAAGTGGACATGATGAAATGCCAGAAGAAAATAAAAACGTTTCGATTTTTTTTTTGTAAATCTCCGAAAATATTCGGAATTTTTCAAGTTTCAGAACAACATTTTAGTATTAGGCATCAAATTGCGCAACATTGCTACAATTTAACCGACCCTGTATCTCTTACGGTTTACGAGATCTCAATGATGAGGCTCTAATTCCAGCCACCCTGTACAGTCTGTCATATTTTCGATGTCCTTACTGGATATTTTCAAAAATAGTGGTTTGCGGTCTTCGCGAACGCAGGCTACGTTTTTTTAAACTCATGATACTATATAGGGAATGGACAGAATTTTCATGGCCCGCTTCCTTTACTGAGATACAGGGCAAAATTGAAAATATTGCATTTTGGGACCCCCTTGTATCTCAGCTATCTTTCAACTTATGGTAGAGATAATAACTTTAATATACATAGTTTTACGTAGAATCCAGTGTCATGTTCAGATTTTTAAAATGAGCTGTCATTATTTAGATATTACCCAAAGTTAGGTTTTTTAAATGGAAACATGCTTTGCGCTTTCCGAAAATATGATTCAGTTATTAGATATTCTGAGTATTAGCCCTGTATTTAGATAATTTGCAGTTTTTATATAGCTAGTCAACAGAAATATCACTTTTTGAATAATCTATTACCAGTCCCTTTTTTATGGGGTAAAACCAAAAAGTTTGAAAACCGAAATATACCACAACGGCAATTGCGACACGAAAATCGAGGTGCACTAATAAATGCCATTAGAAAATATTCCGATACTTGAAGATGTCGGCTTTGAAGATTGGGCAACCATTTGAACAATATTTTACAAAACATTTTCAACAGCAGAATAATCAATAGAGCCTTGTTTTATAGTAGGTAATGTTTTCATATAAGTTTAAAATTATTTATTCGTTAAATAGATCAGCTACTTATATTTAATGATAATTTTAATTGAATATATATTGTCCTACCCTTCATTAATAAGAGTGTTATTTGATTATTGCGCCAGAAAATCTATTTTAAAAGTATAATATTTGTCTTGACAAACAATAAAAACTTAAAATTATCTCACTACAGGGCTAATACTCAAAATATAATAGCATTCATGTTTCAACATGAATGCAGAATGAATTCGAAGTGAACAAAACAAGGATGACCAGATCGACTCACAACAGCAACCTCAAAGTTCATTCTTTCAAAAAATCTTTATCTCAAAGATCTTTTATGTACTTCGGTCCCAAATTTTTTAATCTCATCCCTATTGACCTTAGAGAAATAAAAAACCACAAGAAGTTTAAAATACAAGTGAAAAAATTCGTATTACAGAACCCTGAGAAATTCCAATAGAAAAAAACTCAACAACAGCATATTTATTTAATAATTTATTCAAGACTTATTCTACTGTCCCCATGATGATCCGCATAAAATGAAATCCAAACCTTGTGTTTCCGTTGGATTCTTCCTCAACACTGCAATAAACTTATTTTCGATTGTAAAATCGCTTTTATATTGCACAGAATACAAATTTTAAAGCAACTGGAAGGGTGTGGAAATGCAATACAGGCATCTGCCTTGGCAATTTCTACTCCTGAACCAGATGCCTCTATATAGCAGCGATCAAAATGTATGTATTTTTGTTATCAAGTGAGTTAATGAATAATTGAATTGACAAAAATTTAATCGACGAAAATATTAAAAAATATGCTGGGTGTTTTTCTTGAAACAAACTCAGCTGGAAACCATTAACGCTTGTAGGAGTTTTTTCATTTTTTTTCTCAACGAAAAATCTTGATTGCTTTAATGCTGTATTAAATCACCGAGATATTTTTGTTATAGGGCATATTACAGTTAATATCACATTGGTCGAATCAAGTAACTATGTTTTAAAATTTGAAACTTATTATAGATTCCGAATAAACTTTATCCACCCATTTCGATAGAAACGGAGAATTTTCGCCGAAGTACTATAGTGGTGCGCAGAATCGGAGGCATCACACCGAACAGAAACGGATGCGCGCGCAACAACTGCAGCCAAAACATTGCACCACATTACCCTTTCAATGCCCTTAATACCCCCACAATGCCCGACAATGCCTCGCATTGCCTCCACAATGCCCCACAATGCCCCACAATGCCTCTCAATGCCCCGCAATGCCCCTAGGTTGTACACCAAATTACCCCATGTGCTTACCCCTCGATATCTCGTCTACACATCGAAGCAGCCCAAGTCACTAAATTCGAACCGCATTCGTACGTGGCCCAACAAACGTTTATGCAACGTAATCTCCTCAAATTGGTTATACGCCAGTGCCTTTTCGAACAATTTCTGATGGCTAGTCCGCACAACATTTTGACATTTCTAACCGCCCCCACATTGCCGTGTCACAATGGAAGCAGTGAAAATTGTTTACGTAATTATTTTAACTAGAGTATCCCTATTAAGACGCTAATTACAATTTGTTAAGCACGTTTCACGCCATAATTAGTGGGTACGTCACTTCCGCCTGATGAGGCGGCCTTCCTGTTTCGAGCGATGTGACTGTTAATTTGTTCAGATTTACTAATTGCTTGTCATGATTCAAAGCTGGCATTACGATAATTTGTTTACGAAAGATAATTGAGTTAAAGCGACACCCATGCCTCTGGATGGACAGGGTGTATCCGCGTTCGGTATAATTTAAACAAATGTTTACATGCTTCCGTTGAAGACAATGCAGAGTGGGGAATTCAACTGCTGGAACGAATTCGTTGGAAGCTTGTGAAAAATCATTTGGAAGAATTGCAAAAATATGTCCATCGGATTTTTAGTGAGCTCCATATATTCATTATCAAATTCGAGTCAGCCTATAGTGAGTGAAAATTGGGGTTAGGTACCTATGTGCGGATGAACGTTTAAATTTGTCCAAACACTGATTGAACAGTGGAAAAGAGCTTCTTGAACTTGTAGACATCTTAGGTATTTTGATATTGCTTATTATACCTAACATATTTTTACATTTTTTTACCAAATTTCGATCCAAGTCAGATTATCTCTCAAATTGTACCTACATGGAGTTGTGAATGAAATATATTATATTTTTCAGTAGTTTGAAACTAGAGGAATACAACTTTATTGCGAGTTAAACTGGTGGACAAGTTCAGAAATAATCTCTACGAATAGGGGGGAAGGTTGTCAAGAAGAAGGTCTGCAAGTGATGATGTGATTGATGAGAGCCCCAATAAGAGAACGGAAGTTGAGGATGATTCTCATTTCAAGAAATCGATATAATTCCTCTAATTTGATAAAATTCTTGATACAAAACAATCTACAGCTAAAACTGAAAATCTGATTCTTTTTGTTCAAGAAAAATGCGAGTCATTGAGAGATTATGATTGTCTTGATTTGAATATATTGTGTTTTCAATCTGAAATATTGTATTATTCTCACGAAGAACTCCATTCATTTACTATTCAAGAAATATATAACATTGGTATGAGTGTATTTAGTTGGAAACATAATAGTCTTGAATTGAGCAGACATTTATTCCAGTATATATAAACAAGCCATACTCTTGAATCAAAGCATATCAAATCAAATCAAGTAATTATTTTTATGTGTGTACTTGAATCTCTTTAATAAAGTGAAATAAAATAAAACATCCAATTGAAAAACTCATGCCATACTTTGTGATACATTCATGGATGAATAGATTATTCTAAGGCAAATAATATGCTATATACAAAAAATAGATATTAGAACGAAATAATATCAAGAAACCAAATTTGTCCAGAAGGAAATGTGGATTTCAGAATTAATTTTCAATTACAGAAAAAGCAGTTGCATATCACTTTTCTTTTTAAAATGATCAAGTGAAAATACCACGAGAACGCCTCTGATTAGAATAATAAATTATATTGTACAGCATATAATGCCTTTTGCACTGAAATTTGATATTTGTATAGGTAGAATAGGTATTGAATTCAATATCAGCAGCCGTTAAAAAGTTGTCTACTTTACATATATGAGAAAAAATGATTATTGAAATTTCTGAAAAACTCTAATAGCGGTTCGTTTCCGCGTATGTCTGACAACTAAAAAATCCGTTACGACTTATATCACGTGACTTCAGTTTTGGTGGGAATTTGAAAAAAAAAAATGGTAAAGTGGTTCATAAAAATATGAAACTCAGTAAGGATAAATAATGAATTATTGCGTTTCAATTATATAATAGCAGGTAATATACAGTTAAATAAGGATTGAGAATCAACCAATGAATTCACAAATACGTGGAAAATTTTAATTCAAGTACGATGATATGATCAATGATCAAACAAAGGAAAATCGAATATGCAAAAAATGTTTTGGAAATAGGGTAAACAATAGGTACGTAAACAAACGGTGAAAACTACCAAAAATAATGAAGGTGAGGAATGAACGGCATAAACAATTCTGTCTGCACATGTGTTCTTCAATTTTCGAACTCAAATAAGATTGGAATGAGAATTAAGTCCATAAGAATGGACTTAATTCTTATTTTCTTATTTTTTTATTCATTAATTACGTAAGTTCATTTTTTCATATGATTCTCTATCTCTGTATAAACCCACTGTTTAGTTTGTTCAATTTTTATATACGGGTATAATGAATATTGAATGAGCTCATATGTGTATCAATATACAGGGCATGACTGCACCTAGTGACAAGAATAAATCGTGCATGTTTTCATAATTATTAACCTTCCGCAAAAAGTCTATTCCACAATTATTTGATGAGTTTTGACCCAAGCTTATGTGATTCAGGTTACTAAAGCTGTTTCCAGATGAAACAAGTATGTATGAGGGTATAGAGGAATAACATTGTAATTTTGATTTTTTTCTCCATCTGATCCAAAATTGGTACCTACATGGGTTCCTCGTTGGATTCCAAACAAATTTTCTCATATTGTTTTGATATCTTGTCGATTTGACCCATTTTTCGGTAACTTAGGACAACTTTTTTAAAATTCGAGTTCTTCAGAAATTCCATCAGCATTTTTCATGACGCACGCCGTGTATTCAATTTATGATTATTTTCAGATCCCAAGGCGCTTTCTAAAATTAATTTCTGTGAAAAATTCGCAACTTTTTCGAGGAATCAAATAAAGTAATCTGTTTCAAATCTAGGAGTAATTAACACTATATACAAGAAACGTTGAGAGCCTGAGCAATAACGTTTCCTCCCTCACATTTCCGAGTGTCGAAAAAACACATCTCAACAGAAACATCCCAACAATTGCGACCAGAATCACATCCGAACCCACAGTTTAATTACATCGCGGTTTTGATTAAAAAATCCCGAGTCCCATAAAAAAATAAATTGGCTATTTGATTGCTGTTATGCCACGGGAATGTCGCCTTCTTCGCGATTGAATTCGAGGACAGTAAAAACCTGGACGACTGTAAAGGGACGCAGAGGGTGCCTTGAAATTTACTTTTTTGCTGCGCGAGTTATAATAGCTAGGGGATGCCAGGCCAGAGAGGGTGAGATATGGATTTTTGCTTCCGACGCCGGTTTCTCTGAATTATGAAATATCTCTTATTCCTTTCGATTACACTGTTATGAAAGTGCAACTGAAAACGAAGGTGGGTATTTCTTACATAATTTTCTTTACAGGGTGGCTGAAATTCGAGATTCATCGTTGGGATCTCGTAAGCTGAAGGGGATTGGTTAGATTATGGCAAAATTGCTCAAGTTGGTACCGCCTAGAAATTTGGAAAATTCTGAATACTTTCCCATCAGATAAGTATACCCGTGAAAAAGGAATTATTTCTTTTTTATATTTTTCTGATGTTAATCGGATATTTGAATTATTATTGCCTTTTCATTGTAAACACTGTTCTTCTTCTAGAAGATGACATCGTCAGATTTTAACAACTAATAATGTTGAATATGCGAGAACGTCTATGAACTTAACTAAGAATTAAGAAATTTTGAAGACAGAACGTGCAAAACGATTAGAATCGTTGGAATGCCATCATTTGTCATTGTTTCTAATAGTGTTTATGGTTTTCAGCTTCAGGAGTTTTTAGTTTTTTCGGTTTTTTTTTCAACACTTTGAAATGACATTGAGCTTTCAATCATCTGATTCTTAAAAATTAATTGCATTGTATACACCTTCCCAATTGTTAA
Source organism: Chrysomela aeneicollis (assembly GCA_029955515.1). Lineage (NCBI taxonomy): Eukaryota > Metazoa > Arthropoda > Insecta > Coleoptera > Chrysomelidae > Chrysomela > Chrysomela aeneicollis. Next base: position 18,483,301 of record JARUHQ010000010.1, read on the forward strand.
TTCCTAATTATTAATTGTTTATTATTAGTTGTTAGTTTAGTTGAATCTATAAACCCAGCATACCATAAACAGCAAAACGCAGAAAGTTTGGTTGTGAATCCCGCTTAGAAAGTTTTCATTTATCAAACCGATTTTATTTATATTTTCAGACATTTTTGAAACGCAAGTGCATGCAATAATCAACATCATCGAATATTTTATGTATCAATCAGTTTTCAAAAACACTTTTCAAATACTACGAGGGAGCAAAAATTGTGTTCTCCACGCAATTATTCAGAGAAACCTGATATGCTTTGAATTTATCGCAGTATTTGACTGTAACCTAGCAAATTTCATGATGTGAACGACATTCAGAAGTTTTCAATTATTTTTAAAACATTTGGGTCGTTATAGTAATTTCAAAATATAAGTTGAAGATAAAGAAGCTATTACATGAACACCCACTGTGAGTTTGGATATAAAATGATAATAGGTACCTAACCTAACCATTCAATATTTTTCTAGATTCGAAAATGAATACTGATTGTCATCTACACACTTATAAATTATTATATTTCATTTATATTATAATGTTATAATAATATTTTTAAATGAAATACCTATCAAAATGTGTACGCTGAAAAGTGTTGAACTTTTTCCACAGTATATCAGATCGACCATAACGTCGTTACTGAGAATTGAAAAGCTCCTGAAATCTTCCATCCTTCAAACAGTTCAAACCGAATTATCCGGGATCTTTCGGATGTAATTAAAATGCTCCGGTTTCAATCGGAGATTGATCACCGGAAAGTTTCCAATTACTGCCATTTCGTTAATTGAAGTGTCTGCTGATGAGAAAGTGCCATTGAATTCGATCTTTGATCTGGCGAATATCGCGACTTGAAATTTAATCCACCCTCATCGGTTCATGCATTAATCATTCTTCAGGGTGGATTAAAAATCGATATTGAATCGTCTGGATGAACTGAAATGCACCAACCAAAAGTTTTTGAAATCTCCAACAATCAATGCGTTAGTATTTCCTTTTCATTATCTTGAATTCCTGGATGTATAGATTTTCCACATTTGAATAGTGTTTTTTCAACTTTTCAATTTAAATTTTTCAACTGCCACACAGTGGAAAAAAATTAACCAGTTCACACCGGCTAACACCGTCTGGTGTATCCTGAGGTCCTTATTGTGTTAGTGTCAGAAAACACCGGCATATTATTCACCTCTGTAGGTTTTATGTGACCTTTCCCATAGATGTTATCAGTAACACTAGTGTTACTGATGAATTTAGCAGAATGAACACTTTGGTGGAGTTGTTTGACATCGCAGTGGTGTGATGCACATTCTGTGATTTTCTTGATGAACAAAAAGGACACAACTTTGATATCAAGGTGTTTTTTTTTACTGTGTATGAGTTAGGAAGACTAAATCGACTGCAAGAGTATCCATAATTTACTCGAATAAGAAGAAATAAATTCAGTACCTCTTCATTCACTTTCTGAAAACAGTATTCTCTTCATGTCACAAAGAGACTGCCATTACCTAACCAACTCTATTTCTGCTGTATAATAATGATTTGTTGTCAATAAACAGTCTTGAGTTCCACCAACGATGTCATCCTAATTGAGTCATACTTTTTGAATCACAAACATCCACAGCTACTAACCAAATACCTCGATAGCAACAAATCCATACAGAAAATGAGAATTGGAATTGAAAAACAGGTATATACCTTGCATCTTTGTTGGTACCATAACGGAAGCTAAGATTCTTCTTGGACGGCAAGAAATATTCCTTTGGACACTTAACAGTTGATACATAAAATATTTATTCAAATATGATAAACCAAACACCTGCTCATCTCTTCCATTGTTAACATATTTATTCATCTCTCTAGAGGAAGAATCAACAGATGAATAACAACCACCCGGTCATAATCAAACAACCCTTCCAACAGCTTGCTCTCGTAACCAGACACAAACAGAATTGGTGTCAGCGAATCCACAATAATTCTCCCCTAAAACAATAAAACCCTGCGAAATACGCCTGCAATTAACCCTTCCACGACTCCATCCAAAGATGTCTTCATTACAAATTAATTCCTGCGGTAACAGAGAACATCGGCTTTAAACTTGACTTCAAATCTGCTAAATCCGTCGGCCGTAATGTTCAAACAATGCGACAGTCGTTAATTACGAGCCAAAGGGCCATTAAACGAACCCTTCTCTCGGGGCAACAAGTGGTTGAAAGGGTTGATGAATGTTAATTTCGCAATTAGCCCTCGAGGCGCCCTTGTGGGCTAATTAAAATTTGCTAGCTCCGCCGACAGTGGTGGAATCTGGGTCAATGAGACGCCGAGGCTGCCGTTTAAATTGCAGCTAAGGTCTCGAGGAATGGTTGGGGGAATTAGACTTTGTTTTCCAGAGGTCGACCTTTGATCGCTTCAAATCTTTGATAAGGATAAAGTGGCAGTTACTGATCCTAGAGAGTTTCCTGTGCAATATTTTGATCTCTTTGGCTGAATATACAGCATCTCAAGCATCTAGACCTAACAGATCCAAGCATCTAGACCTATCAGATCCTTTTCAGAAACTAAAGCATCTTACAAAAATGTGCTGGGCATTCGCAAAGCAAATGTTCTGCAGTTTCAGCGAAGTTCTCGCAGTAGCGGCAACTATCACTCTCTGTTTTACCCATCTTTTTGAGGTGATACCTCAGATGGCAGTGTCCAGTGAGGAGTCCCGTTACCAGTTTCAAGTCTTTTTTGTCCAACTCGAGAAGCTGTTCAGCTTTCTTTGGCGAGAAGCTCACTAGCCTTTTCGCTTGTCTTCGTCCTGGCACTTTATTCCAGTGAGATTTCTTTTCATCTGCTTCCCAACATCGAACCTCTTCTCTCAAGTGGGCCTTGGAGAGTCCACAGAAGGGTTCTGGGCCGAGGAATTGTGTATTTGCCCCTTCTTTGGCAAGACAGTCTGCTGCTTCATTGCCTTCAACTGCCTTATGATCTGGCACCCACATCAAAGTGACCTGGTTGTTCGCTGCCAGTTGTCTTTGGGATTGTTTACAGTCCCAAGTCAGCTAAGACACACGAGTGTATGACTTCAGAGCTTTAAGTGCTGCTTGGCTATCTGGTACAGATTTCTGCCCGAAATATGGTTGGGGTGTTACCAGCTCACTCCACTCCATCTTGGATTCACCACATCTAACTTGATATCCAAAAGAAACTTGACTCAAGATCTAATGGGGGGGTTGGACTTTCAACTGCTTCAAATATTTGATGAGGATAAAATGGGAGATATGGGACCACTCCCTTTTTTGGATTATTGAGGTAACTGTGAGGAAGCAGATTGATATTTCGCAGGATCCATATCACTATAGTGAGAGACAAATGCCTAAACATTTTAACCATACTTATCATAATCATTCCTTCGATTAAACGAAGTTTTGCATTTAAACAATGGGGAACAACTTTGTTGTGAGTTCTAAACGAGGCTGGCATTCTTTTAGTCGATGTACTACTACGTTCGATGAAAATAATTGTTATAATTATTGAAACCAGTATTCTTGTTGGCGAATAAAGATGCGCGAGAATATTTATAGGACCTACCTAAGTAACCAAAAATTATCGATTTTTTTGTAGACATTGAACAGTATAGATTGTCATGTATCACCATTAAACACCATTCCTCGACAAATAAAAGAAGAAAACAAGCAATTCTACCAGTCTGCCAACGTCTCATTGTATGGGTGTGGAAATATACCTTCATGAATTCTTTCCTTTTATATCAAGATTAATACGATCAGCATTACCATAACAATACCTTCTCCTTCATCATCTTCTAAACAATCTGCATTGTGAATTTCGCATCCTGCATCTCATAAACATCGTGAATTTTCTTTTCTCTAATGAAAAATCTTGGCCGGCAAAAAATCCCCATTCTCATTTCCCCCGAACAATCAAAAAATCCTCATTATCTCACACAATGACGATCCCAATCAAAATAATCGTTAATAATACGCTGACGTTGCTTGCTGATAAGTTTTTTTTCTCTCCTCCATCTCACATATACTAAATTAATTTGCTTTCCTCCTCTTCGGGAGTCTTCCCGATATAATTTAAAAAGGATGTTTGGTGAGGGTTGCATTTTTTATGTGCAGATATTCGCCACCCCTTAATAAGGGTAGGAAAAAAATGAGTCACGAAAGCGTTTCCCACCAGCATTCGCTCACTCAAATCGAGTACCCGCGGCTTCGAATTTAAATTATTGATCTCGATCCTGCTGCTTTTCCTGCTTGCCGACCGATATTCTGATAAGAACAGATGATTCGCTCGCAGGAGGGTCCTGTGAGCAGAGTAGCAGGAAAAATCAAGCGATTCGGCTAGTTTGAAGGTGAAAAAATAAGTAAACACTTGGTTTTAGGTATACAGGGTGGCCATCAATAAGAAAATGAACAGCAAGGGTATCTTGGTAACTTGCGCATTTCAAAATCTATTACGTGGCTTTTGCAGGAATTGTTTATCTTCTTTTGTTCTCGAGGTATTTGAAATATTCAAATTTCGAGATTTTCATTTCTATTTATTTCTAGGAGTAGTTTTATAAGTGAGGCATCTAAAAATAATGTGTACTTTCCTCATTGCTACTTTCGAGTCTTAAAAAATGACATCAACTCTGAATTTTCTTATGATACACCTTGTTTCACGAGGCATTGTTCATAACTGTAAGATTTATCAATCGGCTGTGTGCTTGTATCATTATTATTTGAAAAAAAACATCTAAACTACGCAACACTAATTACGTCGCACCCCGAAATTTTGCGCCTGTTGAGATTTAAATAACTTTTTTCTTCTTTGAACAATTCGAATTCTGTTTGCACTGTTCGCTAGCTCAGTCCTTCAGCTATAATCTCGTACTTCTTCGATACATAAGGTTATTTCCATAAAATTGCTACAGGATGTTTCTTGGAACTGTGCAAAATTTCGAAATTTTCAAAAGGATCCCAAATGAAGAAAAACAGTTTTTTTTCAACTTTAACAGCAGAGGCATGAAGATTATCTCATTACCTTTGGCCATTTCCAAAATTGTCTTCTCATCACTTTTCTTTACAGAGTGATCTCAAAAAATCAATTTTTTGGTTTTGCAGTCATAACTTTTTTCCTCTTCAACCGATTTTCAAAATTTCAGGATCATTTTGAAGCTGAAACGTTAGATGAACAGACATGATGATTAGAATTGACTAAAGATAAATATTGAAGATCAAGGGTTTCTGCAAAGGTGACCCAAATCTAAATCCCCCTCGAAATCCCGATTAAAACAGAAAAATATCCAAAACGTTGTTTGATCGAAACGAAAATATCACCACCAAAAATACTGATGAAAAATTTTTTACCCCCTCCCCACCAAAAATTTTTTTGCGGGTAAAATTTTTGCTGGTCAAACGGTTAGATATATCGGTAAACATATTTCACCTGACCCCCACATCGGGATCGGATATTGAAAAAAAATAAAATTATTTCGCCCCCCTTGCCCCCTTGGGGTACTTTGGGTACGAAAGGAGGGGAAGGAGATTTTTGTGATTTTTTTACATATAATTTTCGTGAGTTTCGTACAAAACTACTAAGAATCGCCCAAACTCGAGTTCTCCAAGTATCATAGTTTGATGTACAGGGCGAAAAAAAGTTATTTTTCAGAATCGAGACAAGCGGTACCCATAGCTGTGTTCAGCGGAAAAAGTTGATCAAAGAGATAAAAAAATTTGTTTCATTGGCGTACGTATAACATTTTTTTTTGGGTCTAAAAAATTAAATTCTTTGAAAAAAATCCAAAACATGATGGAAGACTTTGTATAGGGGGTGAGAAGGTTACCCTAAAATGTTGTTGTATTCAGAATTTTTTTTTATTTTGAATTTTTTTAATGTCTTATATCTTCAGAAAAGAGAGACATACGAATAGTTTTTTTTATCCTGGTCTTTATTTTCACGAGAACGTAATTTTCAACCTGTCTTGTCAGTCACTCATTATGATTTTTGTTACGTTGGTTACGGACCATGAATTTTTTTTTGGCTGATTTTTTTTTTCTAGAACATGGCGTTTCATTTCGATTTTCTCACGCACAATTTTTGACTACTGAAAGAAAAAAAGATCTGGATGTGTCCAGATTGGAAGATCCTTCCGAAAATAAGTTGATTTTCATTTAATTCTCCTCCCAGTCGGGATTTACAGAGTGTTTCAGATTTGGGTCACCTTTGAGGAAACCCTAGATTCTGAATGTTCATCTTGAGTAAATTCTGATCTTTAAATCTTCTCATATGAGGTTTCAGCTTCAACATGAGCCTGAGATTTTGAAAATCGGTTGAAAAGGAAAAAAGTTATGACTGCAAAACCAAAAAATTGATTTTTTGAGATCACTCTGTAAAGAAAAGTGATAAGAAGACAATTTTGGAAATGGTCAAAGGTAATGAGATAATCTTAATGCCTCTGATGTTAAAGTTGAAAAAAACTGTTTTTCTTCATTTGGGATCCTTTTGAAAATTTCGAAATTTTGCACAGTTCCAAAAAACATCCTGTAGCAATTTTATGGAAATAACCTCATGTATCAAAGAAGTACGAAATTATAACTGAAGGACTGAGCTAGCGAACAGTGCAAACAGAATTCGAATTGTTCAAAGAAGAAAAAAGTTATTCAAATTTAAACAGGGGCAAAATTTCGGGGTGCGACGTAATTAGTGTTGCGTAGTTTATTTTAAAAAATCATAGCACAAGTAAATCTGAACATATCATATATTCCCCTGGCATGACTAAAATAACCAATGTAAAACAATTCGTCCCTCAATTTTATTCTCATAATTTAAAACTTTTCTCAATGGTGAATTGCTGTTACTACCATGGCAACTTTTGCCCATATTCACAAGAATGTCGCTATTGTGAGAACATGTCAAGGTGTCAGTTACAGTTAAGGAATTTGACATCAAACACTTTGCCTATTATGGTTCCAAGTCAATCCGTTATACAAATTGCCATCCTATTTCATTGCTACTTATCACTGGACGTTTGAAGATTCAACATGTGAAATTCGTCGCAAATTTTCAAAAAATTTCATAGTAGGTTGATCTCAATGTTGGAAAAACCACATATATTTATAATTTTTACCAGATGTACTTATGGAAGTTTTGTAATACCTGAAAAGTTAGTACTTATTCGCCTTCATATAAAAAATGTTTTATAACTTTTCATCTCTATCTATATTTTCAAATTGCTCATATATATTGTTGCATGCAGAAAAAAAACTGAGCTTTCATAATCTCCAAGTGACGATGAAAAGTTTTCAGGATCAAGAAAATACCAGAACATTGTCCACTTCAGAACCACTGAACTCAGTTTACAGATTCACAATTTGCTTCAACTGGTTACCAGCGCTCGTCTAACAATGCTTTGCGAGATAATGATCAAGTACTGAAATTATTCGACCGGAATTCTTGATGTAGGGCTATCCACAAAGAAGCAAGAAAAAAGGAGAGTGCACATATACAAAAACGAAAAAATGTTTGGCGACCCTTACGTGCTTAAAATATAACATAAATTTACTGACCTTATTAACTGAGGCCAGTATCGGTCCATAGTCACATTGTGAAGAATCGTACGCTGAAAGTAGGAAAAAGTGGTATCAGATATAGAATTTTCAAAGAGAGTAAAAAATAAGCGTTGCCATTTATTGTTGCACTTTTAAGCACGTCATGGTCGCAAAACAAATTTTGAACAGTGTTTCAAACACTGAATCTAGTCTACAGCGCAAGCTTTAGCAGGTTTTCTGGAAATGGAGTAAGAGGTTATCATCCATCACAATCCAGCACTGGCACTACACTTTTCAACATAAACATTTCCATACAAATGTTCTTCAATTCAGGTCGTTTTCTTGGCGAAATATATATAGGTTCGAAGTTTATATGATGATGTTACATTATTCATTAAGTTTCAGGATGAATATTCCACCCATTGGGAGTCAAACTGTTGTTCCTTGTAGACAAGCTATAGGCTGTTGTTCAAATATTTGCATATTCCTATCGAATATTGATAAATCATCTGTCACAATGCGATTCGAAAGAAGCTAGGGGAGAAACGAATGATTATCATACCAGATAAGATCCACGTGCAAGGCACATGCATAAAAAATTGTTGCCAGTGGCGTGGCTTCAAGATATATAGCAGAGGCAATGACAACGTTCTTCGAACAAAGTGGTACAGGAAACCGATTTGCAGCAACAGATTTATTAGTTACTATTCATACCATCCAAAAAATATGAAGTTGAACCTCATTAAAGCCCTGAAAAACCGAGTAGTAAGGCTGTCACATCCCGATTATCTTTTGGGTTGTTTGAATGAATTGAGGATTATTCTTAAAGAAAATTCATATCCAATCAAATTGATTAATAAATTTTTATTTAATACAGAACATTTAAATATCACAAATGAAATTACTCCAATTAATGCTCCTCCAAACAATAATAATGATGAAGAACAAACAAACCCGGTAGTTGTTTTCCATTATAGATCTCTCCCATACATTGATGATCTCACATCTAAACTCACCAATATTTTTACTATGAACAATCTCCGCATAGCAAAAAAGAACATCAAAACCGTATCTAGTCTTTTTACAAAAACCCATGCTCCCCTCACAGTTTTAGAATCCTCTAATATCATTTACAGTATCCCTTGTCTTAATTGTGATCTTATATACATTGGTCAAACAGGTAGAAATTTATCTGGACGCATTACGTCACATAAGAGTGATTGCAATTTAAATAAAAAATCTTGTGCATTGGCAGAGCATACTATCAATCATAATCACTTTGCAAATTTCAATAATCCCTCCATTTTAACAGTTGAAAATAACCTCTCCAAAAGAATTTTCCTTGAAATGGTACACATTAATAACACTCCGAATTGTATGAATAAAAGATCTGATATTGCTAATTTGAGTGTGATCTATAGCTATTTGTTAAATTTCAACACCACTAACCGCAATAATTCTGTGTAATATTTAAATTTTTCTAAATTACCGCCTTTCAGTTGTGAAGTGGGGATCAAATCTGTTATTTCCTCACCATTGGTCGACCACATGTCATGTTCTATACATTTCATGTCAAACCTTGTGTCAACTCATGTTATTCCATGTTTCTATGATGGTAAACATCAGTTTGATTTCCAACGGCACAAAATGAAGCGTAATTTCGTTAAATTCTAATTCTCTTTTTCACAATAAAAATTAAAAAAATTCTTTTAATATGTTAACAATATATTTGAGTGCATCATCCTCATGTGTTTGCTGATTTCTTTATACAAAGTATCCTCACGTTAGTAAGTGTTTCAATGTTGTTTACAAGTAAGTTTTTTATAAATGGACCTTGTTTTTTACAGATGTCTTGATAATGAAATAAAATATTTCGAAAGCTCGACTATTTAACAAAGAGTTATTCTTTGCACCTGGCCAATACCTAATGACTGCAACCTCAAGGAAAATTACTTACAAGTGGTTTCCCAAAATTCATTGTATATATATATATATATATATATATATATATCAAAACCTACGCGAAAATGATTGTGGGATTTGCTAATTGAAATTACCTGTTCTCGTTCTTTATGAACCGATTCCACTTGAAATTTTACTGAAATATTACTTGTTATTTCATCACTGGGGCCCTCAAAAAGTTTGACAACGTCCTTCTTACCAATTCCGAAAATAACTGTTATTGGTTTCTGATGATCAAGTAGCAGGTTATTCTTTTTCGAATGTTATTCTTCAATATCGGAATATATTCCTTCAGCAGTAGTTTTCATGCTATTCAGATCTTTTCAACGACAAAATTGATCGAGTCATACAAAAAACATGAATATTTTGTTTCCTTTACATGAAGAAAAATGTTTTTTTCTATTTTGGTTCTATAATGAAGTCATTATGAAACGCAAATGCGTATCGAAATATCTTCTGTTTCGATACGCATTTTTTATTATTCGGAGATTATTGGTACAATCGAACTGTCAAATGGAAGTCAGAAGAGTTAGGCCCAGCTTACTTCTGAGCGATTTAGGATTTGGTGATACTAGCAGTGAAAAAGTCAATATTTTAATTCAGATTCTGATGATTTAATTTAAATTGACCAATATAAACAATAACAACGTTGCATTTTTCACCACTGGTATAGCAAAAATCAAAATTGCTCAACAGTAAACTATGGGCTTTGTAAGACACATTGTCGCACTTGTTTCCTTGGACAAAATAGGGTCTTATAAAACTTGTATCATTATATACTATTTTGAAAAGTGTTTTTCCTACGCCTGAATTGATATAGAAATAATTAGGTAAATTGTGAAGGTACTCACTGTCAATATATATGCGTTCCCAAATCAAATTCATATTATTTGTTTAAATTTTTGTCTCGTTTCGAATTATACCGAGAATTCTTTTTCTATTAATTTCAATGTGTCTGATACATAACCTCTGAATTCACTTCAAAACTGGAAACTATACTTTTTGCTAGAACTATTTCGATGTTAATGACAGAGGGTTAGATCATTCAAAAGAGTAAGACTACAGTTTTATGCGCGGCTTGCTACTTGCATCAGTTTGATATCACAGTATCACCAAAGAAAAGATTCTTTGGTATCACAGATGTTTGCAAGGACGCACCTAACTCGTACGCGCTTGCGCACTACGTACTTTTATGGTTCTGTATTCCTGGTTGCGTGATTACTGGCGCTAGCAGGCGAATGGTGTCAAGGTTGTTTATGTACGCTGGTGTCAATATCAATAAAATTTGTCCAAACTAAACTAACTCAATCGATCAGTAATTCACATAATAAGGAATTGTCGGAGAAGTATTCAAATATCACCTTGAATATGTGAAATATGTCAGAGAAATATGTAAGAGATTATCACCAAATATAATGAATAACAAGGTCCTCAGTACTAACTAGAGTGAAGATCAGTACTAACTAGAGTTAGTACTGATCTTCCCAAAAAGCAATATTTTATCTTAGCAAAAGAAATATGTCTCCAGTGCGATTGAAATCTCAAATGGTTGATGTAATCCAAATAAGATAATTCCTTCTCCTTTAGGACCAAGTAATATCCTCAACAGACAGACTGGTTGGTGATGCCACAATAACAGGTTTCTCACTTGTCTACAGATCTCGCTACAGATACTTCGAGGTAGTTACTTAATGTAGGTATATTTTGAAAGATCATGCAACTTTGAGTCAAGATTAAGACTATTGGACCAAAGGAATGATTCTTCAGATCAACTAATTGATATTTTTCCCATGTCAGAAAAAGATAATCAAAATATCAATGGAGTAAATACAATGATGTGGTTGATTTTTGTTAAGGTGATATTCATTTGGCCATATCCAAAGACAAGGCGGCCTTGGCTTAAAGTCGTATTACTTGAGGTGGAAATATCCTTTTTATCTGCATGATACGCCACTGTTTTGGTGACACAAACACCCTCATCAGCTGTGTGCGGTCGCAGCGAAATCGAATAATAAAACCCAATCCATAACTGGCCCGATCAAAAATAAAAGAAGCAGACTAGTGACGGGCGATTTTTAATAGATCCTCGTGGGCCTCTCATATTCGGGACAATATCGGATGCCGTTGCCCAGGTAACGCGGGACAATAGACGGATTTCGTCTTTTGTTACATCTCGCAAGGCGGAGGTACTGTTGATGGTGATCACTGCTCAGGTAGGTAGATGTGGGTGCGCGAAGGAATGTGATCCCAGAAAAGAGGACATGTACACTTACAAATCATCCGGGATATGTATCGAATAAACTACTCAACAATTCAAGCGTCGAAACAACAAAAAAAATGAAATATTCGTGACTTGCAAAAACTTAATCGAACTAATCTGGGTAATGCAAATCTAAAGTTCAATCATCATCAATCATTCATAACTGAAAGATTTATCAATCGGCTGTGTGCTTGTGTCATTGTTATTCAAAAAAACGCAGATTTGTTTTCCATTCCAATTCTATTTCAAAAAATCATAGCACAAGTAAATCTGAACATATCACATATTCCCCTAGCATGACTATAATAACCAATGTAAAACAATTCAACCCTCAATTCATTCTCATAATTTTTCTTTTTCTCAATGGTGAATTGCTGTTACTACCATGGCAACTTTTGCCCATATTCACAAGAATGTCGCTATTGTGAGAACATGTCAAGGTGTCAGTTACAGTTAAGGAATTTGACATCAAACACTTTGCCTATTATGGTTCCAAGTCAATCCGTTATACAAATTTCTATGCTGTTTTATTGCTACTTCACTCAAAGTTCAATCATCACCAAAAACAAGACAGTTGGTTTTCATATTTTTTAGTAGCTATAGCAGCAATGTTTGCACTATGAACATTTCAAAGCATTCTGAATGTGGGAACCATTATATTATCTCGATTATAATGAATGTCAATTCTAGTACTCAAATTCGCTTCTTTCGACTTGAGTTTCCATCTGTTATCTGTATTGATTTGAACACGTTAAACTTAAAAAAATTGTTGAAACCTAACCTTACATTTTCAACCAATCAAAAGCCTATATTTTGTATCGTTACCATAGCAACTAGGACGATTTCCGGAAATGTTTCTCTCTTCCATTGGGGAAGGGGCATGGCATTACACTTTAAATTTTTTGATGTTTATAGGTTGAATGACATTTACATTTACCTAACCTCAAATACTATTTCATTGATGAAACTGAATTGTTGATCCATAATTTACGATAATATTTCAAAATAGCCGATACGGATTTTGCGGCTAGTGGACCGGTAGCGGCTGACTATGAAAATTGTCAAGTGTTAATGAGAATCAAATTCGTGTCCTACGATTATTGAAATTGTACATATTGATTAACGAAACTCACGGTAAATATAATAGAAATAAGACTTCAGTCAGTCTCGTCAAAGTTTTATTTTATTTTACTGTTTATACACAGCCGTACGGTCAACTAACCACCTGTATGCTTGCCTGGCGTCTATACCAATGAGAAACGAGGTCAAACCTTCCTTATCTCTTCAACGCACAGACTGCAATAATATCATTAAAATTTCGGTGTGACATTTTCTTACCGAATACCACTTTGCCTTCAATTCAAAACTGTAAATTTTTTCTCCAACAAGAGTATTTTGTAATAATTAAGCTCTAGTGGTATTATAAGTGAAAAAGTCGACAGCATACCTATCTAGGTCAGTATTTATATAGATTTTCAATATTGATTTCTCTGAACACATATTTTGCAAACTGATTGTGAGTAAATATTTCTCTTGATCTTTATTCATGATTCAGTTGATTCAAATTACCAGCACTGATGGTTACGTCCAGAGTGAGTATATTATGTGAAACAACATTATATAATGTTTATTTTCGTATTTTATATCAACTGCTACTAATTTTAAGAATTCAGTTTTGTCATCTAGTTGTAGGTACATCACTATTTATTCACAAATTGTATTGATCATACTACGTATTGTGTGTTTAGATTTAATGAAAGAGAGGGAAGACTTGATTCGTCAGTGGAGTTTGCCTCAAATCCTACTAATTTTTAAATTGTTTTGCTTTGTGCATTGAATAATTTGGGCACAAACTCTCAATGCCCAGTTCCGTTCGCGAATCCTTGTAAGCTTTGAATAAAATGCTCGTATGATAATTATTGTGATTGCTCAAGTTTCAGAACACTTAATTTACCTAAAATAATTATACTGTCCAATGCTAAAATCGGTATAAAACAGGAGACACAGCTATTTTGGATTCCGTTGTCATAATAACATATAACAAAAGACACAATTACTTCGAGTGCATGTCCTACTTTTCACGAAATGATAATTAGAATTGTTATTATTGCGTGTAGTTATACGAATTTGAAGAAACGTAACATCTGGTTGAACCCATAAAAACCTCATCCGATCATTATACCGTTTCGAACGACTTCTAGTTTGAGGCATTGTTAATGTAGAAGAAATATTAACATTGTGCTCATTTCGCTGGGTAAAACCTGTAGTCTTTGGTAAAACATATAGGTATATATTAATTATTGTCTTAATCACGAGGAGGTACCATTAACGAATGTTGAAATTGTACCTCCTTAAACCACACAACATATGGTGCAGAAAAATGGTTTATATTATCGGGTTACCTTATTTTGTTCAAATTTAAAAAGTTCACATTTCATGAGCAGTAGATATATGAAATGAACTATTGTCAAGATCTAATCTTATTTTTCAAGTACACAAACAAGACTGACTGACCCTAGTGACAAATTTTAAGTGTGTTACCTTAATAGTATCCGGAAATAATGAACATATAATTAAGAAGACGAAATTGATATGATAATATTATGTTTGTTCTCTTATAAATGTTTTCCAGGTCATGATACACAAAAGAGTACTGACCTAAATAAACTAAGTACCTACCTACCATGACTTTTTTGTTCGAAATTTGGAGGTTAAGTTATGCAATTCACACTCTTTGACTTTGAATATCAAGAAAGTTATCGATCTAAAGAACATATTATAACGACATGCAACTGTTGTAGGAATTTTATAAATTCTGCATGTAGAATCATCTCCCGAGTAGGTATTTTTGGACTTCCAAAGTAGTATACCCCATGAATTATTTTGGGTAAATAAATATGCACTTTTCATGCCATCTTTATTTTTTATTTTTTCAATTGACTTGGCCGTTACTTGATGAAAATCCATAGTTATTGTAAACAAACGAAAAACTATAAGATTTTCACGATAAATATATTTATATATATTTTTTTCATAACATGTTTCGCTGACACTGTAGCTTCATCAGGTATAAGTACACTAAACTAACTAGTACGATAACAACCCTATTTATACCTAATTACACAGTTATAACAATATTTGTACCTTTAGGGATTAAAGAATGTTTATCCTCTATATTGCGGTAAATAACAAAAATTTTTTATTTTTGTTATTGTTATTTTTAGAAAAACAGATTCAACAAAGGAGAATTATTCAAATCTAATTGGTCATTAAACAAAAGATTTGAATTCTTGAGTCTATTAATTTCGAGTGTTTCTGAATAGTTGAGTTTCACTCCTTTGTTTTCAACATGTAATATTTTGAATTCTTCATCAAAATCGTGATTTTCTTCTAAAAGGTGGTTGGAATATGTTGAATTTGTTTTCCTATTTACATAACTCATGTGGTGCTCATGGATGCGATTTTTGAAAGTTCTCCCAGTCTGACCAATGTCTTTCGGGCAAGTTCCACAAATCAGTCTATATATACTCCTGATTTTTCATATTTAGGAACTATGTCTTTATTATTTTTGATAAACTTTCCCAAAGTATTATTTGTTCTATAAGCAATGTTAGTGTCTTGTTTATGCAAAAATGGAGCTACTTTTTCGGTTGCTTCTCCAAAATAGGTCAATGTTTTGTAATTACGGTCGGTGTTTTTGTTAAAAGGAACAACTTGATTAATAGCTTTTGAATGGAGTTTCTTTTTGAGAATATTTTCTATGATGTTAACTTTATATCCATTATTAACTGCAATTTGTTTTATGATGTTCAGTTCTTTATTAAAATTTTCTTCTGAAAGGGGAACATCAACCAATCTATGAATCATACTATGATAAGCTGCAACTTTATGTTGATAAGGATGATTAGAGTCGGAATGAATAGTGATATTGGTGTGGAAAGGTTTATGAATAATTACAAAGACAACCAGTCCCAATACTGACCCCTGTGGCAGCTAAAAGAAAGTGATGTCGCTTCACCATCCCCAAGAAAAATCCTTCAAGAAGCGACCAAATTAGATATTTGCCTTTCTCGGAGAAAAGTACCCTTTCCTCCATAATTACGCCATCCCGGTTCCGGCGATCGGGCCGAGCTATCCTGAGGGTTTATTGGTTTCCCAGCGCAGCCGAATAGGCAGTTAATATCGCGTATATTAAAATTTTAACTCGACTCCCCTTCCCAAAGGGGAGCGGGATGCCGTTCAATTTGGAGCATCTCGTATGTCAATATTGTCAATGTATGCGAGGTCTCAGCTGAAATCGAAGCAAAAGGTGGGGTGAGACAGTGGGGTGGCAAAAAAGTTTCCTCAAGGTCATGAAAATTATGAATTTTGTTTTTTTGCTCGACACAGGGTTGTGCCACTTATCCACACTATTCCGGATCATTATTACAGTGTCTTACATGATGGTATATATTCAACTCTACTACTCAAATCCAGGAGGCTCTGATAGGGCAGTTAGTATTTATTTTCTATTTTGCTTCTATGATGAAGTCATTGCACGCAAATGCGTATCGATTTAGCCTCTGTTTCAATACGCATTTTTTATTATTCGGAGGTTGATACAATGGAACTGTCAAATGAAAATCAGAGGAGTTAGGTCCAGCTTAATTCTGATGAGCGATTTTGGATTTGTAGATACTATAGCAATGAAAAACTCAATGTTTTCGTTAGTAAATTTCAATTCAGAGTGTGATTTGATTCGAATTGACCAATGAAAACAATAACAACATTGCATTTTTCACCGCTGGGTATTGCAATAATCAAAATCGCTCAACTGGAAACTGGGCTTTACGCTTGTGCGTCAGATTTTGAATATTTCAATGTCATCATTGTTACCAATCAACGATGTTTCTGTTATTAATTGATATCAGATCAATTTCTTCCAATCAGTATCATAATGTACTATTTTGCAAATGGTGATATATTTTTTTTTATTGCTTCAGAACAGTGAGGTTTTTTCAATTTTCAGATTTGGAGGCAAGGATATTGATGAAATATTAATAAATGTAAATAATGTTACATAGATTGTTTGATATCGAGATTGAATTCAACCAAAAAGGTAGTGGTTCATTTTCACAAGAGAAAAAATAATCTACCGCATGATCTGTTTGTGGCACTTAAACGTATTTTGAAAGATATTGTTGACAGCTATTTCAAAATGTTTCACTTTTGCTAGGAGAATAGAAGGTCTAGTGAACATGTTCAATCCAAAATAGAAAACCTCCAAAGAGTTATCCCTTATTTAATGCGACCATTCTATAGGAAAAATCACCGGAAGAAGGAAAGCAAACTGAAAAAATTATTTAAAAAAGATCATGAACGATCATAAAACTATAGAACAAGAAACGAAATTAGGGGACAGGATTAGAGAAAGAGAGTAGAAACAGTATTGACGTCTTAGATGATGACATTTAGAACTATATGGAATAATAATTTCAATGAAATATTTGCATCTAGCTGATTATATTTTGGCATAATTCAAATAAATTGGGGCCGAATATTCAACATAGTTTTTCAAATAATAATCGCTCAACAATAAGTGTAAACATTTTTGCTGATATTTCAGGTACATTTCAGTGGCCATAAATAAAGAAATCAGGTGGCCATAAATGGGAGTTTTGTGGTCATGAATAGTTGCGGTGAAAGTCGCCAATATTTCTGGGGTGCAATACAGTTTTTTTTGCGATAGTTACTTTCAGATGATTTCTGTTATTTTTACAGAAAATCTTTCAAAATAGTGTCTTAGATAAAAACAATTTATATATGAAATGGAGTCAACCCCAATGAACCCCTGAGTACCCTAGTTTGAATAAGCATTGTATTATAAACATGTTTGGAATAATTATGGTTTATTTAAGACGTGGAAACTATCTGTTTCATTTTTGTGATGCTCTGTCAAATTCATGGCTGTTTCATTTCTATCATAACGCTCAGTCGACCTATCAACCACTCCCTCATCCCATAGTGTTTCCTTCTTCCACCGCATGGCGGCGCTGTTCCAACTTGCTTGCGGACGTCGACTCCATGCTTTTGAATGTACGCGTGATGATTCTTTCAATGCGACAGGAACCGCTGTCCACTTTGCATTGAATGCGAGTGCGGATATAATGCAATGTTCGGCGTGGCATTAGCCAGGAAAGTAGTAGTTTTACGCTCGCGGTCCGCCTGTCACCCAAACTGGTTTTTGCAAAACACAATTTCGGTTCAGATGTGGCATTTGGCAATCGCAATGGCGTAATTCTTCTTCCATTTCGTTCTGACATTTCCGCGCACGGACGGCTATGAGTCGGAGAATCCGCGAGAAAATCCGTCGCACGATAGAAAGAGCCGAAATTCATTACATGCTTGGCTTCGTAGGGAGATTGTATTTTTTTCGTTTTCGAGTATTTCCCAGGCTCGCCCCCCACCCCCCCAAGCGGTGGGGAGGCTCTCCCGTCTGGATTACGGTGTGCTGCCGCAGCGCCGTCGTATGTTACCTTGGGGGGTGGGCCGGGGGGGTGGGGGGGGGACGTGGGGGGGGGGGGGGGTTAGGCGTACGTGAGGCGAATTTCCAACGGCGAGATTCGAATTTTTCTATTAATGTAGTTCATGCTGTTTGCGACACGGATAGATTTGCATCGGGAGCGAAGGATTCCACAGCGACTGGATTATTCTGGTAGAAATTGTGGGAATCTGGGAGAGGCAGATGTGATGGGAAATGGTAATGATGGCGGTATGAGAAAGAGCGGATAGCTGGGAGTTGAAATTCTGCCTTGAAACATACATATTGCTTTGCTAGAACAATACTAGGACAACTCGAAAAACATAGTTTCGAGAAAATTAAGATTCAATGTTTCAATTATTGTAGCTGATATTCACATTCGTCAAAACTGACAATGTCATTTTATGGTGTTTAATGTCTCAGATAGGTCCTATTGTAATGAAGTTTCAATTTTGTTTTTTATAGTATATTATGATAAAAGTTTTATAAGACGCTATTTTGTCGCACGCGTTGTTTGGAGTACGACGAGCTAAGCGAGGAATAAGTCCTTGTATTGTTCTATTTATTATATTGTATCTGGGAAAGAAGTAAGACAACTTAAAATGCCCTACCATTCCACCAAAAGACATGAGAATATGAGTCGCATATCGAACGAAAAAACAAAATGTCCAACATGTCTCCTTATGAAACTAGAAATCCATGCATGTAACATCAGTGAGATATCTGTTATATATCGTACTTGAATATAGTTCACTCGAGCATTTTCTCAGCAATATTTTGTACCAGACTTATTTTCAAGTTGTCCTAATATTGTTCTAGCACAGCAATATAGGGTGGACCGATTAAAACAGTTCACCTATTGTATGGAGAGATAGGTCGATTTTGCTTTTGATTCTCCTGAACAGGTGACAACTTCTTATAAAGAGTCTCAAATGGCACGGAAACATGCTGATTTATTTGCTAACGGTTGAATCAACAAGTTGTTAAATTTTCTTTCATTTTGTCCTTAGAGAATTGAAAAAACAGGACTGACTCGAATAATCACTGACCTTTCCATATGCCATCAAAATGACAGTTGTTCAGATAACCGCACTACCTCAGAGAATGGGGAATATTCCTCGGTTCAGTTTTTTTACAGCAAAAGTATGAACTCATTGATTATGAGTTTCGTTCATGAATTTTTCGATCTCGTTGCGGAAACTATCTGAATTAATTTTTCAAATATGGGGTTTTAAATTTCAAATCATTTTGTTTCTAGTTCACATTTGGCCACACTTTCGTTATGTACACTTGATGTATATGTATAATTCAGGAAACAAACTGCTAATATTGAAAAATAATCAGTCAAAACATGAATTTCAATCCAACAAAAACACTAATCCATCCACAAGTCAAATATACACATAACCTCCAAAACTGAGTAGCATATCTTTTGAGCAGCATAGAACAGAAATAAGCAGAATGGAATCTAACCCACAGAACTTGTTGGTAGTATAAGTTCTGTGTTCTAACCTGATCAAAATATCAATATCTTTTTTCGGCAACCGTCCGGAAAGTACATACTTTCCAGACGATTTTTTTTGAGAAAGTGGCATTTTTCCGGCCTAGTCCGGGAAGTACGTAGTTCCCGGACTAGGCCGGGAAGAATCACATCGTTGTTGTCATTGTAAATATGAAAATCTTTGTAGTATGGTTTTGATAAATGCAGTTGATCATTACCATAGCAGCAAAATAACGACTGACAGCTATCTGACATAAAATTAGCTAACATTTCAATTTTCGAAAGAAATGTGTTTCTTTGATTTGTTATTCTACACGGTTGCCGAAAAAATTGTGTACGCAACACGCCCGAAAACAGTTTTTTTGGACTCGCAGACTTCCAGGACTCGCTACGCTCGTCCTACAATTTTGTCCACTCATCCAAAAAAACAGTATTTTCCGGACTTGTTACGTAAATTACTATATTCACCTAATCAACGTAACGGATTTGTTGTCCTATATTATTTATGAAATCTGCAGTCGATGTTGCCAAATGGTGAAATAGGAACAAAGTGCTTTAATTTTTAAATCTCCATTGCAAGTCTTGATTTTTTAAAACTTGAAATGTTTTTCTTTTCGGAAAAAGGTTGAAATGATGAGTTTGAAATGCGACTTTTTGAATATATTTAATAAGAATTACTTCATTATCGTCCGAAGGAGAATTCCCCATTATACCTTCCGATTCTAGTGATTGAAATTGCCAGTTCAAACCACCAGAAAACCACTAGATTTTGGGAAAATCTCGCCTTCGGTGCGTTTTTCTTTCATTCATGTAATCAGATTTACTAATTTTCAACGAGGCAACTTTGCGACTTTTGAAAATTCCAGCCAATTCCCTGATCGACGCGTACCCAATTCTCGATCGGGAGCAATATTCTGGCAGAAAAAAAAATCGACTTCAAGAGATGTATCTCGCAGAGTAATGACGGGAATTCATCAGCGGACCCCATTGAGATTCTGCAGCGATCTCCGGTTGAAAACGTGCCGGATGTGAATTATTTGTTTAGGTCGGGTATATAGGGGGTGTTGCTCTACTCCGAGGCCGAACTAATTTTCGGCACGGATCCAGGTAGATAGATGAATGCCGCCCGTTCGCAAGAAAGGATGAATGAAGAATCGGAGAGGGTCGTGAATGGAAAAAAGACGATCGTTATATGCGTGGATCGAAACAACGGAGCGTTCCATTTCGCTCGAATGTGACGAAATGATATTGTTTGGGGTGCTATAGGAGCCCTAAATGGGCGGGGCTGTTCGGAAGGTGGCATTTTTCATCGCTACAAATATATATTGCAATCTCGGATTCGATATTCTATAGCAGGAAGCTTCAATCAAGTAATATGTATTGTAAACAAACGAAAAACGATAAGATTTTCACGATAAATATATTTATATTTTTATTTTCACATCATGTTTCGCTAACACTGTAGCTTCATCAGGTATAAGTAAGTACACTAAACTAACTACTACGATAACAACCATATTTATACCTAATTACACAGTTATAACTATATTTGTACCTGTGGGGATTAAAGAATGTTTATCCTCTATATTGCGGTAAATAACAAAAATAAAATGTATATCTAATTAAGCTATTTTTAGGAAAACAAATTCAACAAAGGAGAATTATTCAAATCTAATTGGTCATTGAGCAAAAGATTTTAATTCTCGAGTCCATTAATTTCGAGTGTTTCTAAATAGTTAAGTTTCACTCCTTTGTTTTCAACATGTAATATGTTGAATTCTTCATCAATATCGTGATTTTCTTCTAAAAGGTGGTTGAAAATTGTTGAATTTGTTTTCCTATTTACATAACTAAATTGATAAATTTTCCTAAAGTATTATTTGTTCTATAAGCAATCTTAGTGTCTTGTTGCAAAAATTAAGCTACTTTTTCGTTTGCTTGTCCAAATTAGGTCAATGTTTTGTAATTTCGATCGGTGTTTTTGTTAAAAGGAAAAACTTGATTGATAGCTCTTGAATGGGGTTTCTTTTTGAGAATATTTTCTATGATGTTGACTTTATATCCATTATTAACTGCAATTTGTTTTATGATGTTCAGGAGTATGACATTTCATATTTAGGAACTATGTCTTTATTATTTTTGATAAACTCTCCCAAAGTATTGTTAGTTCTATAAGCAATCTTAGTGTCTTGTTAATACAAAAATGAAGCTACTTTTTCGGTTGCTTGTCCAAAATAGGTCGTGAAAATGCTATTCATAAATGAAAAACTACACAGTTTGACAATAGTCGTGTTCTGAACCCTTTTGCGATTATCTGAAGTGTTTATTGATATTTGGAATCGGATATCTAATATAGAAAGATTTAGTATGGCTTATTTCAGTCAAATAAACACAAACTTTGAATGGAACAAATATCATCCATAAGAACATCTTGTTCACAATGCTATTGCGAAAGAAACATAATTTTGTTAGACTTTTTTATGTTCAATCTCCATATCCATGTACGAGTACGCACTTATTTTTTTTCAGAACCAGATTTATTGAATCATTTTCTCTTGCTATTAATAATGGATATATATAATCATCAATTGTGCTGGTAACACTGCAATTTCGTTTTAGTATTGAAGAAGCTGAGACATAGCAGATTTAGTAATGTTTACAAAAAATCAACTCAAGTTCGAAACTCAAACTGAAAGATCTTAAACAAGTCCAAAAAAGGCAAGAATATCATTCCTGGTAATTTTAGATCAATTACTGTTTTCTCAGAGTAATTAAGGAAACATTGAGCTCATGTTATATCTGTAGAGATCTTATACTAGGCGTCCATTGAAAAACATGGAAAACTTTCGTCATGTGGTCTGGCACCACGTCTGTTTGGTTAAACTAACCATGCAATGAAATCAAGAATTGAATTTTGTTATTTCCTTTATTTTACAACTCCAACTCTAGCGAGTGTTATCGTCATTTTTTTATGATGGACAAGAATTTGACGTCTAAGTGGCGCCATCTATCAGTCAGCGATGAAACTAAAACCTTATTTGGGCTTTCATTGTCGCCAAGTTGTAATAAAACAAAATAACAAATAATCAGTGAACCGAGCATCTCAGTTGCAATGCATATATTGTTTTCTTATAAATTATTGTTGATCTATAAGAAAACTAATGTATCTAGTTAGAATAAACAACCGGCCGATCTTGTTACAAACACGAAACAAGCAATCGTGGGTCGCGTTTGGAAAATATTGTAGGCGATGTGACAGTAATAAACGTTATTCTTAACACAGCACCCTAGTGGTATAACTTAGTTAGCAAAAGGCCGTTCCAAATGACCAAACTTAACCAATAATTTAAGTCTATAAAAACTTGTATCATTGTTCTGTAGCCATAAATTTTAAGTTTTCACATTAAATCCTTTTCAATTCTGAGATCTGCTCTTTTTTGTGGACTGAGATTTAAGGTTTTGAACAGAATGGCCTGCATTTCTTTATATTCAAATGAGACACCGGCTTTACCTCCCACTTCACACCCCCGGACCCCTTATATAACCTTATGCTTATTGGGAATATTCGATTATACGGGGCATTCATGGAATCCTGCACGAATAAATTTGTGAGTTAGGTGAGGATTTTTCGAAAATGATAATACGCTCAATGGGCACAACAGCTGAACGTTGTTTGAGAATGCATACAGTGTGACCCATTTGAAATTGAAGCAAGCTTACGCAATATACAGGGTGAACGGAATTTGATTATCATGAATGGAATTATTTCGAATTCTGTGGCGTAAGCAGTATTTTGCTAATTGCTATTTGCTAATGGTTTTCAAATTCCATTACCTCACATATAAACTTTTGATGGAATAACAGATTTTGATGAAATTCCGATTAATAACAAATCGGTACTTCCTGAATCCATTGGTATAGGTAGTCAGAATTTCGACAAAAAGGCTAAAATTGAATTGATGGGTCTGTTCACTGAACTATATTTTTTTCAGATTTTATACCCTCATAACTTTTTTATTGATGAACCCATATCAACGTACTGTTGACATGAACAATCTCGAAACCTCATGAATCCAGTGGTGTAGTCAGATTTTCTATAGGGTGGTCTTTTCGAAATCGGTTGAAAAATATATGTTTTATCAATGTGCATCCATTTCAAATGGCTCACCCTATATAATAATCATAAATGTTTATTGTTTCAGATGAAAAGTTGCAAGGGATTGTTATCATATTGATGATTTATGTTGGTGCATTATTATCTCATGCTCTCTTCAGTCTCTTCCTATTATTGATCATTTTTGTATTAAGTATTGACTTCAAGTGAATTGAACTGAAAAATAATGCCTACTTTATTATTATAGTTCAAACATCAGGATGAATTCGAGAAATTTTGAGCCATTTTTATATCGAAATGGCATTCTGACAATAAATCATTGAGATATTGGTCACTTATATCGTAATAGGTGGATACAAATTAGTGTTTTCGTCTTGCCATTTCACTGGAAAATTCAGACTTTGCCTTTATTTCTAACGATTTCAAGTGAGTTTAGTGAAAGCGTAACTCAACATTTCTCCAATTGCGAATGAGAACTAGAAAAATAAATCAGACAAATTTTCTTCATAATTTTTACGGAACGGAACTAATAACAATAAGAAAGATTGCCAAGTTGCTGATGACAAGTCACGAAAAACTGGAAACCATAACATTTTTTCGTTCCGTGACAAGAAGATACAACTGAATTATTGATGGCAATAAGTTGAAATATGGTTTATTAAAGATGTCGACGATCATTAAACTATAACTATAACGACTCGTGTGAAACTCGCGATAGGTATGATAAAAAAAACTCATTTATATAGTTATGATCAAAAAGGAGTTGAACGAAATCAAAGACGTACGAATACAAGACAAAGAGCATAAATATGATGTATTTCTAAATGTTTTCGGGATAATTTTGATGAGAAATGACTCGTAGGCGCAATATGAAAGATGTCTATATCAGAGCCTTCTAGTTGCATGATTCAATAAAACTGATATCAATATATACAAACTTTTGATAAAATCATCGTGAATTTTCGTATCATATTTTGAATTTAAGTAGGTATATCAAACTCAGAAGAATTAATTAATTTCGATATTTTGATTCACCGTAACTGTTTGTGGCTTTGTTCTTTACTCTATTCCCAACCTTTTCAACATCATGCAAATATTTTCGTTTCAGAGCCCTGCTGATGGTGTATTATTAAAATTCGAAGAAGAATAGTTTTTCTTGCAGTGAACTGATCTAAATCCCAACAAACCCTATCAATAAAATTTTGTAATTGGATCAGTGATGTCACCAAAGTTGATGCCCATATTTTCTTATTGATTTTGGTTTTTGATTCTGGTTGCAAAGTTGTACATCTAGTTTTGTGACGCCACTGAATTTGAGTGTTCCTCAATAATCCATCGGAGGTTAATATTGTGGGTGGCTGAAAGAAAATCACGTACCATCGCGTACAGGGTATTTTATATTTAAATGTTGCATGATTAACTGGTATTAAATAAACGTAACGGACTCTTAAAGGTTCGGTTATAATTTATTTTTTACTGTCTATTGTCTGCGGAACATCTCACGCCATTACAAACTCAATTTCTTCGGCTGCCATAAATCTTTCCATACGTTGAATCGGTTTTTCTTCCAAGGAAAACGCTGGTGAATGTTTTTTTTTATCCCAACTGACAGTTTCGAGAGCTGGAGTTCCCTTTCTAACGGGCTCCAATTTGAAAAGTCACGTTCCATGAATGCTTAAATGCTGGAAATACAGGATTTGTCGTCATTACTTTCCTACTGATGGTATCTTTGAGAATGTGAGGAATACGAGGTCGATTCGATTTTGTTTCTTGGGCGAAAAACAGATTTTGGTCATTTTCGAGTTCTTTAAACATGAATCGAACCAACATCATCCCAAGAAGACAGAGTAGTGAGGCAATACTGTCAGCATCCGACTTGGATTGAACTGTCCTGAACATCTTTAGATCATCGTTGAATGTTAAGAAGGAACTGCTATAATATTAAGACCATCAACTTAAACTAAGTATTGGTTAAGCAATAAATTCGTATAGGTTGGCCTACGTCTACTGAAACAATGTTGTTCGCTGATTATAAACGTTTTGAGGTTCCATTTCAGTTTTTTTAGATGTCAAACAATATTATAGAATAGGGTTTTCAAATTCTCATGGCAATTTTTTATGGAAATTTCGAATGAATATAAAATTTATATCAAACCTTCTGATGAGTTCTGATCTATTAGCACTAACTATGGCATAGTTGAGAATTTTTTTCTCTTTCAGATGATGATAAATCACAATGATTTTGATTTCTGAAACCTATCCTATCCTATGAATATAAAATTTATATCAAACCTTCTGATGAATTTTGATCTATCAGCACTAACTATGGCATAGTTGAGAACTTTTTTCTCTTTCAGATGATGATAAATCACAATGATTTTGATTTCTGAAACCTATCCTATGAATATAAAATTTATATCAAACCTTCTGATGCATTTTGATCTATCAGCACTAACTATGGCATAGTTGAGAACTTTTTTCTCTTTCAGATGATGATAAATCACAATGATTTTGATTTCTGAAACCTATCCTATAATTCCCATCATAAGAAACGTTTCAATGCTAACGGTTTGAAAAATGCACCAAGAGCTTAGAAAAATAATAATTGAGGACCTTTAAATTTTTTTATAGTTTTCGTTTCAATATACCGGGTGTTTCACAGTGGATGGAACATTAGAAGTATCTGGAGAACAGAAAGACAGATCATTTCGAAAATTTGTGAGCGTGGATAATCA
Source organism: Chrysomela aeneicollis (assembly GCA_029955515.1). NCBI lineage: Eukaryota > Metazoa > Arthropoda > Insecta > Coleoptera > Chrysomelidae > Chrysomela > Chrysomela aeneicollis. Next base: position 18,509,953 of record JARUHQ010000010.1, read on the forward strand.
AACTTGCTCTATCCGTCTAAAATATTTTTATCAGTACAGTGTTGTATCAGAATGTAGTAGCTACTTTGTTATTTCAAATGGAACACCCTATATTTCATTTCATTTTCAGATTGTTCCTGAAAATCTGATTTCGTCGATCTATCATACTTGGGGTATAGCGAGAAAGATTACAGAGATATAGGGTGTGAAAAATCAAGATTTTTCAAATTTACGAATTTTTTGTGTCGAAACTATTCATTTCTGCTCAAAACGGCTTACATGTCCCTATCTTAACTTTCCATTTACTATCTATTAATATTTAATAGAAACAAATAGAGGGTGATGCAAAACTCAAAATTCTGAACCACCCGTATTTATTTCAATTAAATTTCAATCGATAGTAAATGAAAAGTTAAGACAGGGACATGTAAGCCGTTTTGATCAGGAATGAATAGTTTCGACACAAAAAATTCCTAAAGTTGAAAAATCTCGATTTTTCACACCCTATATCTCTGTAATCTTTCTCGCTATACCCCAAGTATGATAGATCGACGAAATCAGATTTTCAGGAACAATCTGAAAATGAAATGAAATATAGGGTGTTCCATTTGAAATAACAAAGTAGCTACTACTTTCTGATACAAGCGGCAACACTGTATTGATGAAAATATTTTAGACGGATAGAGCAAGTTTGATTATCCATGCCCACAAATTTTCGAAATGATCTGTTTTTCTGTTCTCCAGATACTTCTAATGTTCCATCCACTATGAAACACCCTGTATAGGTACAAAGAAAAAATGAATCGCCTTAGAAAAAAAGGGGTAATTATGTTGTAATAGACAATTCATTACTATCGTGATACATCTCCTGAAAGAAAATGTAGTAATTTTCAACCAAATCATAAAATCTCGATTATAAAAAATGTGAATCTTCTGAACTGTTACTAAATATTGAAATTAATAATTCGCTATAAAAAAATTCAACTTAGATTCAGAAATGAATATTCTGAATTCTCATAATGCTTTGGTTTCTTGATTTTCATGTTTGCTTTCAATATCCTTTTCACCGTCGATCACTCTGTATATCCTTTCAGAGCATTATATAATCGATCAAAGTTATACATATTTGTGAGGAAAGAGGAGATGATATCCCACGGGAGTAAAAATTCATCAATTAGTAGGAAACCGGTGCAGCTGCCTCGAAAATCAATACTTACACCCGAAATTTGCTACATATTTCCCTTATTATAACCAAAGTTTTAGCGCTATAAAGTCTAATATCGCCTAAAGTCGGTAGGTGGGGTGGTATTGTTAAGGACTCTTTGTGTGAGGTGTTTGCCATGCCATCCTCATCGGGTGCTTTGTAAAAAAAAATGTATTTTCCATGCAAAATCCCCTAACGACTCATTGTGCCATAGATGATTAATGAGATAGAAATATACTTTATTCAGCATTAATATCTCGAAAAAATCCACCCCTATTTATCGAGCAGCGATTCAGATTCGATTATATTAAGAAAAAATGAGGGAAGTGTAGAGAGAATTGATGATTTCAAATTGAAACTCGGGATTTATAGTGCTTGAAAGATGTACTTGATGGACTTTGAAGGAAAGTTATCATAAATTGTGCTATGGGGTGTACATTTTATTAAATAATGGAACATTTCTGGGGTTGTAACATGAATGATTGGTATGTAGGAAAACTAGACATACTTTTAAGACTGAAAAATTAACAATAACTTCAGTTTGTTCGAGACTTGATTATGAAGTTGTTGTGAGCAATTTGAAATGACGAAATTTACTCCAAAAAAAGTTGTAAAAACAACTCCAATTTTAAAAATATGGATTGGAAAATGGTCAGCAAGAAATACTTAAATAAAATGAGGAAAAAATTGTCAAAATATCAATCTATCATACAGAATTAGGTTTTAATAATGAAATACTAAATTTCACAGATATTTTATTGAACTGAATGTTCGGAAACGTTGATATAGCTAAAGATACATTGTTTAACCTTTTTTAGATTATTATTGTTGTCATCGATTTCAAAATGAAAAACTGTTCAATATCTATCATGTTGAAATAAAAATGGAGTTGGAATGGGTATTCCTTTTCCAATGTATGGGTTCAACTCGGTATTTTCAATCCCGACCTTTCTTTCTCATGCATCTCAAGTAAACACCAAGCCCAAAAATCTACAATATACATGAAGTAAATGATGCCCATGGTCTTATCACTATTATAAAAAAATTGATAAATGCAACCAAATAACTACAGACCATCCACACCAACAAATAATATTCGAAAATATAACCCAAAATTCAAATATCGCGGGAAACAGGATGTCACTTTTCGTTGCTCGAACATGCGCATCTTCTATTTTCATTTATGATCACTTATCATCCATTTCTTAAGTTGGAAGTTGGTCATCTTCTTAAGTCTTAGGTGTAAAATCATAAGTCTTGAATGGTTTTATAACACACTCAATGATATTTCCATGATTCATCTATCATGAGTGATAAGTATTAAATGTTAGGTGATAAACTTGAGCCTTGAAGTTTTTTATTAAGTGGCCCTAAGTGGGTTACTAGATTATTATTGTGTTTTTTTATAACATACTCAAATGCTGGTCGCGCATTCGTATGAAAGCTTGATTTTATCAATATTTTTCACGTTTAAGTCATTCAGATTAATTTATGAAATGAGCAGTTTTATACAGATGAAGTCTTCGAAATATCAGACTGATGCTACCTCAACTAACAACTGAATTTGGTTGTGCTTGAATGACAATTTGAATCGAAGTTTTTCTTATGTATGATCGAAAATAGATCAGGCAAAAATTACCCTCGAATCTTCGATTTATAGAAATAACATTCGCCGTAAATTGCCATTTTTTACGAACACCAGCGAAGGAACGTTTTCCAATATACGCGAGAATCGGTTTTCAATTTCCTTCGAAGTGATAATATATCTGGATGATGTTTGCAGGCACTGAGGAAATTCCATTTGATATGCAAACAACTCGCATCCAATAATGCCGAGTATTTAAATTTTCCGGGGGAAAACTCGCATGGCCCGGAGCAATGAGAACGAGACCGAATGGGGAATGGGAAAATTTGAAATAGACGAAATCGACTTGGACGCAGATAACAATGAAAAAGCTGGTCCAATTGTTATTCCTCGCGAGAAATTGCAACATGGAATTGACTTTACCAAACCATGCAAATTGCAATTTTGGAACAATTTTGAAATTGCGGAATCTTTTTCTCAGATACATATACAGGGTGGAACAATTCGTACTCTTTTGATAGGAAACACCGATTTCTAAAGGAGTTAGAAAAAACTAACTTGTGTGATAAATCAAATGCCAAAAACCGCACATCTATATCTTGATCCGTTCGAAAGATACAGGGTTTTGAATTTTGTGCACTTTTGAAAACTTGTTTTTTTTTTGTAAGAATTGATTTCGAATTATGAGATATGTTTCAATGTGTGAGTTTTCCATAGTGAAACTTTTCATACGAGATTCTCATATTCAACTATAAACGGTCAAAGATGAAACCCACCTATTTGAAATTAATATAAAAGAACGCAAAAAATAATGTAGTGAATAGTATATTACACAACAAGTGTGGAAAGTGACATATCACACACGAGTAGAGAAACGAGTAGAGAAACGTAACGAGTGAAGGAAATGCACTTTCCAACGAGTTTTGTACACTATTTTTCCTACGACTCCGAATACTTTTATTTCGCGGGAGTTCTTGTCAAAAATCTAACTTGAGCGGTCTCTATAATTTCAGGTGGTTTTGATTCGATATCAAGTACTGTTTATTTCCATATTCAAGATGATATTTGAATACTTCTCCGACAATTCCTCATTTTGTGAATTACTGAATGATTGAGTTAGTTTAGTTTGGACAAATTTTATTGATATTGACACCAGCGTACATAACAAACCTTGACACCATTCGCCTGCTAGCGCCAGTAATCACGCAACCAGAAATACAGAACCTAGAAGTACGTAGTGCGCTAGCGCGTACGAGTTAGTGCGTCCTTGACTCTTTGCAAACATCTGTGATACCAAAGAATCTTCTCGTTGGTGATACTGTGATATCAAACTGATGCAAGCGGCAAGCCGCGCATAAAACTGTAGCCGTACCTACTCTTTTGAATGATCTAACCCTCTGTCATCAACATCGAAATAGTTCCAGCAAAGAGTATAGGTTCCAGTTCTGAAGTGAATTCAGAGGTTATGTATCAGACACATTTAAATTAATAGATAAAGAGTTCTCGGTATAATTCAAAACGAGACAGAAATTTCAATAAAAAATATGAATTTGATTTGAGAACGCTTATATTGACAGTGAGTACCTTCACTATATACCTAATTATTTCTATATCAATTCAGGCGACCGTTGTGATATTTTTCATATCAACACCAGTGCTTTTTTTCTTTCAAATGAACAATACCATGGTGATATGGGCTACTTTCTGAATAACAAAACAGTGTGATTATTGACGTTTTCATACGTGGTCGTAGGAAAACATTATTTTTGCTATTGAAAACTTACAATTTTACACATGATGGGTCATAGAAAGGAAAGAAATATCTGTTCAAACCAATTACCATAGCCAACTATGGTTCTCATTTGAAAAACTACAACTACAGGCCATAATTATAAAATATTTTTCGAATTTTCTCGACGGCAGGAAAAAGTGCCTTGAGAATGTTAAAGTTACTATCTTCTAACTTTACAGCCAACCAAGTGTGTATTAAAGTCTAAAAATTAAACTTTATAGTTTGAATGATATTTATCGATTGTGAAAATCCTGCTTTTTAAATTCGGGACACCCTGTGTATCATTAGAGATTTTTGGCAGGGTGACAATGCATTCGGGCATCAGTATATCGCTTTCAGGCGACACCCTAGTTTAAGTATCGCCATTTCTCTGAACCGCTTAAATTGTCTCCAGAATAAATCGAATGGAAGCATTCAAAATGGTCCGTTTGTCTTTAGAATTGCTGTATGTGCCCGAAGGATTACTTTTCCAATATATCACTTCCCAGAAACGCCTATTACCATGTGCAAGTTCTCATCCCTGCGAATTCCACTTTATACATCGTGAAAATTCAGGAAAGAAGTATTGTGTAGAGTAAACGTGTGCTGAAGATGAAAAAGGTAATGATGAAACGTGCATATGTGGAAATTCCATCGAAAGTCATAAATAAATAGTGGAGAAGATGCAAATTTCGAAAACCTACCATTTTGTTTATTTGACCCAACTTCTAATTAGATTTAGTGAATCTCGACCCAAACTAGTTAGGGCTATAGAACGGCTATGGGCGTTCAATCAGAATTCAAACATTTTGAAAAATAAATTAGGTATCCAATGAAAAATTTCATTACTGCTATTCGAAAAAAAAACCGTATACCATTCCATACCTTATAAGAACAAACTAGAAACCGTACCATTCCATAATAAAAGTATATTCCATATTTGCACACCTAGTCCGTATATCTGTTAATTAATGTACAAATATTTATTACTTCTCTCATCATTGGGATCTACTAAACAAGAGGATATAGGTTGAGTCAAACAAAAAAACTTCAACCACTTTTCTGCTCTTTTCAATTCCAAACTAACTTAAATTACTTCAATACTATTTCAATGTGAAATTTTTTTACCGAATACCAGTCTAGCTTCATTTAAAAATTTCCAGTAATAAAGCTCTAATGGTATATAAGTGATTATTTCATTCATGCTAAAATACACGTTTTTGATTGGTTGAAATGATTGTGTTGATAAGCAATAACACCATGTTTTCGATTTTGTATTTCGGCTCCTGATTGGCTATTGAATACCTACATGCTGTGTTTTCGTTTCTGTATTTCGCTTTCTGATTCGTATAGGCAGTAGGGTAGTTTAATTAAACAACGACTTACTAGTTGCAATCTTTCATAGTATTTTCCGATTCCCTGGTAAATAAATGAATGCCACTACACTAAATTTTTGTCTGAACCATGATAAACACACACTATTAATATGTATCCACTTCATTTTCCACAAATTATGGATAATTTCAGCAAGAATTAATCTAATGTAACCTAACCACACAAATTGTGACAACAATCAAAATGAATTTAGCTCAGTAGTACCTAGTGCATAGGTAATCTTGCCTACATCATACGATGGCATAAATGTATTGTTGGTTGCATAACGATGTGTCGAACTACAATGCATAATCAAAATAACTAATTCCATAAACTGTACGTTTAATATTAATTTAAACAATAAATAGGAAATCATCAGAATGGCTTGATTTTATTCATGAAATAATCTGAACAAATACAACTTGTGTTATTGATGATTATCGAAAATTCCTTCTCTTTTTCGAAACAACTCAAAATCGAAGGAATTTGTGTTTCGATAATCATCAATACACTTGTTGAATTACATGCGAAAATCTTCCGTTTTAACTTGGCACCCTATATAGGGACACTCTGTATTTCAATATAGCAATATCTCATCAATTAGGTATTTATGTAACACTTTTCATTTGATGCCTACATAATCGAATCTATATTGTAGAAAATTCTCTTCCGGTATGTACCATCTGTTATTTTATAATAGCTGTATAAAAAAGTTGGATTATTTCACAACACATTGATGCGTGACGAAAATCTCAGACATTGATGGGACTGCAAGTACCATGACAATAATTAAACAATTATTATTACAGAATCGCAATTATCTCTGTCAAGGTTCAAATGAACAATTAAATAATTACATAAAGGATTTTGAAAACAATTTTCTACGTTTTAAGAATAAATAACATTCAGTTGCTACTGAATTATGTCATTATAATTACAGAATAATTGGCAAATTATGGAGATGACTTCGGTAATCGAGATTTATAATTATCTTTTCAATAGTACTTGGGATTTGGTACTCGCACTCAGAGTATATTGACATGCAAAAATACTCAACGGAAAGGATAATCTATAATGAATGGAATATGATGAGCATACCTATATATTCAAAAAGTACGACTTCGAAATGCAGTTTGAAGTGGTCATAAACAACCATCAAATTTGCACAGAGAACGGACCTCAACTGGGAAGGGATACATTAGTGTGGTATACTGATGGATCCAAGATGGATGAAAGGGCTGGAGTGGGAGTTCAAGGGCTAAATTTCAGGCTCTCAAAATCCCTTGGTAACACCCCAACCATCTATAGAGATATATGTGCCCAGGAGTGCCTCGAAAGGGACACTCGTAGGGCAAAAATCTATGTTCTATCAGATAGCCAAGCAGCACTAAAAGCTCTGAAGTCATACACTTGTGAGTCTTAGCTTACTTGGGACTGTAAGACAACTGGCAGCGAACAACCAGGTCACTCTGATGTGGGTGCCAGGTAATAAGGGAGTTGAAGGCAACGAGGAAGCAGACTGCCTTGCTAAAGAAGGGGCAAATACACAATTTCTCGGCCCAAAACCCTTCTGTGGACTTTCCAAAGCCCACTTGAGAGAGGAGTTCCGACGCTGGAAAGCGGATGAAATGAAATCTCACTGGAATAAAGTGCCAGGACAAAGACAAGCGAAAAGGCTAGTGAGCCTCTCGCCAAGGCAAGCTAAACAGCTTCTCGAGTTGGACAAAAAAGACTTGAAACTGGTGAGGGGACACCTATAACTGGACACTGCCCTCTAAGGTATAACCTCAAAATGATGGGCAAATCAGAGAGTGATATTTGCCGCTACTGCGAGAACTTCGCTGAAACTGCATAACATTTGCTTTGCGAATGCCCAGCACTCTTCTGCAAGAGGCTCAAGTTCCCGGTAGGGGCCTTCTTAGACCCCTCATGTCAGAAGCCTCGGAATCCCGGGCCTCGAATAGATTGAGGGTTATGTACAAAAGATCTGATTTAGGTCGAGGTGCTTGAGAGGCTGCACAGCCTTAACGACCCCTCCTACAATCTACAATCTATATATTTTCAAATATATAGAATGTGGAAAGAACATTTCATATGAATAAAAAAGTATAAGCAATCACTCTGTCTGTCATCGAATAAGCCACTTTCCAAAGATATTAACAATCTTGATAGTATGATCAATGATTATTCAATAATTGTGAATTACAACAACAACAACGTTTTTATTCATATGATTGTTTCAACTTTTCTAGGTTTCGGGTATCTACTTCCCATCAACATATTTTTTCGAACGTACAGGGTGTTTTTCAAGAACCTATGGCTAAAGTTAAAGGGATAACTTTATTTCCAAGATAAAGAGCTTCAAATAATCATCGTTGCTCAAAAACATCTCGATAATCTTGTACAGCCGATTTAGTTTTGTTCATTAGTTTGCATCTTTTCTTGATAAACGAAGCCATTTATTTGAAAAATTGTTTGAAATATCAAACTTTTAATCAAGGAATTACCCCTTGAAGTTTGGCCACATACTGAACTAACACCCTGTATGGATAACCCGGAACGAGGAACCTGTTGAAAAATCTCCGACATTCTCATTACTTCTTCACGGGTCCATTAGTCACCATTTGGGAATCGTTGAGGGGCATAAAAGACTCCATAAACTGTATGGAAAAATGCGTAACCAAACAAGACATACACCATCGCGTCATAAAAAGAGACAAACGACGATCAAATGTCCACATAACATGACATAATTTCGGTTTGGAATGTCTGGATGGCCATTTACAGGATCACGGGAATTCTTGATGGCAGGGTGGGAGAATATATTCGTGAGAGGGGATTAGTAGAGTAAATATTGAATTAGTATCATGGAGAAGTGGAGAGTATGATGAATTGAATTGAATTAATGGTGACGCAGAAATCAAAATCAAATCAAAAAAACATCTGAGATGTTTGGAAAGGTAGACTACGAGCAGCAAACAACTACTTTCTTGGCAAATACCACGCAGAGTATTGAATCACATTTACTCGTTCCTAGTATATGCACCGATTAACTAAGTTAATTCAGAATGCAAGTGTTTCTTTCTTCCTAATCCTTGTTTTTTGCTCGTAGTCTACCTTTTCAAACAAACATCTTATAGATGTTTTTTAGGTGAAGTGCAATTCGTGGCTTTTTTCTTCATATAATAGTGACAATTCAAATTCAGATGTAGTTTTTTCTGAGTTAACTGGTATGACATTACTTTAAAATTTTGAATGTAATATTTCGATCCTCAAGAATAGAAAAAACTACTATATATCTCGCTATATATAAACTGATACTACAATGATAAGCTCGATATAGTACCCACTTTTCAACACATGTGGGAATAACTGAATGGCATTGTCAAAAACTGAAATTTTAAATTTATGTTATAATAAATCAAGTAGTCCGATTTTTATTCAATAATATCAGTTACAATTGTGTTTGAAAGGGTGATTTCTGATACATGAAATATGTGAATAAGGGTTCTACCCACGTGCATAGATATAAAGGAGCGTTATGTCTATTTTGAAATGAAAAAACTGAAAATCAATCTCGTCCCCTTACAGACAACAGCAAGTTTTTATGGCTCTACGGTTATTTATAATATTCTATTTCTTTGTTTAAAATGGTGTTCAGGCCTGGGATAAGTCCCAAGGCAGGATTAAAGTAAATGCAATAAGGTTGATGACTGCGGCACTTTTGTTATTTGTGGGGGTAGTCAACTGTAAAACTTAATATTTTACAACTAAGGGTAGTTGTCGGTGGAATTTAATGAGTAATTCTATTTTACAGCTGGAATTTTAGAAATTCTTCATTACTCCGGAGGCTTCTCTTTCTCACCATCTAACAAAATGTGTGTACCTTGTTGTTGTTGAAGGAACTATCCGGGTATATCTCGAATAAAAAGAGTAATTAGTCTCAATGAATCAGTGAAAACCACATACTTTCATCTATTCTGATTTCGATAGTTAATGCACTAGGTTGAACTAGGTAAAGGTATGAGACAATCTAATTGAAAACAACTTCCAAATAGTATCTATGAATAAAAGACGGACTAAACAAAGCTGCGATTTTGACATTTCCAAATCGCTATCTGCTGACGATTGCAAGCACATTTCCATGGATTCTTCTACGTTACCACAGTAAGATACATTGTTATCTTGGGAAAGTACATTTTCAGGGTGGCCAAAATTATTTTACCAAATGTTATTTTGATCGACAGACAAATTCTTTGCAGTTGGAATAAAATGATGATGATGTCTTGGTATTTTTTGGCTATAACAAGTTGAACCTGAGCAAATAACTCTCTTCTGGGACCATTCTCAGTGTAGCAATTCAAATTGCAACCAAGCCATAAACCAGTACTGATCGAGCATCGAATCTGTGTGATTCTCATTTCGGCCCATAGGAAACCGGACACCATGTTTAATTTGGCCATCGAGTCTTCAAGATACTGCTCTTCCGCATCCCTGATCATCAAATCATCCGGTTAGTTAAACAAACTCGGCTCCCGATCGCTAGAGAAGCCGTGGGCGGACGATGTTATTGGAGATATTGATTGATTAACACAACTCACTTTGTTTTCACCCTTTGTATTGTCCAATTCAAGGAAGCCCCAGAGGGGGGAGTGATGGAATTTTCTCGATCAACCGTGAGAACAACGAATCACTTAGTTTTCGGTATATGCTGCAAAATCTAATTGATTTAGTTCATTAGTCTTCCTTTTGAATAAATACTTTTTCTTTCGAATATTTTGACGTCGCTCAGAAATGTTTAGTCCAAAAATTTGTCATCGATAATATACTAATATATTATAGATATAATATTACTCTGAAACTATTAGTAGTGTACTTTAGACGACGTTGGTGTCGTTTTCTTTATATATAGGTTAGTATAAATTATATGTTTCAAATCAGACAACATAACATCAAAACTAGGGCGACCAAGCATGAGTCAAATAAGGTTTCAGTTCAATCGTTGATTAAAATAATCTGATTGAAAATCATGATTTCCATACTGGGACTCAATTGATATTTATGTTTTTGTTGTTGTTAAAGAATCACTGACAAAACTCTACACTTGAATTTATTCTTTTTAATTCAAGAATATCACTTATATACTGGAATAAATATAAATTCAATAATGTTACCTGAATATTCATCAACCAAGCTCATGGATTGTTTGCAATATCAAATCAAAAATATCTCATCAATACAATAATAGGGTCAAGAATATGGTTATATTAAGTGAACGCATATAAATATACTTAAACCAAGAAACATTTCTTCATGAGAAATATTTTTAACTGCCTTGGGTTATTTTTAATCTTTCCGTATTTATGATTCAGGAATTTCATCACGTATCACATACGAGTACCTTGTTTTATCGAATAACACAATAATCACTACTACTCTAATCTTATCAGCTGTACTTCTCCCTTTGTCAATAAAGCATCTCTTCAATAAGTATTTGACTTCTCTCGAGCTACGCTCATTTACAAAGAGTAAGTGTCTCCATCTAGTGATACCTTTACAAACTCGTTATGAAATTGTAGAACCAAGTAGACAGCTTCAACTTCAGTTGATATATTCTTCATTAATTGATACTCTGGTGTTTCCATTATGAAATCGTATATCTCTAACGAATAAAATGATCTTCTCGAATATATATAATAATTTTTTTCTATTAATCAAAATATCTCGCTTACTTTGGAAGATATCAATCTGAAATTTGGTGTGGCTGATACTTCTTAGAGAATCATCATTTTGAGCAGTTTAATGATATTCAAAATCTACAGGGCGATACATTTCTAGGGGTAAAAGCTTTTTTATTACCCCAAACTTTTTCGTCGTACGCCTCTGAAGTCTTTTAGTCACCAAATTGGGTGGATCGTTTGAATCAGAAGCTTTTTTGCTCTACAATTTTCTTCAAGAAACGAACAGTTGTCGAGATAAATAAGCATGATGAGCAAGAAAGCCTCTAAATTGAAAGATCCACCCAGACTTCAGAGGCGTACTACGAAAAAGTTTGGGGGGATAAAGAAGCCTCCATCCGTAAAAATGTTTAGATTTAGAGAATCTTCAAACTGTTCAACATGATGGACTTCCAGGAAGTATTACCCATATCAAATTTCAAATTGATATCTTCAAAAGTCGCCGAGATATTCACTTTAACCTGTTCGAGATCGGACTTATGTTTATATGAACTTTTTTTATTAAAATGATGAGATCTATAACCCATTTCATTTTGTGCCTCAAAACCTGAGGCACCCTGTATATATATATATATATATTTATTGTAAAATCAAGTAAATTTTCTGGAAAAAGTATATTCTATACAAGAAATCCCCATTACTTTGAGATAATTACGAATAATTATTTCAGAAGAAGTGGGCAGCTTTATATTCACAAGAACTAGAGAACATTGTGTAGACTTCTGCCTACTCGATTTCAAACCGTAGTTATATTTTCTGAAGTTACCGAAGATGGCGCCATACCTTGTGTGAGGTTATGCTGAACCTTCCACCATTGCACCTGTGTGTAATGAAAGAAGCAGCAATCAGTGCCTTCAGACTAAGTCAGACAAAAAATCTCAAATCAGGAAATCGGATTGGACACTTGAAGATTTTGGAAATTATTTCCCTAGAATCCATGTCTAAACCGACAGATATTATGCCAGTTAGGTACGACTTCGAAATGCAGTTTGAAGTGGTCATAAACAACCACCAAATCTGCACAGAAAACGGACCTCAACTGGAAAAGGATACATCAGTATGGTATACACCCCAACCATCTTTCAAGCAGATCGAAGAATATGCAATAGAGATTTATGCTCAGGAGTGCCTCGAAAGGGACACTCGAAGGGTAAAAATCTATATTCAGATAGCCAAGCAGCAGTAAAAACTCTGAAGTCATACACTTGTGAGTCTTAGCTGACTTGGGGCAGTAAACAATCCCTAAGACAACTGGCCATGTCATAAGGGAGTTGAAGGCAACGAGGAAGCAGACTGCCTTGCAAAAGAAGGGGCAAATACACAATTTCTCGGCCCAGAACTCTTCTGTGGACTTTTCAAAGCCCACTTGAGAGTAGAGTTCCGACGCTGGGTAGCAGATGAAATGAAATCTCACTGGACAAAGACAAGGACAAAGACAAGCGAAAAGGCTAGTGAGCCTCTCGCCAAGGAAAGCTAAACAGCTTCTCGAGTTGGAAAAAAAATACTTGAAACTGGTAACGGGACTCCTCACTGGACACTGCCCTCTGAGGTATCACCTCAAAAAGATGGGTAAAACAGAGAGTGATAGTTGCCGCTACTGCGAGAACTTCGCTGAAACTGCAAAACATTTGCTTTGCGAATGTCCAGCGCTCTTCTGCAAGAGGCTCAAGTTCCTGGAAGGGGCCTTTTTAGAGCCCTTCGATATCAGGAACCTTGCTCCCAGGAAACTGATAAACTTCGCACGAAGCCTCGGAATCTCGAGCCTTGAATAGATTGAGGGTTATGCACAAAAGATCTTATAGGTCGAGGTGCACAGCCTTAACGACCCCTTCTGCAATCTACAATCTACAAAGTGTTTTGAAAGCGAACAACGGAAATCTTCTTTGATAATCGATCTTACCGCCATCTTCATTCAAGTCGTGGAAATATTACTACGCTTGTCAAACGGTCTACAAATTTTTCGCAGAAACAATTGAAGAGCTGTTTCACCATCCTATATGCCTAGCATTATCCCGTGATGCGAAAGAGTTCGTAGCTAAAACAGAGCAACCGAACTCTCCGCGACTACTTTCCCCAGGTCAACCCCCCTCCCCCCCCGCTAGTACCCCCACCCCCCGCTCCGGGGATACGTATGGAGGCGTCATCCGGAGCCCCGGACTCTGCCGTCCCCCCTGCAGGTGATTTTCGGTCCAATCGGACCGGCGGCGGCGCCGACGGCGGCTAATTGGCGGATGTGTACACGTGAACACAGAAAGGCGGCGTCGATTAAGGCCTGCGCCATGTGACGGGCTGCCGCCCCCAGATGCATCGGAGGCGGCCGTGGCGGCGGCGTTCATCACTTATTTAGGCGGGAGACTGGGGGTTGCCAGCGGAAGGTATACGTCTCTATTAATATCGGAGTGGGCGAGCGAGATTGGGGGTGGTAGGGGGTTGGGGGTGGTAGGGGGTTGGGGGTGGTAGGGGGTTGGGGGTGGGAATTAGAGACGGACAATATCGGTTTTTCAGGTGGTGGAATTGGATTTCTCTATATGTATTTTGGAACACAGTGAATACAGGATTCTCTATCGGCGTTATTGACACTCAATTTGGGGGATGGTTTCTACTGAGCTCCTTTGTTTTTGACTACACGTGAGTCCAAAGTGGAGTGTCCCTCATCTACTGATCGGAACTAAGCGCAATTTCGCTCTTTATTTTAGCACAATGAGTCAGTGAACTCCCAGGCTGTGACTATGACCTTGAATATCGAACTTCAATTGTTCTTGTTGGGTCCTTCTTGTACCCACATCACATGTGATTCAGCTATAGGCATACCAATTTCCGTAGCGAAATATCAGAGCTTTCTCAGATGAATCACCTCCATATCCACAAGATTCATCTACAGAAGGGATCTGGTTGTGTTCTGTTAGGGCTAAGGAGCCAAATCACCATCTTGAAATTTCGTCTGTTGATTCAAAAGGCTTTGTCTGTTTAATCGCTTCTAAACCTTCATGGAGGGTTTGAATGAATCAAACTCAGTTACAGTAGTGCTAGCAGAGTGTAGTGTTGAATATGTATTGGTGTAATATACAATCATTTTGTCATTAGAAACTAGAGCCATTTCTTGTATAGATTTCCAAACGGTGCAATGTAAAACGGTATTCTAGTCAGGTTCAACCATAACGATATTTGGATCTGTTCGAATTGGAAGTACTACTAATACTTCCTGAGTAAATCATCAATTCCTTCTTACTTGTAGTGAAGCAAAGATTGTATCCATGAGATTATTAACCTTGATTCTTGAAAAGCGTGAAATTTAGTTGATCTGAAGCATATGACGAATGTGATATTGTCTCTTTTGTTACCTTTGGTAGCTGAAGACTTCTATAATATTTTGATTCATTGATTGCCTGGTTTGTTTGAAGAACAACGAAGAACATTTTGACATTGTGATGTAACGGAACAAACCATTGTTTACTTTTTTAAACAAATTCTATTTTGTTCTTAACCAACTGTTTTATTTTATCTCTAGCTCCAATTCCAACTTATCTTTGGATAAGGGACACCACCGAACACTCCGTATTGCCTGAATTACAACGAGGCAACATTTTCCTTGTTTTATCATACCGCAGAGGGCGAATGCCTTTGACATGATTACTTTTTTATGGCAGGGACCCGTTTTCTTCTGTTTTCCCAAGAGTTGGGAATTATTCTCTCGCGATTGCAGCCACATCCAGCCAAATATTAACAATTCATAACGTCTTGTGCGACGTGATCTTCGGTATGGAACTGCCAGGGACATGCAACTGCCTGGAGGGCATAAATAAATGAAATTTACCATGTGAAGGCATACTCAACTTCAATATTGAAGGGATTTGGTGGTGTATCTTACTTCAAGTAAATTCGTTATCATAGCGTATAGTCATAACGAAGATACTGGATTTTCGGGTTAAAACATGACATTGAGACTTATTGCTCAGGAAGTTACTCTCCATTACTTTTTCCAATGTATGGATTTCTTTCAATACTGATATTCCTTTGTATTATATGTATCAAAAAAATATCCATCGCCTACTTTATAGTTATTATCATAGGTTGGTGGGTGGTTGCTGTTTTTAGGTACCTATAAGTAGATATTCTATACTTTCAATTACAATCATTTCGTGTAAGAAATCCCGAAATAAAAATGTTACAATAGTGAATTTTTTTCTGAATTGAACAAGAAAAATATCCAGTAGCGTAGAAAATAGGGTGAGGAAAGTGAAACAACTCCTTATAGTATCTAAGCCACTGAACAATTTCTACTAAAGTTTTACTCACGCTAAGTAAAGAGTTACTATCTCATAAGTTCTTGTACTAAATTTCGTCAAAAATGCTTTGATCTTGTGATCTTCGGCTTCATCTTCCCTTTGGAAGCGTTTGAAAAAAACAAGTCAGCTTGATTTTCGAAGGAACTTCAATTAGTGAAATATTGCTATTATATACCTACCTACCTGGACCACCCTGTATATGTTGAGATTTCTCTTGTACCTTGTGAACTGTCCTAAAAAGGGATAGGCTAGGCTACTTTTATCAAATATTTCGGTTTGGAATTCGTATTTCTCATTCCTTTATGATAAGTAGCCTGATTATAATAAAAGAAATTTCCTAGATTCATATTCGATGATATAGGTAGGTAGATATCTCATGATATCTCGTGTATACCTACTACTGACCCAAATTATATTTCCAGTCGAAAAATATTCAATTGTAACATTTATCTACTTGGAATCGAAATGATATTTCAAAATAGAATAGCCTGAAATACGATATTGAAATGGAAGTACTCAACCAGTAATACAGTTGATTTGATAAAAGTCATCGTTGGGCCAACAACAGATAATCATCTCGCCATTGATGGCGTTGAGTAGGCCAGATGATCACTTTATTGTTTTGGAATTGAAATTTGCTCTCATTGTGCCAATAATGCAGTAAAGGCTTATCACTGATAAATAAACGATGCACATAGATGATACATGTTGGAAAAGTATATACTTCTGACAACAGATTTTCGAAATCATCTAGCCTATTCACCTTTTTTACAATTCAATATTTTGCAGTTCTCATTGAATTTTTTTCTCATTTTCATTTTGTCATGGTTCCTATATACTCATAAATTCCAATAACATGACCATAACGGTGCTCTGAACCAAAGTTTATAGTGTCCCAACCAATCATCTAAATTTTTTGCTGGGCCCCTTCTTCGACCAGGATCGGGACCCCTTTTTTCTCTCAGAATAGAAGCTGTGAAGAATACGATTAGATAGTGCCGGTGGCGGGCCAAATGAGATCAAGTCGCCTTTGCCCACGTGACGCTTCTCGGAACCCGAAAATGGGCGAGTTTTTGCACCGTCGACAGCCGAAAAAAGCGCGCGAGGAATTTCAAGAAGACAAAGATTGGGAACCGTCTGTCGCGACCGCGATGCGTATCTTGATGTCCGGCTGTCACCCATCAATTACTCTTAGCTCTCGTTTCGGATTCTGACGTGGGGGCGAGTTGGTGCAAAAAAATCGGGAACCTTGCAATGATACGGCTGGAGGATAATAATGGGCGTGTTGCGAAAAAAAGGCTCCGTGGTTTGAAAGTACCAAGCCAATCTGTCCGCACGGGTATTAGGAACAGTTTTTTTTTATCATACTTTTTTGAAATCACTTTATTTTCATCTATAATAGTAATATTGTAAGATGGGCTTTTTCGGTCTAGCGCACGGAAAAACTTTGAGAACAACCATGGAAACAAATAGTACATGCCAAACACTGTAGTGTCAGCATTGTTTATTCTCTGTCAATCAAATGTATGCCAACAAAATGGACTCAGAAAAAAATCCCGAAATTCCCGATAATATCCTACTAGAGCAAGCGGCATAAAACATAAAAAATTGCCTTAGCTTCATTTTATGAAAAATTTGTAGTAAGATCACTTTTTGTTCATGTTGGACTTTGTTATGTGAAAAAATGAATGATGTTTCACAATAATCGTTCAAAATATTGACCATTCGCTTCAAATCAAGTTCGTTGTGGCAAGTTCTCCACAATGATGAAAATCGGCTTTTCTAGAATGTTTATTGTGCCATAAAGAAATGTTTCTGTTACCCAACCGCAATCGTAGTAGTGAAAAAACATGTTTAATGAATATTTGGATATTATTCGAAACATTTCATTGATCTACTTTCTACTGTCAGTCAAAATGGCTCATGCAGACATAGTCGATGTGTATACGTTTCTGGTATTATTCTGTATAGAAACATTTATAGTTCAATGAATGATCGTGATGTCTATAAAAATATTTTTCTATTTTGGTTGTACAATGAAGTCATTGTGCAACGCAAATGCGTGCCGAAATAGCATCTATTTCGATACGCATTTTTTATTATTCGGAGATTAGTAAAATCGAACTGTCAAATGAAAGTCAGAAGAGTTAGGCACAGTTTACTTTCGAGCGTTTTGGATTTGGTGATATCAGCAGTGAAAAACTCAATGTTTTAATTGGTAAATTTTATTTCAGAGTGTAATTTGATTTAAATTGACCGATGAAAACAATAATAACATTGAATTTCTCACCGCTGGTATTGCAAAAATCAAAATCGCTCAACTGTAAACTGGGCTTTACGCTTGTGCGTCAGATTTTAATTATTTCAATGTCATCATTGTTACCAATCGAAGATGTTTCTGTTATTTATCGATATTAAATCAATTTTTTTCTTCAAATTAATTCAAAATAGAAAATTTGCATATGACACACGTTTTATAAGATACGTTGTCGCACTTGTTCACTTGGAGCACTCGTCGCTTCGCTCGTCGTACTCCAAACAACGCGTGCGACAAAATAGCGTCTTATAAAACTTGTATCATAATAGGTATACTATTATTCGAAAAAAGAGACGCACTATTGCATAAATCATGGTTTAAATGCTTCATGTCTTATTATTGTTGAAGTCAACATTTGACACGGAATGAGAATGAAGCTTGGCCGATATCGATCGCGGCCATATTGGAAAATTAGCAATTCTAAAGTTTCATTTGTTTATTCCGCAAAGCCGGGACAAAGGAATATTGGTGACATATTTAAATATTCAAATAGCAAGCAGACGATTTAAACCAGTTTGACATTTTTATGTCGGCGTAGTTCGTCATTTCAGAACGTTATTTCAGCAGGCCAACCAAGACCCAGGGTGGCCTTTATAATTATATCGGAGAAACAATTTTCTGTGACATTTAAGGACACAATAAAACAAGACAAGTCATTAGGATGGGAAAATATCGACTAAAATGAATATTATCAAAGTCGTCAATAAAACAAATCATTTATTGTCTTTTTGTTCCTGTGAAATAATTGATTTGACGAAATCATATAATGAAACAATTGATTGAATGAAAACCATCAAAACTTCTGAAAAGGTTTACCTTCTTTATTCTACATATTACAAAAAAAATGTTGAATACATAAGTTGTAGGGTTTCATTTGATCTCTTTAATGGTTTAAGTTTCATTCATACAGAGTGTCTCAAAAAAGCACGGTGACTTAGAAGTTAATTTTTTTAAATGGAACACCCTGTATTTTATTTCATTATTAGATTCTTCCTTAAGAGCTGATTTCGTCGATCTATCATACTTGGGGTGTAGCGCGAAAGATTACAGAGATATAGGGTGTGAAAAATTGAAATTTTTCAACTTTGGGAATTTTTTGTGTCGAAACTAATCATTTCTGCTCAAAACGGCTCACATGTCCCTATCTCAACATTCCATTTACTATCGATTGATATTTAATTGAAACAAATAGAGGGTGATGCAAAACTCAAAATTTTGAACCACCCGTATTTGTTTCAATTAAATATCAATCGATAGTAAATGGAAAGTTAAGATAGAGTTATGTAAGCCGTTTTGAGCAAGAATTGATAATTTCGGCACAAAAAATTCCTAAAGTTGAAAAATCTCGATTTTTCACACCCTATATCTCTGTAATATTTCGCGCTACACCCCAAGTATGATAGATCGACGAAATCAGCTCTTCAGGAAAAATCTAAAAATGAAATAAAATACAGGGTGTTCCATTTAAAAAAATTAACTTCTAAGTCACCGTGCTTTTTTGAGACACTCTGTATAAATAAAACTTAAACCATTGAAGAGATCAAATGAAACCCTACAACTTATGTATTTAACATTTCTTTGTAATATGTAGAATAAAGAAGTTACAGGGGGGCGACGGACTTTTGGTCCTCACTGTATAATTGCTCTCTTCAAAAGTATTTTTGAATGAGTTAGATTAAATTATTCCTGCTTAGTTTATTTTCTGATAATCAAATCTAGGTAATCTATAATCACATTTTTCATACTAGGTGTTCTTTTTTCACTAAAATCGATATTTCTGAATTATGAACCATACCGTATTTCTTTCAAGGAAATACTGATAATCGGTCTGATTATCTAAGGAAGTGGTTATCTCAACAACCGTCATTTGGGTGGCAAATAGGAAGGTCAGTTGTTATTTGAATCACTTTCCGAATTTTCAATTCTCTAACGTCAAAATGGAAAAAAAATTAACAACTTGTCGTTGGTTTACCACTGATAAAGTGACTAATTTATCCACCAGATTTTACTGGTGGAAATGAAATAATAATTCATCATAAAGGTGATGATATATATTTGAAGAGGCAGTTATGAAGGAAATTTGTTACAGTTATCAGGATTTGAGTCGCTCAGGAAATAATTATATGGTAGGATAATCGATATTATTGAGAACCTATACCTTTCTACTGAAAAAAATATCATAAAAATATCTACATATATATGCTCAAGAAACAGATAGCATCCAATTATATAGAGCCTTAATGAAATTATACAAACCAAGAATATTAATGGTAATGATGTCTCTGATAGAACCAATGATGTTCAACATGGTAGAATGTATTGCTACTGAAAAATTAGATACCTAGCTGAATCAATGAGCAATGATCCTGTGTAATAATATGCATTCCAGGATATATTTATACCTACCTCACTAGGTTCATTAACAAAACATATAATTATTATTCCTGCAATTATTCACGAAAAACTTGGCAGTCCCGGACACAGAAGACCAAAAAGTAATCTGTGTGCCGATATTTTCTATGTGCTAATACTATATCGAATCCAAAAAATGAGGTTAGATTGACGTTGAAATTGCAGAAAAACAGCAAACTATAATAAAAAAGAAGAGGAGTTACTAACTTTTCCGCATTTATTTACCACTGAGTGGAAATGTAAGAAATTAGCAACCTTGATAAATTTCGTATTTGAAGAGTACCACATATGAATAGTGGAAAATCTAAAGTGGTTAAAAAAGTAGTTGTTAACAACGTTACTAATGTATCCACTGTGTTAACCACTTTTTAAAGAATCGGACCGAATGAATACAAATTTAAGATAAGGATATATGTAATGAGGTAAGAAGTTTTGACCAATAATGGATATAGTTTCGACACTAATAATTCCCTAACATTCAGAATATCAAAACTTCATTTGTTGAGTAACTTACACCTATAGTATATGTTTTATAATAGAAAATATTGATCTGAATACTTTAGGTACACAAGCTTAGGTGGTTATGGGGGTCAAATGCCCCCCTGATTCAATTTAGGAATGAATAAATCCTATAATAGAAATTTTGTAGGCATAAATAATAATCTAGATAGCGCATTTTCGATTCACCTGAAATTATACATACATATTTATCAGCATTTTTTCGAGTAATGCTTCTAAGTATCTTCTATTGGTCTCTATTTTGTACCAATTCATAGTTCTACTGGGAAACCCAATTGTAAATATACTACCACTTACCTTCCTGTTTAGAGTTACCTGCCATACAACTACAATGGTGATCATAGAAACTTGCCTGTTTCAGAGGTATTATAAATATAATCACATCAACAAAGTAACCCTTCCTTAATCAACTTAGAATAATTGGCAATAGAAAGTTTTTGTTCAGGTATAAATGCAATTTCCATTCCATTTAACTTAACTCATCAAATGCTTATTTTTCTTCAAATAATTTTGAGATAACACATAATTTGGAATGCTGATTTATTTTGAAGCATATTTTGATGAATTAATTTATGACAAGAATTGAGAATTTATATTTCTTTTCTTTGATTTTCGATATTATATTCCTAGGAAGGTACGTGTACATTAACTCCAATATTGTGTGAGTATCTCGAAGAACTAAAAGAAGAGGTTGATGCATAATGAAAAATAAAAAGTATAAAATAAAAATATTTAATTATCATAAAATAATTTATTACAACTAGAACGTCATAACTTACTGGAAGCATTTCAGAAGCTTAATAGGAACTTACAAATACCTGTATAAAATATATACAAAATTTTGAACTTCTTACAATATAAATCAAAATAATATCACAATTGTTTTCGTTCGGCATGGAACTTATAAGTCTCTTTCTTCTTATTTACACTGTTTCCTGTTCATGCCCCTCCTCCATCCAACTCTTTGACACGTCAGTCCCGGAACTCAAAATTTAGATAAAAAATTTAGCCTGAAATGAAACGAAAATTTCAAAATAAAATAAATAAAACAATAAAATAATACAAACAAAATAAATCACATAGCCAAAAAAAATCAACATAATAAAATGAGGAAGTGGTGTATAAGATGAGTATTACCGAATTTTGAGTTAAAAAAGAATAAGTTTTCTGTTGGAAGTGAGGGAAGGTACCGAAGGGATATGAATATAAAAAATGATAAATTAAATCGAATATATCCTTATAGATATACTTGCAAAAATGTAGATCTAGTGGCGCGATGAAAAAGTCAACAAAAATGAAATTGAACATCAGAAAATATGAAGAAAGAGGCTCACAAATTCACTGCCTACATCACGACATTTCTTAAATCCATTTTAGTTTTTTTTACTTATTCTTGCATCTCAAATCGAAGGCTTTGGCTCATTTTGGAAGGATATGTTATTTTTCAATTCACTACCAGATTACAGATCTGATATGCCCCAGACTTTATTGGCAAAAGCTGTTCAAATATCACAGACTGGACAAACAAGGTAAAACCATCAAACCGTTTTACGACGAAACACCAATTTAAACACCTGCGAAGTCATTAAATTTCTCACCCAACAGATTTGCTGTCATTCTGATTGGTATATTTTCGATAGGTTGTGAGTTCGAATTTTTCTCAGCACTGCCGAAAGAATCCAAATGAAATTGGCAACTAGGCCAAATCCCCCAACTGAAGCGAATGCAAAACATAATATGTGGCCATTATTTGGTACAGTTGAAAGTATTTGTAAGAAATGTCATGTTCTCTCGAGGATATATTCCATTTCATTGACCAAGCCTATTGTTTACGTCACAACCTTTGAATACCTGCCCTTATCCCTGTTCCGTTCTCAATTGAAAATTAAACAAAGGCACAGGGATTTCTACGAACAACTGCGGCCTTGGAGATGGCTGTAGCAAAAATGTGAAACTAAAATACCAGAATCCGTGTCAAACAATGCAGCTGTTTATATTATCGGTAATGATAAGTAATCTCAGGTAGAAAAATGTAAAAGGGACTTTTGGGCATGTTAACAGTGTATTTTTGTGAAGTAACACCTGGCTAGAGAAGATTAAAGACTACAAGGAACAATGAGATGGAGGCGATCGTTGAGTGATATTTGAACGAACTATTTTATTTTTCAAAGCACCATTGAAGACGTGTAGGGATAGTTTTCTTGTCTATGTGGGAAAGGATAGAATTATAGAATGGGTTCAGATGAAACTTAACCATAGTAACACGTCACTGATGATTCAACTGTTGTAGGATTATTCACGAGCCCACAATAATATTTTTCCATTTTGGTTCTATAATGAAGTGATTATGAAACGCAAATGAGTATTGAAATAACCTCTGTTTCATATTTTGCGTCATATTTTAAATACTTCATCGATAAAAGCCATACCTATAACTTCGTAGTATTATCTACCGGTCTCTTATAGACGCAACCAGATCGCGAAATGATTTGTGCCCGATTACATTTTCCCATTTCAATGCCCATTCAAGTTTTCTGTTTCGATGAGAATGAAAAGAAAACACTCTCGCGACTCGATGTAATCGAAAGACGGAGGCTGGAAAAGAGAGCTCTCGCTTCTAGTTGGAATAAAACGAACTGGACTTGGCATAAAAAATACCTATCGCGATGTATATAAGTTTATAATCGACCGTAAGTAGACGGAGTCGGCCAATGAAAGAGCGTAAAACGGTAGCTATAGAAACGAAGTGTCTTGTTTGTCTTGCTGCGAGAGTAGAATGAATCCACAGTCTCCGCCCAACATAATAACCGCCAGATAGCGTTAACGTACTCTTTTATTACCCCCCCTCCTCCCGCTATCCAAGATGTATATCGTATATACTCTGCGTTTTTTTTTTGCCATCTATTAAGTCGGATTTATTGCTGGTTTCATATATACGGAGCAAGGTTTGGGTTGGTGACTTTTTCCTATATGCGGTCGCTTATACATTAACCAACTTTGACATGTTGGATTGTATCTTCGAAAGATCAAGATTTAACGAACTCGAACGCAATTTTGATGGGGCATATCCGAAAGCTCAACATCTTCATACCTATACCGAATTTTCGCAGCTGAGTGTTTTTTGAATTCCGAAAAATCATTGAATTATTGAATTGAGCTTGTAAATGAACTGAAATAGCAAATTATGATACAAGTTTTATAAAACGCTATTTTGTCGCACGCGTTGTTTGGAGTACCACGAGCGAAGCGGGGAATGCTCCAAGTGAACAAGTGCGACAACGTGTCTTATAAAACGTGTGTCATATGCAATTTTTTTTCATTTTGAATTGATTTCAAGAAAAAATTGATTTAATATCGATAAATAACAGAAACATCTTCGATTGGTAACAATGATGAAATTGAAATAATTAAAATCTGACGCACAAGCGAAAAGCCCAGTTTACAGTTGAGCGATTTTGATTATTGCAATACCAGCGGTGAAAAATTCAATGTTGTTATTATTTTTATTGGTCAATTCAAATCAAATTACACTCTGAATTGAAATTTACCAATTAAAATATTGAGTTTTTCACTACTAATATCACCAAATCCACATCGCTCAGAAGTAAACTGGGCCTGACTCTTCTGACTTTCATTTGACAGTTCGATTGTACCAATCTCCGAATAATAAAAAATGCGTATCGAAATAGAGGCTATTTCGACACGCATTTGCGTTTTATATAATGAAAAAACGATTTATCAACTTCAAAATCATAATATTTCCAGTTTTCAGTCGGGGTTTGAAGCCAGTTAATCAAATTTTCAGTTCAAACTCGAATTAACCCAAAAAAAGAGAAATCATTGACAATCAGAAAACTGGATAGGAAGAGGTGAGGATTCTCATAATTTGAAATCGATCTAATCAGACATCATCAATATCGTGTTCACCAAGTGAAACTGAATCATTGTTTTTTTTTCAATTGAAACCCTAAATCTCATCAAAATACTGGATCTACTTATAGAATCGATAACATTCAGAAAGTGTGAATATTTATTGAATCAATCAACAGAGTATGGATTGGCTACGAATATGAAGATCACATAATCATTTTGTCATCAACGAATTTCATTGCAGCTATATTTCAATCAAGTTGGTTGACATCAATTGAATTTATGCAAAAAACACCTTCATTGGTTGAAAGATTGAAGTAACTTACTATTTAAAAAAAAACTATCAGCGCTATATGACCGAAAAACTTGCTACAAAACTTGTGCGTGTCAAATGCCAATCCTCTAACAAGACAAGGCAGTCAATAATTAAAAACCGAGCAGCGCTCCGAAAAACAGTCTTCTCAATCCAACACCGTATCATTTATTTCGTAAAATACCAATTTCCTGCCATCCCTCGGAAAATAAGAAATATGAATTAATTTTTCATCCCCCTATTGTGTTTCTCATATGAATTCGTGAAGCGTGATACCGCAGCTACGGAAACCCTTCGAACGGCTCTCGAGCCTAGGACTCTAGCCCTTGGAGCCCTTGGCTCCAAGAACCAAAATCCCTTCGGATTTTCAACGCGGTGGTACGGTTTTGGGGTTTCCCGCGTTCGGGCCGCGGCCTGTCAATAATAAATGGGGCACCTACCCCCCCCAAAGCTCGCCCTGTATATTCCGTGACTCCCAGATAAGAGTCCACTTTCCTAGCTGGCGCTATCGCTGGATCGTCTCCATTTATCATTCCTCGCATACACTGCCCGACATAATTAGCAAGATTTCGCTTGGTTTATCTTTCATTATCCCGGAGGAATGTTATTGATGGATTCGACCCTTTGTTTCTGATGTGATGCGTGGGAAGGTTATGAGAGCATTAATTTGAAATGAATGTCGTCTATCAGAAGTTTTCCATGATGGTTACATTGATGCACATTTTTTTATGTTCTGCTTTTCACGTAATGTTCAGAGAACATCGTGAGAACCAAGGGAAAAAGAAGGTAGGAGTTGGTGTTATTCTTAAATGTCTGGAGATGGTATGCCTCGGGGAACACCTCCCTAGGCAATGAGTTCCAAAGTCTCGATGCTCGTTGGATGAACGAGTCTTTGGAAAGGGACATTCTGCTGGTCTCTAAAGTGACCACGAAGGGGTGTGAAGATTGGACTTGACGGGTTAATCTCGAAGAGACTGCTAATGTAGGAACGATTGTTGATATTTCAGAAGAGCATCGCCCATGAAAATATCTATAAAACAGAGACAAATCGCCAACCTTTCTACGGTGTTCCAGAGAAGTGAGCGAGTTTGTAAGCGAGGCATCACCGACGAGACGAATTGACCTTTTTTGGACAGAATCCAATAGTTGCAGGATATGTTTAGGTGCCGCACTCCTAATATGGGAACAGTATTCCAGGACAGGTCGGATCTGTGCCTTATAGATCATAAGCAGCTGACTGGGAGTGAAATAGCTCTTGGCTCGAAACAGAAATCCAAGTTTTTGGGATGCACTTTTGGCAATGGACCTCACGTGATTTTCCCAAGATAGGTTATTGCTGATAGTAACGAAATGAATGACTTCAATGGTATAACTCCTGACTGAATTTTGTTGGGCATATTGAGATCGGCTTTTCTATAGAAAATACATGCTTGTGTTTTGTTTGCATTGAATTCTACCAGGTTATCATCCAGTCAAAATTATGTGATAATTATTCTGCACTGAATTAAAGATGCGGTTGAAAACTAGATTTAATATTTTGGGCACTCTGTATATTTATTTATACCTATAAAAATGATATTGGACTTCCATCCAGATTCCTTATACCTACCTAACTCTTACTTACCACTACAGTTTCAATCATTACTGGAAATTTTTTCGACATAACGAATATTTCGAGAATTTCTACAGAATATTCGTGTTGGAGAAAAAAATTGCAGTTTTCAATTGAAGCTATAGTGGTATTCGGTGAAAAAATTTCAAGCCGAAATATTATTGAAATCTGTTGAAGAGATAGGGAAGGTTCGACCTCGTTTCTCATAGGTCTAGACGCCAGGCAAGCATAGTTAGTTGACCGTACGGCTGTGTATGAACAGTAAAATAAAATACAAATGTGACGAGATTGACTGTTCAAGTCATATCTCTATTATATTTATACCGTGAGTTCCGTTAATCAAGATGTAAAGTTTCAATAATCGTAGGACACGAATTTGATTCTCATTAACACTCAACAGTTTTCATAGTCAGCCGTTACCGGTCCACTAGCCACCAAATCCGTATCGGTTATTTTGAAATATTATCGTAAATTGTGAATCAACAAAATATTGACTTTTTGACACAAGTCACGTGATCACTAGGCAACGTGTAAAATACTACTTATAACAAGCCGAAAAAATTGTGTTGGATGGGGAGATAAGGAAACTCAAGGAATCAATCGATATACCGAAACTATAGTGCCAAATTGAAGTGGAAGTCCCCTACAGGGTGTTGAATATAAAATAAAAAGTATTTTTAATTCATAACTGCCACATATTTTTCAATTGAAATCCAAGCAATGTACAACATTGCTTGGATTTGTTCAAAAAGTTCTTAATTTTGAGAAAAAAAAGCACATTTTCAGTTGCTACCAGTGGCGATCAAGAAGGGTATTATTCATTTGCAATTTTGGGGAATAATGTATACTTAGATTATTTGAATCTGAAAAAATCGAATATCCTATCATAGATAATTGAATGAATTCAAACGTACTAATAATTGTTAGGAGATGATATCAGGAGAGTTCAATTCATTTTTGGAAGTGAATCTTCTGTTTGTTCATAATTTTTTCAGATGTTATTTTTTCCATTGAAAAAAAAACGCGGATTCCTTATTATAATTATTTTCCTATTTCACCGACAATAGTGATTGAGTGTTCCATTCTGCATAAAAATTTGAAAATCGAGTGTTATGTAGAACGCTGTAAAATTTTCACGAGGCCTAGAAAAACACTGTCTGAAATCATTAAAATTCAGCGAAAAAAACCATAAAACCTGACACCGGCTAACGCAATACTTTGGAACAGCTCAAATCGAATAATGTCGATAAATTATTTCCATGAGTCATCCACTTAATCGCAGTAGGCTGTGAGCGAATCGCTCGTCGTTTTTTATGTATCGAAATAATCACGTCTCCTCTACGAGGGGTGGGAAAAAAAAAAACGACACATGCGACAAACCGCTTTCTACACGCCGTGCAGGATCGATGTGCGTTTGTCTTTTGTTCATTTGAATTTATCGTCGATCGGAAATACGAGCCCATAGCCAATCGCATCGATCGATTTGACGGTCGACAATAAATTATATTTCAATAATTAACGTCGGACGACAATGGCTGCCAGTTGTCCGTTCATTTCACTGGTTGTTTATTGGAATTGTAATAAAGGAGTCGCGGGGTTTCATTTCATTTTTTTTGTTATACCCAAGGTTGTTGTTCCCAGTGTGGAATTATTATTCGAAACCAGAGTCGACAATTCATGAGTATACGGTGATCGGTAGAAATATCGATTATTTGTCATCGATTATGCATCACAGGAAGCCTGAAAGACGTTGTACACCGTACTTTGAAGGGATTAAAAAAAAATTAAGATCATGGCTCAAAATACGCTTATTCGAAAGAATATCGAAAAACATCAATTCAGAATAGTTCTTCAGAACGAAGTTTATCAGATACGTAGGTACAAGTAATATTTTTAATTATGTCTTGTGAGAATTCCATTTTTAACCTCAGATTTCTTTCGAAACTTGTACGTACATATGAACAACTTCTCGGAAAAACATTTCTCGAATAAGTGTACTTTGAGACAAAATTGTTACGAAGAGACGAAACGCACTGTATGATATCTTTTGAGGTTTTTCATGATACAGAAGCGATTACGAACATCGATATTTGTCAAAAAAATGCCACATATCAAGCTCACGTACTTTCTGCCGGTCACTGTATAATAATTGGTGTTAATAATAAACGCTTTGAATGTTGGAAGCATAAAAATCACATAGGCATTGGTTACATAAATAATGTCCACCAAAAGGCAGAGAGAAGAGTAAGTTTTTGTTTGACCCGAAAAGAACCTACTCAACCTGAAATTGTAAAAGACAAAAAGTCTATTTTGGGTTCACATTTGCCACTACCCCCTATTTCGACGTGAATAACCCTGTACAATTCAATTATTGAATGCTATTCCTCGAATAAAATCGAGAGCCGTTGTGAAAGATATTCTGGAACATACACGAACTTGCGTACAAAAACCTGTTCCATAATCGAGGCTACAAAAAACCTCGAACAATTACCAAAGTAGCCTCTCTAAATAGGCAGAGCTCCGCAAGCAAAACCAACAATAAACTACCAAACACATTGAGCTGAAAACCTCTACTCACCATTAGCCCCAAACATCGCATGGTGAACATACTGGTTCTGCACCCCGTAGTTGACGTTGTTCCCCAGGGCGTAGAGCTGCTGGAACAGCGACTCCGGACTCTCCTCCTGCTCCCCCTTGGCCACGTTGCCCACTTGCACGCCCGCCATCTGCAGCATCTGGAGGTGCGTGTTGTTATTGTGACTCTGGGCGGGACTCGTCGTTGAGTCCGCAGACACCGCCCCTGAGGCCCCCGGAAGGGGGGGCACCGTAAACTCCCCCTCCGAGGGGGCCTCTTTGTGCTGGCTCTCCAAGTACAGCCTCACGTTGGCTATGTGCGACTTGGTGAAGACGTGGTCCTGGATGGAGTACTTGTGCGAGTACTTGAAGTTGCAGTACCTGCAGTCGTCTGGGGTGTCGCCTTCCAGTTTGGGTATCACCAGCTTGCCCTTCTTCTCCTTGGCTCGCGCGTTCTGGAACCACACCTGGACCACCCGCTTGGGCAGGCCTATCTCGCGCCCCAGGTGTTCGCATTCCGTCATGGTGGGGGTTTTGTAGTCCGTGAAGAGTATCTTCATGATCTTGACCTGCACCGAGGACATCTGCGTGCGGTATCGCTTGGAGCCACCGGCCGAACAGTTCATTCTTTGGGTGTTGCTTTGGGTGCTGCTAGCAGGAGACGTGGGATTGCTCTCGTCATCGTAGAACTCAGTAGTCTCCGACATCGAATCGCTTCGCTCGTCACACAAAGATCTCTCGCTGAGATCGGTCAGAGGTCCTGGATCGCACATGCCGCGCTCCTGGTCCATGGTTATCTTCATGGGTCTGGATAGGTCCACTGGCTTGGAGAGGTCCAAAGGTATCTCACCACCTTCCCCCTTCTCGGTCTTGATCTCGCTCTTGTCGCCGTTGGACGAGGAAGCGTGAGCCTGCAACTCGCTGATGTATCTCTTCATGCTCTCCTCGTAGTACTTCTTGATCGAGTTCTCCATGTCGGGGTGGAGAGAGGGAAAAAGTGGCGGCATCATGTTCGGGTTCTGGATGTTGAGCTTGTTTTCCCCGACCGAGCTGAGACTGGGCGTCGACTCCATGCTGATGTCTTCGTCTGGCAGAGCATCAATGTTGATCTCCCCCCTGGCACACTGATCGGCGTGCTTGGTGCTGAGGTGAGACTCGAGCGCCGATTTCACCTTGAACAAGGCTGGGCAAAAAGGGCACCGCTTGTTGATCACTTGGGCGTGAGCCCGGAACTGGCCCTTCCTCTCCCTGGCACGCGTGTTCTGGAACCACACTTGCACCACGCGCTTCTTCAAGCCCACCTCCCTGGCGATGTTCTCCAACATCTTCCTCGAGGGGTTGCTCTCCACTTGGTATTTTTGGTAGAGGTAATCTAGCTGTTCTGGCAGTATTGTCGTCCTCAGCCTCTTGTCTTTCGGCTGATCGGAAGTGTCACTCTCGCCTTCGAAATCGTCCATCTTCCTCTTCTGGCCTGTCACGTTGTTCAGCATGTTGATCAAGGGATGCTGCATGCCTTGCTGCACCGTCGCAGCCACGTTGTTCTGCTGCTTGGTGAGATCACCCAGGTTGGCGTTCAGCTGTTGCAGCTGCGCGTGCTGCTGGAGGATCCCGAAAGGTGAGTCGGGCGGGTACGATGGAAACAGATTCGGGTTCATCAGGTGCACCAGTTGGTGCTCCCTCCACAGCTCGAACCTCGGGAACACCAGGTTGCACTTGTCGCACTGGAACGTGCTCTCCTTGCTCTCGGAAGGGGCAGGGGAGGTGGGAGGATAGCTGACTTGGCTGGGAGTAGGCGTGGTTGGCGGGTTTGGTTGAACGGGGCTATGCGAGGGATTGGCATGAGGGACTGGCAAGGAAGGGGGGACCTGGTGTTGCTGCTGCTGCTCGACGGCGGTGCTGGAGTTGGAGTCCTCCGAGCTGAGCACGGCTGCTACCTGCGCGGCGGCAGCCTGAGCTTGCGCGGATCTCTTGGCATCTTCCTCTTTGAAGCAGTGCGTCTTCTGGTGGCGTATGAGCTCGTAGTACCTCTGGAACACCAAGAGGCACTTCTTGCATTGGTAGTTGAGCCCCGGCGTTCTCTGGAACCTGTTGGCGCCTGGTTCGTCGGCTGGCGCTGGTTCACTCGCCGGCTGGTTCTCGTACACCTTCCGCGCTTTTTGCCTGGCGTTTTGGAACCACACCACGATCACCCTTGGGCTGAGGTTGAGCAGCTTCGACAGGTACTCCAGGTCGTCGTCTTTGGGGTAGGCGTTGTTCTCGAAGAACTCTTGCAAGACTTTGATTTGGTAGTCGGTGAACCTGGTGCGGTTCGCCCTCTTGCCGCTAGAGGAGTTTTGGCTGCCTGAGCTGTTGTAGTCCCTGTTGGGGCTCATGCAGCGATTGGGCGTGAGCGGTAGCATCCCCTGGAGGTTGTTGGGGTTCGAGAAGTTGGTCTGGTGGAGCTTGGGAGGCGGCAGCATCGGACTTGTGAGACCGTGATGCGTGTTCAAGTTCATGGTGGGGGTGCTAGTGGTTAGAGTGTCACCAAGCTGTGACGCTATTATCGACGTCAGGGTTAGATTGTTAGGGGTGCTAGGTTGCGAGACACTCTGGTTTTCCGAGCTTGCTATCGATGTTGCCGGGCTCTGAGGCGGCTGCAGGTTGAAGATGTTGGGCTTCTCATCGATGGCTTCGTGGGCTTTCTCTTCGTGGAACTTTGGGAGGTCCTCGACGGGCTCTTCCCTCGGCTCAATCTTCACCTCTGGCGGGCAAGGTAACGGTGTTGGTGAGTCTTTCGATTTGGTCTCTTCGGTGCTGCTGCCAGAGCTGTTCAGCTGCATGACCTTGGCCTCTCCGGTTTTTTCGTACTCTTCCAGGTTGAGGGTGGTCGAAGGTGGGTTGTTGAAGTTGTAGGGGCTGTCTTTGTTGCGTTGTCGCTCCTTGAACAAGGTGTTTCTGAACCAGTGCTTGATGACTTTTGGTGGTAGGCCGCTTTGGGAGGCCATTTCGTGGATTTGGTCTTCGGAAGGCGAGTTGTTGATGTCGAAGTGGGCGCGTAGGATTTTCAATTGCTCGTCGGTGATACGCGTTCGGGCTCGCTTTTGATTGGCAGCCGCGTTGACAGCCTGCGGGAGATAAATAAGCGTTCTTGTGAATTCCGCATTGCACACGATTGCCTTTGCCACGGAGATTTATATCCTCCGAGTGTTTGGATATTTGCAGCCTTAATAAATTGTAACAAATTGGCCATAAATCAATTACGATAATTATCACAATGCAAGGCTGCATCTAAGGAACAGCAATTAAAATAATCAACAGAGTCGGATCGAAAAAGACTAATAATTTTCAGGGTAGGCATGTATAATTATTTTTTTCGGCGAGGTTCATTTGGTTGTTCGAAGAATGGTGGAAGAAACTCATATTATACTGATATATTGAAATTATGTGAAAAAAACTTTTGAAAGTTTCAGTCTTCCATCGAAAAGTGATTCATTTCTTAACAAGTCCATTCAGGATAGCGATATTCATCATACTCGTTAACCTGTAATGAAAATTAAAATACTAGTTTGTGGGTATGTCACAGATAAAATTATTCTTCACTAATAAGGAAAATACGCCAACTAGGCACTTAAAATGTTTATGCGCAATTAGCACCAATCTTAATTCCCAAATGAACTACGTCCTAAATCTCCGGGTCAAAAGAATAGAAATTTGTGATAAATTGAATTTACACCTACACACAAATTTCAAACGCCTACTAGCACGACTTGAGATGGAACATTTTTAATTTATTAATGTAATATTTAAACTTCATTAGCATACAATTGGTAATTTGTTGTCATATCGCGATGTTTGAAAAAATAATTCTTAGATGAACGTAAACTGATTAGAGCACTGACTTTCAGGTAGTTGATATTTGTTTCAAGTTATAAAATTTAATAGGGTATAATTGATAATAATGGTAAACGAGTAATGACCCTGGGATATTTCTGAAAAATCACTATATTCACTTCATCTCTCTGATCTGTTCAACTGAAAAGTATTTTCTCACTAATTGCTTCTAAATGATAACTGAGTCAATGACAAATACAAAAAATTATTGTAGTTACCTGATTATCTGCTTCTGTCTTTGTCTCAAGTCAGAGTATCAACCCCTATAAGGCCCATTCAAGAAAATTCTCAGAACTCCAGAACAGGTGTTCGAAATCTGAATAAATGAATAGAAAATTTTTACCTGACCCTATAAAAGGACCATGGCATTCACAGGTAGTACAGAAGGTAACGAATTGGACACTTTTTGTTGGATTGTAAATAGTTTTTGCAAGGTTTCAAACAAACACTCGGACATTTTTCAACCCCTTTAAAACTTATTATTTCGCTTCCGAAAAGAATGTCCATTCCATACAGGATGTTATCTAGGATCCTACCAAAACATTAAGCAAGAGTAATTGGAGCAACAATATAAAGTTTGACTCATCAATTCCACGTCAAAAAAATGTTGTGTACAAAATTATCATCCAGCGTTTATTGGGTTTGAGATACTCAAATACCACAACTTATAATTGACAAAATTGAATAATGTTGAAGTGATGATTACCTGCAAAACACGAAAAATACGAGGTCTATTGTTATGCAACAGTAATAACATAATCACGATTTCAACATTTATCAACGAAAAAAAACATGTAACTAACGTCAATATTAATTAGTTGTTAAAATAATTGCAAAAGTTATTGTTCGTAGGCATGTTCATAAATCACAGGTAGTAATGTATTTATTTGTGTGTGAGAATGAGCTTCGAGGTTATATATTACTATATTAATATTGATGAATACACTATTTATTATTATTATAGTTACCTACTATTCATAAATAAATTACGGAAATGAAAATGAATGTTATACTGACAGAGGTAATACAACTAGAATTCATTCCGATTTGATCATGATAAAAGTAATGATTTCATTCGATGTCAAAAAGTTAGATGCCTTATCTGGAATATTTATACCATAGTTGTATATTCACAATTAAAAGAAAAATATCCTACTTGAAAGTACGTGATGAGAATATAATATTCAGTTCAAAAGTAACTTTCTTTTCTGTTTGAGTTCGTTATACAATATTCAATAAACAAAAACACATTTGCAAGTCAAGCCACATGATTATACAAGTTTTTTCACCACAATACCCATCCTATCCAACTATATACAGGGTAAACTAGTTTTATGGTAATACTTTTTATTCTGTCGAGGAACTGACATAATTAATGAGGTTATTTTATTACATATACACATATATTTCTTGCAAACGAATGTTTTGATTCAATGGACAACAAGAAAGAATTAATGAAAGGCTGAAGATATAAGCTGATTTTAAAATCTCAGAAATAAACTATGACGTTCAAGTGAAATACTGATGACTGAATGTGAATGTCATTCGTGAAGTTATAACTTATTTCTAATGCAGTAGTTTAGTATCCATAAGTAGCCTGATGTAGTTTTCCTACATAGAACGCGATACATTCATCTTTGATTTGAGATATGCTATTCATCTATCGTTTAATGAAACACAAAATGTACCCAAATAAATATATAAATAAATAATTGAAACACGATTGAAACATTGTCCAGCTCAACAGGCATCATCCATTTGTTTTCCCTTGAAGATTTTGACATTCAAAACCCTATAGGTACATAATATTTTTGAATGACATTTTCCCTATGAATAATTTTCATTTTATCAACCAACTTTTCTCGATATTTAAATCGAGAATCGGTTGTAATCGACGAAAACCTCGAAAAAAAAAATCAACTCACCGCCTGCTGCTGCATCATGGCCTGCTGCTGTTGCTTGGCCATCATGGCCTGCTGGTCCTGCGGCCCAAACTGCCCCATGTGGTCGTACGGTGGCGGCGGCATCATCAGCGGCACCAGTGGCGGCTGCAGGTTCATCGCCGCCAAGGCGTTCAACCCCAACGGCAACCCCATACCCATCATCTGCATCATGGGGTTGAAGTTGAGCTGCTGCAGCTGCATCACATTCAGCGCAGCCTGCATCTCGGACATTTGTTGCGCCAATGCCATCGGGTTCTGCGCCATGCTCTGCGCTATCATCGCCTGCAGGTTGGCCTCGGGAGAGGCTTCCACTGGAGGCGGTGACCGCAGGTTCAGCTTGGCGCGCAAAGCCTCCTTGGGCTCGTCCTCTTTTTCGGGGGTAGTTTCCGAGGGGGTAGCATCGCGAGGCGTCGGGGTGGTAGTTGTCGTTGCAGCCGCCACCACCACCGTTTTCTTTTCGTACTCGCTCTTGAACTGTTGAGCATACTTTTCTAAGAATTCGAGCGGCACTAAATCTTTATGAACTTCTTCACAGTGAGACTTTAACACCCACACACTAGAGAACTCTTTATCGCAATGTTGGCACGTGGATGTACTTACTTCGGGTAGGTCGCTCTCGTTATCGGGGTCTTCTTCAGCCTTTGGCTCCGGCGGTGCTTCAGCCTCCTCTGGAGGCGGTTGTGGTGGTGGTGGTGTTGTTGAGCTTTTGGTGTCGCTGGCCGCCTTATCCTCAGCCTCGAGCTGCCTTTGCCGGCTCTCATTGTATTGCATCACCAGATCGAACCCGTAGCTTTCGAGCAAGTGCTTGTACATGTGACTGTGCGCTTTTTTCTGTTTGCCACCCTCTTCGAGAGGCGGCGGACTCTTGGCCAGGCCCGCTTCCGTCGCGGCGCCGCCATGGTAGATCGCCATGGACGTCGCGAACACGCAGTACAGCTGCTGGTGGGCGCTCAACTGTTCGGGCGATGTGAACTGCGAGCCGCATTTGGGACAACTGTTCATCCCCTGTTGTTGTTGGCTACCTGAGTGCGGCGTACCCGGTGACGGAGGGGTGGTGGGAGAGGGTTGTTTGTCCCCCCCACCCGGTGTCGGAGACTGCACGGCCTCGGGCTGTTCGATTAGGGGTTTGGTCAAGTCTATCTGGCCGGCCAATGCCAAATCTTGCAGCTTGCTAGCGCGCGTCTGGTGAAGAACGCTCCGCATGTGTATGTCGAGCGTACTGCCTTGCGTGTACGCCACTTTGCAGATGTTGCAACGGTACCGCTTCTTCTCGTCCTCCTCGGAAGACGTACTCTTGGGGGTGAGAGCCAGGCTCTGGGGTTGCGTTCCACCCATCACGGGTGACACTGGGCTGTTGTTGTTGTTGTTCTGTTGCTCTTGCATCGCTCGCTTCAGCTTGTGCAAGTGGCTCACCGAGTTGTAATGGACGAGCAGTATGTTCTTTTGCGTGAAACTCTCCTTGCACACGTCGCACTTGTACGGCCTGTTCGGGTCCAGGTATTTCTCCATGGGGTAGCTCAGCTTCTCACCCTTTCTGTGCAACAGCGTTTTGTTGTGCGCTGTCAGATAACTTTGTCTCGTGAACGCCACCTTGCAACGGTGACACTTGTACTTTCTGTTCGGGTCGTTGTAACTGTCCTCGGCGATTGCCTGGCTGTTCAGGTAGTCTTCCAAGAACTGTTGGTCCTTGTAGATGATGCTGTCGTCGGAGTTCTCGCCGTCGTTTTGATTGCTATCGTCCAACAACGATTGACTAGTGTTCAGTTCTTTGCTGTCGTCGCATTCCCCGGAATCGTCTTCGCTGCGTTGCGACTCCTTCTTCAGGATCTCGTTCGTCGAACTGTCGAGCACTTGACCTTGCAGACCAGCCAGCAACAGCGGATTGTTCATCAGGCTCTGCTTGTACGTGACCAACTCTTCGTCTGTCAGTTCAGAGTGCACGCTCTCCACGTGCTTGTGCAAGGCCACCAAGGACCTGAAGCTGCGACCGCAAAGTACGCACTTTGTGGCATCTCGTATCATGTGGTACTGCGAGTGCAGCTGCAGCTTCTCGAGCGTCTTGAAGGCCAGCGAGCACTGGTTGCACCTGTACTTGTAGACGTGCTTCTCGGACACCGACATGTTGGAGATTGAGTTCTTGGCGTGCACCTCCTTGAAGTGCGCTTGCAACGCGTGCGCCGTCGGAAAAAACTGGTTGCAGCCCTTCTTCCAGCACACGTAGCCTGGCCCACTCGGGGTCTGTTTGATCTCTAGGTGACCAGACTCGTTCTGGTGGTAGCAGAGTTCGTCAATGTTGCGGAACGCCTTGTAGCAAGTCCCGCAGCGCTCAGACTCTGATTCCACGTTGTCATCGCTACCGGGCGACATCAGATCGGGTTCCGCCTCGCTCTTCTCGAACTTGCCGGACTCTTTGGACGACACAGAGGTGGGCGACACCATCTGGTGGGCGTTGTTGGGCGTGGAGGTCCTCGAGCCCTGGTTCAGCCAGTGGCTTTGGTCCACAAGCATGAGCAGCCGCTGCAGTCCCTCGCTGTTCACCGAGTGTATCTGCATCACGTGGCGCTCGAGGGTCGTTCGGTCCTTGAAGCTGTCCTGGCACAGAGGGCAGTGCAGGGCCGGCTCGGTGCTGCCGGCGCCGTGCTGGGCTAGCACGTGCGCCTGGATGCGCATCTCAGAGTCGCTGCCATAGTCGCAAAAGGGGCACATGTGCTGCTGGTTGCCGCCACACTCGCTGCTGCTGTTGTTGGCGTCTTCGGCTTCGTCGCGCGGTTCGTTCTTGACTCGATCTCGGTTGGCCTCGATCTCAGAGCTGATGCTATCTCTGCGCTCTGTGGGAGAATAAAAGGAGGCTCTTACATTCGGGAGGGTATTGTTGCGATAATGACGGGGATTAACGAAAACACCGGGCCTCGGCGACAATAAGAACAATTGTTGGGTTTCTATTGTGTACGTGCGCCTGAGGATGCAGGCCACGCCTTTGACGCAGGGTTGTGTTCGATGAAAAAATGCTCCTAATTACATAGGCTAAGTATTTTTCGGAGGATTTCTCGTGATTATTCGCATCGGGCATATGTCAGGGCACTTGCGGGTAGGCCAGGGGTGTCGGTTGGTATACATGTGGACTGATAATTATTGACACCCCGCTTCTAGACGTGTACGACGAAACGTGCTATCACGATACCGTTTTCGGGTATTAATTTCGGGCATTGTTTGGTAGAACAAAAGACGGTGACGGGAAGAAAGCCAACCAACCTGTTGGGGGATATAAGGCCTAATTACTGTTCGGAAATTTGCCTTTGTTGGTTTCGTGTTGCCAAACATCTGCGTGCTTTTCATCAGAAATCGCGTCGGTGATTATTAGTTTCAGTTATTATCTATTGGCAATATAATAATATGTCTGTATTATGATTATTTATGTGTTATTTGAAGTTGGAACTTTTGATGAATGTACACAAACGTCATCAGATTTAGATTATGTCACAAAGTATATCAGAAATGATTCTTCGAATATATCAACATCACATGGTAAGTCAAATGCTTCCTTTCTATCGAGCTTCTCATGGGTAATGAAATTGCAACAGAAAATTTAATCGGCCAATTATCATATAGGTAGTCAATTTTCAAGTGATATTTATCATATTCTTTTAATAGAATAACCTGACAACTGAACTTGAAAAACATAGTTTCGAAAAAATTTAGTTTCAATGTTATAATAATTGTAGCATATATTCACACACTTCCGAAAGAATCGACCGATTTTCAACTTCGTGCATACGATTTTACTTCTTTTTTGTCATAAATCCATTTCTTCAACAAAATGTATGGAAAAAATTAAAAATAGTATATTATATCAAAAATAGCTGATTGAAAACAAGACACGTTTATTGAATTCATTTGAACATTCAAGTATTTATAAATCTCATGAAATTCTAACGAGAATTCCATATTGATCAATATTATTATAACTTCATGCTCGAAACAATTCGAATTGTTCCACAAGGAGTTATTCAAAAACTGTGAAGAAAAATTTCGTTAACTTTTTTGGAAATTGGAGCCTATATTTTTTGCGCCTCCACTCCTTTGAATCCGGCCCTGACGACAATGGATATAATAACACAATATAATAAAACAGTGATTAATTATCGTCAGCCCTGAATCGAGGATTGAATAAAATATAAATATTATTAAGTCCGATTATTTCGAGGGCAATAATAAAGTTTTCGAATAACTTGAATGAAAAATAAATAATCGAGTCATCGAATTATGATTGTCTTTTATTTATCACAGATGGGTCGTCGAGTGTCTCAAATTCTTCTTCTGCTCAGTTCTCAGCTTGCATGCAAACCTGACAATCTGATGTCAATAACAACCTTTCACTGTGATATTATAACAACCGCAAATCAAGTTAAGACTTGATCAATTATCTTCGACAAAAGAAACGAAACTTTCAAAAATGTTTGTATTGGATTACCGGGTCATCAAATTTTGAGAAATATAAGTAAATCAACTTCGACAAAAGGAACGAAATAATCAAAAATCTTTGTAACTGATTACCGGATCAACAAATTCTGAGAAGGGTATGAAAGCTCAGGTGATTAAATCAGTTTCATGAATTTCTTATTTTCTTCGAGAATTGTTAGACATTGTTCTTAGCTTAAAATTATTTCTCATAACTTCTTAGGTATAGAAAAGTTTCAAAAAGTATAATTATTCAAGTTATCCTGCAGGTATCTTATCTACTTAACAAAAGTAGTTAAGGATCGTGAATACCACTCTATCTTTGATATAAACTGAGAAACCTAGACAAATGAGTAAGTATTTTGAAAATGAGCAGAAATGCTCACCTTTATATTATTCGATATTATTGTAATGTCAAACAAATTTGGTTTTTCCTTCACTAAATATTTCCTTCTCTTTCTGAAATCTACACGCATGATTCGAGTATTCCTGTAAATCAAAGCTTTCCAAAATTTACTTCTACTTCTAATTCGAAAGATGTTTAATTACTTTAAATCTGAACAAGCTATGGTAGAAACATTGATTTAAAGTTTGAAACCCTGAAAAGCCAAAAAATTCATGCACCTATCTGATGGATCAGTCCAGCATGTTAGAGAAAAACACACTTTTGACTCACCCTGTATATAATCCATAGATAAATGTATCCAGTAATATCACAACACTACTCAAAATAATTGGTTAGCCAAAATTATTCGTAAATTCGACAAAATAATATCAATGAATGTTTATAAATCCTTTGTTCATGATGAGCATGTTTTTTCAACACCAAAGATTTTTCGTTTTTGTTTTCAAATAAAAACACTTCATGAGGTAGACTAATTAGTAATAATCCTAGATAGCTGATATAGAAAAAAAAAGCGATCACGATCCGAACTACACAGGGTATTTCTTAAATATGGAATAAAATCGATTATCCAAGATATATCTTCGTTCGGACGTTATTGAGTTGAGTTTTTGAATTATAATTATTTTATTTAGGATCCCGTGATAATCACTTGATAAATAATCAGAATTCAAATATAATTGTGAAAAGTTCAATATCGACAATATAGTTCAGAATC
Organism: Chrysomela aeneicollis; assembly: GCA_029955515.1. NCBI lineage: Eukaryota > Metazoa > Arthropoda > Insecta > Coleoptera > Chrysomelidae > Chrysomela > Chrysomela aeneicollis. The sequence continues at coordinate 18,550,899 of JARUHQ010000010.1, forward strand.
AATATTTGTATAATGCTAATGCTAAAAAAAAAATTTTATATTGAAATTTTTACTTGTTCAGAGAATTAACTTGACATGCGCTATTCGGTTTCAGTAAATTGATTTTGATTTAATATTCTAGACACTGATTATATACCTACCTATATACAGGGTCATTCATTGGGAAATGCGCATACTGTAAGGATAAATAGGGGATACCGAGGTGCTTTCAAATAATCTATATTTTATGGGCCTATCGTTCTTTATAACCAAGATACAGGATGATTTGTTGATTTCTTCAATTTTTTCAATTCATCATAACTTATGAACTACCCTATACATTTTTGTGATATTTAGTACGTATGTTCTTTGTCCACATTAGTGTCGATTAAAATAATGAAGAAAAGTCTTATTCCAGGTCCGGCCTTTAAAAAATAAAAAGTAGGTTTTTAGTCGAAACAACACCCTGTACCTCAATATTTTGAAATTTCATTCACAGATTTGGAAAGAGCAGAAAAAACTCAGTAAGACTATGTATTTTTGGTGTTTCCGCATACAACTTTTCCACTTATTACCAATAGTCAAATCCAGATTTTTCGACGAAATAAGTGGCACAAAATTAACAAAAATAAATTTTCTTTCCCAAATGGTACTTTTTCAGTTTAAATCCATGGAATCATCAACAATTTCCCATTATCTTGATTTCTGGATGCCAATCTTATTGATAAACGAGAGAACATGTCCTTATTTGAAACAAATTATTATTATACTAACGACTAACTTTTAAACACCTTGTATGCATAAAACATTATCAAAACATTCATTCATTGATGAAAAAAATCATGGAAATGGGGACGAATGCCCATTCCGAACTTCATTTTGAACAATAATCACATTGCAACAAATACGGGAATACAAAAATAATAAGGAAAATGAGAAATAGTTGATGATTTCTTGGATCAAAGCTGGCAAAGTACCATTTGGGGAAGAAAACATTTTTTTCTAAATTTTGTGCGACCTCATTCTATCGAAACGTCTAGATTTGATTCCGATATACAAGATGTTTTAAAAATAGTCATTGGTATAATAATAATTTGTTTCGAATAAGGACCTCTCATTTTTTCAATAAGATTTGAATCCAGAAATCAAGATAAAGAGGAATGGTTGATGATTTCATGGATTAAAGATGGAAAATTACCATTTGGGAACACAAATTATTTTTTTTTAAATTTTGTGCCTCTCATTTCATCAAAAAATCTAGATTTGACTCAAGTTAATAAGTGGAAAAGTTGTATGCGGAAACACAAAATGCATTCGGTCTCACTCAGTTTTTTCTGCTCTTTTCAAATCTGTAGATGAAATTTCAAAATATTGATGTACAGGATGTTGTTTCGACTCGAAACCTACTTTTTAATTTTTTCAAAGCCGGACCTGGAATAAGACTTTTCTTCATTATGTTGATCGACACCACTGTGAACACAGAACATACGTATCAAATATCACAAAAATGTATAGGGTGGTTCATAAGTTATGATCAATTGAAAAAATTGTGAAAATTAACAAATCATCCTGTATCTTGGTTATAAAGAACGATAGACCCATGAAATATAGGTTATCAGAAGCACCTTGGTGTCCTCCATCTACTCTTATGGTATGCGCATTTTCCAATGAATCACCCTGTATAAGTATTTTAGTAGACACCTTGTAATTCCGCAAAACTTATGAAGAATATAATACCTACTACTTCAACAATTTCGATGTGGTATTATTTATATGATTGATTAATTGAACAACACTCAACAACATCTGTAACGGTTCATTTCCAAGTGAATTCTAACAGTTATTCATGACGTGCTAATGAGAAATATCACAATGGTAAAGTGAACATTAGAACGTCCAAAACAGCTACAAAATGATCAATAATCCTGATTCATCCTAACGACCATCTACGTACTGGCATTTCTTCATCCGAACACAACCCTCAAACCCTGCAAAAACCACTCACCAGGTGTTTGCTGTTGCATGACCGGCTGCTGGTCCATCGGCCCAGCCACCACGTGAAAAACCTCCCCAATCTCCGGACTGTTCTCCTTCCCCTCAGCGCGCCGCTGCAGCTGATGCAGCTGCTCCATGTGCAGGTGCTTCAGCGACCGCACGTGCTGCAGCAACGGCAACCGATTGGCCGCCGAGAATCCACACAACGAGCAATGATACACCCTGGCCTGATGCTGACCCAACGAAGAACACCTCTCCGCCAGATGCTTCATCAGCGCAACGCCGGCGTCGTGACGTCCCGCGGCTGCGTGCAGCTGCAGCTTGTGCGCCGAGTTGGTGTAGTAGTCGCAAGCGTTGCACCGGATCTGCACCCCGCCAGGCGCCGAAGCGTACTTCAGCTTCCATTCGTTCTTCGAGCCGCCTTCTTTCACATGGTTGACGTGCTGTAGCCGCTGCAGGTGCTTGTCGGTCTTGCAGTGCAACTGGAAGTTGGCCTTTAGGTTGGTCTTGTAGGTGCACAGCTTGCACACGTAGTGGCCGGCCACCACAGCGAGAATTTCCTGCTCCCGCAGCCGCGTTCGGTCTTGCGCTAGATGCCTGCCCAGATCTTCCAGGGCGTCGGTTTGGAAGGCGTTGCACACGCAGCACTGGAATACCTTCTCGGGGTCGGGGTCCGCAGGCTCTGGCGGCGGCTCCATGGTTTCGGGGTTGAGGCCGAGATCAGTGTGGGCGGAGAGATCGGGCGTGGGTCCAGCGTGGCTCGGCATCTGCCCGCCCGTCATCATCTGGATGAGCAGCGCCTGGTTGTACGCCATATCAGCGAGCGCAGCTTCGGGCTTGTCCCCCAGACCGGGGTACATGCCGTAGAGGTTGTCCATGTGCGGTGGCGGCGGCTGGTGTTGGTGGTGCATCGCCGACAGCGTCTGCATGTGCTTGACGTTCTGCTGCAGCACCAGCATGTTGTGCGTGTGCTTCTCCGAGGTCATGTGGATGCGCAGGTTGCGCGCCACGTTGGTCTCGTAGTTGCAGACGTCGCACCTGAAGCTCGGCTTCGGCTTGTGACTGCCGACTGGTGAGTGATGCAGCGGCGGCGCTTTTGGAGAGGCCTGCCGGCTTTCCGAGTTGTTGGGCGCTCCGCCGTTCTGCAGCTCCTGCATGTTGTTGAGGTGCTTGTCCGATTGCATGTGGATGCTGAGGTTGCCCTTGGTGGTGGTGGAGTAGTTGCACACCTCGCAGCGGTACGGCTTGTAGCCGCAGGTGTAGGTTTCCCCTCGCGCTAATCGGGGGTGCGGCTGCCCAGCTATGCAGTAGATGCAGCTGGTTTCGGCCTCGGGGTGCTTCTCCTTCATGTGGATCTCGAGCGTCTCCTGGTACTTGTAGTGCCAGTTGCACTTGGGGCACTTGAGCGTCTTGCACGAGTTGCGGCTGTGCACGTTGGCTAACCCTGCTGGTCCCAGCCGTCCCGACGCCAGGATCATCTCGCAGCGGGCACACTCGACACCCGAGGGCCTGCCCTGGAGGTGGTCGGGGCACACCCCTATGGTGGTACCGGTCATAAACGCGGGCGGTGCCACGAAAGGCGGCGACGGTGACTTCCCCGGAGTGCTGTTGCGTGAAACAGACGGCGCGATTTCAGGTGAGGGTCCTTGTACCGTCTGCAGCTCGGCTTCGTGTTGTTGGTGATGAGGCGCCGATCCGAGAGGCTCCAGCAGCGACACCACCGGTCGCTTGTCCGCCCCGACGCACTGGAGGATGGCCGAGCAGTCGGCCGCCAGCACTTCCTTCTCGTGATCGCCTATGGCGAGGCCGTGCTCGGACTGCGCGTGGCCGGCGAAGCTGCGCGCGAAGCCGAAGCTCAGCTTGCACACGAAGCACATGAGGATGGGCTTGACGGGCACCGAAGCCGGCCTGGGTGGGCGAGCATCTCTCAGCGCCACCACGCGGTAGCTGTGCACGGCGGGCAGTTCGGTGGGTCGGGCGGGCTGATGACGCAACAGTCGCGAGACGTACACCGCCTGGAGGGGCGGCCCGACCTCGGGCGGCTGCTGCTGCTGCTGTGATTCGCTGTCGCTCTCCGAGTCCTCGATGATGTAGGCGGAGCCGTCGGGGTTGTAGACAATCTTGCCGGCGAACTGTTCCACGTCAGAGGTGGTGGTTTGGTGGTGTTGGGCGGCCGCGGCTGGGGAGGAAGAGGAGAGTTGTTGGGGTGGGGGGGAAGCGCCCGGGGCGGCTGGAGGCGGGCTGGCCTCCTGCTCGGGGCTCATGATGGCGGCGGCGGCGTCGTCAGGTTGGTGGAGGGGATTATGGCGCTCGGGGCGGCCGCAGGGACTCTGCTCAGGCGCCGCGGACAGAGTGGGCATCGCGGCGCGTCACATGTTCGCCACGTGGGTGCCCTGTAACAAGGAGAGAAGTGGGATATGAGATTGCGGACCAAAGTGTCGTTGATTCTATAGGGCTAGGCTGGTGGCCGAGTGCGTTGAGGCGCTGGCTATTGCCCAGGGAGTCTGGGTTCGAAACCCGATGCGGCTATTGTTATTTTTTTCTTATATAGTATTATCCAACATTTTTGATACCTAGATATTAATCCTTCGGACTCTCCCAACGGTTGCAACTGAGTTGGCGGTTACAAAAATACAGAAAACACAAACGGTTTGTAATTTATTACTTTTTGGAGACCGCTTTAATTATGTGTGGAGAAAAATAACTGAATAAACTCTGAGAATGTCTGACTGGGACAGAAATTATAATGCGATCATCTAACCTCATTTTAACTACTGTGCTCCTATTATTTTCCTTTCTTATAAAATACTTTACTTACGTACTTTATAAAATATTCGGATTATACATCGATCGTGTTGCATAATTTCAAAGAGTGTCAGTTTATTTCAAAAATTGAACTTCGACTCATTTTTTGACGATGATAGAGATAAACGTCAAAATTTTAAGGGCGCGCTTCAGTTGTATGTTACCATGGAAATTCGAATATATCAAAATTTTTGATTGACGTATGTTCGAAATAATTTTAGATCATATTTGCTTAGACTAGATCCGGCATCATTGTAGTATTTGTTTGGTATCAGTGATCTGCAGGAAAGTACTATGATATCACGTGGCACAACACATACGTATAGTCAAAATTTTGTAACGACCAATCAGTGGCTTAGTATTTCAACCCCCCCCCCGGATCTACCAAACAAATAACCTGGATACCATATTTAGCGTTAGCATATATAATCATCTAAGGAAATAATATAAGTTTACTCAACTCAATTGGACGTTCCGATTGGTTAAAAATCGTAAGAAAAAAATAATCACTGATATAGAAATCATGTTATAATCATTACAGTAGCTATTAGTTTTTATATACGGTTGCATTACTCAACAGTACTCATCATAATATGGGAAATCCCGAGGGAAATCCTTTTGCTAATCAATTTTGGCAAATATCGAATATTATTGTTACCTATTTTTCTAAAATGATTCTTATTCTTACAGTAGTTATTTAACAATGTACCTACTAATGTAAAACACTACAAGATTTTCACTAATTTGGGTGACAAACCACAACATGTGTTTCGCTATACTATAGCTTCTTCAGGTAGTGCATTTAAACTAAATTAAATTTAAAAAAAAAAAGAAGAAAAAAAAAGTTGTTATTTATGTCGACAGGTGGCGTGGTCTGAACGAGTTTCTATCAAAATGTAGCGTATAAGAAGGTGTATACGTAGGTATTCCATCCGCCCATGTTTAGAATTTCCCACCTGGGGCGCCTATGCCTGATCGCAGAAAACGTCGATCGTGAATAATAATTTACCTTTACGGCCACATAAGGTTCTAATAATCGACCACAATAAATAAAGGAAATGCTCGAAAAAAGAAACGATAATAGAGTAAATTACGGATAGTTATCGTCGAGCGATAGCTGCCGGCCAGACATATTTGCAATCTGTGAGATGCTATACTGTAAACTCGGCCTAATTCTAGATTATTTGCGAACGTACGTTGTAATTTTTGAGTTTAATATTCAGATGCCAATATTGTTCGGGAAAGAGCTCGTGTTATGAGGCGACGCTATACACAAGTCGAAAATTTTGCCATAGGCGTAACAGATGTTGTAAACATATAGAAAACCTACCCATCAGATAATTCTTGCTAAACTCTCAGTCGAGCCATATGAGCTTGAAGTGCAAAAACTTGTTGCTGACATTTATTAGTTTTGGCGTTTGAAGATAATGTTGTTACGATGAAAGGGAACATCTGATAGTCATACCGCTTGACGATCGGTAGTATTACATATTCAAATATTCTGCTCAGTTTCTCGATTTAAATGATTAATTCAATATTTGTAGCTTATCAGTCTCCGGTTGGATCAGATTTCTGAGCCATCGTTACAATGATCTTCGAAAACAAACATTGATATTTCCAAACTGACCCGTACGATGTTGAAATGCCCCATTTTCCCTATACGGGCGCCAATGAGTTTAACCACTAGATCGCTCTGATTGCACTGCCTCGAGATATCAATTACATAGATTGTTGTTCTCTCTAAAAACGGAATATTTAATGTGTATCCCATTCTTCTGGACAAAGGAATTTTGAACCGTTTACCATCCATCTCCATTTATCACGATAATTATGAGATTTATTAAAGCCTTTCAGTTTAATTGGGATCAGATACGGATAGTCAGGTGGACGGACTATTTCCCAATAATGATAGGATCGAGTATCGGCATGTTCACGAATTAGTTCTTCGATATTTCAAACACTGAGGAAAATCATTTTCGACCGGTTGTTGACATATTTATGACCCTGAAGACAACAAACAACTACTCAATATGGATCTGAAATCCATTATTTAAACTTATTTAATAACCATTGAAGCCTCTGATATATAAAATAATTCACTCATGTGTCAAGTCAGCCTAATGCTAATTCGCTTATAAATTTATAATTAATTGAAATCGATATATAGGTATTGTGAAGTATTCAAGAATGAGTCAATGTATATGGAGATTCAAGGACCTGATGAGTATACATATTGATAAAAAAATATACATACATACATACACAATGAAAAATATCACCATTCATTTATGTACCTATTTGTAAAAGACAATAAATTCTCTGGACAGCTTGCATATACAATTTTCCGGTGAAGATTTGAAGTTGGCATGCGAAGTTATTCAAAAAAAAATGCTGTTTTAATTGAAGTATATCAAAATATGTCCATATCTTTGTGTTGAAAGAATAGAACGATGGATACATTTTCCACCATATTTGGTTTATCGAATTTTTTTTGGTATATCTGACAAATACCATTTTTGTTATTTATAAGTGTTTGGTATAGCTTGAATCACTTCAATCATATCACTCGTCAAATATCAACTATCATTTCTTATGACTACGTTGTAGACATGGAGCCATCTATATGTGTGGAGCTATATACAGTGTTTAGAACTATGATTGAAATTTTTGCTATAATCCTTGTCAGTCTTTTTTTGTGTGTATAAATCAACTATACCTCGTCAATTACTGATTTTCTGCAATGCATCAACGTTTTGCTACGTATTATTGAAACTTAAAAAAAAAATCATGGGAATTTATTGGCACATATTTTCACACGCTGTTTATATTTGATAAAACTTTCATTGAATAAATAGTGAAGATATAAGATAGATAAGTCATTATCTCATCAAGAATGCACTCTTGCTATACTATAGTTGCATTACTATACCATAATATTTATATTTGCAATGAATAATTGAAAAATTAAATGGAAAATTGAAGTGTTGGTTATCTGTATAAACACCTCTAACCATCACTAAGTATACAGTTCAACGTTTTTCCATCAAGTGAGTTCACATTCTCGGTAGGATTGTTTTATTTTTTTTCACGGCTCTTATATAAAATAGCTGTAATTTTTTTCAAGTGCTGGAGCGTATTGCAACTGGTGATATAATTTCATATAATAAACACCTCGAATCATAGCAGTGGTGTTTTCAAAACAACAACAAACATGTTTTGCTTCCATTCTTCTCAAGGAGAAACCGTTGGTTGGCGTGATCAAATCGAAATTATTGTCAAAAAGGCGCGAACAATGGTTTGGATAACTGTGAACTCTGTTCTCCGAAATTGCATGTTGTCGCCTTTTGTTTCGTGAAACAATAAGGAAACACACATGTTTCCACGATCACAACAATTCTGGATCAGTTTTTTTAAAGGAACATAATTATAGGGGGTCATTTGCGATCAGTTTCCGTTAGGAGTATACCGAGTGACCCCAATGACATGTTCCGTTTATTGTGAAGAATGAAAATTTTGAAAAACAGCATGGAAGTTTGGCCGTAAATTTTTTTATGCATTTGCTCGCGATACGAAAAACGTATCTGTCATTTTTAAAAGAATTGAGTTTACGTATCTGCAAGAACCAGGGACTACCATCGCATTTTTCTCACCAAGATAAAGACGTATGCCTATGTAATTTCAAAAGAGAAATTGGCATATAAAATAAGTCGTATTTGAAATATAAATAGTTTCAGCTATAATTAAACTCGTACATATATTAACTGCAGAAAAAAGTTGTATCTGCACTATTCTTGGGAAGAAAGAGGAATTTTTGCCTCTGAGAAAAAATATGAGATAAAAAAAAATGGGTCATGCAATACCCCAAAATAAATTGATATTTTGGGAAGAACTTGCTGAAACCAATTATTTGATATAAAAAAAATCATCCTACTTGCAGTTTTTCTTTACAGATAATGCCAATACCTATTTTTGGAGTTTCAAGTTCTGATGGTGGTTTCTCTATGTAGTGTATTATGATGCAAGTTTCATAAGAAGACACTATTTTGTCTCCAATGGAACAAGTGCGACAACGTGTCTTATAAAATGTGTGTCATGTGAATTTTTTTCTATTTCGCATTAATTTCAAGCCATTTATTGAAAGCAATTGATTTAATATCGATTAATAACAGAAACATATTCGATTGGTAACAATGATGACATTGAAATATTTAAAATCTGACGCACAAGCGTAAAGCCCAGTTTACTGTTGAGCAAATTGAATCAAATCACACTCTGAATTAAAATTTAGCGACAAAAACATTGAGTTTTTCACTGCTAGTATCACCGAATCCAAAATCGCTCAGAAGTAAGCTGAGCCTAACTCTTCTGACTTTCATTTGACAGTTCGTTTGTATCAACCTCCATAATAAAAAATGTGTATTATGACTATTTCGATACGCATTTGCGTTTCATAATGTTTTCATTATAGAACTAAAATAAAGAAAAATCTTATAACTTATTTGAAACGAATGAAGATGCGACTTTTTTATTTGGTGTTTTATACAGAATGACAAGGCTTATGTGCAATCTTTTGTTCTATTGCAGATATCCTGGTCATTTTTCGAACTATTCTTCAAATGGCACGACTATCGAGAATATTGAAAATATGAATGTCTTATGGGTAACTTATTTTTGTGTATAACAACACCATCAAATCTTAATTTAATGTCAAAATTTTACATTTTGCCTCGCAGTTTCTTTTTCGTAACTACAATTAAAATCCCCAGATTTCATCACAATAATTATCACCGGATATCGATCGGTGCTGGTCTCACTCGGAGGTCATTAAAAAAATTACACAGGGCCGACATGAAAAATACAAAGTTATTATAAATCCTTTTTAACCCGAACGACCCTCGATCCAAAATGAATCTTTTCCAAATGGCCGCACAGCTAATTCGACGGATTCGACGAAAAAATTCCATAATTATGTGTAATTTTGATTATAAGTGAGGGTAAGGCGCCGCAGACGGGTCGAACAAGTCATTTTCAGACAGTGGCGTATGTCAAAATTATATTTTTTAATTTGACATAGGTCACGATTTGACATCTGAGTTAGGCCAAGAAACGTTTCCAGACAAAATGCTTCAAGCGCGTAGAAACTTGAGTTTTTTTCTGACTAAATTTATAATTTTTCAATCGTATTTCTTTGTTCTTTTCAACAACCCAAGTCATTAAAAAGCTTTGACATGGTATTAAGAATATAAATTCCGAAGAGTTGGTATTGATTTCCCTATATTTTTCGAAATCTCCATAAGAAATAATAAAAAATCACTCATTCAAAATTGCTCTATTCAAATGACTAAAATCGTTTTTTGCCTATAATACAAAACTAATGGATTTCCTCGAAATATTTTTCAGATATCATTTAATCGACTTCGTACTTATATCTTAGCGTTTTGGAGATGATATATAGAAAGTCCCTGTATATATAGATAAACAATAAACCTAGTATGTCGAATGAAATATTTGAAATCAAGTAGGTTCCTACTAGAAGAAATCCACGAACTTTATAATTAAATGATTTATACAATTCAAATTTTTATAATAGGTAATTTATTTAAGTTAACCTATTAGATATCAATCATTGAAACACATTCTAAAAAGAATTCTATCAAAATTAACCGAATATGGAACTGAATCAAGTAAGTCATGAACGAGGTCATGATGAAGTATAAATGAACAAATGAATAATTTTGGAATCAAAGCATTTTTTTCACCATTTGATTTACAAGATTCAAACACATGATGCTGCACTGATGGATGACAAAATCGGTGAATCCTTCTTTGGAAAGTAGTTGCAACTCTCTAATCACTGATCGATGTGAAAAATATTCCGCAAGTTCTTTATTCACCACGTGATACCGATCACAATATCCGAATAAGTACCCTGTAGATATCCTCACGGCACGCCTATGCATCGAGATACCGATCATGGTGGTGATCTCGTTGGGTTAATGCCGTACTTGTAATTGCTATTTCCCACATCACAGACTAATCACAGCAATAATTAGGGCCTTTTTGTTCATTTCGGCCTTCGATATCAAGCCTATTTTTCTCATGGCTGCTCACGAATGATTTTTTTTTGTTTTTGCTTTTTAAACACGATAAGATTTCGAACATTCCACAGAAATAGCCCACTAAAATTTACGAGAGCATGGGAAAGAGGAACGACAAAAAACTTCGATGTTCAAACACTTTTGCCAATGGCGGTTCGGATTCTGCTATATGCGCTGCAGGTTCTACACAAAAAGTAAGTTCTTCGATGTAACCAACGTATGAATAAAGCTACCAGGTCCGATAATATGAGTCAAATCATTAGGTTTACCTATCAAAGAGCATAAAAATGGGTAAGAGCGTTTTGATCCTGATAAAAAAAGCCATCATTATGTCATAATATTTTGAGAAATGTATACCTAAATAATAAGTAGCAATTTCTTCAATTACATGCTCTTTATTTTCATTTTAATAAATAGTTTGTCATTGGTAATTTGGTTGTGCCAGCAGGTACCCTTATTTTGGGATATATCTATAGATAATATTTACGACAAAACATAAAAGAAAAAAATTGAGGAATCAACATTTTCACCAACAAACTATTTCTGCAGATATTTCTTATCATCCTGACCTTCTTAGCAGTAGCTCGACAAAAAAGATTGGAGATATTTGAAACACGCCGTATACATAACTGAATATAAATAAAATACATATGAAGTTGAACTCGCTTCAAACACAAAAAGACAATATTCTCGAAAAAAACATATTAAACTTGCTCTCTACAATCGTCCAAGCGAATACTGTTGAAGAAAAAGCGCTATGCGTTGGAAGTTTCGACTACAACTCCCTCATTTCATACCAGAGAGCCTGCTGAGTTATGCATGGAGTTCGCGTACATGCTCCAAATGAAGTTACATTTGCTGTTCGCGAAACTCATATAAGCGCTTTCCACCGTCTCATAATACAGCGTTCTTTGTGCGGAATATTTTCTTATTATTCGTTATAATGTATACACGTAGGTGGGTTCTCTCCCCAACTCACATAAAAGCGAGCAACGCTGAGTGTACCTGCCATATACTGGGCGCTGAACTTTCAAATCAATAACGCGGAGTTTACTCGTCGTTCCAGCAGAAAATCTCCCAGATGAAAGTACAAGAGAATATTTGTTGTGTTTATTATGAGCACAACTGTACCTATAGATCTTGTAATAGCAGAGCATTCCAAAATTTGCTAACTATACATCTACAATAGTATATTATTTTGTCGCACGCGTTGTTTGGAGTACGACGAGAGAAGCGAGAAAAAGAGAAGAAGAAGTTTTAGAAAGCTATTCTATCTATTCCACGAGACTAAATGATGAATCATGACTATGAAAGTTATTTCAAATTTCACCTTTTCTACGTTGTCGCAAGTAGGTAATCACGCAACCAGGAATACAGCAGTATGTATTCACATCATTAACCGAGTAATATAGTTGGTGCGTTATACCAAATGTAGAAAGTGGAAACTCAAGTGATCATCAGACATGAAGTAGGAATAGTTCCAGACAATTTCTTTCAAGGTGAAAATAGTTAAGAATTTTCCTTAGAATCCGAAAAAGTGGCTTATGATGAGAGTAACAACCAATAAAACAAATTATTTCTATTCGCATGCATACTTTCGAGTGTGTAATTTTTTTCTTCATCTTGAAACGTGTGTTTTATGACGATCTCATATAGGTAGTCGAAGAATAATATTTACATTCAATTTGTCATTGACTTGATGTATTTCAGAATTTCCGTACGTACCTATCAAAAATTGAAATATGATAAATGAATGACACTTCCCTGAAAGTTTACTATATCCGTCTCCATTACCCATTGATTTTCAGAATCATTTGTTAAAGATTTAGGTAAATTGTAGATTGTAGGGGGGGGGGTCGTTAAGACCGTGCAGCCTCTCAAGCACCTCAACCTATCAGATCTTTTGTGCATAACCCTCAATCTATTCGAGGCCCGGGATTCCGTGGCATCTCGCGAAGTTTATCAGTTTCCTGACATCGGAGGGCTCTAAGAAGGCCCCTTCCAGTAACTTGAGCCTCTTGCAGAAGAGTGCTGGGCATTCGCAAAGCAAATGTTCTGCAGTTTCAGCGAAGTTCTCGCAGTCACTCTCTGTTTTACCCATCTTTTTGAGGTGGTACCTCAGAGGGCAGTGTCCAGTGAGGAGTCCCGTTACCAGTTTCAAGTCTTTTTTGTCCAACTCGAGAAGCTGCTTAGCTTTCCTTGGCAAGAGGCTTATAAGTCTTTTCGCTTGTTTTGGTCCTGGCACTTTATTCCAGTGAGATTTCATTTCATCCGCTTCTCAACGTCGAACCTCTTCTCTCGAGTGGGCCTTGGAGAGTCCACAGAAGGGTTCTGGGTCGAGAAATTGTGTATTTGTCCCTTCTTTGGCAAGGAAGTCTGCTTCCTCGTTGTGATTTCTTATAGGGTTCAATTTTGTATTTCAAGAGTTCAAGTGAACTTTTCTTATTGTTCTAAAATAAGGCATGTTCGCTTATCTGTTTATTTTGTTGAAACTTATTCAATCTTCATTCAAGTATCTATATATTTTTCAAGAATCAATAGATTTGTATCTCAATTACTACAACAATTTTATCATTATGTTGAAGTAGGTGTAATTCATCTTAATGGAAAAATAAATCCACAATTATATCGAAATTGAATGATATGAAATTGCTTTCCATTATCTTTTTATACGAACAACAATGTTTCACTTAATAGTTTGGTTTTTGTTCAAATAATATCAACACGGAAGTTGAGATTGTCACGAATCTGTTCAAAACAAAAGCAATTGAGCAACATTGCTCTGTTTAGTACCAATAACCTTCTAGAATTCAATTTCGCTTACATTCAGTTAGCGTTTGAAGTGTGTTATTACCAATTCCCTAAATCCACTAGCCATGAAGAATGAATAATATAAATGGTCATAAAAAAACATACTTGAATGATGTCCTGGAAATTGTGAACAAACTATCATCATCTACATACTAATTTGTTGATGGTTAATCTCTTGAATATGATTTGCATAAATTTTAGTCGCTTTCACAGCTAGATTTGATACGCTCAAGTGAGGTAAGATCGTGTCGAAAAGGTTTATGATATTAATGACAATTCGAGGATTACATAATTTTATGTAGGAACTTCTCCTATATGCCAGCCAAAACTTTTTGAAAATTTTAGTCAGTGCATATTGAATTGCTCCACAGATTATTAGGTACCATTCAAATTGAATTGTGTCCTAGCTTCGGTCCTAGCAATGCACAGTTTTTGAAGAATCTTTTAATTAGCATTTTCAATTTTTTTTCTCGACTTGGAAATTATTATAAATGTCGCTTTTCACATTTCGACGTAGGTATTTTGATGGATTCGAAAAAAAAGGTCTAGATACTAGTTAGAACTGAAATATTACCAGAAAATTACCTACGTCGATAATTCATATTCAATAATATGGAGATGCTCATGATTTTATGCGATTTTCGCATGTAATACAACAAGTGTATTGATGATTATCGAAACACTAATTCCTTCGATTTTGAGAAACAAATCATGTTGCTTGGAAACTACACGAGCGCACAGCGCGAGTTTCGAAAAAGAGAAGGAATTTTCGATAATCATCAATAACACAAGTTGTATTTGTTCAGATTATTTCATGAATAAAATCGAAGCCTTTTTGATGATTTCCTATTTTAGTTCCAGTTTATGGATATAGATATTTTGATTATGCATTGTAGTTCGACACAAAAAGATTCGTTATGCAACCAACAATACACGTATGCCATTGTATGATGTAGGCAAGATTACCTATGCACTAGGTACTACTGAGCTAAATTCATTTTGATTGTTGTCACAATTTGTGTGGTTAGGTTACATTAGATTAATTCTATGCTGAAATTGTTTAGAATTTGTGAAAAATTAAGTGGATACATATTATTAGTGTGTGTTTATCGTGGTTCAGACGAAAATTTGGTGTAGTGGTATTCATTTCTTTACCATTAAATCGGAAAATAATATGACAGATTGCAACTGGTAAGTCGTTGTGTTTAATTAAACTACCCTACTGCCTACGAATCAGAAAGCGAAATACAGAAACGAAAACACAGCATGTAGGTATCCAATAGCCAATCAGGAGCCGAAATACAAAATCGAAAACATGGTGTTGTTGCTTATCAACACAATCATTTCAACCAATCAAAAACGTGTATTTCAGCATAAATGAAATAATCTCTTGGGATGATCACAATATTTCATTGACTTTTAAATTTCGGAAATAATTCGAATTACGAAAAAAAAATAACAAGGCCTGAGAGGGTTCAAAATATGTATTGATGAAAAAAGTAATTGTCAAAATAATTGTTCGATTTTTAACGTACAGCAGCCGAATTAGAAATGGTTTATTTCAATCGTTACTTGTGGATTGATTTTTTTCACAAACCAATAAATCATTTTTTAAACGGTAATCTCCTCTTATGAAACATAATTTGTTCAACTGATTGGCATAATTTTTTTATTAGATATACTTGAAAAGATTACCAGACCACCTTTGATGAATGAGTCTTCCTAATTTTCAGGACCAACTATCATCATTTTTCAATGTCAAAAATCGAAAAAACTGAAATTATTTGTTTATAAAAAATCTGATTCTGAGTTCTGATTTACATTCCATCGGAATCTGACCATCAAAAAAGTTATTTTTCGAGTAATTTTTAATGGAAAATTAGCAATATTCCGTACATGAAGTGTAAAAAAAATTAATGAAGAATACCAATAACATCTGATTTCGAGCCACGAACCACTATTCTCAAGAGAATATCACGATAATATAACTGATATTATATCAAATCAAATTGGGATAGACTTTTTATACCTACACAAAACATCTAACACCCAATTCGATTGAGGTATTCATCTCGCTGCTCTATATTTCAAATTTGCAAACCAACCCCTCAAGTCAAAACCTGTGCCAGGCGGAAGGCGGGACCTACAGCTCATGGTGAAATCCGAACCACCCCTCAGACAAAACCGAAATACCTACAATAGCAATATTTCAAAACCCGAAATGGATCAAATTTCAATTAAATATTTTCAAGACCCCCTTGCCACGCCCCTGATGCTGTCACCGGACCGCAAAATCGGACCGAATCCATCAGATACAGCGGAAAAGGGCACCTGGCCACTTTCGTTGTCTTACACACATAAAAAGAAT
This sequence comes from Chrysomela aeneicollis, assembly GCA_029955515.1. Lineage (NCBI taxonomy): Eukaryota > Metazoa > Arthropoda > Insecta > Coleoptera > Chrysomelidae > Chrysomela > Chrysomela aeneicollis. The sequence goes on from JARUHQ010000010.1 coordinate 18,566,955, forward strand.
TACTTGATTTGATTTGATATGCTTTGATTCAAGAGTATGGCTTGTTTATATATACTGGAATAAATGTCTGCACAATTCAAGACTATTATGTTTCCAACTAAATACACTCATTCCAATATTATAGATTTCTTGAATCGTAAATGAATGGAGTTCTTCGTGAGAATAATACAATATTTCAGATTGAGAACACAATATATTCAAATCAAGACAATCATAATCTCTCAATGACTCGCATTTTTCTTGAACAAAAAGAAACAGATTTTCAGTTTTAGCTGTAGATTGTTTTGTATCAAGAATTTTATCAAATTAGAGGAATTATATCGATTTCTTGAAATGAGAATTATCCTCAACTTCCGTTCTCTTATTGGGGCTCTCATCAATCACATCATCACTTGCAGACCTTCTTCTTGACAACCTTTCCCCCTATTCGTAGAGATTATTTCTGAACTTGTCCACAATAAGTTTACCTCGCAATAAAGTTGTATTCCTCTGGTTTCAAACTACTGAAAAATATAAAATATATCATTCACAACTCCATGTAGGTACAATGTGAGAGATAATCTGACTCAGCACAATGTATGGTTATTATATTTCTTCAAATCTGGGTTCACATTCTTACTACTGAATTCATTTTCCTTGGATCGAAACTAGGTAAAAAAATACCTAAGATGTCTAATACAAGTTCAAGAAGCTCTTTTCCACTGTTCAATCAGTGTTTGGACAAATTTAAACGTTCATCCGCACATAGGTACCTAATCCCAATTTTCACTCACTATGCCGATCCTGGTTATTCAAGTTTTTCACGAATTATCAGTTTTCGAGATGATATTGCTACGTTAATTGATTGAATACACAATAATACCTACCCAATAATGAACGTCGATAAGATGTAGGCATGTAACTTACCTCTAAAAGTGGTAATTATATCCTCAGATATCTCCTAAGACCATAGTTTTTCTTTCATGGCAAGCCAATATTTCTATGCCAATAAAATAGGTTGAACTGGTTGAACAATGATGAATGCACGACAAGAGCACCGAAACAACACACTCACACCGTTTGGCAACATTCTCGGCTCGAAGGGATCGCAATTATATTCAAGAAAATGTTATGGTCAATCCAAAGAAACTTTCTCAGAGATTCACTTATTCAGAGATTAAATGTTGAATGTTATTTTGAAAGAAGACATTCCGTGATATATTTTTCAAGAACTTAATTATTTTTTCTGGATACTTTGAATTTCTTGAATTGAGAACATTTTCTTATACCAAATGAATATTCCAGTGAAATAATTTTCTACAATTGACATATTCAATAAATTCATTTCAAATAAATTATTTCAGAAGAAGAATGCGCTTTTTCAAAACAAGAATTGGACGTTGAACAAATATATCGTTTTCATTGAAGAATTTGTGTTTATGTGTGTAGGCTGTCGGTTTACTACCCCATTCACCCCGGCTGACCATTCAGTCGAACTAGCCCTTTGCCCTTCGGGGGCCATGGGAACGATAGACAACGTCTTCTCGGAAGGGTGAGAATTCTAAAAGTCCCGTTTTGAACCCTATTCGGGGTGCTCAAGCTCAATGTAAACCCTTCGAAAAAATATATCTCGACCAAAGCGTGAACACTGCATTAGGTATGAAATGAGAGTGCAAATACTCATGGAACACTCAGTAGGATAACGAGTGCAACGGAAACAAACCTATTACAAAAGCAAATTGTGAGAGGAAGATGTAGAAGCATTTTTTTATGTTCTGGTAATCTCGGACTTCAAATGTGACATCGTCATCTATTCTGTTATGAACAAAAAAAAATAGTTTTTCGGCAACCGTCCGGAAAGTACGTACTTTCCAGACGATTTTTTTTTGAGAAAATGGCATTTTCCGGCCTAGTCCGGGAAGTACGTACTTCGTTGTTGTCATTGTAAATATGAAAATCTTGGTAGTATGGTTTTGATAAATGCAGTTGATCATTACTATAGCAGCAAAATAACGACTGACAGCTATCTGACATAAAATTAGCTAACATTCAAAAATTATCAGATGAAAACAATCAATGTGAAACGGAAACTTTACCTTTTTGTTCTGACTTCAACAAAAGGCACTTAAATATATCAAGCATTTCAAACAAATTGAATCCATTCAATATTAACAATTGTTCTAATTTTAATATAAATATTAATATAAATAAGAATTGAAATGTTCGAAATTTTGTTCTAATAAAGAAATGTGTTTCTTTGATTTGTTATTCTACACGGTTGCCGAAAAAATTGTGTACGCAACACGCCCGAAAACAGTTTTTTTGGACTCGCAGACTTCCAGGACTCGCTACGCTCGTCCTAGAATTTTGTCAACTCATCCAAAAAAACAGTATTTTCCGGACTTGTTACGTAAATTACTATTTTTATCAAATAAATTTCTCCTAGTAGAAATAAATCTATCCAGAAGAAAAAAGTAGCGAATATTTTAAGATAAATCAATAAAATCACCTATATTCATGAACAACAATATATGATCAACATTCATTCTTCCCATAACGGCTAATCGTCTGAATTTTCGTGTATAGGTAGGTACTATCATTCTGTAAAATTTGACAATATCTACTTACTAACATTCAAAGTTGACATGACAGATATTAAAATGAAACGCGCTCACTAGAGATGAAGATATATTAAGATGAACAGGCAGTTTTATCAACAGTGAAAACACGAGAGCTTTTTATTTATCGGATAAATTTCGTAACGAAATAAACTGACCGAAGGTCGAGTGATTTTGTCAAATGTCAGTTTTTCGAGCAAAATTACTGATGGAATTTTTTTTAGTAACAGTACCTATGAATGTACCTATGTGCTTCGTCATATGAAACAGAAAATTTTGATAACCCACTCGATTTCGTTAATTATTGGTAAATAAGCTTCGATACCTATAACCTTCATGGCATCGCTATAAGCTCCAATATTATGATGTCTATACGTCAATTCCATAAAATTTATGGAGTCACATCTCTCCACTTGACCTTGGAGGGTAATTTCGAATGACAATGTTAGAGTTTCCAAGAGTATACCACAAGGATTCATCTTGTGGCCTCTCCTATTCATTATATATACGCTTCCGATATACTGAAGAAAACAGAGCTTGCTTCTGAACAAAATTTGGCTGATATAACATCTTTTGCACCATACATCAAAATTAACTCAAAATTAGAGACAATAAGGTCTGACGAAAATAATTTGCAGTTGAATACGGTAATAAAGTGTGTGTAAAGTGCATACTGTTTGCAATATGGCAAAGCAATTTCGAAAATAGATTCAGTCCGGATTTGTGAAAATTATGGAATATTCTGATTGACGATTATCTACAAGATTTATAATCAACTTGACAATACAGGTAGTGGTGATGACGTTTTTTCGAAAATTGTCATTTCTATAGTCGATATAATCAGATAAAATAATGTATGACGTGTAGCTTAATGTTTTTTCTAATCGATCGAAATAATGTATGTATTGTCAGGGCAATACACTTGACACCAATAACAACCGTTTGATAAATTGAACATAGCCTTCGTCCATCATATAGTTATTTCGTTGATCAAGTTTTGTGATGTGAGTCCTGAATTATTAATGCTCCAATATCCAAATCAATAAACTGCCGTAAAACATTCTCGACTATCACCTGTTATACCGCGTTTTTTCCATCACTTTTACTCCATGAAAATAGTTTCCATTTCACCCATTCTGATGGCTTTTTGCTCTGCAGTCTATTTTCAACGAGGACAATCTCATAAATTTTTACGACAATTTTATAGAGTATTCGGTATCGAGGAACGATTTTGGATTGCGCACAAGTAACAACGAGTATGCTGTTACATTTTATGTAGCTATAGGATCATTCCCTCTGGTTACGGATTTTTCTAAGCTACTGCTAGATACGCGAAAAATGTCGCAGAGGTTTATAGATGAGGTGCTACTTATTCCTTTAGATCAATTTGTCTACAAATGTAAAAAACGTCCTATTTGTGTTTGTGCAATGTCCTAGCTGAGAACCACGTGTTTTAATAACACATACATAATATGGGTAACACCACCATTTATTTACGCTAAAGTGATGCCAGTTTTGGGTAAACAAGATGCAGTCTAGCTGGCTGATGATGCATTATGCGCATGAGCGGGTTTTATGTTGAAACTCACTGATGACGTTTCTAAGAATTTCATAGGTTAGGTTAAGTTAGAATTACATTTGATCTGGTAGACATTTCGCTTATTATACAGAATCTACATGATAGCTGAATCATGATGACATAAACTCACATAAAACAGTATTAATAGAACTATTATCGACAGTGAGTGCATGATAAGAAATTAAAATACGAATCGTGTTCTGATGTGAGTATTTAGGATGGATGTATTTCGATAAATGCGAAAAATGCAGTTTTATTGAAAAACAACATCGAATTGGAGGTTATGCAACACATTAGATTGATTTTCGATAATTATCATCAGTTTATGATGTCAAAAAATGTATACGGGTGTACCACTAAGAAAGGACGCCGGCTGTACCTTGGGAACTACTTGCCGCATAGGTTTCGGAAAAAAATATTTATGATGAAAGTGGTCCAGAGAAATCTTTGGAAAGTTTCCAGGACGACCGCTAGAGGGCGTAGTTGCATTGGCCAGTTTAAAAAACGGGTTTTCATGAAAATTTGATCTATCAAGACATATCAAAAACACTTTTTCAATAATCTAATGATATCCAATCATTTCGATCTGAAGAAAATTGCGCAAGCTCTCCAAATAAAAGAGAGAGGAAAGGACGAATAGAAAAAAACTCTTATACCTACAGTTTGGTATAACGGGATTCAACGAACTTGGTCTGATTATGAAGAGATTTTCAGTTCCTGCAGATGAATCACGAATCGTGTTGATTTAAATCTCGTGGTGACCGCTAGATGGCACCGTTTGAAAAATCAGACAATTTTCCATTTTTTTTTCGAGAATTTCAAATGGAAACATAAATTTTTCTCACTCTAATATAAAGGGAGATTAAACGAGAAGAAAAATGGCGAAAACCACGAGTTGATACCTCTTGAGGAACCGGAGAAATAATCAAAATAATATTAGCGGCCATTTCATTCGCAAAAATTGTCCGATATTCGTATAAACACCGAATAACACCTGTCTTTAGTTGTTGTTCGGTGGTATAAGCATGAACCAGCCTTTAGTCTGGGATATGGTTCGTCCCAATTGCATTGACAGCCGTTTTCTAGATCCTCATTTCAAGTCATTTCCGAGCTTATTTCCCATCTACAGTCCCAAGATCATAATGAATAGTAAATAAATTCAACAATACAGTTTACCTTACGGGTACGGAAACTTCGTAATGAAAAACCAAATGAAAATCAGCTGCTCACCTGTCACACATAAATAAATCAACACTAATAAATCAAGTCGAATGCAAACAAAATCAATGTACCTACAAAACAAGAAATGTTTATCCATCGCGAGGGTATGCATACGGTGTTGCCAAATCGTTCTAGCGAGCACTGGAAATTGAAAAACAAATTTCGACATTGACGTTGAAATTGAGGTGTCATTCAACAAGCGGTTGCTAGTCCTCCAAAAAATAACCACAAAATATTTCTCTACCTCAGACTTCAATAAAAACGACAACTGTTTGAGGATGGGACCCCAAAAGTTTATAAATATGTCAACCAATGCAAAATAATTCTGAATCCACTATAAGAAGTTCACTTTCTCCTGCTTCTGTTACTATCAAAACGATGCAGGTGCCTTTATCCCACGATGTTTTGTCCTCAGATTTTGGTCGTCTACACTTGTAAATTATATTTTCCGCTACAACAGGAAAAATCCTTCACTCTGGCAACACTGTGGCACCCAGGTACAAAGCATGGAACAACTGAAGATCGCGGCACAATATGCCGGTGGTTCAGATGTTATAGTGGTGGGGGCGAGACTGTCATTCATTCCATAATTTATCGTGACTCATGACCCACAAATTCTATTCAAATATCAACCATCAGAGTCCAGAGCCGCAGCCGTCTAGATTTCAGCGACCAAAATCGGAATGCGTATAGATACGAATAGAATCTAGGATTGGATTTAGATTTATGGCGTAGATCGCCTATAGCGATCAAGTGAGCTGGCCTTGAGAAGAAAAGGTTATTAACAGGACATACCGTCAACTAGATATACTTAATGGATTATGTAAGGATGATGCCTCTGATGATGCAAAACGGTAGACGTTGATGAAACGTCACAACACATGAACTTGTTCTATACGAGGAATGCAGGTGTTGTTTGGCTGGGAAAGTTGCGTAATTTGGGTTTTTCATTGATGCTTGAAGCTCTGGAGTTAATAAACTACTTCATCAGTAAAAGAGCAGTTTCTGTGGCTGCATTGTCAACAATTGTAAATTGGTTCAGCTGTCTACAGATGAATTGTTTCTTCTGGCTTCAAGATTTCTTGAGAGAACTGAACTTATCCTGTAGTGTAGTGAGACATTCAAGCAGAGGGTGGACACATTTTATAAAAATTCCGAGAAGAAGCTTTCATGACAGTGAAATTAAGTGAAGGTTACCTGGAATCTAAAATCACTTGCTTGTTCGAAACCTATCAACATCATTTTCCACCTGGAATACCTATTGAGCGTATTCTCTAAGTAGATATATTGGCTTCATAGTTTCGTCAATCGAAACATGATGATTGTAAATCAGTAACTTTGTTCTTGCTTGGTATCAAAAATCTGTTCACAGCATTACGAAATACCGCTCACCCTAAATCCACTATGGCTTCTATTGAAGCCAGAAATACAAGGCGATACTCTGAAGAAAGATCTAGATAATATTTTGAAATGGAGGTCCATCTAGTCTCTGTTTCTATTTTAGTGCACTTGGAAAATACGGAAAAAATTCGAACAGCAATGGAAGCAGTCAACTGAAGGAAAGTTTATTATAGACTATCATAAAACTGTCTGGAAGCGATAGAAACCCTACAGGTTATAAGGGCAACAGGCAGAAAAGAAGCTGATGAGACTATGAATTTTCGAGTGAATTGTTCTTCACTGTAGTTAAAGCTATAGAAAATGAAAGAGAAACCAAAGCAGGAATCATAGGAAACCGTGATATCGATCAATGCATGAGTTCTATCATTGGCCTATCAGAGAGAAAACTTAGTTTTCCACGCTGGGAGATGAAAAACCGAGCACTCATAGTAACACGGTGAATCTGAAAGACGATAGTACACAAATATCTTTAAATGATTAGAAGGGTTTACACAATAAACCCGAGTAGGAGGCCCATAAACCCTTCTCTAATCCAATATAACTTCTACTTGACCCAAGGTGCATTATACCAGTATTACCTAGCGTTATCATCACCCACTTGTTGCTGTGAATCCAGTTCCGAGAAAAAGAAACCCCATGAACCTATCAGCTCCCAGATTCCCAAGCAGCAATGCGACTGACTGCTCTGACTGCTCACCCAGTAACAGCGGCTGAACAAGCCTTTGAAAGAGCGAACGTGAGTAATTATGCATGAGCCGATAATTCCTTAATTGAATCCGCTAACGCAAAAATATCATCGCTAGCTCTCGTGACTTGAGGTTGAGAACAGCGCACCAACACATTTGTTGCTACTTTATTTATCGCCTGTCTTATTAGAAAGTGATATGTATGAGAACCGCGATGCGATACATCGCCAAGAAAACATTTTGCTCTAATATGGAATCGGCTGTTACGACTGGTACGCGCGTAAATTCGATACAAAATGGCGGCAGATCTAGTTGATGCAACTAATGCAAGCGGATCTTTGCTTCGGACAAGAACTATTGTCATATGATTCTGCTACTGCATCGTTGGATGGCCTTCATTGACAGGATATATATGATATCATTTGTATTGATGAGATCACTTTCTAACATTTTGCTAACTGAAAGTTATTAGATACTGAAACTAATTATTACAAAGTTTTATCTTCCAGAGGTACTCAAATGATGATATTTCCAGTAGAATTCAAAAACCAGATAAAAATTCCATGCATTTTCATGACAGCATACAGAAACTCCCATTCTTTCTTGTCTTGTTGGTGTTTCAATATTGTTTTTCTCTTATTGGTCTCCCTCTATTTTTAGTCCTTTTTTTTATCCCCCATACTTGTTTGTGACTATTATTCACTCTTTGTGAGTGTCATTATCAGTTTCCTGATGATACACGAGAACGTCTATGAGGGTTTATACATTTACATCTGTCAATTGAATTAATAATTAAGAATTACGATGTTAGTCAACTTTCAACTTAACAACTAAGAATTAAGAGATTTTGTGGACAGAACGCGCAAAACGATAAGAATCGTTGGAATGCCATCGTTTGTCATTGTTTCCAATAGTGTTTATGGTTTTCAGGTTCAGGAGTTTTTAGTTTATTCGGGTTTTTTGCTAATTTAATTCAACACTTTGAAATGACATTGAGCTTTCAATCATGTAACATTCAACATCTGATTCCTAATTATTAATTGCATTGTATAAACACCTTTCCAATTGTTAATTCCTGATTATTGATTGTTAATTCTTGATTGTTAGTTTAATTGATATTTGAATCTATAAACCCAGCATAAAGGAAAACTGATGTTTGTGAAACATAAGAATATTGGAAGATATATCAGATATCTAAATTTTGTTACCACCCTAGGTAATCACTTCAAGTAGCTCTTCAAGTAGCTCTTGACACGAAATTGAAATCCAAATGTTTAGGAACAGTTTCAGCTAGATCTTCATTCACAGAATTGACTCATCTCAGCCTTGCACCTCTGGCTCCTTTGAATGAGAAGGCAGTGTACTAGCATCTGCAAATCTGTGGATAGGAAAGGACAGGAGGTCACCTCTAACAGTTCCTTTATATTATGTAGCAGTGACAAAGGGGCCAAAACTACTGTATTTTTAATATTTTAATGTTTTCCTGATATCTTCAATTAATTCCTGATATTTTTATATTTCTTTTTATTTTGTAACTACCCATCATTCATACATTGGTTCTTATAATTATTAACGTAGGTATGTATCGTCTACATTTTCGAATTAGTATTATACCTATCAAATAACAACATTTATGTTTTTTTGTGAATTGATCCGCTCTATCTTCATGTTTGTGATTATTTTGGATATTTTATTTAATTATCGTGACTGAATACATTAATTCTTGTTTATTCAAAAGTTTCTTCACTTCTATATCTCCATGTCCTCTATTTTTACATTTGTTTCGTATTATATGGTAATTACTATATTCCATTTCAGTGACTTCTTCGTCATCAGAAATTAACATTCATAAATTTGAATACTCCGACTGAAACAACACTAATCACTAATCAGTGTTAGTATTTATATAGCTGGAAAGAAAACGCTTGTGAAGCTGTTCATAAGAGTAGTGACTCAGCAAAAATTGTGCATTGGGAACAAATCCCAGGACCGTAATAAGATCACCTTCGAGATCGATCTGTATGGTTGAACGGACTAAATTCGAACACCCTGTTACTTCTTCTTTTAGCCAAATTGGATTATCCGATGGAAGTATGATGCAACGGTTTCCAGGGCATACCCCTACACAGTGCTCGTAAAGGGCCATCAGGGCATTAAGAAATTATGTAATGAACCTCCCTACCTAATTTCTTTCAAATTTGATTAATGTTCGATCATTCTCGGTGATTTGTCGGGCCAAGCAAGTAATGGCAGGCGATGTTATTTATTTTGGTGGGCGATAAATCATTTTTATGCGAAAAAATTCGGCCAGGAGGAATCTTTGATATTTATTTAATTGGATTAAGACATGCATGTCGGGCTTGGCACGCAACAAGATTTTTATCGCGGCTAGGATACCTACACTCAGTGTGCACCTAATGCAATACAATAATTGCAATATTTTATAGGTCAGACGTGAGCTGCAGGATTCTGCTGCGCGAGAAGAGAGAAGATAATTCATTCACAGACAAGGAATGTTATTAATAGCTGCACTGTCATTATTACTTCACCTAACATTTATAATTACTCGATGCAGCCATTGCTGAGAGTTCAACAATAATTTAATAGCGGTTATAAAGCGGCGGGATTACCAGAACGCAATTAACATCGAAGGTAATTCACGAGTGAATTCACTTTGCAATTATTGATATTCTCACGTATATACCCGCATGTTTAGCGAAATACCAACGTGGGGTGACGCAGGGATCTCTCCTGGAACCCAATCTGAATTCGGTTTACATAAATTCATGAGTTTCCAAAACTAAAACATAAAATATTTCATTCAATAGTTATTCAAAAAGTTTGATATCGTATCCTTTTCATGTTTTCACATTGTTACCTTCTGATGATCAAATACTGAAACTGGTTTCTCTTTGATGCAAAATTTTATTATTGGAGTAAGGGTAATACAATTACTGATGCCATAACAACATGTTCATCACTCATTCTATGCTTGACCGACATTTTGAAGATTTGTTAATATCGTCCATTACATTATCCAGACGATCTATCAATGCTGTAAATGTTTGCTATGACATGTAATCATGTTGAGTGCTTCAAAGTCCTCATGAATTCCTTCTTTTATTCTTACTTTACCTGAAGCCCAAGTGCTGTGTGAAAGTCACAATAATCTTTTTCTTGCATTTTCGGTATATAACTTCAAAAGGAGTTCATGAAATATTGTATTTCGTGTCAAGTACACCCAACACAAATAATATAAGAGCGGGTTCTGATACCTTCGACACAGATCCAGTGAATCCAGTCATTATTGTATGGGATTATTGTTCTTTTTCAACTTCCAATTTGGAATTAGAAAGGATGGTTGAATTTTGTTTCACACCTGCTTTTTGTGTCGCCTTGTAATTATTAATTATTTTTTCAACAGTCATGCCCAGGTATCGGAATTAATTTTCATTTGACCGTGAAGTCTCTGAAATTCAGTTCCTTCTGGAATTAATTAACTAATCGAGATTGCTGTGGTTATTCTTGGTTCAACGTCCAATTTAGGTAAAAATGCGTATTAGGTAGGTATAGGAGTGTTTTGTCATAGTTTTATGTAAGAACGTACAATAATTAGCTTTTTACGCTGAATTATAGTTTCTAATACTGAGGAGTACTAAAGCTATTGTTATGAATTCCCTCAACGTAATAGCTGTGACACAGGAAAAAAACCCAATATAAACGATATTGTTATAATGGATTTCATAAAGAAATAAATGGATTTACGTCAAGTGAAAACATGAATGCGATTACTATGTACAAATAAACCAGTGATTGCTTTCCGAAACTATAGAATTATATGATGAAAATATTATCACCGATAGTTACTCAAGTTCTGAACCAAAAAAATCAAACTTGATATATATGTTAAGGAAAGATTGATTAGTATCCATTGTGCTGTGAAATGAAACGAATTATCCTCATTCAAAATGGACTCCTTTCGAAATATGAAGAATTCTGAATAAGAATTTCATAAAATAGTTCGGCGGTATTTATGCAAAACAAAGTAGGGAGAACTGAATTGAATCATGTGATTTATCCATATCTCGAAGTGTTCAGCGAGATGTACCAATTTTTGATAAAGATTAACAAGGAAACCTTGTTGAGGTCAAGTAACAAATCTTGATACACAATTCGGAGACAACTGATGAAAATACTGGAAATATAATGAATTGTGAAGGAATAGGAGTTATAGAATGACCTGATTCATGCTTTTCTTTGTTCCACCTGGTTTCACGAATCCAAGCATTCGTGCCTATGAAATCAATTACCCCTCAAGAACATTAGAAATGATTGAATTAATTGCAATGGGCTGTCGAGCGATAACGAAAACTTAATTGCTTATGGCCCGAAATGAACAAATATCGTGCTGTAAATCAGATTATTTTCCAGAGAAAAAAAAACAATCAGAAATACGCGCCGCTAACAATAAAGCTGGGAAGCAGAAATCAAATTGGATTCGCACTCCAAAACAAAAATAAATGACAATCCTAGAAAACAATCTGAATCTAGATGGCTATCGGCCTCTGTGTGTATGTAGATTGTAGTTGGGTGCCAACAGACATTAGCTCTGATCACGAACTTCTGCTTATCAGATTGTTTCCGAGTTCTTCCGACGGAAATCTTTAAAATTTCATTGTTTCGTTGAAGTTTTAATGGTTTTCTGGTATAGACTGCGCTGCTCGATCAGATTGTTCCTGGAAATGGGGTCGATTTCTCTGATGGAAAATTGAAATGTTACGGATGAGCGAGGTATTTTGCTGCTAAGGCTGACATGTAATGAAACGATAATGCCGGGCATTTCTGGGAATCATTCGGATATGATCGTGTTCTGGATACCTGTCAGGCAACTTTAAAGTTCATCATGGTTCGATCGGCTTTCGAAGAAACAATTCGTTATTCAATTCGATAATGTCATCTACATCGGTTTTTTTCATATTAGGTACATAACAATCCAAAGTTCATTATGGTTGTATCAATTTTCAAACATCACTTTTCTTTATATTTTCCAACTTGTATGTTCATTCGAAAGATATCACAAGGACCATGATAACCATCTGTGTAATATATAAGAATTCAGGAACGAATGTCCACTAATTGTGTATCATGATAAATACAGTGATCATCTGAACATTAAAAAATAAAAAATATCAATGAATAAAGCAATAACAACAATCTAGTGAATAATCACTCACAATTCATCCACATTCTCAACATCCTAGCATCTACCGCACACCAATTTAAGAAAACAAAAACAATTGATAAAATTTTAGTCCTCCATGAACATTGTAGGTTTTCCTTTCGTTCAGTCAACAGATAGAAAAATAGTTATTTATGTATAAAGGGAATATATAATTACCGATGGCAAAGTTTGCGTCTCTGGCCTCTGGCCCGAGGGACAGCAATTGCCAGAGGTTATTAAGGCTCTATAATTCCCGTGGTACATAGATAATTTTATTTTTGACCGATTTTCATAACAATATGTCCATATTTAGAACGCAATAAATGTTTAAATTCATAACCTTTCTGGTATATTTGAATTAGGTAGCGTTGATTGTAGCATTGTTGGTTGTTGCTAGGTTGTCGCTATGTTACATGTTTATAAAAAAGAAGAAATTGTTTCCAGCGGCGGAAGTAATTTTCAGGGAACATTTGAAAATTGTACATTTATTATTTGTAATGACGTGAATAAGGAAAATATGTCTTAGTTTTCATTACATATAAACGTTTATAAGCATTTCTTGTATCATTTTCACCTGTAAAAGGTAAGAGGGAGTTTTTGAACCTTAATATCCCAAGGGAGTTATGACCCTCATTATAGATATCGTAACTATGACGATATAAGCTTATAATGTCACTGTCAGAAATAAAATAAGTTTTTTTACGACTGTTAACACGGAACTGAAAGATAATGTCGAGTAAGGTCTTCTGATGTTTTGTCGAGTATTGGTCACAAAAATGATACCAAAAGGCAGATTGAAAATTCTTAGTAATAAAACGAAAGCTAACAAATTGGGTCTTCATATCAATTCGACTAGGTAATACCATATCTACATTATTCACTATAATTCAATATCTTCTACGATGATATATCATCTACTCAGTGTTTTCTAACTCATACTCACGAGGGTTGCTTTTCAACTAAGTTGGTGGTTAAAAACACTGTAAGAACACTTCATAAACACTTTAATAGTTATCTTTCTTTTTTTCTATTGCATCTTCGATTCCTTCAAATTTTTTATAAATCATTATACCTACCCAATTTCTTCACCTTTTTCCAGTTTTATCTTCTCATTTCTTGTTATTGTTCTCCCTCTTATCCTCCCTTCTTCCTGTGTTCTTTAATGTTGTGTCAACCTCTTTGTGACTTCTGTGCATATGATCTCACTAGTTTTGCAAGGTCTTCTTCATTAGGCATTATCACCAACATTGTACTTTTCCTTGTCACTTGTATTGGCTAACTGGTAATGAAAGCAACTCAGTAGGCTTGGCCATCTAACAGCTTTTTCAACCACAAAACTAGAGCGAGAAAAGTCTCATGATGTATTCGGTCATCGTATGAGTAGCTGAGGTGATTTTTCTTCAACAAATTATTGCATTCTTTGTTGAGTTATGACCAATACATTGCTGGTATGAAGTGCTATGCCTGATGGGTGGAGGATATCTAGCGCAGATAATTTTGGGACAAATATCAGCTTTCTGCATATAACCTGCCGACACAGAAGTTGACATTTTCAGAAAAAAAAAGAGAATTGACACGAGCCTCACTTGTGGGCAACATCATTATCCAAGTTGGATGCGTATACATTCAACAGTTAGCGGTGTTTGTTTTGTCAAGTTTATCTTCTCTCGTCTCGTGCCTTTTTTGCTGTACACAATGACGACTGCAGTCGAAGGACTAGCGTGCAGTCGTAACTTTCAGTACGAAGACAGTAATTAATGATTGCCGCTCAGCTGTACCGGTGCCATAAGTACTTTTGTAGAACCACAATGGGTGCGCACGGCGCATACCTGTCCGACCAATCAAGAGTACTGTCACCGAATGGGTTCGATCTCAAACGCCGATGGAACATTATTGCCGTAGGCATCCCGATCCATTCCTGTTTATGGAACTTGAAAATCCTCGAAACAAGATCACAATAAGTCACAGAGGTAAGAGATAAAAGCTCGTCGGTCCAATCGCTATCATAGGTCAAAAACATACGCAGCAGCTCCTGGATTCTATCCAGAGGACTAAAACGTCGTACAGAGAAATAGACGATCTTTTCCTTTTCTACAGAATTATTCCTGATGTTTCACTTGGAGTCTGTAGCCTCAATGCATGATTCAAGAATTGTTCCAGTATCTCTTTCAATCTTCTTTCATTGGATCACTTGCCACGGGCATATAGGTTGTCCTCTCGTTTGGATTTGAGCTCGGTTTTGAAATCAATGCCAAAAACCTCTCTTGGTAGCTATTTTTGACATCATTTCTATCTTCTTCAACAGAGATATGGATAGAGACTGGTGAATTCACTTCTTACCCTGTGACTGTTTCCAAATCTATTGATTTCGCTTACTTCGATAAAGGCGTCTTATGTGAAATTCGTGAGAAAATCTCTAAGGTCTCAATAGAAAAGCAAGAAATATCGACAGTAGTGCATGAACAAGGATTTCTCTGCTGAAAAAGTTGAAGCGTACCTGACACCACCATTTTCAACAGTTAACATTATTTGCCAATCGGGGTGCCAATGCATTAAAAATTCAGCGGTTTTGTTTGTCAGTGCATTAACACATCAAAAAACTTTCAACAAGTTATTTGTAACGTTCTACACTTCGAGATCCAACAGCAGTATGTCTAAATTTTCAAATTTATTTCTGCGAAAATCACTTCTGATATTCGTGACACATAGGTGAATGATCGTTGGAATCCTCAAAGAACTTGATAACGCACTGATACACACAGATGAACAATGCAGATATTGTGGAAGTTGAACGGAATAAACTGACGTTTTCATAGAAGTGACGTAATTCGCTTTGATCGGTGGTGGATTGCTCTATTTTGTAGTTTTAATTTATCTCTCTCGCTCGTAATATGAGTGAGCAGAAAAAGATTTTTATAATTCATGGATCCTAATTCATCAGATGAATATACCTATAATTTAAGTGGTTCTTGGTCACTAATCACCATGCCTATTAGATAGATAGTTTATTTAACTACGTTACATATTGAAATGTTTGTAGCAAGTCAAAAAATAGCACAAAAGTAATGTCAGTTAAATAATTTAACTAGTGTATAAAATAGTAATAAAAACAAAATAGTATAAAGACAAACAAAAAACAAACGTACAAAATATAAAACCAAGAATGAGTGTGTTGCCATTATAAACATTTAAAATGATTCACATATTCTTCAACAGAATAGAAGCAAAAACTCAAAAGATAATTTTTTATTGTTTTTTTGAATTTGGACATACTCAGAATTTTGAAATTATCGGGAAGACAGTTGTAGAGGTTGAAATCCAGTGTGTTCTTTTTAGATTTACTCAGACGATAGCGAATTGTTCGAATTTTGTTACAATGTCTGGTATTATAGTCATATAGGTCTGATTGCTTAATCAATGAAGTTGATTTTTTATGAATTTCTATGAGAACGTTGAACAAAAATAATGTGGGTAAGGGCATTATTCTCAATTTCAGAAACAGAGGTTGACAATGATCTCTGTATCCTGAGTTAGTCATTATTCTGAGAGCTTTTTTTTGTAATTTGAAAATTTTTAAAGCTCCAGTTGAATTGCCCTAGAGTATTACACCATAACTAATGTGAGAGTGGAAAAGGGAAAAATATGTTATTTTCAGTGTATCGAAACTAGTTATAGTTTTCAACTGACGCAATAAAAAAAGTGTTTTAGATAGTTTTTTGCTCAAATGGTCAATATGACAGTTCCAAGAGTACTATCGACAATTATCCCAAGTAATTTGACGCTCTCCGCACTTGATTTCGACTGATAGCACTTCATTTACTGTCCAACCCAAAGCATTTCTCTCTCTATATCGGGAGTCGAAAAAAGTTGGCTGTGGCGCGAGTTTGGCAACCTTTCCAATCTTAGATGAGCTGTCCGAAACAAATGAAGCGTCATCCTCGCAGCCACCGCGACCAGTCCTATGCATTCCGATACGACTATCGAGAAATTTGCTGCAGCCGTTTTGGACCTGGCCACGTGAAACTCATCTCTCGGAACACGTGTACGGCGTGAAATTAATCTCGCCACAATCGCAGCTCATTTGTTTGCTGGCTGGGAATGTCATACTTTCACGGCACACCGCGTTCCGAGGGTTTTTGATCAGCAGAGATCGAGTGAGTTGCAAGCGGTTTCAATGTTATCTTATCTTGAAGAATTCATCATTACCCTGAGATTCTTACAGTTATAATGGTGTTTTCACTGATGCGCTTTTGTTTGTTTCAAATTTGGAGACGAAGCGAATTAAGGCCCGAGCAACCACTCAAATAAGGTTTTAGTACAATGGCTTTCTAAGAGATGGCGCCACTCATGACGAAAATCTATCTGGAAATTTCACTTGGAACAGACAACATATAAACTTTGTACTAGTTTTGTTCCCTCTAACGTTTTTCCAATAGCATTGGTTGGATCTTTGGTAAAATCCACATCTGAATTACACTGTGGAAGGTAAGTAGTTTGTTTCCAGGATCATTGCAACTATCACATTAATGAGGAAGTAGAAGCCAAATTTTCACAGCTGTTGATAGCCTCTCCCAAGAACCTGCATGATAATTAAACAAGAATGGAAAAACCATGAATGTAGTGATGAAGAAACTCGTGTATACTATGGTGTAAATAGTCAATCTCGTAGTCAATGATAGAGAAAATGGGAAATATTGTTAAATCATTGGATTTCTTCAAATCGAAATCAATTCTAGAATGACAGTTGACTGCTGTCGTATAGCATTGTCTTCGCACGTATCCCTTAGAGACTTTTGGGATAAAAAACAATAACTGACACGTGATTTCTCAGCTTATTTGATGTGTTCAGTTTGTGTGTCCTGTTATATATGCCAGTTAGGTTTCGTTCCCTTTTCAGAGGATATTAATGAAGACTCTCCACGATAGCCAGCCAAGTAGTGCTTCGGATGACACTCAAAAATCTAATGTCCCCGTCTTCCTTACTCATACAAGTCTCAATGAGACTTCGAGGGTTGCTTTGCAACTAAGTTGGCAGTCAAAAAACACTTGAATGGTCATTATAGTTCAGTTGTGAAATTGATAAATAGTGCATTGAGTATGAAAAGTTTAATACTGTAAAAACCCTTACATAGTGATTTCAATATCATATCTCTGTTTACAGTGCGATTATGGAATATCAGCTACCTCTGCTGATTCCCTGAAAGAGACCCTGTATCAATATTATGTATGGTCAGTACCTGTATGATGATATTCCGCATATGCAGGCACATTCTTTATGAACGCACAGATATATCATGTAGCTGTCAAATCGCATGATATATTTCAACACCTTCAGAGCAAAACGAGTTTTTGAATCACATTTTTCCGTATATTTGTAATCGAGTCTGTATCCAACGGCCAAGGTCTACCGTTAGATCTATCTCACACTACAACTTATTATTCCATACAAATTGAACATGATTTATAGAGAAGATGATTCGTTGAGGTGAATGGTTATTTACTGATGCGGGATATTGCAAAGATAATAAAATGGGCAGTATTTCGATTTCTCAACATGGACATCAACTTCAAATCATCAACATAATTGATTGTATAGGAAACTCTAATAATGTAGGTATTCAAGTGAGAATTATATGTCCCCAAAATCTGTGAAGATAAGTAATTTTCTTTAGTGATAATATCGATTGGAATATTTATGTTAATTTGTAACAGAGGCTTAATGGGGCAGTGAACATAAGATCTCAGAGAATTTTCTGAACGAAAACGAGTGACATGACAGAACAATAATCTATTGTTGCCTTTTTACATGTACGTCATGAATCCAACTCATTTGCAAGTTGTCTGGTAGTCTTGCTAATGCGCTCGTTATTTGTATATGAGAGTAAATGAAAACGTTATGATATGCGCTGATGCTCATTGGAAGTCATTATTCTTTTCAACGCTGTCTAGTTCGATAAATAACATGAAAGAATGATGTCATTCAAATAAAAATATACCTAGAGAGTTCCATAACTTTTCAGTTTGGAATCATTCTCTCATAATGATCATAATGTCCCGTGAATCCAAATAAACTACCAATGATTCTATTAGAAGCAACTTACTTCGAATCAATGAGAAGGTCGCTTCCACTATCTGCGTTTCCCTATAATACTAATAATCCTAATGACAATTCGAGATGATTATAGAGGTAATTATTGGTCGACACGCAACCAGGTTCACACACGCAGATTGGGCCTTCTCTTATTCCCCAGAGTTGGTTCAATCTATCCGGTCGGTTAGTGACATCCCAACTTTGTCGCACACTGAATGGGGTGATTTGCCGTGAAAGTTTTCACCCGGAAACTACCGAGAATTGATACAACTGAATTTGTCCAACAACCGAGTTTGTTGGTTTGTTTTGGCCCTTCCTGGGTCTTGCTTCGTCTCTGACCGCTAACACCGAGGCTAGCACTGATATAACCTAAATGTTTAGCTGGATTCGATTCCATTGTGAAGGCTTTCGTTATCATCTAGCATTTGGCTTTGTATTGGAATTGGTCATTTCGAAGAGGTAGAATACTTCATGCTAGATTTGACGTTTATCTGTCATGAAGCCTCGGAAAGAGCTCAGTTTATTTGTCAGGATCAAGGTGGATATAGGATGGTGAAACAGCTTCCTATTAACAAGCACTAGAATCAACTGTGGACCTTTGCCTAATTGATTTCATACCGTAGTAATATTTCCTGAAGTTAACAGAGATGGCGACATACCTTGTGTCGATAAAACAGAATCTGTGCATCTGTCATACTTTCATCAGTTTCATCTGTTCTAGATGAAAAATGATTGAGAAGAGTCGAAATATCGATAATTATTCCAGATTCACTGAAAATATTGTGTTTTGAATAGTTTTGATGTCATTTCAACTCATGTCTGTCAGATGCGAACCACAGAAATACATGAGCAACAGAAATCTTCTTCGATAATCGATCTCACCGCCATCTTCATTCAAGTCGTGGAAATATTGAAGAGCTGTTTCACCATCCTATATCCACCTTGGTAAGGATACATTAACGCGTACAATTTAAAAGTTTAGGGATCTAAGTATCCTCACTATTATTGCTTATAACGAAGCTTATAACAAGATACATGATAGCATAACGTTTGATCTTTTATGTATAGGAACAATTAGAAATTTATTATAACTTCAATTTCAGCAACCATCTAACAAGATCAGGTTAAAGTCATCAGAATCTACCCCCCAGTCATTTATTTTTCAAAAGTATGATGGAAATAATCTTACTTGTGAAACTATTAAAACAATGAGAAATCAGCTCATTGAAGTTCCTGAATGGTATGAAGTTGGAATCAGTTTCATCGAGAGATCTGTAGTAGAAATCGAGGTAAGAATGTATGTTCTTGTAAATAGAATAATGTATGAAATCCTTTCAGTATGGGTATACTGGATTTTCAACCGATGAATCAATCTATCATGCAATCAGGATCTATCCAATCATCAAGAATATTTTCGCATTCATACAAACGTATGGAAGTGTAAAACTTTCGGTGAAAGATGTCAATAACATATATCATTTACGTGCAACATTTTTTGCTAACATTACTTACTAAGAAGTTATGTTATATATAGGTATATAACTCGGTATATAACAATCCAGATTGAATAAAAGCTGCAAGGTAACCAGCTTAGACTTATGTTTCAATTGTGATGTGAATTGTTTCATAAAAATCTGGATAAAAATATTAAATATGATAATGTATTCAGTAGTCGATGTAGTAATAATTGAATTATGGTTGTTTAATATGGAGATACCATAACAAATTCTATCACCTATACATAAATTATATCTCAACCATGTCAAGGAGAAGGATTATCACCTTATTACTATTAAACAGGCATGGTTTCTATGGGGTTTAAATAAATAATTTTTACGATAGAATATTGAATATTATATCAAAGAAGCTTCATAAATGATACCGTTCTTCGTTGTTTCTGCTATTAAGCACCTGATGGTGAAATATTCAATACAATTCATTATTATTCGAAATGAATTAGTCCATTAGGAAGGTTTCACAGTTCAGTATATCTGAGGCATAGGAATCAAGGAAACATTTACAAAATTTTGATTGGTTGAAGATTCCTCATATTTCATCCCAGAGAATCTATAAGATATTTGGATTCACAGAGGATAGTGATCGATGTGATTCATACTGATGTGTAAATAGGTTTCCTCCCCCTCTTCTCGTATTTTCATAGAAAAATAGCTAAGCGGATTACGAGGCGGATTAGACAGCAACACCATCGAATGGTCCCAGAATTCATCACTCATAATTCACTAAAGATGTCGCACCATCAATGAATCATCAATAGGAGACTCAAGTAAATTAATGACAAATCACCCCCTTTCGGTTTTTACCCCAATATAATTGAAGCTCAGAGAAACAATATGCAAGCCGTTACAGACAGAGGCGTAGATAATTCATTTTCTAGGAACTATTTTTCTATAGATGGTGGAAATATTAGTCGCTATAGCAAATGTACTCGCAAATGTATGAAACTGAGTTTCAAACTATAAGAGGATAGGAAAGGAAGAATTGGTATTTTATATATTTTTGGTATAGCTTTAAGGTTTCTTTCGAGGTTTCTTTTCTAATGACATCATTAACAACGATGATGTTCATGAAGAATTCGAATTCAGATACTATAGAAATACATCGATAAATATGATTTATTTCATGTCTTCCTCTATACGCACTTACTGACTGTTTCTTTTCGAGTTTTTTTTTTCAACTATAATCTCCCTCGTAATGTGCATGCTCTCAATTCAGTGTACCTAACTAGTTTGGAATGTAGAGGTAATGTCAACTTTTTCTTTGAGCATTCCAAGCCATTCTCAAAATTTTTCATTAAGTTCATAAGCATTTTGGAAAAGCTATAAATTTCATGATGAACTATGAATTCCAAGGTGAATGCATCCAACTACTTGAGCTGGGCGTTTGGTCTAGACTCTAAATCTTCAACATTGGCTGAAGAATAAATTGAATTCATTGAACTCGAAGTGAAACGTTTTGATCTATCTAATTCATCATCATCCCAGGGTTTGCTTGCAACCAAGAAGAACAATTCGGAGATAAGCTGACTGATACTGATATTTTATTTTCGAGTTGTCATTTATTGTTAGTCCCCCAAATGAGACGTCTATGACCCTTCATTTGGAGGGTCGCGATTTTGTTTTATCGAACTCGGCAACATGTCCTCTGAAATGAGGGTTGCGTGTGCCATTGTCACTTATTTACCTCATTAACAATGCCTACTTGTATGGGTTTCTAGTTTATTCATAAGAACTGAGCCATTTTCATGTCAATCGCGGATATTTGATGAGGAATACGAGGTTGCCACAATGTTACTATTTTTAGAAAAATAATGGGACATGATGTTTGGAAGGATAATTGAACGATTTGAGTTGTGATTAGTTGCAGTCACAATTTCTGAAGATTGTAAGTAATCTTGGGTTTGTAAATCGATCAAAAAATCATCTTTGTACTGAATATGCCACCAAAGAAGCAAAAATTATTCACTACATGTGAAGAGGAGATCGAAAATGTCTGACGTATCTGGGTTCCTTGGAAAACTTGTTTCCCCTCAAAATCAACTCTTAACCGTTTCTTGCTGATACCGAGGAGAATACTTCTTGATTATCCAACGTTATAAAATTCTTCATACCGTGCTATTCTTCATCTTCAGATTCTTTCAATAGAACTTCAAATCTTTTTGCCAATTTTACCATCACTCTCTTTGATGTGAACAGATTGAAATAGTTAGTTCCCATACGCAACATAGGAACCAATTCCGATTACTCCCCATGATTTTTCACAACTTTAACCATTTCTGCTATTTCATAATTCGTTCATCCAATATACTCAATTTCAAAAGTGTCAACTTAGGCCCTACTGATCCTATCGTCACATTTTCGGATTGCATATCGTAGTTATTGCCCTTATCATCATCAATCAACTCAGTGCAATTATCATAATGGATAAATATCATCATGATCATCATCTCTACTTATTATACCGAGACTCGTACCGAGACTTATACTGACTGGGTTTCTTATTTCAATGAATCGACTCCTCGAGCGACTCTCTCAATATTTTGAATAGATCTTCAAGAATGTTTTGGCACTCGTTCTATTTTACAACCAGTGTTTATTATTCCCCTTTTCTTTGCCATAATATAAGCCATGCGTCGCACTTTTCTTTTCAATCCATTTCTGCAACAGGATCAAAGCCCTTAGATTGTCAAGTCGATTTGCATACTACCTGATGAAGAATGCATAAGAGATCAATAATAATATTTAGACAGGTAGTTGTATTTTGATTGTTGTAGGTGAAGGTGCCTGATAGGATTATCTTCCATCTTAGTTTCGTCTTAAATATACTTTAACATTAGTTATAGCGTTCTATTCGAGTGTTGATGTCTAACTTTTTGTTCTCATTTTCTTACTTCCACTATTCTCTCTCTATGATTATTTCTCATCAAGGTTTTATATTAGTTTGTTGCAAAACTTCCAGGATGCATTTTCAGCTTTATTATAACTTTTTTGATTGAAGAGTTTGGTCTATAAGCTCACATCACTTTTATTCTGATCTTTCTGTCTCCTATCCATTTGCTATCACACCGAGTATCACATCATTTTAAACATTATCAAGATTACTTCACAACTCGACTCACGAGTTATCTCTTTCGCGGTTTTATTTTAAACACCTGTATAAGTGTCATTGCCTGCTTCAACCTGATACTTTGACATTTTCAAATCCGCAAGTAATGTATTCAAAACCGGCCTCCCTTTCAACAGCCTCTTCGGATTCAAGATGCAAAATATGCCACAAGCGCACTTTCTTTCAGCCTACCCGAGAATCAACCTCTTAATTTGCATATCCATTACCTGTAAGCATTCCTATCCAGTGTCCAAATAAATCCTTAACACCTGAGTCACTTTACACACACTGATGCACAACAAACAAATGATAAGTCCTCCTTTCCCGTCGACACAACACTAAAAATCCTCTTACAACACAACAACAAATTAAAAACTATACAGGTGGTAATTAAATCTATTAAAACGTGTGATATCTTAACGCAGACAACATAACCGGTCCGGCTTTGAGCTTCAACTGTTTTGTGCATAATGTTGACAGCCAATAATGGGCGGAGCCGAGAGGGGATAACACCCCCACCACGCGACACCTGGGAGAGTGGGGTGGGAGAGTGGGGGTAGAGACAGGCGCGGTTGAACGGACTCGAAGTAAGTTTTGAGCCTAATCTCGATGCTGGCTGGCATAGGAGAGATCTGTCGGAGTCGTTTTCTTCGTAGGAGGAGGTGGTAATTGTTTCATTGTATTAATATCGGCGGGATAGTTAATGAGAGCATGGAGGGGGCATGGAATGTGTCGTGGAGTAGTCGAAAGTGTGAAGAGTTGGCAGACTGATGGACTGATGAAGTAGTTTTTGATGTTTCAGATCTGTACTGGATGGAAGAAAAATCTACCTTTAGTCGCATGGTTGATGTTGTCTGAGCAGGAGTGTGGTTTTAATTTTATAGAGTTATAGACCCTATAGTTACTCCACTGAGAAGTCTGAATAACTGTAAGAAGTCTGAGTTTCATGAAGTCTCTATTTATTTCTGTCAGTCTTGGAGATACGGAGATGAGGATTATATGGGAAACACTTTGGTGCTCAGATTATTCGCGTCAAAAATATGAAACACATCAACTATTTCTCATTTTCCTCTGTACGCGTTTCATTTATTGACAGGGATAAACAATAATTCTTGTTCAAATCAATTATACCTATCTAGAGAACCAAATGTAGTACTGAAATCGAGATCTTACTTTTATTATTAGGTATATTAGGTATTGCGCTTCTTTCATCTACATTCGTCTGAATCACAATTCCGATTAGTTGAATAAATCTATCAGCCCGTGATGGCAATCAATCCTATCTCATATCCTATATCTCACCTGTCAAAAAATATACATTCACTTTATCATTGGAAAATAGTGACCGCAGTCTGGATATGACATTCATTATTCATTCATCATAGTGTAAATTAAGCACTATTGGTTGAAATATCTGAAAAGATAGGTAGGTATTGAAATTTACTTGTCAGAAGTAATTGCAGAATTTTCAGAATAAATCATCGTGCTGGGGTTAATCCTTAAAAAAAATTTGGAATGTATCTACTGTTATTAGAGTTGTTTTTTGTCAATGCTGTGTCTACAAGTATGCAAGTTTAACTTTGAACCACAATTATGCAAAAAGTAATTTATTTTTGTTTATTTCTATTAGTTTTCATGTAATCATGTATGAGCTCCACTAAATAATTCCGTAAGTACATCCAAAATATAGATTTTTGAGACACGAGACAATAAAATCTTGCTACAAGTTACCTTAAGAAACTTATAAGTTCTTGTGCTTTTTCATTATAGGTTGAGAACTTCCATTGATAGAAATATCACATATGTTTTCAAATTTTTGATGTTTGAATATAAGTAGGTATTTGAACATTTTTGTTTCGAGCTGTAAATATACGTTGAGAAAAATGTTATTCTGGTGTTCTCAAATGAAAATAAAAAGATTTGATTGGTTGTGGTTGAAAATCCGGATTACTTTGCCCTTAGGACCCTTGAAAATGCCATTTTTTATGGTTGTCAAAGTATCCCCAATCAACTAGGTCAATTCGACACACCTCTATATTTTTACTCCAAATCTATATTATCAATTGTGCAATCCTGGATGCACCAATTGATTCAGAAGTCCCGATCTGTTATGATACAATTCATTTGGTAGGATTTAGTTGATAAATATTTTTCCTCAAATATGTACAGGGTGGCCAGATAAGAATGCAAAGTACAGTATCTCGGAAACTATTTGTCTAAGAGACTTGCGGTGAAAAATGTTATAACTAAAGTTACCAAAAGATAATCCTGGAAATTATTTTCATGTTTCCAAGATGGCCGCCAGGGGGCGTAACCGCCATCTAAAACTTTTGAAATGAATTTTTGACGAAATACGCCTAGTAAACGTACCAATAAAATATATACCTTTTGAAGTTGAGATTCATTCGAGTAATTTTTGCTCGACACTTTTTGACGTATCTATTAAAATGAAGTGGTGGGGGGTGGTTCAATGTTTTCTCAAATAAACAGCTGTAACTCCTGAACGACTAAACGGATTTCAAAAAACTTGGTATCGTTGGAAAGAGCATTCATTGGTCTATTAAATTCATCTTATTTGTAATGTGTCTGATTTTAAGTGATGCCACTAGAGCGCGTTTTTTTGCATAATAACAAAAAATTGCAAAATTGTCTGAAAAATCAAATGCCTTTTTTTCATGAAAATGTAGTGGAATGATACCTTAATAGGCCAGTGAGAACCATATCTCGATATATACATTTTTCACCGCAAGTCTCTTGAACGAATAGTTTCCGAGATACTACACTTTGCATTCTTATCTGGCCACCCTGTACTATATAGGGTGTTTAACAGTCATATCAATCATCTCTCGCGGATCTTCGGAAAATGACGAAGCAGCAAAGCGATGTAAATGTATGCCCACTTCACCTCATTCATGAAATACGTGATGCTGCGTTAATCCACAATTCTGATTCACGTTATCGGATGAAAGTGAACACGTCGCTGTGTGCAAAAATCCACCGTGATCGACAACCTGTGAGGGATATACCGAAGCGAGAAAAGTTTCCTGAGAATCCTGAGCATCAACCGCAGCTTGCCCATCCGACTATCGCCAGCCAACATCTGCGGGTCTAGCCCACGACTCTGCGCCAGAGAGATATCTGCTCACGAATCTCGACAACTTATACCTCATCTATCGCCATATAAATATTTTAAGCAAGTGGTATCGGTCGCTTAGTTATTGCCACTTGCAGAGTACACGACTCCACAATGCCATCATTCACGTTTTACAAAATTCCTTGCGTTTTTCCCCCCTTGCTCACGGCTCCAGCGAGGATGCTGTATATATACAGTGTGTCCAAGATAAGAATGAACAGCATGGGGATATCGGAAACGGTAAGTGATACGGAGTCGATTAAATCAGAGAAAAGTAGCGCATTTATGTGCCTGATAATATGACATTTAGAAAGTTTTAATATTCCTAGTAGTTTCGGAGATATCCGAGAAAAACCGAAATTTGAGAATTTCGTTTTTATTTTCTCCTAGCTTCATTTTCAAAGGAAATGTAAAACAAATAGCACTTCGCCATGGCCACTTTTTAAGGACTACACGATGACATAAGTAGCATTTTTCTGCGACGTTTCGTCTTTTAGAAAACATCATCAACTTTGTAATTTTATATGGGCCGAAACTAAAGTATACCCTGTATACGACTCCATTTTTCATTGTGGATACAGCAACGTATCACACAATATGATTTCGGAACCATTTCTCGCGCAAAATGTAATTTAGTGATTACTTAATCTGTTTTTCTTCAATTTTAGATAGTAGGCGCTGGAAAAATGACCACATTATGTTCTGTTGTCATAATAATACTGTAGTTTGGTAGAATTTTTGACATATTACCGTTCCTACTCTTACATCTCGTTACCTACCTAATTTGTGTTAAAAAATGGAAAACGCCAGCTTTTCGAATACTGAAAAATTGGATATGTTGTCATGTTACATTTTGTGCCAAAGAAATTGTGTTGATGCTGAACGTGCGTACTCTTATAAGTATCCAGAGAGGCGACAACCTGATAAATCAATATTTAGACGCCTAATATCTAAAATTGAAGAAAAACAAATTAAGTAATCACTAAATTACATTTTGCGCGAGAAATGCTTCCGAAATCATATTGTGTGATACATTGCTGTATTAACAATAAGAAATGGAGTCGTATACAGAGTATACTTTAGTTTCGGCCCATATAAAAATACAAAGTTGATGATGTTTTCTAAAAGACGAAAGGTTGCAGGCCATGGCGAAGTGCTATTTATTTCACATTTCCTTTGAAAATAAAGCTTGGAGAAAATAAAAACGAAATTCTCAAATTTCGGTTTTTCTCGGATATCTCCGAAACTACTTGGAATATTAAAACTCTCTAAATGTCATATTATTAGGCACATAAATGCGCTACTTTTCTTTAATTCAATCGACCACGTGTCACTTACCGTTTCCGATATCCCCATGCTGTTCATTCTTATTTTGGACACACTGTATATACGGCTGGTTGGCGGATAGTTGATCCACAGCTTTTTTGATCGAAATCATCAGAAACATGCTTGAAAAATGTCGGAATCTTGAATATTCTTCCATCATTGCCGAGGAAAGCTAAAGAGCTTCTTGAGTTGGACAAAAAAGACCTGAAACTGGTAGGGGGACTCCTGCCCTCTGTGGTATCACCTCCAAAAGATGGTGAAATCAGGATTTTCACCAAACGGACAAAACCGCAACAAAACAGCTGTTCAGAGAAGAACCCAGTATATTGTATCATAAGAGTTTTATTTTCAAAGCGATCAGTCAAAATTTGCCAGGCATTTTGATAATTTACTGCAGTTACATCAATAGATTTTATTATTTGACATGCTTCCTTCTCCAACGATGATCTCAAGTAGTAAAATTTCTGAATGTCGGATAATGATTTATTATCATCAACAAGAGCTTTGAATGCATCTCTGAACTCTAGCCAATTATCATATTTTCCATCAAAAGTTGGCAATTTGATTATTGGAAGTTTAACAGAACAATTTTCTGCATTTCTATCAATATTTCGTGCATGATATGAAAGTTGACTCGAGTGAGAATTTTCTCTATCAATATTAGGTTCATTTTCATGAAGGAAGTCACTACATACTTTCTTTATTTCTGATACAATATCAAAATAAGAATTCTCGAATTGTACTCTCACTTCTTCATCGTCATTCGAAGGAAATTATGATTCTATCTCTGTTTGAACTTCATCAAATTCATCCCAACAACTTACAATTTTCTCTAATCTGATATTAAGTTGTGTGATAATATTTTCATTCAAACTATTACGATCTATACCGTCAAAATAATTTTTCGACAAAACAAAAACTCTTGTAGTCAAAATAAGAAACATTTTGAAGACTTTGTGTCGCCAGTTCGTGTTCTCGTAAACAACAAAAAGTCCCGTCGCCAGGCGGGAAGATCAAAAGGTTTCCGTGTTTAGTCTCAGTTTTTGTAAACAGAGTTCGCTATGTGGAAACGGCTGGCGACAACAGTTCACTATTTTGTTCTGGTAGTGGTTTGTGACTTTGATGGCATGATGAAAACTGTTCCTGTATAGTGGAAACGACAGAAAACATCTTCAAAACAAAACAGGCGACAGACTATTTCCTTGTTTGTATGGTGGAATTCGAGTTTTCGAAACTACAAGATTTTTGTTTCTGTCTTTGAAACTGAGCGATTCCGTTAGGTGTAAATCCGCCTTAACATTTATTTTGCGAATGCCTAGCGCTCTTCTGCAAGAGAGGCTATATAAGTAATTGGAAAAGAACATTTCTTAAAGCCCACCAACGTCAAAACTTAGCACTCAGGAAACTGTCAAACTTAGCACGAAGTGAGGTGCTTGTGAGGTTGCATATAACATTCACGACCCTCTAAAATCTAATCTGATGTTTCATAATCGTTTATAGGATGAAAAGACTATCTTTGCGGGCTTCAGGGCTAAAAAGGTTTAATCAATGGAATGTTCTACTTATAGCAACAGATATCACCAATATGGCGTTCTATCATGCTGAAACTATATTCGGGCACTTTTGTGAAGCTAATAGTTCTCACCTGAAGACGATTGTAGATACACACAATCGAAACGTAGTGACAAACTCGGTTTTCGATACGCATTTTTCATTATTCGGAGGTTGGTACAATCGAACTGTCAAAGGAAAGTCAGAAAGAGTGGTAAATCTCAATTCAGAGTGTGATTTGATTTGAATTGACTAATAAACACAAGAACAACATTGTATTTTCAGTACAGTAAACTGGGTTTTACGCTTGTGCGTCAGATTTTAAATATTTCAATATCATCATTTTAAGACTTATGACACACGTTTTATAAAACACGTTGTCGTACTTGTTCCCTTGGAGCACTCCTCGCTTCGCTCGTCGTACTCTATACTATGTTATCTCTTTATTTTATATTGATGAGGCCTTTTTATAGACCGCAAAAAGTGGCAACGAATGAGTGCTTTCAGTTTCGGTCTAACAAAATTTCAGTTTTTCCAAATATTTTGAAAACGAAAAGAGTTTTCGCAGATTTTTTCCACCAAAATAATGAGCATACAATTTTTCACTTTCTCCTGAATCAACCTTCTTTGTATCTCTCACAGATCTTGAGATCCCAATGATGAAGAAGTCTTTAGGCCAGGCTGATCTGGTCAGATATGAAGATTCCAGCTATACCTAATCCAAAGTTTTTAGGCAGTACTGTTATAGCCAAATACAGTTAGACACATAATTCCTCGTATATTCCATGCACGATTACCGTCCATCAGTGGAATAATGAGTAGTAATGACATAATATTGGGTGTCTTAAATGGAGCGTGAACTTCAGAGCCAATCTATCAGAGAGCCAGCAAAGCGTACTCATACTTCAACCGGCAGATGAGTGAATATTATTTTCATATTTATGCATATCGCAAACAACATAATTCAAACTGAGCAATATATTAACGGCAATCCTTTGTCGCACGCGATATTTCTGTATACCAGCTCGCCTGCTGTGATTTCATGCTAAGCAAGCGTCGACATTTTTGCAAAAAGTGCTTCAACAACTCACCACGTACAAAAGATGACATGTAGAAACATTTTTCGCAATGAATATACAGGGTGTCCCAGATTCGCGGGGCCAAGATGGGAAACTCGGTAACGGTTAGAGATACAGGTTTGGTTGAATTAGAAAAAAGTTGTGTACTTAGATTCGCAACAGTAGGCTGAAACGTTTTTTGGTTATTGAGATATTGAAAACAAAAAGTTTTTTTCGAAACTTCAGGTCCGTATTAAGAAAAAAAGTTGATGGCGGCCCTCGATTGATATGAAACGTGTTATTAATAATCCTATACTATCAATGTATCTGCATGAATAAAAAACAGCTATGAGAAAAAGTGTCTAAATTATTCGCATCTAGTGAAATAGAGTAAATATAAAATAAAATAAACATTTTGAACTTCCCAACCATTTCTTTGCGGCATATTGTTGCACATATAAATAAACAACTTTTTCCTTATTTAACCGATCCTGGTATCTCGAACCTTTACCGAATTACCCATGTTGGCCCGCTGATTTGGGACACCCTGTACCTGATTCCTTCGCTTTTCCATCGAACGATAGAAAATCTCGACATCTCATGTCGGTATAGTAGTTTGACGTACCTGTGGCTTGCATAACAATAGAGTAGAATGAGCTATTATAGTTGATGAAATTCAATTTTTTTTAAGAAACATGAGAGACACAAGTTGAGTAAGTAATATGCGAGGTAATCTACATTAGAGAATGTGAAACAATTTTCAATATTTTAGTAGCTTTTTCAAGAAGGAGTAACGTACTCACAATTATTTTCTTTCACATATCTCATGTTACAAAGTGACATATTTTCACGAAGGTTTCATCATCAGAGCTTCCTATAGTCCACAAATAATTTTTTAACATCAGAAGTAATAACAAAAAACATTCGGGCAGGAATTGTAGGAGACATTGTTGAAACGATTTTTCCCTACGACACGCACTAAATGTAACAATTCCGAAATTATTTTTGATAGAATCTATTAAGAAAAACACTTGTTCCTCACGTGTTTTGTGGTTTCATTCTATAATAAGGCGCAGAAAGTGAATATTCCATAATTGAAGTAAAACGATGTGGATTGCCTCAAAACTGTCAGCCAGATGTCAGATGCGGTAGTAGCACAATAAAACGACCGATCGTGAAGGGATAGTACGGGAAATTATGGAATATATACGAACTGGTCGAATCTTTATAAGAAGGATAGAATTTCTACGAAAGTAAGCGTTGAAAATAATAAATATATTATGCCTCAGACTCAAGTAGTACATTAAGAACGCGCCCATTCGCATGCCGCTTGACGGACGGTCGTGCTCCCCATCATGCCCGCCACCACATATTTCAATTTTTCTTCCTCTAAGACCAATGTCTCATTTTCTCAATTATTTGCGGTGTTGTCAAATTGACTAGATTTGTGTCATCGGACAAAGACCATATTTCGTAAAGCTGACTCGCATAACATTTTCTATTATTTCCTGCAAAATTGATTGTCCAGCTTGGAATTGATGGGGATTAAATTATTTTTTGAAATCGTCTAGTTTTAGTGATTTTTCCGGATTTTATCAGTTGAAACCAATCCTATCGCAAATAAGAACCATTATGTAGGTTACTTCCATTCTGTGAATCTATCTCATAAAATTAGAGTTGACGGGGATTAATCCACAAACCCCAACTAGCCCCGGTCTCCCCTACCTAGTATAAGTTATTTGCATCTTTCAACGAGTGTCTGAAATTGACCCCCATTTTCCTTATCGGCTGCCCAAATCCCTGAAAAAAAACTCTCCCAATCTATCCCAATCAAATAAATTTAAGAACATCTCCAAAACTAAACCAAACCAAATACTGATGGATCCAAGACGGATAAAAGGGCTGGAGTGGGAGTTAAAGGGCCACATTTCAGGCTCTCAAAATCCCTAGGTAACACCTCTACCATCTTTCAAGCAGAAGTACATGCTATAGAGATATGTGCACAGGAGTGCCTCGAAAGGGACACTCGAAGGGCAGAAATCTATATCCTATCAGATAGCCAAGCAGCACTAAAAGCTCTGAAGTCATACACTTGTGAGTCTAAGCTGACTTGGGACTATAAACAATCCCTAAGACAACTGGCCAGCGAACAACCAGGTCACTTTGATGTAGGTGCCAGGTCATAAGGGAGTTGAAGGCAACGAGGAAGCAGACTGCCTTGCAAAAGAAGAGGCAAATACACAATTTCCCGGCCCAGAAGCTTGCTGTGGACTCTCCAAGGCCCACTTGAGAGAAGAGGTTCGACGTTGGGAAGCAGATGAAAAGAAATCTCACTGGAATAAAGTGCCAGGACAAAGACAAGCGAAAAGGCTAGTGATCCTATCGCCAAGGAAAGCTAAGCAGCTTCTCGAGTTGGACAAAAAAGACTTGAAACTGGTAACGGGACTCCTCACTGGACACTGCCCTCTGAGGTATCACCTAAAAAAGATGGGTAAACAGAGAGTGACTGCGAGAACTTCGCTGAAACTGCAGAACATTTGCTTTGCGAATGCCCAGCACTCTTCTGCAAGAGGCTCAAGTTACTGGAAGGGGCCTTCTTAGAGCCCTCCGATGTCAGGAAACTGATAAACTTCGCGAGATGCCACGGAATCCCGGGCCTCGAATAGATTGAGGGTTATGCACAAAAGATCTGATAGGTTGAGGTGCTTGAGAGGCTGCATGGTCTTAACGACCCCCCCCCTACAATCTACAATTTACCTAAATCTTTAACAAATTATTCTGAAAATCAATGGGTAATGGAGACGGATATAGTAAACTTTCAGGGAAGTGTCATTCATTTATCATATTTCAATTTTTGATAGGTACGTACGGAAATTCTGAAATACATCAAGTCAATGACAAATTGAATGTAAATATTATTCTTCGACTACCTATATGAGATCGTCATAAAACACACGTTTCAAGATTAAGAATAGTAATTTACGTAACAAGTCCGGAAAATACTGTTTTTTTGGATGAGTGGACAAAATTCTAGGACGAGCGTAGCGAGTCCTGGAAGTCTGCGAGTCCAAAAAAACTGTTTTCGGGCGTGTTGCGTACACAATTTTTTCGGCAACCGTGTAGAATAACAAATCAAAGAAACACATTTCTTTATTAGAACAAAATTTCGAACATTTCAATTCTTATTTATATTAATATTTATATTAAAATTAGAACAATTGTTAATATTGAATGGATTCAATTTGTTTGAAATGCTGGGTATATTTAAGTGCCTTTTGTTGAAGTCAGAACAAGAAGGTAAAGTTTCCGTTTCACATTGATTGTTTTCATCTGATAATTTTTGAATGTTAGCTAATTTTATGTCAGATAGCTGTCAGTCGTTATTTTGCTGCTATGGTAATGATCAACTGCATTTATCAAAACCATACTACC
Organism: Chrysomela aeneicollis; assembly: GCA_029955515.1. Lineage (NCBI taxonomy): Eukaryota > Metazoa > Arthropoda > Insecta > Coleoptera > Chrysomelidae > Chrysomela > Chrysomela aeneicollis. Next base: position 18,600,874 of record JARUHQ010000010.1, read on the forward strand.
AAGATTTTCATATTTACAATGACAACAACGATGTGATTCTTCCCCGCCTAGTCCGGGAAGTACGTACTTCCCGGACTAGGCCGGAAAAATGCCACTTTCTCAAAAAAAAATCGTCTGGAAAGTACGTACTTTCCGGACGGTTGCCGAAAAAAAAAATTACACACTCGAAAGTATGCATGAATAGAAATAATTTGTTTTATTGGTTGTTACTCTCATCATAAGCCACCTTTTCGGATTCTAAGGAAAATTCTTAACTAATTTGACCTTGATAGAAATTGTCTGGAACTATTTCTACTTCATGTCTGATGATCACTTGAGTTTCCACAAACACGTGACCATCGCCCACGTGGCCGCCACGTCCAACTTTCTCGAGGCGCGAAAAACAAACCCCACATGTAACTTTTTCCCCGGACTGTACGCGCGTCTTCGAGACGTCGACAGGTGGCGCCGCCGCCGCCGATGGCCAAAGCGCGAAGCTCTCGAGACGTCGATGATTTTTTCGCCTTCGGACATCTGGCGCCCGGTAGAGGAGGCCGCGATCGGCCGGCAGCGTCGCGACGCCTCGGTCGAAGGCGTCGGTCGCTGGTTGTATCGGAGCGCTCGATCAGGGTGCTCGTCTGATGAGAATGAGGTTTCCCGCGCTTTTTTTTAATGACATAAGAGAGAGAGAGAGAGAGAGAAAGGAGTGAAGAATATAATTATGTTTAATTTTTAGGGTACGAAAAAATAAAACTCTACACTGCCCAATGTATTTTCTACCCAAATGTTTGCATATTTATTTCTATTATGTGTATAAAGCGATTTGTTTCAGATTCAAGACAACTTTATGCATCTGAGTTTCAATATCCAAGGTGCGAAATTCAAATTATTTAAATACTCCACCTGATCAAAATATAGTGTAGCGAAACACATGTTGTGGTTTGTTACCCTCAATTATTGAAAATCTTGTAGTGTTTAACATTAGTGTAATGGATTTTCATCGAGTATCGGCCAAATCTATTCAAAAGTGCGAAATTTAATCTTTAACATTGCTACTGATACTCAATGATCTATATACGCGAATATTGTGAATAGATCACGGATGCTACTATGCAATCAATATGCCTTATGCAACCAACAATACATTTGTATGGTGTTCTGAACGAATGTCACTCCGCTACATCAGGTGATTCTTCTCCAGGCTTTCGCGTTTCTGCACCCATACCTTCAGTTTCAGCGTTTCAACAAAAAACCGAATCCTTTTTATACAGTTGAGAATAAAAAATAATAAATTATCCTATTTCTTATTTGTGCAAACATCTGTGATACCAAAGAATCTTCTCGTTGGTGATACTGTGATATCAAACTGATGCAAGCAGCAAGCCGCGCATAAAACTGTAGCCGTACTCTTTTGAATGATCTAACCCGCTGTCATCAACATCGAAATAGTTCCAGCAAAGAGTATAGTGTCCAGTTTTAAAGTGAATTCAGAGGTTATGTATCAGACACATTGAAATCATTAGATAAAGAGTTCTCGGTATAATTCAAAACGAGACAGAGATTTCAATAAATAATATGAATTTGATTCGATAACGCTTATATTGACAGTGAGTACCTTCACAATATACCTAATTATTTCTATATCAATTCAGGCGATCGTTGTGATATTCTTCATATTAACACTAGTGCTTTTTTTCTTTCTAATAAACAATACCATGGTGATATGAGCTACTTTCTGAATAGCAAAACAGTGTGATTATTGACGTTTTCATACGTGGTCGTAGGAATAGTTATTTATGTATTAAGGGAATTATGAGGGCCTTAATTACCGATGGCAAAGTTTGCGTCCCGAGGGCCTCTGGCTCTATAATTCCCGTGGTACATAGGTAATTTTATTTTTGACCGATTTTCATAACAATATGTCCATATTTAGAACGCAATAAATGTTTAAATTGATAACCTTTCTGGTATATTTGAATTAGGTAGCGTTGATTGTAGCATTGTTGGTTGTTGCTAGGTTGTCGCTATGTTACATGTTTATAAAAAAGAAGAAAATGTTTCCAGCGGCGGAAGTAATTTTCAGGGAACATTTGAAAATTGTACATTTATTATTTGTAATGACGTGAATAAGGAAAATATGTCTTAGTTTTCATTACATATAAACGTTTATAAGCATTTCTTGTATCATTTTCACCTGTAAAAGGTATGAGGGAGTTTTTGAACCTTAATATCCCAAGGGAGTTATGACCCTCATTATAGATATCGTAACTATGACGATATTAGCTTATAATGTCACTGTCAGAAATAAAATATATTATTATACTTGATATTAAAATCCAATTATTATTAACTCAAATGCAATTTCCAGATGACTTGTCTTCTAACCTCTATCTCATCAGACCCAGATTAATTTTCCAATAAAAAATGAAATCCTTTCTCACCATCGAAATTTTTTGACGGATACGGTATGTTCTGATCTTTATCCTTGTAACCTCAATGGGGTATTAGCGTATAATATAATACCTATCAGTTTTATTTATGTACTCACTATATACACGATTTTCGAGTGGGTTTCTTTGTTATCTCTATAACATTCAAATCACTGACATTATTATCGTGTAATAAATTCATTTCCTCAAACAAATCGTTTCTGATAAAATCGCTCTCGAAAATATAAATAACAACGGCCAATTTTACTTCTCATGAAATCCTAATTGGACATATAATTTCGGATATCAGATATTTTTCTCCATACTCTAGTTGGCACTTACTTGATGATCATCTGTTGTTGTGATATTTTTGGATATATTTCCAAATGATTTTGATTTCTAGATTCTTACAAAATTTCACATCAATCCTAGGGAATTATTTTGTATTTTGTCTGTGTGTTCACCTGTAGAATGTGTCAATGAAGAAATTGAAGCAAATTTTCCTGCACGCGTTGTTGATATGAAGCGCTTTAAATTCACCATTGAAACATGGTTTTCTTAAACCTAGGATTTTCTTTACATTGACAGATCAAGGTTAATTTTGTAATTGTTATCATGAAACCTTCAACTGATAGGATGAATTTTGATGGGCAAAAAATTACTTGAATATCAAGATCGATTTAGATTTGATGCAAAATGAAACCACCTGATGTTAATCCAGTAATATAGGATGTTCCTAGTGTCATATTGTACATATTGCAGAATGCATAAGGTAGGTTTCTCCTTGAAGTATTTTGGGACCTGGAGTCCGAAAAATAGATGTAGGTATGTAAGTACTAATATTCAAGATAAAAGGTATCGACATTTTTATGAAAAATAGATTTTTTATTATTTACTCTGTATAATTTCCGCAGATTTTGATGAAATTTCATAAGAATGAACAATTCTTGATCCATAACTCTTTTGTATCTTGCTCAGTTTTCGAGAATTAATTTTCTGATAAATTCTTGCATTCATCTGATGATGCTCTGAATTTTTTCGAAATTTTGTCAAAATGTTAAGATATTCATTAATTGATTAGCAGTGGGCCTAGCAGCTTACCTTGTGGCGCCCACGACTAATTTTCCCATGCAAAAATTTCAACCAAATCAATTCCCTGTCATCACACGAAATATTTTTCGGATGGCTAGATTTCCAAAAAGATTTTTGGGACCTTTAGTTTGTAGTTATCGTGCCATCGGCTGTAACCAAATTACACTTTCCATTATCCGGCAATAAATTCATTTCCTCGAACAAATCGTCTCCGATACTATCTAACTCAGAAATGTAAATACACACCCAAGCCTCATAAATTCTGATGGCCAAAGTCGTCGGCCGGTTCAATTAAAAGCCCAAACCCACCTAATTGAACGACTAATTACAGGTACTCGCACTCACACACTCGGTAATTGAAGGATGTAGTAGAGCAGAGCTCAACTCCACCATTTACATGGACATTTGTGAGGCGGAACGAATAACGATGATAACTCGACTTGTAAAAACAAAACCCCAATTAGCGGAATTTCCATAAATAAATAATCCCCCGTAATGAACACCTTGGGTGTGCGAAGACCGCATGGTCTGACGCCACCTCGGATCTAGATAAACCGCGATCGGGTGATGCTTCGTTTTCTTTACAGCGCGGGGAACGTCAGTTCCGCCAAAGGAGATCCGGTTATTTGTTTGGTAGGTCCAGGGGTTTCTGAAGTACTAAGCCATTGATTGGTCGTTTCAAAATGTTGACGATACACGATTCCTTAGGCGCCTAGCACACCGGAGCAATACGCAACTAACAACAGGCAACGAGCAATTAGCAATATTATTGCCAGTATGTATTTCACATTAATTTATATGGCAACTCGTACACCGCTGCAACGTGATATCGTTATCGCCTATGTAGAGCAATTTTTGTTGCTAGCAACACGACGTGCGTATTGAAATACAATATATATTGCCTGTAGTTTAGCAATATGTAGGAAGATTTTTCTCGTCAGGTAGAACATCAAATGTTTGTGAGTCTAGTTTTCAAGTTATTTGGACATGTCGGACGAATCAGGATTCAATATCAAATTTGTGGAACTTGTGGAAAAATACTCATGTGGTAGAGATGGTATGGAGTCAGCACATACAATTGCTCCATGATTTTTGAGTACACGCGAAATGATGGATGAATCCATTATCATCTTTTTTTTCTATTTCTTCTTAGCCTATACGGTCACAATGTTGAAACTTCGTCTTCATCAGATGACGATATTTTGAACTAGTGATATTTTATCACTTTGGTATATTGGCAATGCATTGCCTGTTGCTTATTGCCAATTGCTGGTTGCTTATTGCTTATTGTTCTGGTGTGCGAGCTTACTTAGGTGTCCTAGACGATATCTGTGAAGGAATTTTCAACTTCTGACCTCAAAACAGCGAGAAACATAAATGGCTAGCCACGGTTTCAGAATCTATATCGCATTCGATTTCATATCTCCCCCACGGTGGTACAAATTCAAAAATATGTTTTTCCTACGACCACGTATGAAAACGTCAATAATCGCACTGTTTTGTTATTCAGAAAATAGCTCATATCACCATGGTATTGTTTATTTGAAAGAAAAAAAGCACTAGTGTTGATATGAAAAATATCACAACAGTCGCATGAATTGATAGAAATAATTAGGTATATTGTGAAGATACTCACTGTCAATATATAAGCGTTCTCATATTGAAATTTCTGTCTCGTTTCGAATTATACCTAGAATCCTTTATCTATTAATTTCAATGTGTCTCATACATAACCTCTGAATTCACTTTGAAACTGGAACCTATACTCTTTGCTGGAACTATTTCGATGTTGATGACAGCGGGTGAGATCATTCAAAAGAGTACGGCTACAGTTTTATGCGCGGCTTGCTGATTGCATCAGTTTGATATCACAGTATCACCAAAGAGAAGATTCTTTGGTATCACAGATGTTTGCAAGGAGTCAAGGACGCACTAACTAGTACGCGCTTGCACACTACATACTTCTATGGTTCTGTCTTCCTGGTTGCGTGATTACTGGCGCTAGCAGGTGTATGGTGTCAAGTTTGTTTATGTACGCTGGTGTCAATATCAATAAAATTTGTCAAAACTAAACTAATTCAATCAATCAGTAATTCACATAATGAGGAATTGTCGGAGAAGTATTCAAATATCATCTTGAATATGGAAATAAACAGTACTTGATATTGAATCAAAACTACCTGATATTCTAGAGACCGCTCAAGTTACATTTTTGACAAGACCTATCGCGAAATGAAAGTTTTGGGAGTCGTAGGAAAAATAGTGTACAAAACTCGTTGGAAAGTTCATTTCCTTCACTCGTTACGTTTCCGCACTCACCGCTACGCGGCTCGTGCTAAACGACTACTCGTGTGAAATATGTCACTTTCCTCACTTGTTTTGTAATATACTATTGTTCGATTCCTTAGGTGTCCTTGAAGACATCTGTTAAGCAAATCTCCCCGAAGGTGGTACAAATCAAAAACATTGTTTTTTCGATTCCTCAGGTGTCACTTTTCAGCTGTTTCGTCGCTATTTCATTAATTCCATGAAATATAATGACACCGTGGCGCCCTCGTGTTTCTTCGTCTTCTCATTGTCTCAGGCGGAAGCCACTAATGGCGGCGTTTTTTCATAATTCCGCGCTGCGTAATTTCGTTCTGACGTCGAGCGCACTTCGTTTAATTAATTAACACTTGTTGGCGTAATTGCGACCACAATTTACATTCGTTGGGAATTCTCTTTGGAGTCGAGCCCAGATTGGCGGCCTCATTAATTTTTCAGAGAAGGAGGAAGGGCGAGCTTTATTATTGCATGGTGGCAATTTGAGAGAGGAGTTTTGTTTTGTCGCCAGAGGGCCTCAGTTAAGCGTCTTGTTTTTTATAAATTGGGGATATTCTTCGAAAACACAATCAAACTTGAACCTTGAAGAAATGCAAATACATCGATTGACACATGAGATACAATTTATCAACTGGAACACCATGAACTGAATAGAAATAAGTATAGGAACGAGTAGGAAGCTCATTGTCTCATGTCTAATTTTTGGCATTCATTTGAAATTTCTTGACACTGACTTCACTGTATTTTGATTAACTGTCGGGAATATACCTTTCGGTTATTGCTCTAGCTATTAGGGTCAAATTCATATTAGACCTCATTATTTAGATATTTCCATAGTATACAAATCTAGGAAGGTTAGAGATCGGGAGATTTTTGCCTTAATTCGAAGTCATTCTCTCGGCAGAGAGGTCTGTTGAAAATCTGACAACTATATTGATAATAGAAACATAATAATAATGACACCAATGCAATTGAAATTTTTGTTGAAACTATATATATATATAATATCTATATTATGGTTTCGAAAAACCTGGAAATATATGTCATCAGTTCAGTTCAATACCAACAGGCAATGATTCAGTGGGTATATTATTATAGAAACCTAGTAATTCACCTTCAATTATAAGTTTCAGTACCACATCACTTCATTTTGTAATACATAATTCAGAATACTTTTGTTTTTCAAACTTTGCTCAAACTTTTAATTTCATGCTTTCAGCATCAATTATTGAAAGTGGTGGTTTGAGCAATCATATTTTCACATCCTATCGAATCTTCTCACGATTGATATAGTTTGTTTGTCGTGTAATGGTGCAGAATTGATTTCAAAATGGCGTTTTTCACAATTCCTACCTTATCAACTCTAATCTGCACTGAATACATCAAATAATCTGAAGAGGAGAGTGAGTGTGTGTTATACTTTCTTATTGTCAATTCACTAATATGAACAACAAGTTACACACCTTACCCATTGTTAATTAGGTATTACAAGTTATAGTTTCAGAATTTCGATTCACCAATATGAATCACATTCAATATGCTCTGAATGAAATTTCATTTTTTTTATGTACTATAGTTTATACTCTCTGAAAAACAATACATTGTTAATGCTGGTGGTAATTCAATCCATCATTCTTGACTAACTTTATTTCACTAAAGTTGGTATAGAAATATACATCTGTCAGATAATTGACGAGCACTTTTCCTCTAATTTTCTTGTTGACCCCAGGCCACCCCAAAAACGTTTCACTTTAAAACAGCGACATCCATCAGCGGTGGAGGAAGCCCACAGCCATCCCACCGCTTCCTCCCGGATCTTCCCTTCACTCCCGGAATGGAAAAAACGGGGTCCGGGAGGCGTGGGCATTCCTGGATTTCGAGTCGCGACAATGCGCGATCGCATGCAAATCGATGCTTCGAGAATCGAAAAAATCCGTCGCGAACGACCTTTTTCCCCACATCGCGACGATTGTCTCCAAAGACCAAACTCCAGCAGCATCCACCCCAACGAGATACGGAATACTCGGATATTGATTCCGGATCGAAGAGTGGAGGTGACATTCCTAACAGAGGCATTCCCACGCTGTGAGTCAGCCTCATCCCACACCCTCATACCTGCATCTAGCTAGGCTACCTGCATTGGTAGTAAAACAAAATCAACGTGTTCGCAAATTCACCAAAAGAAAAACATCTAAGATTGGCAACGAGCAGAAACAACTACAATTCTGTTGAGTTAAAGCGATGCCTGTCCCTATGAAAGCACGACCAGTGTATATAACAGCTAGGAGACAGCGTCCAAGAGCAACATGGAACAGCGACACCATGCGGCGAAATGGAGAAACACTACTCGAAACTAGGCTCCTACATTATGAGACTTGGGACTAAGCAATTCAATATCAAAATGGAAGAGCAAGAACCGGAATAAGTTGAACAAAATGAGATAAAACTCAATGTCCTTACAAATTCTCAAAAAAAATAATCTGTGATGTTGTCAGGTTGACTATCGGTCGTTCAATAGCTGAATGAATTTGGGATCTGTCACTAACAGGGAAATGATCTCCTAATTGAAGGTAGCTGACAATTTTTATCAGAAAACTGTTGGATCCGTTAAAAATAAACCGCAATGAATAATGTACAAGTCGAGTGTCGATTATGATTCAATCTAAATGAAAGATTTCCAATGAAAAATAATCTTTCCAAGCCTTGGTAATCTGTACCGAATCATTACAAACCGAAATTCAGTTCATGAATCTAAATAAAAAAGCAGAAATCTTCAAGACAGTTTTTAACGGATTTCGACCATATTCACTCCCAGGAAGCATGACAGCTCTCGTTTTTGTATGTTTATCGATGATGCTAATGCCATTATCCAAGTTTATTTCCTAAGTATTTGTCTTTCTACTGTACGACTGCACTTGAGTGTTATCAGGCCAAATATGTTTCTTTTTATCAGTTTCATTTCATTCCAAGTGATTTGATTTACCAAGATCACTGCCTCATCTGCATAAAATATGTATTTGATTTTTTCACCATAGTCGAGTTATTTGTTGTTATAAGCATATCAAGAAGAATATGGGTCCAATGTATCGGTTTTTGTTTATCTATAGTACTTCTAAGTGATGAGCATTCCACTTCTGATGTTTTTTCGTTCAAATCAAAAGTGCTAAATATAAATGATCTGATCAGATTATAGTAGGAGCGGAATTGATATGCATTTGTCGTCCGAAAAATATCTCTAGCATTTGTTTAGTTAACATTATCATGAATAAGTACCTAACTCTTGTTTGGTCTAGATTAAAGATGAGTGTTGAATTGATAAATACCTATAATGTAAATAATAATTTATCAGTATGTGAAGCAGAATATTCTATTGGAAGAAAGACCGATGAATTATTAATATGTTCAGTAATTCAACGATTTTTTTCAACGCAGGACTGTGAAAATAAAGAATTCCTGTCAAGATGGTCTTTCTTTCATATAGTTTCGAACAAAAATATTCGTGTAATTAGGAATTTTCTACGTAGACATAATTGAGGGCAAAAGAGCAAGAATCGATTAATCGATAGCATATGATTAATTCCTTTCAACTTCAGAAATAAGTCGAACAGAATGAAATGCTTGAAGATAAATTACCCATGAAAAAACAGAGGCATTATCTTTACATTAATCTATGCTTTTAACACGTAATTTGTAAGTCGTAACAACTATACAAGCTCATTCAGCATTAAACGATGTACATTAGAGCTTTCAGTTTGAAGCAGTAAAGCAGTGTCTTACACGTTGTTCAAAACAAAATTACTCAAGTGCAATTAACGTTTTCAACATCACCCTCATTTAGAGTTTACTGAAGATGTTATCTGGTCGAGAATATATTCTATAATATAACGCTTACTTCAGGAAATTTATTGAAATGATAATATTTATCTCAAGATGATTGGAAGATCAATAATGACATAGTCAAACTCACCACTCACTGATTGGTAGACTCAATTGATTATTGGACTCACCTGGAACAAAAAGCAACAAATTAACATTTGGTAGATTGAACAAGAAGTGATAATGAAAACAAACAAAACTTCAACGCACTTTCCTTGGGTATAAGTGAAAAATATGGAAGAGAATGTCTCTTTTTCTGATGAAACGACTATCTACTAGATAATAGTTATTTATGTATTAAGGGAATTATGAGGGCCTTAATTACCGATGGCAAAGTTTGCGTCCCGAGGGCCTCTGGCCCGAGGGACAGCAATTGCCAGAGGTTATTAAGGCTCTATAATTCCCGTGGTACATAGATAATTTTATTTTTGACCGATTTTCATAACAATATGTCCATATTTAGAACGCAATAAATGTTTAAATTCATAACCTTTCTGGTATATTTGAATTAGGTAGCGTTGATTGTAGCATTGTTGGTTGTTGCTAGGTTGTCGCTATGTTACATGTTTATAAGCAAACTTTCTTTATCAATCAATGTTTTTCCGTTAAAAACGTGTTTACTTTTTACCACAAATCGACGATCTTTTTCTGATGTAATGGAGGATGTTATAAAAAAAAGCGGAAAAAGCAAGAAAATCATTACTTCCATCGAAAAGTGAAACCCTATATCAAAAAGAATACAACTTATATCTGAAGTGGCTGACACAGAGAAATGTTATGTCAAAAGATGCCAACGAAACTGTCTTTCTGGCATATTTTCAAGAACTGGTAAAGTATTTTCAGTATTTTCTGGTAGATTTGGTAATAATTGTATTTATTCGTTGCAGTCAGAAACGTTTAGCCCAAATTCGTTATGGACTAAATGGTCAATGCTCAAATCGATGGTGACCATATATGAGAAAAGAGATATTACCAAGTTCAACGAACTAGAGGCTTTTTTGAAACGGAAAAGTAAGGGGTATAAGCCGAAAAAGTCTGCTGTCTTATCTCCTAAAGATGTCATCAAATTTCTAAAGGACGCCCCTAATGAAATTCATTTATTGCATAAGGTAATTTTTTCTCATAATTTTCTTTTTCGTTTGTTTATTTCGTTTTATTTGTTATAGGTTGTTCTAATTATGGGTTATTTTGGAGGATGCAGAACTCAGGAACTTCTAAATATGAGTATAGCAGATATAGAGGACCGGGATACTGTTATGGTAGTGAACGTACCGGAAAGTAAAACTGGTGTATCGAAGAAATTTACAGTTGTGGATGAAAAAGAGTCCTTTACTTTGCCTTTATTGAGACTATATGTCCTTGCGTCCTGAAGGTACAAAACGATTTTTTTTGAGCTTCCGACAAAATAAATGTACAACTCAGCTAATTGGAAAGAATATGTTTGGCAAAATTCCCAGCAAAATCGCAATGTATTTAGGATTGCCAAACCCACTAACCTATACGGGACATTGCCTTCGTCGCACTTCTGCTACTGCCCTAGCCAATGCAGGAGCAACTATGACAAACTTAAAAAGACACGGAGGTTGGAGAAGTTCCACGGTGGCAGAGGGGTATCTGGAGGACAGTATTGAATTGAGAAATAAAACGGCGCGTATGCTGTCTACTTTGCCATCAGAAGAGGCAGGCACCTCGACTGTAGTGAACAGCAACAGCACCACCCATAAAAAAGAAGAAATTGTTTCCAGCGGCGGAAGTAATTTTCAGGGAACATTTGAAAATTGTACATTTATTATTTGTAATGACGTGAATAAGGAAAATATGTCTTAGTTTTCATTACATATAAACGTTTATAAGCATTTCTTGTATCATTTTCACCTGTGAAAGGTAAGAGGGAGTTTTTGAACCTTAATATCCCAAGGGAGTTATGAACCTCATTATAGATATCGTAACTATGACGATATAAGCTTATAATGTCACTGACAGAAATAAAATCATTTTCAACCCCTGAACAAACATATAACAATCCATATTTCACTCTGTTTGTAATTGTTGCAGTATTTTTCGAATGATTTCCATATAATATCTTCAGCATGGTTGACACCTCTCAAGTTGACACATTTTTCACTTGTAGGTATATTCGTCATGGTGAGCCATGCATTATTTTGTGAAATGAGAATAGTGTCACATGCGTCCAAAATTGCCTCTTTTGGAATTCATTTCTATAACATACTCACATGACAAACATCACAAGGATATATTAATGAAGCCTTTGTGAACCACTAATGATAATGGAGTCTAATTTAACCCAGTCGCCTGACCTAACCACTTTTGTTATTTTTCTACTTTTCTATTCGGCTAATTGCGTTGAATTTTTAATGGCGAATAAAACGACATCTGGAAAATCTTGAAATTATGCACAATTTTCCAATTACATTTTTCGTACAGGACCGGACTGAACACTAGACAAGCACCAAAGTAGCAGTATCCTGGTAAGTATTTGATATCTCAGAAATTTTTCGTTCAAGAAACAATAATTTTTATTCATCATCGAGGTACAATTCCATAAGTACGCCATTCTTATTTTCCAACCTGAAACTGCTAGATCCACTACAACAAATCTCTTTCTTCTCACTACACCGTGATAAAAAAATTACACTAGCTCACACCGTTTGGTGTCCCCTGAGGATTGTTTTAGTGTCAGTAAACACCGGCATATTATATTCTGTAGATGTTATGTGACCTTTCCCATGGGTGTTCTCAATAATCAAACCCAGTTGTCAGTAACACTAGTGTTAGTGCTGAATTTGGCAAAATGAATACTTTGTGGTGTTCTTTATGCATTTCCGAAAGTGCAATTTGACACCGCAGTGGTGTCATGCAAATTCTGTGATTTTCTTGATGATGAATCCTACCTCGATGAAATTCTCTTCGGTGCGTTTAAACACTGAGCAGGTACATGCGAATACTTTTCTGGTGTGAAGGAACACCATATCATGAGTGTGTTCATGCGAATCATTGCTTTTCTTCACCACCTCCGATGTTTTTTACTAAGTTGGTTTACTTATTGAAATATAATTCATATGATGATAAACTAGACTCAGAAGATTCTATAGGGTCAATTCGGTTTATGAAGAACTGTTTCGGTTCATTTATTCTGATCAGTGGCACTAGGGCCTAGGCGAATTGATACTGATCTATATCAAAATCATCTAATATATCTAGCCCAATATTGAAATCAGGTACGGTAGGAAGGACGTCAGTGCCACCTATTGACAAAAGTTCTAAGGTTCTAAGATCGAACAGATGAGCGCATGAAATTCATTTTATTAATTTATATTGAATCTGGTGTTTTCAGGATGCAATATTAACGAATGATTATTGCCACTAAATTAGATGATTTATACACCGACTCGATTCCATTGTGATATGACACGGTGTAACTTGGTGGTAATTTTATATAATAGGTGTTTGTTATGCATTGTTATGCAAACACCACTCCTTTTCAACCATTTGGTGTTTCTTATGATTTAATGTTTCAGAATCGTTTTACTTCACCAAATTCGTGTCATTTTTCACTACTAAGATCGGAATCAACACCACTCAATACTCAATTGTAAAATGTACAATAAAAAGGACACAACTTTGATATTCAGGTGTTGTATTCGTCGGAGTTTGCTCTGAAATCCATTTGATTGAAATTACATCCAAGTTTTTGTTACTGTGCACTTGCTCGATTCTTCAACTTTAATTTACCGATCACAGTGTTTACCTCAGTGGACTTGAATTTACATCTTGTGGAGCCACTCAAGGATCAGTTTTGGGACTATTTATCTCATCATATAATATATCGGTTCGGAGTATAACCAAAGAGTATAACCTACATTAAGCAGATGATCTGAAGATATCCACTAGGATCATGACCGCCTTTGTCTTCAAAAATATTCTTGCGATTTACTCAGTTTTATGCCTATATATAGTTGTGTTAAATTTCCGCATTTCTTTCTGATGACTGGGCCAAAGTCTAATTCCTCCCCTGTAAAACATAATTTCTAGTCAGAATGAAAGTTATTGACAGTCGACTTCGATTATTTTGTTGTTTCGTCTAACGGTAATTTTTCAAACGTTGTGTATTATTAAAAAGCTAGAAAAGAGTAGAGCTCTGATTACGGTGTTATTAACGATTTAAATGGCTGGCGATTAGGCTTCCTTTCTGAAATGTCATAAAGTATTTAATGTGTTCGAACGGCAACGATATACTGATCGATACCTGCTCAACTGGATTGGAATATTAAAAATGTCTGTACACAGTGAAAAATGACGCTTACATTAGTTTCCACACTTCCAGCTCAATCATATTTTAGATTTGTAAAAATATCTATGGCAATCTGATGCCTTGCTAATGAAGGGTCAAACACAAAATCTCCCGGCTCAAAAACCTTCTGTGGACTCTCCAAAGCCCACTAGAAAGAAGAGTTTCGACGCTGGGAGACTGATGAAATGAAACTGGAATGACAGTGCCAGGGGCCAGGGCAAAGACAAGCATTAAAGTTAGGGGAGCCTATCGCCAAGAAAAACTAAACAGCAACAGTTGGCAAGAAAGATCTCAACGTCACTGGACTCTGCAGCGTTCTTCTGCAAGAGGCTAAAGTTCTTGGTAGGGAAAAATGTACCAAACCCAGACTGTTGCTATTTTTTAATGTTGGTTGACTATGCACTCCTAATTCAAATCATATTGTATTTTGAAAGTTTTCCGTTTATCACCCATCTTTATAACACAACCAATGTGTATAATCATCAATCATGTCATTTTCTTCTCTTTGTTCTCTTTGGGCATTTGTTCCACTGATGGTTGAGTGGAAAAGATTCAAGTCAGACTTCATTATTCTTGAAGAAGGACGTGATTTTCTTCCTATTTGATCGTTCAGAATGTTTGTCTATACAGTTATCCATTTTATTGAATGAAATCTATTGAAAATAGGAAATCCTAATACACGAAAAAAAAATTTGTAGGTACAAAAAAAAAATTCTGAACAAAAACATATAAACTAAGCACACAATTACGATACAGGATATACATCAAAATGACCAATCATTAGGTGAGGATCATTAATAATTTATATATACACAACTTACCATGAATAAAACTTAAATAAATACCGTCAGTTGTATGTCTGAACAAAATTGGAGGTTTATCTTCTAATATGAACAACTAGATTTCTTTTGAACTCTACAACAGTTTTAGAATCTTTAATGATTTCATGTAGTTCATTATATTCCTTCAAGCCCTTATAAAATAGGGACTTCATTGTATTACATATATTGACACGTGATATATAAAAATTGTCTTTATTTCTCGTATGATAACCATGGATTTGACTACTGTATTTGAGAAATATAGATCATAGAGATATAAATCATAGCATTTAAGTAAAATCTGTCAGAAACTGGTAGCCACTGTAATGTGTCAAGCATAAGGGAGATGTTAGTGTATCTGTTACATTTTAATATTATTCTCATTCCCCTGTTTTGAAGCTTTTGAAGTGCATTTATTTTGTTTACAGCAAAGGTATACAATAAGCTCGCACAGTAGTCGAAATGTGGTTGTATGATTGTATTAAATACAGTAATTTTAGAAAAATACGAGATATTTTGCGAAATTCTACTGAAGATGAATAATTTTTTACATATTTTTTTATAAATGTATGAGAAATGAGAGTCAAATGGCAGAATGTTGTCAATCATAAATCCGAGATACTTGAATTCTTTCACAAATTCTATTGTCTCATTGTCTATGGTAAGAGTACAGTTGTTGATATTGATGTTAGAATATCTGTAGGATGTTGTCAGAATCATTGCTTTAGTTTTGCTAGTGTTCAGCTTGAGCCTGTTGTTATTTGGGTATGTACTAACTAGTGCCAATGATTCATTCATTTTGTTTACAGCATGATTTAGGTTGTTACTCGATACTGAAAGAAGTGTATCATCAGCAAATAGGTTTATAAAGGTACACTCATGATGAAAATTGATATTGTTAATATATGAAAAAAAGGAGTGGTCCCAAAACACTTCCTTGTGGAACACCAACATTATTTATAATTGGTTCTGAAAACGTATTGCCTATCTCTGTTATTTGGTTTCTATCAGATAAATAGTTTTGAAGCCACTTTAGTACTGTTCCAACAATACCATAACTCTCAAGTTTCTTCAACAATATTGAACGATCAATAGTCTCAAAAGCACGTTTAAGATCTAGAAATACTGAAATAACATATTCTCCTCTATCTATGGCTTGTTTCCAATTGGTAATAGTTAATTGCAATGCAGATTCACAAGAGTGGTTGTTGGCTCTGAATCCCGATTGATTCAACATAAGTATGTAGTTTTTATTAAAATATTCCCGAAAGTTGTTTATAAACAACAACTTCAAGAATTTTTTCTACACAAGGTAGAGTATTTGTTGGTCTAAATTCCCATGATTTTGTTGAACCCATCACTTTCTGAATAGGCACTTCAATGCTAGTTTTTAATTTCTCTGGAAAAACTCCATAATAAAGTGAAGTATCAATAAAATGTAGAAATACATGACCAATCACTTGAAAAGATGATTTTATTACTTTTGTGTCCATCAACTCATTTCCTGACTGATTTTTTATTTCATTTATTATAATCCTCAGCTCAGAGAGTTCAAGTTGTTTAAATTCGCTAATAGTACAGTCATATTCATATGTATTAATATCAACAGAAACTGTAGGCAATAAATCCAATCCATTTGTTGGCTCCCCAGAACTGATGAAGTTTTTAGGAAAAAACCTAACAGTTCCCACCGGAGTTTCAAAGTGTACTCGTCTTGTTATCGACAATTCCAGTGGTGTAATTGCCAGTCTTAGCACCATCCGACTAATCAAGCTCGAATCAAGGGTGAGTAGAGTGTTTCGAGAGAGGTCTCATTGCGAAATTAATGGAGACATTGTTTGAGGCGAGGAATTGAAAGCTTTACATGCAAATTAACCTCTTAACATGCAAACTGGAAAATTACCAGCATCCCCGGTTCTCCTGTCACGCCCCCTAATAGGGAGATTTGCAGAGAGAACGCTCCAATGGAATTGAAACATCCTGTTTTTATGCGTTTTTCAGGTTTAATGAGAAAGTTTTAATTTTTCAGGAAAATTCGTTTCCACAGTCAACCTTCGAGGAAACATGAGGAGTCATTTTATGAAATATTAAATTGGATATGAAAAATTGAATGGGTTCATTATGGTATAAACGCATAAACTTGCATTTATTCATTACTTATTTGCTATTGGTTACATTTCAACTTCATTCAACGTATCTGTACTGATGGGTTTGCCAATGAAATTCACTGATGATTGCATTCAATGAGTTTACCCATTACTAATTGGAAATTGGTTTCTCTTCATTATTTCTCATTTCATTCGAATATTTGTTGTCACTGAAAATATACAGTGTCACACATACGCGACATATGGTTTTTTTTTTATTAATGGTTGTAAAGAAAATTTGACTTCGCAGTTAGTTTGTGCTCGAAAAATTAGTAAAAAACAGAATTTTTCTTTTTTTCATGTGCTACTCTAAACCTGTAAAATTTGACATTTTTTTCGAAAATCCTCAAAAAATCTGTTTTTGTTTTGGAAATTTCGAAAAATGCCAAGGAAAAAAGTTGCTCAGTTTCCAATTTTATACATTTTTTCCAAATTTGGACTCTCTACTGTCACTTCGACTTTTTTCCATTTTTTTTTAATTTTTCGAATCATCCGCTCTATCGATTCGAACAAAACATGATTAAAATTTCATAATTTCGATGAATATGAGACTTCAATATCATATCTTGCCCAGGAAATACCTACATTGTCCTGTTACCAGAAAATAAAAAAATGCATCTCCATCAGAAATTCGTCTTTGTTGTTGCAAAGTTCTTCTAGTTTTTTCATTTCATTGTTAAACTGATATGGATTTTCAATGTACGGACGTTAATATGTCAGTTAATATATCGTATTTCTTTTTTTAATAGATTTTCATCCAGTTTGATTATTTTTCTGACCAATAATTCAGTTACAAACAAACCCAAAATATCATACTTTTCTGTAAACTAAACAATGACCTACAGTTTTATAACAATTCAAAAGACTTTCGTTCTAGCGATTTGTACTAGACATGATATAAAATTTCGTGATTTTAAACAATACAAGACTAACGCAACATCTCGGGATGAAAATAGTAGGTACTGATCAAATCGAAATAAAATTTTCACTTAGTAGTAGTCGTAGTAGTAGTGACAGTAGAGAGTCAAAATTTGGAACAATTGGAAACTGAGCACTTTTTCTCTGTCATTTTTCGAAATTTCCAATAAAAATGAGGATTATGACAGTATTTTTTATCGCGAATGCAACGACTAATGGCAGCATTTTTTTCCATGTTTTCCTAAGAAAACGCTTTTCAATAATTTTTCAACATAATCTAAAATTTTACTAAACGGTATATTCTAAACGTCCAGTTTTCCACATGCACGCTTGGTCTGGATCTAATCGAATGTTGCCAACAGTATGCCATCAATTAATATCCATTGGGCCATTGAATCACCAGCTATATTTTTTTCGATGGTTTCTTGCCTGAAACGTTGATCTCAGACAGTAATGACATCAGATTAATGATGACGCAATGCAGACTTGTGTTTTTTTTCGAAATAACCCATTGTCTCTACAACAAGTGGACAACATATATCCAAATCGGTTGTGCAGAAAATTTCTCCATAACCAGAAATCTTGGACATTTGTTGCCAATGAAACCGCTGTTGTTCTTCGATTCTGATGATCAATTATACAAGAGTTCATTCTGTAGATGCCTCGCCTGATGCTCAGTTTATTTGCTAGAATGCTAGAAGGCACGAAATAATATAGAGGTGAACACAGTGGGCAGTAATTATTTATAATGTCAACACTGTCTTTTGCACTACAAATCATTACTTAGAATGTTATCATGTAGGTACATGGTTATTATCACTCATAATGCTGACATTAATGAGTTTTACTACATGCTTTTAGCTATTATGCAATTACTATTTGCCTAATTGAATTATCACAATCTAATTTGTTTATAATGTTTCAGAGGAGTATTTCTAATTATGAAAATGAAATGATGAACATATGCATATATATTAAATATGCCGTATTATTTTATTCAAAGAACTTGGATTGAATCCAGCAAGGCTTGTTGTTGTTTTCTGTTGGAAAAATAAAACTAATGGATTTGGATAGAAATTCAAATTGTTATCAGAATAATGATTATGAAACGATGGGGTAACCATATTCATATCATGTATAATAAATTTATTACAGAATATAGAAGGAAATATGAGATTTTTCTATCAGGAATAAAAAAGTTGATGTGGATTTCACAATAACAAAGCGATTACTGTGTCTAAATCACCAATTTGGTAGGTACATTGTATTTCATTTGTTATATATTTCGTCTTGTTCATGTAGATTCTTGAAATAATAGATAAATCCATAAATTCTGGAATATCACATTATATAAAGTTTGTCATCGTATTTACAATTACTGGAGAGTGCAGTTTTGTGTATAAAGAAGACGAAGAGTAAGGCTTGTCAATCTTGATCAAACTTCCTATCGACTTTGATGAGAAGTGTCAAAATTCAAACCATTTTTGTCACAAAATTTCCAATTGTGCACGTGTTCTACTTTTTAATGAAATCTGAAATATCATAGGCAGGTTTGAAGCACACAAACCTTGTACGACTTTTTTATGCATTCAACTGTACATGAACAGATCATACTAAATTTCTTTTTGAATTATCGTTATTATCTCGCTATATTAAGACCCCCATCTGTTTCATTAACAAACCCATTACACCCTTTTTTTCTCAAAAGAAGATAATGAACACTGATATATTCAGAGGGTGAAACAAGAATAAAAAACAAAAAGAAAACTTACCCCTTCCCAACTGCCAAACAAGAAATTTAGCTTCGTTCCTAATGAAATGAAAAATGGGGTGCCTGTCAAATGATGAAGAGAAAAGTGTGATTTTTCAGATGAATTATATTATATTACAAAGAATGTTACTTCAGGTGTGAGTAAAATAATTGGTATAGGGAAGATGAAAGATTGAGACACTACCGACAAAAAAATAATGGTATGGAAAAACATAAAATGAAAATTTCAACTATTCCAACCACAGTATATGTAAAGTATATTTTCGGCAACCGTCCGGAAAGTACGTACTTTCCAGACGATTTTTTTTGTTGAGGAAGTGGCATTTTTCCGTCCTAGTCCGGGAAGTACGTACTTCCCGGACTAGGCCGGGAAGAATCACATCGTTGTTGTCATTGTAAATATGAAAATCTTGGTAGTATGGTTTTGATAAATGCAGTTGATCATTACCATAGCAGCAAAATAACGACTGACAGCTATCTGACATAAAATTAGCTAACATTTCAATTTTTGAAAGAAATGTGTTTCTTTGATTTGTTATTCTACACGGTTGCCGAAAAAATTGTGTACGCAACACGCCCGAAAACAGTTTTTTTGGACTCGCAGACTTCCAGGACTCGGTACGCTCGTCCTAGAATTTTGTCCACTCATCCAAAAAAACAGTATTTTCCGGACTTGTTACGTAAATTACTATTTCATATATCCCTTGGAAAAAAACCTCTTCAGTTCTAGATTTCTACCCATTGTTAACCAGATGAACCATTATTCAAGAAAATTACAGCGTTCTATTCATGTAGGCTATCAACAAGTTCAGTTTCCTTTTTAGATATCATCAACTGATAACTGATAATAAATATTTATTGCTCGCAATGCAACTTTCAGCGATTGACACATGAAAATAGTTGAATTGTTTATGGTGTATTATTCTAATTTTAATAATTTAGATCATTTCCTACAATGCAATTAATTTGTGCATATGGATAGGGGAGAGGTGTGAGTATCTTCAAAGGGTATTTCAATAAAATAAATGAATTTCACAGCAGTGTTATTGTAGCCAAACCTCGTAGGTATACATCAGAAAGCAAGAAATTAATTTTGGTAGTTTCAGGATCATCTCAAAGTGGAGTGATTAGATTACAAAGCATTCACGAAGTCATCTTCACAATATTTATTTGGCACAAACGGCTAAAGGAGGAAACATGTTTCGGATGTAAATACATCCATCATCAGCCCAAATTTGCAATTGCTACGAGAGAAAACCTATACAATATAACTTAAGTACATGAAAAATAGTATGTAATTCTCATCTTCAAGTAACTTATACCATTTTCCATGTACAATTAAGTTATATTGTATGTTTTCTCTCGTAGCAATTGCAAATTTGGGCTGATGATGGATGTATTTACATCCGAAACATGCTCCCCCCTTTAGCCGTTTGTGCCAAATAAATATTGTGGAGATGACTTCGTGAATTTTTTCCTGCTTTGTAATTTTGGTAGTATTGAAAATGCCCACTTCATAATTTTACTCGAATTTGTGAATTAAATTCTTCGAATCAACAAGTGGCTGGAGCATCAGCAAACCCAAATTGAAATCCCCCCCCGTTGACATATTCTAAAATACATCCGAAGGCATGCAGCAACAGGTCGTTGTTAATTGATAGCTGGCATCCCCTTAATTACCCCTTTCGCTGGTCCATTATGCAAACTGATGCTCCACCGCCGCCAAATATATAATTACTTAAAACTTCTAATTGACGTTTATTAGGCGAAGGGGTGTTGATGAAAGATTGTGGCGCTTTTTTCGTGCTCGGAGTGTATTTTCTTAAGATTTTAAACCGCGGCTGATTAATCGAAAGGGGTGGAACGAAACGTTGATGTCGGTTTAATTGTCGACTCAGATTGACTTCTTTTCTGATGGGGGGGAGGAAATACGTCTCCATTCGGTATTATCGCGGGTTTATTTGGCTTCGTGATTTGATGAAAGGGTTGAGCCGTCTTCTTTGGAATAATAAAAGGCGTTGAATGTATTAGGAAGATAATTTTTTATCCGGTTGGCGAGGTGTCTTTTGTTTTCCCCCCTATAACGGCAGGGTTAGAGATTACGGCTTGATGGGACAGTTGACATCTGCCTATGGTGTTTCGTTTATTATAATTGACTTTCATATACTTAAGAAGCTAGCAAAGCCACACACGAATTTCGACTCGGGATAGATCACATAATTTTAGGCACATTTTAGGCTATTTTATTACCCTATTCCCATTTTTTTTGCTCTTCTCTTTGATAGAAAAACTTGTAGCTTTGCTAGCTTAGGCCGAACTCAGCAGAGCCATTTTTGAAAATCCACTTTTTTTTGCGACCCAATATAACGATATTCAAGTACTAATTTCAGGCTAATTAATTACCCTAATTAAATTTTTTTTGCTCCACGCATTACGGAAAAAAAAACAAGATTTTTCGATTTTCGCCAAGTCGTTGATGCAATCATTTCAAATTATAATTTTTTGACGATTTAACTTGTCAAACCGATGATACCCATCGCTGGATCATGTTGGAATGTTTTATCGACGTTTTTAAAAAAAAACCTGTGGCTTTGCTGGCTTCGGGCGAACTCAGCAGAGCAATTTTTTCAAAAACATTATTTTTTTGTCATTTGAAATTTGGATATTTCAAGACTAATTTTAGGCTAATTAATTACCCTAATTTGATTTTTTTTGCTTCACGACTTGGCGAAAATCGAAAAATCTTGTTTTTTTCTGTAATGAGTGGAGCAAAAAAAATCAAATTGGGGTTATTAATTAGCCTAAAATTAGTCTTGAAATATCCAAATTTCAAATGACAGAAAAATAATGTTTTTGAAAAAATTGCTCTGCTGAGTTCGCCCGAAGCCAGCAAAGCCACAGGTTTTTTTAAAAAAAAACGTCGATAAAACATTCCAACATGGACATTTTATTGATATAGCGATGAGTATCATCGGTTTGACAAGTTGAGTCGTCAAAAAATTATAATTTGAAATGATTGCATCAACGACTTGGCGAAAATCGAAAAATCTTGTTTTTTTCTGTAATGCGTGGAGCAAAAAAAATCAAATTAGGGTAATTAATTAGCCAAAAATTAGTCTTGAAATATCCAAATATCAAATGACAGAAAAATAATGTTTTTGAAAAAATTGCTCTGCTGAGTTCGCCCGAAGCCAGCAAAGCCACAGGTTTTTTTAAAAAAAAACGTCGATAAAACATTCCAACATGGACATTTTATTGATATAGCGATGAGTATCATCGGTTTGACAAGTTGAGTCGTCAAAAAATTATAATTTGAAATGATTGCATCATCGACTTGGCGAAAATCGAAAAATCTTGTTTTTTTCTGTAATGCGTGGAGCAAAAAAAATCAAATTAGGGTAATTAATTAGCCTAAAATTAGTACTTGGATATCGTTATATTGAATCGCAAAAAAAAGTGAATTTTCAAAAATGGCTTTGCTGAGTTCGCCCGAAGCTAGCAAAGCCACAAGTTTTTCTATTAAGGGAGGGAGCAAAAAAAATGGGAATAGGGTAATAAATTAGCCTATAATAAGCTCTACAATTTGGCTATTTCAAAACACCAAAATTATTGTTTTTCAAAAATGGCTCTGCTGAGTTCGGCCGAAGCTAGCGAAGCCACAGTTTTTTCTGTCAAAGAGAAGAGCAACAAATTTGGGAATAGGGTAATAAATTAGCCTAAAATGAGCCTAAAATTATGTGATCTATCCCGAGTCGAAATTCGTGTGTGGCTTTGCTAGCTTCTTTAGTATGACTTTCATCATATATCATCGAAGATTTACTTAGTGGAATATTTATCAAACATGACGATTAATAATTGAGATAATTCATCTATATATACTTTTTCTTTCTTGGTTCTATAACGAAGTCATTATGAAAACGAATAACCTCTGTTTCGATACGCATTTTTTATATTCGCAGTTTGGTACAATCGAACTGGCAAATGATAGTCAGAAGAGTTAGAAGTTTACTTCTGAGTGATTTTGGATTTAGTGATGCTAGGAGTGAAAAACTCAATGTTTTTATTGGTAAATTTCAATTCAGCGCGTGATTTGAATTGAATTGACCAATAGAAACAATCAAAACGTTGCATTTTTCACCGCTGGTATCGCAAAAATCAAAATCGCTCAACAGTAAACTGGGCTTTGCGCTTGGGCGTCAGATTTTAAATATTTCAATTTCATCATTGGTACCAATTGAAAATGTTTCTGTTATTTATCGATATCAAATCAATGTATTTCAATAAAATACTTCAAATTAATGCAAAATAGAAAAAATTGTATATGATACACGTTTTACAAAACACGTCTTATGAAACTTGTATCATAATACACTATTTGGGCATCACACTGTTCTATATTTTATCATAAACGGTCAGACAATTATGCAGATATTATTGTAGCAAGATATCAAAATAAAAAAAATAAAAATATGTTATTTTCCTGCAGACTACAAAAGTATAGGAATAAGTAAGGACAGTCGATTGGACCCAAAATGGTGTCCGTGAGTATATGAATATAAATGACTAGATATATGAGTAAAGAGACATGACAAAATGGGGACATCAATACAATTTTTCACAATACATTTATAATATTTTATTCACCTCCGTTTATTTGGGATGTGAAGTATTCATTGAGCGAATATTAACAATTTTCACTGAGGAAGTATTTGAACTGTTTCTTGATTATGATTGAATTTTTTGTAGATTTTGGATTATTGGGTAGCAGATTATATATTCTTGGACCGAATACATTTGGTGTGTTATTGTGTATTCTTGTATCACTATAAGGTATATGGAGATCATTTTTGGATCTGTGGTATTCATGTTATGAATATCACTATTACATATAAGAAGGGGGACTTATTTGAGAAGACATACACATATAACTCAAAAATGAGGAGTCCAGGTAGTGTCAACATTTTCATTTGATTGAATATACTTTTACAGGATTCTCTTTTTGATATTCCAGTCATACTTCTAATTGCTCTTTTTTGTATTCGAAAAACATCCCCTGCTGATACAGATGCTCCCCAAAAACAGATACCATATCTGATTCGTGAGTATACTTTGGCAAAATGAAGGCGATACAAATGTTCCAACTCTAAAGTTCTAAATTGGCAACTTATTGTATTGATTTTATTCACCAAAAATTCACAGTAAGAGATTCATCGAGATAGACACCAATAAATTCTAGAAAGATATCTAACAACTAGATCATGAAGTATATGTAGTAGTAAATACAGGGTTTGACAAGGAACATAATCTATAGCTGAAAAAAAAACATGAATCTATAGGTGGAGGTTGTTTCATTACCTCATTGTTACTTTCCATCATTACTCAGTTTGATTAACAAATGGTGTTTTTTGTGTTCCTACAATAAGAATCCAGCAAAATTCCCCGAAAACCTCGAGCTTATTTACATTTTTAATGCTTGCTTTGTTGTGAAGCGCGAGCACTGAATAAATGAGAATATTTCGTGCGAGTCTCGAAAAGCACCTTCAGTTGAAAATAATATCGTTCATGTAACCTTATCCATCAATTCAAAAGTTCATATTCATGAAGTTGCTGACTTGCAGATAGCCATTAGAAATTCAGCTCATTTATCAATAAATTAATTATTAATCACGTTTTGCAGTTGGCTGCTTATCATACCGAGTGTATTGTCAATACGTGTTCTGCTAATTAAACCATTTATTATCTAAGAACTCTTCGGCCGATGAATATTTATTGTTTTCGGCTATCAACTCAGTTTAATGACACCTAATTTAATATCACAATGACATTGGATATTCGGTACGGTATATTTGAAACCGTGACATTATCATAGATAACGTTTATTTGTATGCAGACTTCGTAGAAACAAATTGCAAAACAAGCTGAAATTTTATTTGGTCAAGATACAGATTTTATATCAGTGTAATTATTTAATGACTTTGTTTTGATTAGGAGTGGCACTTTGCACGTGGGGAAACTGACGTTTGCAAGCATCAACATTGGAATGGAATATCTCAAAGTCGTTACCATCAACAACTATGTTAAAATTAAAATACGAAGGTAAAAATAAGCAAAAAAACAACTACTTTCCGAAATAATTCAAAATCTATCAAATCATAGCTGGAATTGATAGCACAGATGAAGAAGAAGGAATGAAACTCCTAGAAAGAGTTGACATATTCTAAAATCTCAGGAAGAAGTCCATGGCATCTCAAAGTGGAGTGATATCTATCAAAACCAGAATGAAGCTCGAAGTCATATCCACAAAATTTATTTGGAACAAGTTATAGGGAAGGAATGGACCCAGGTTACTCGACTAGCATTGCGTAATCTCTGGAAGCTAGAAGTCAATGGCATCTCAAAATGGAGTGATAGATTCCAAAGCCGGAATGAAGCTCAAAGTCATCTCCACAAAATTTATTTGGAACAAGTTATAGGGAAATAATGAACCCAGGTTGCTCGACTAGCATTGTGTAATCTCTGAAAGATGTCCATGACATCTCAAAATGGAGTGATAGATTTCAAAGCCGGAATGAAGCTCAAAGTCATCTCCTCAAAATTTATCTGGAACGAGTTATAGGGAAATAATGGACCCAGGTTGCTCGACTAGCATTGTGTAATCTCTGGAAAAAGTCCATGACATCTCAAAATGGAGTGATAATAGATTTCAAAGCTGGAATGAAGCTCAAAGTCATCTCCACAAAATTTATCTGGAACAAGTAATAGGGAAATAATGAACCCAGGTTGCTCGACTAGCATTGTGTAATCTATGGAAGAAGTCCATGGCATCTCAAAATGGAGTGATAGATTTCAAAGCCGGAATGAAGCTCAAAGTCATCTCCACAAAATTTATCTGGAACAAGTAATAGGGAAATAATGAACCCAGGTTGCTCGACTAGCATTGTGTAATCTCTGGAAGAAGTCCATGACATCTCAAAATGGAGTGATAGATTTCAAAGCCGGAATGAAGCTCAAAGTCATCTCCACAAAATTTATCTGGAACAAGTAATAGGGAAATAATGAACCCAGGTTGCTCGACTAGCATTGTGTAATCTCTGGAAGAAGTCCATGACATCTCAAAATGGAGTGATAGATTTCAAAGCCGGAATGAAGCTCAAAGTCATCTCCACAAAATTTATCTGGAACAAGTAATAGGGAAATAATGAACCCAGGTTGCTCGACTAGCATTGTGTAATCTATGGAAGAAGTCCATGGCATCTCTAAATGGAGTGATAGATTTCAAAGCCGGAATGAAGCTCAAAGTCATCTCCACAAAATTTATCTGGAACAAGTAATAGGGAAATAATGAACCCAAGTTGCTCGACTAGCATTGTGTAATCTATGGAAGAAGTCCATGGCATCTCAAAATGGAGTGATAGATTTCAAAGCCGGAATAAAGCTCAAAGTCATCTCCACAAAATTTATCTGGAACAAGTAATAGGGAAATAATGAACCCAGGTTGCTCGACTAGCATTGTGTAATCTCTGGAAGAAGTCCATGACATCTCAAAATGGAGTGATAGATTTCAAAGCCGGAATGAAGCTCAAAGTCATCTCCAAAAAATTTATCTGGAACAAGTAATAGGGAAATAATGAACCCAGGTTGCTCGACTAGCATTGTGTAATCTATGGAAGAAGTCCATGGCATCTCAAAATGGAGTGATAGATTTCAAAGCCGGAATGAAGCTCAAAGTCATCTCCACAAAATTTATCTGGAACAAGTAATAGGGAAATAATGAACCCAGGTTGCTCGACTAGCATTGTGTAATCTCTGGAAGAAGTCCATGGCATCTCAAAATGGAGTGATAGATTTCAAAGCCGGAATGAAGCTCAAAGTCATCTCCACAAAATTTATCTGAAACAAGTAATAGGGAAATAATGAACCCAGGTTGCTCGACTAGCATTGTGTAATCTCTGGAAGAAGTCCATGACATCTCAAAATGGAGTGATAGATTTCAAAGCCGGAATGAAGCTCAAAGTCATCTCCACAAAATTTATCTGGAACAAGTAATAGGGAAATAATGAACCCAGGTTGCTCGACTAGCATTGTGTAATCTATGGAAGAAGTCCATGGCATCTCAAAATGGAGTGATAGATTTCAAAGCCGGAATGAAGCTCAAAGTCATCTCCACAAAATTTATCTGGAACAAGTAATAGGGAAATAATGAACCCAGGTTGCTCGACTAGCATTGTGTAATCTCTGGAGGAAGTCCATGACATCTCAAAATGGAGTGATAGATTTCAAAGCCGGAATGAAGCTCAAAGTCATCTCCACAAAATTTATCTGGAACAAGTAATAGGGAAATAATGAACCCAGGTTGCTCGACTAGCATTGTGTAATCTATGGAAGAAGTCCATGGCATCTCAAAATGGAGTGATAGATTTCAAAGCCGGAATGAAGCTCAAAGTCATCTCCACAAAATTTATCTGGAACAAGTAATAGGGCAATAATGAACCCAGGTTGCTCGACTAGCATTGTGTAATCTCTGGAAGAAGTCCATGGCATCTCAAAATGGAGTGATAGATTTCAAAGCCGGAATGAAGCTCAAAGTCATCTCCACAAAATTTATCTGGAACAAGTAATAGGGAAATAATGAACCCAGGTTGCTCGACTAGCATTGTGTAATATCTGGAAGAAGTCCATGACATCTCAAAATGGAGTGATAGATTTCAAAGCCGGAATGAAGCTCAAAGTCATCTCCACAAAATTTATCTGGAACAAGTAATAGGGAAATAATGAACCCAGGTTGCTCGACTAGCATTGTGTAATCTATGGAAGAAGTCCATGGCATCTCTAAATGGAGTGATAGATTTCAAAGCCGGAATGAAGCTCAAAGTCATCTCCACAAAATTTATCTGGAACAAGTAATAGGGAAATAATGAACCCAAGTTGCTCGACTAGCATTGTGTAATCTATGGAAGAAGTCCATGGCATCTCAAAATGGAGTGATAGATTTCAAAGCCGGAATGAAGCGCAAAGTCATCTCCACAAAATTTATCTGGAACAAGTAATAGGGAAATAATGAACCCAGGTTGCTCGACTAGCATTGTGTAATCTCTGGAAGAAGTCCATGACATCTCAAAATGGAGTGATAGATTTCAAAGCCGGAATGAAGCTCAAAGTCATCTCCAAAAAATTTATCTGGAACAAGTAATAGGGAAATAATGAACCCAGGTTGCTCGACTAGCATTGTGTAATCTATGGAAGAAGTCCATGGCATCTCAAAATGGAGTGATAGATTTCAAAGCCGGAATGAAGCTCAAAGTCATCTCCACAAAATTTATCTGGAACAAGTAATAGGGAAATAATGAACCCAGGTTGCTCGACTAGCATTGTGTAATCTCTGGAAGAAGTCCATGGCATCTCAAAATGGAGTGATAGATTTCAAAGCCGGAATGAAGCTCAAAGTCATCTCCACAAAATTTATCTGGAACAAGTAATAGGGAAATAATGAACCCAGGTTGCTCGACTAGCATTGTGTAATCTCTGGAAGAAGTCCATGACATCTCAAAATGGAGTGATAGATTTCAAAGCCGGAATGAAGCTCAAAGTCATCTCCACAAAATTTATCTGGAACAAGTAATAGGGAAATAATGAACCCAGGTTGCTCGACTAGCATTGTGTAATCTATGGAAGAAGTCCATGGCATCTCAAAATGGAGTGATAGATTTCAAAGCCGGAATAAAGCTACAAGGCAACTCCACAAAATTTATTTGGAACAAGTTATAGGGAAGGAATGGACCCAGGTTACTTGACTAGCATTGTGTAATCTCAGGAAGAAGTCCATGGCATCTCAAAGTGGATGAGATTACAAAATGGTAGTCGAGCAACCTGTAACGCAGAATTTATTGATTTGTGAAAAATGTATGATGAAATTTTTAACATTTCCTATTTTCGAGCCTATGCAATTGAGTGAAATATATTTTTTTTATGTTGTACCAAGAATACCAAACATCCTATATGACCCTTTTGTAACGATTTCTATGAATTTCAGTGAAAAAAATGCAATATATAATGTCATTAAGCAGCTTTATGAAGTATTGTGATTAACTTAGACAAAATAGATAACTATGGAAATCAAAAGCAAATATAATCACCCCATTTTGAATTTCCTCATCAAAGGAGAAAACTTTATTCAAGTCATCGAAGACGTACCTATAGTACGTAATAAATAATTCCAATGCTTGTTTGAATTGCAGTCATGCTTAGTGCGTTTTTTGTGGTAATTAGAGCCTGTGACAAGGTAATTACCAGACTGGATTATAATTAAATTAATGAAGATGTTTGTTTCGTAAACGGCATTACTTACCTAATCACTATTCACGATAATTTATTATTCAGAACCGTTATTGTTTCTAATGGCAATTATGAGATTTTTTGCGATTGTCCGTCATTGAAGCATCGAACATTAAAATATAATTAGTATTTATTTCTGTTTGTAAAGATACCGTTGCATCTAACGATTTATTGTTATTATTCTATATGACAATCAAGGTGTCATTAGGGCTATGGTTCTTCTATTCGTGTCTTCTCATGTACAGGTTACAGAAATAATACTTTTGAAAAAATGTCCATTATTATAGCAGTTAAAGAATATGTTTCATTATCAATTTTGCTGCATTACCTCTGTATGTACGTTATATGCATCTTCTTCTCTACTTCTACTGATATTTCTGAGCTGGATTGGAAATAAAGCTTAAATGCCCCAACCACTTTCATCTCTTATTCGATTTGCCTTATGAATTCTTGCTTCTCTTTGATGAGGCAATCAGTTACTATGAGCTTCACATTATCTTTTCCAGTGGTTAGCTCCCAGACCTTAAGAAATTCTTCTAAACACTTGTCTATAATAGAATTTTGCTGCTGGGGTTTTGACACCCAACAAAGTCACCAGCTAGAAGGATTGATCTGATTGATTTGAGGTTGTTGGTTTTGATCTGTTCCTGCAGATAACAGGTCGAGTAAAGTAAATTTCGCGATCAGTTAGGAATCAATCAGCTAGATCCAATAAGGAGTTGAATGATCCTTTTTTTCCTGTCTTCCAATCTGAGTTTATCACCACAATATGACAACTAGGAATCAGCTTTTTGTACCACTGACGGACTGTTTATCTACTCTGATCCACCTTCGACAGTTGTTTTCTGGTTGTGCATTTATTATGGATGACTAGGTTTTGCGAGTGCAATGGGGTTTCATCTGGACCTGTAGGTAGCTTGATGATCCCACCAATTTTCTTCATTATTGAACACTCTAAACAGCCTTCATACCCTCTCTCTAACACAGATGAGTATTTATTTTCAGCGGAAAATAATCTAAATAAGTCCAGCCTGGTGAGCCATTCTGAAACACCTACCTCGGACCTCGCCAAGGCTATCACCCAGTACATGATCGCAGTGTGGTGTGGTGGTGTTTCTTGGCTATGCTTCTAATTACAGAGCGTTCTCGTTTAGGTTTGCACCAAAAATGGCCCCGAGTGATGGGAAGGACAGTAATTAAACGATTATTTCATTTAATTATGCACCATGAAACGCCGATATAATGGGGTAGTGGGAGTGGAGCCGTACAATGGGGGGAATGGGGATAGGAAAGGGGGTGATCGCCGGTGGTTTGGAACAAGGAATTTGGAGAGCGATTGAAGATATGGACATTGTTTCTGCGTAAGGATCAGGTCCAACTACACCTTTTCCAGTTTTATTTCAGAAAGCGTCCAGTTAATTTCAGAATAGTCACTGGTATTTCAGAAAGTATCAATTTTATTTCAGAATAGTGAGTTGAATTTCAGAAAGCGTCAAATGTATTTCAGAATAGCGACTTCGATTTCAGAAAGCATCAATTGTATTTCAGAAAAGTCAACTTTATTTCAGAATTCGTTATTTGAATTTCAGAATATATCATTCGTATACAAATGACGAATTCTGAAATTCAATTGACTATTCTGAAATACATTTGACGCTTTCTGATATTGAACTGACTATTCTGAAATACATTTGACGCTTTCTGAAATTAAACTCGCTATTCTGAAATACATTTGACGCTTTCTGAAATTCAACTCACTATTCTGAAATACAATTGATACTTTCTGAAATACAAGTGACTATACTGAAATTCAATTGACGCTTTCTGAAATAAACTTGATGGTTTCTGAAATACAACTGGAAAAGGTGTAGTGTTAAGGATGTGTCTCCTTCATGAACTGTTCTCTGGCGGAACATATTTTATTCTTCAAATATAAGCCTTGAATGTCTTCTGGGGTTGGCAATCGAAAAAGGTGTAGAAGCAGAAATATATTGGGTGAGTCAAATAACTATTGTTAACTGTTTATTTTTGGCATTTATCTCGAAACCTATGCAGTTTTCGAAGAACATACAGAAGAGATTAAAGCAGAGGCGGAACGTATAAATGTTCCAGAGGGTTGAATTGGGTACGACCCCCAAAAGTGTATCACTTCGTGTATCACCCTGTAGGTATTCAGAAACGCTCAATAGTCCAAAACATTTAGTTTTCATAGTGTAGTAGGTGTACAAATTTCAATATATCATTTTGAAAATTGTAGGAGAAAACTTCAAACGAAGCTTCCGCGTATATATATTAGACGTTTATGTGAAATCTCCATATTGGAAAATGTCTTCTTCAATCTGGTAAAGCCCTTTTAACTTTAGAAACGATAAAGGAAAATAATTCAAATTTGGAAATGTCAGCTTGTATGATGTGAACTACTTTTCCAGGTAAAAAAAGTTCATTCCCAAAAAAGATGAGGCATGATGCCATTCTGATGGAAAATTTTGAATGGCACACAGGGTCGTGCGATAAATCTATAGACTATAGACAATAATTTTCACGTAGAAATTACTGCGAGTTCGAAAATTTTTCAATGTTGATTTCTATCTGCTAGAATTTTAGATCAAACTATCCAATTCGACAGTTTTGCATTTGCATATTTCATGTTCAAACTGGTGTTGAGAAATAAGGTTTTTTGGAAATAAAAGTGCCAACATTTCGGTTATTTGACAGAAAACTGTTAATTTCAGAGACATTTTCTACAAATGAGAACTTCCGTCGATAGATCTATCTCACGACCCTGGAAACCTCAGTAGGTACTATTCTTTGCTATTCTGATGGTCTGCCAAGGTCAAGGTTCTCAATGATGAGGAGCAAAAATCACTACCACCTCAATCTATGAAGGACCTAATACGCTACTTCTTCAATACCTACAAAATCTGAAAGATCTGACAACTATACTAAGACATGGATGGTTCGATGGTTTGAAATTGAACTTTGAAGCATTATGATATCTAATACAAGAATTAGGTATCACCACTTACCAATTACAGATACTTTGTTGTTAATTAATCTCCGCTGTATTTACTTGTATATCGCAAGACCGAGCTATAGTTGAATCGTTCAAATCACCTTATAGGTACGATCAAAGATTATAATACACTGTGCGATGTAACCATGAGAAATCAAGTGGAGAAATTAAGATGGAGAATGTGCTTTAAATGCGATTCTCCTCTCAAATTCGGTGTGGTTAAGCGTTAGAATCGATCCTTGCTGGGGCAAAAGGAATGGTCAACTTCTAACGTTATCAGGACTCTAGGGTATTTTACGGATCTCTGTTTGTTCTCTTTCAATCAATTGTGCCTACGTCGATTCGAGGCAAATGGATATTGGGATGCCTTTCTGCAACTAAGACAGTTAGGAATATTTAAAGAAATATTCCTCGGAAAAAAATTAAGAACTGGTTTTACGGGCAAATAATTTTTTTTATTGGACAAAAGGACAACTGGAACTATTATAACATATCTCAAAACATAAAAATAGGTCCTTTGTGACTGCTAACTAACACACCAAATTTAATCAAAATCGGAGATGGACACCACATTTTTTGAACACTCACCACTCGATGCATTTTTTTTTTCGATCAAGCTACACATCCTGTATGAACTGGCTGATGACCAACAAGTATTTAATACAATTCGGAAGCCTGTTAAAGGCTCCTTACTAATTGGATTCTGTTAATTTATATTAGAGAAAAATCAATCAATCTCTACTTAATTAGATGGCTTTCACAAAATACACCCGTGCGTTCTAATCCATGTTTTCTTGGCATCATTGAAAGGTTTCAGTGTCAAATTGCCTCGATGGGGATGATATTGATCAATCCTATAACATAATAGCCAGACACGTGGATATGAGTTCATCAAATATGTCCTTCTTTCTGCAACCCACTCAAATGTCGTCCATGTTAGTTTCTCTCACTGACACTTGTCGAATAAAGTGGTACTTTGGATCAGAATGATTCGATTATGAAGTTATTTTACCTGTTAACTATATATTTTCGAATAGCATGATATATTTTCATATATAATTATCTGAATCATTTAGAATTTAGATCATCGCGCCATTCAATAAGTAATCAAGAATATCGAACGAAGCACTTTCTACATATCATGTTATTGCAGTCCGATAAAAAAAACGAATAATGAGCTGTAACTTATTCATCAGTTTCCATTATGCTCTTGATGTCAAGAATGTCAAGCAGGGAGTTGTAATTATGCTAAACAATTAGAAAATGGAAATACGTAATTGTTTTCATACAATAGAAGGTTTCAATTAATGAGTGACAATGATATCAACAGACAATTGTAGAAGTAATAAAGTGAGGTAGTAATTATTTCCTCTCTTGAATCTTTGATGAATTCACCATAATGTTGATAATATCTTCAAGTTTCATGATATGAAGTCCTTAATTATTCGTCTGAATTGTTGAAAAGGTGGAAAAATAACTATTCAACCAATGTTCGTGCCAAAAGTAGATCATATAATTATTTATAGATTTCGCACAACCATACAGAACATCCTAATCTTAAGTTCTTGTTGAAATATGCTCAACCAGATAACATTTTCATCATAACAATGTTATTTTGTTACTATAACAATGTATGTTAGAAGATCTAGGACAGGCCTTTTGGTAATTTTCTTCCATAAAAATAGAGTCAGTAATTTCACCATTTTGAACAAATCATTGAGTTTGGAGGATATGTAAATGGAGTCCATAAAGAAAAAATAAGTTGAAGACGGTTCCTCACATCCGAAACTTTGAAATAAATATATTTATTGTACCTATTCAAACGGCTGTACTTTCCTTATCATTCTGAGACCTATTTACCCTTCTTATTTTTGACACAATAACCTAAATGTCATGATAAGACAATCTCAGAACATCAATAGATCGAGAGTGAAAATTCTAGAACAAGTCGGATCATCTGCTTATTCTCATCGAAAGTCTAGCAACTTCATAATACATAGTTTCTAATGCTTCGTATTGATCTTTGCTTCAGATAATAGGGAATGCAAATTACCCAAGTTATAATTATTCGCTGAAATATTGATACACACCAGGGCAATCTATAATTATTCCACATACCATCATAATATATATGTTGGACAATTTCTAGTTCATATTTGAATAATGATATGATTACTATAATAGCAAGACAGTTGATTGTTAGTCTGATGCATACAACACAATAGAAAAAACCAAACTCAAGAAATATTTATTTCTACGTCAGTTATAAAATCAACGAAAAAGTCATTTTTCAGCAATAATTTGAATATTGACGACTGACTAATGCAACTTTAATAGTATATTACACAACAAGTGTGGAAAGTGACATATTTCACACGAGTAGTCGTTTAACACGAGCCGCGTAGCGGTGAGTGCGGAAACGTAACGAGTGAAGGAAATGCACTTTCCAACGAGTTTTGTACACTATTTTTCCTACGACTTCGAATTCTTTCATTTCGCGGGAGATCTTGTCAAAAATGTAACTTGAGCGGTCTCTATAATTTCAGGTGGTTTTGATTCGATATCAAGTATGTACTGTTTATTTTCATATCCAAGATAATAATAATAATAATAATAATAATAATAATAATAATAATAATAATAATAATAATAATAATAATAATAATAATAATAATAATAATAATAAACGCTTTTATTGGTAGAATAGTTACATAAAATAGTAATTCCAATAATAATGAGTAATTTCTACCAAAAGGCAGAGTTAGCTTTTGTTTGACCCAAAAGGGTCTGACAAGTGCTTTCTTCCACTCAACCCGATGAAAATAAAAATAAAAAGAAAAAGAAAACAATGATGCATTGTATACCTATTACAGAGAAGTAACAGTAGAGGTAAATAAAGCAAACATAACAATTAACATACATGGATTAAAAATAAATATACATGCTTTTAATGGATCAATAATTAAAACAACAATGTTATATAAATGAATTAATGAGAAAAAGAAAAAAACAACGATTTGGTGGTGGATTATTTGAAGGTTAAAATCACCAGTTAAAAGAAGTATTTTCAAATGTTTCCTGAAACCGAATATATTCATTTCCTTCAAATCTTCGGGAATCCGGTTGTACAGCTTGGTTATATTGATGATATTTCTCCGACAACTCCTGATCATGTGAATTACTGATTGATTGAGTTAGTTCAGTTTGGACAAATTTGATTGATATTGACACCAGCGTACATAAACAATCTTGACACCATTCGCCTGCTAGCCCCAGTAATCACGCAACCAGGAATACAGAACCATAGAAGTACGTAGTGCGCAAGTGCGTACGAGTTAGTGCGTCCTTGCAAACATCTGTGATACCAA
This sequence comes from Chrysomela aeneicollis, assembly GCA_029955515.1. Lineage (NCBI taxonomy): Eukaryota > Metazoa > Arthropoda > Insecta > Coleoptera > Chrysomelidae > Chrysomela > Chrysomela aeneicollis. The sequence goes on from JARUHQ010000010.1 coordinate 18,637,254, forward strand.
AGAATCTTCTCTTTGGTGATACTGTGGTATCAAACTGATGCAAGCAGCAAGCCGCACATAAAACTGTAGCCGTACTCATCAACATCGAAATAGTTCCAGCAAAGAGTATATATAGATTCCAGTTTTAAAGTGAATTCAGAGGTTATGTATCAGACTCATTGAAATTAATAGATAAAGAATTCTCGGTATAATACGAAACGAGACAGAAATTTCAATAAATAGTATCAATTTGATTAGAGAACGATTATATATCGACAGTGAGTACCTTCACAATATACCCAATTATTTCTATCAATTCATGCGACCGTTGTGATATTTTTCATATCAACACTAGTGCTTTTTTTCTTTCAAATAAACAATACCATGGTGATATGAGCTACTTTCTCAATAACAAAACAGTGTGATTATTGACGTTTTCATACGTAGTCGTAGGAAAATATGATTATGCCAATTAAATGCCAATTAAAATGAAAGTAGTAATGTCTTCTTCAAATTGATAATGCTATCAATTATTGTAGTTTGCTTTGATTAGAAAATATCTTCATTTATATATCATTTAGTTCTAAAGAATATTCAAAATCAAAGTAATAAAACTATGTAAATGAAATGGTTTCACATTTTTCTATTGGATTGTTGGTACTTTGGTACTTTATATAATAATAATAGTATGATTTTTTGAAAAAATCTCTCCACTTGAGTATTCCTCAAATACATTTTGGAAGCAGAAAATAATAGTATAGCTTTCAATCTGCACTAAATATTGACACGGAGTACAAGCATGCGGAATCCCGCTTCCACATCAATGTATAGAAAAAAGTTACAATTACCAACAAAACTGTGTCGAGCTTTCGTGCTAGCCACACAATTCAAATGTCATTCTCATGTCCTGAATGTTTTCACAACACAATTAAATAAATCAACAGCGTTGCATGCTCCAATGATCAGAAACTTTTTTCGTTGATGTTCCACATGTAATTACTCGAATTTAATTATAATTTAATATTAAATACAGTCGATTTTGCCGTTCGACATAATTACACTTTTCCTTCTCTCATCAAATTACATTGTTTATGGGACTTAAAAACAGTAGCACAGTGTGTACAGTTGAGACAATGACGGTAGGTATAGTATGGGCATTAAAATGTAATTTTTCCATTCTGCTAAAATATTGGGGTCGTTACACCGTATCGCCAAATAGTGGGTGACCCAAATAATGTCTACACTACACCTTTTCCAGTTGTATTTCAGAAACCATCAAGTTCATTTCAGAAAGCGTCAATTGAATTTCAGAATAGTCACTTGTATATCAGAAAGTATCAATTGTATTTCAGAATAGTGAGTTGAATTTTAGAAAGCTTCAAATGTATTTCAGAATAAAAAGTTTAATTTCAGAAAGCATCAATTGTGTTTCAGAATATTCAGTTCAATATCCAGAAAGCGTCAAATGTATTTCAGAATAGTCAATTGAATTTCAGAATTCGTATCATCTGTATACAAATGATATATTCTGAAATTCAAATGAAGAATTCTGATATTCAGATGAATTTTCTGAAATACAATCGACGCTGTCTGAAAGTAAACTCGCTATTCTGAAATACAATTGATACTTTCTGAAATACAAGTGACTATTCTGAAATACAACTGGAAAAGGTGTAGTGCTATGTCTGAAATTCGATACCTTGGCCAACAATATCGTTTATTTTCTCAATTAACTAACACTATAATAGATTAAATATTACCCAAAGTTCCTATAACTTGTTGTTGAAAACTCACTTATTAGACAAAACGCCCACATTTTTCCCTTAATATTGTTTCCTGATGATGAATTTTCAAGATGTAGGTACAGTTGTGTGCATAAAGAAGTTGTTCAAGGTTTGTATGTATGTATGATGTTCCAGATTTCATTAAAATGTGGTACACGTACAGGGTCTTCACGTATATTTTATGGGCACCAAATATACGTGATTCTTTTAAATGGAACACCCTATATATTTTGCCACTTGAGTATATTTTTCTGATTTGAAATTTATATAAGTATATCTATCATGTTATCTCTAATAGATTTCGAGGTACTTGACGTTGTTTCAGGTAATTAGGACAAAGATGGTCAGAGTAGCTATATGGAAATAATTGAAATATATGTTTTTAAATTGATGAATGCTATAATGTCATAGATTTCGAGATATTTGATGTTTGAATTCAGATTTTACCGGGAGTTTCTCTCGGATTAAAAATAATAAAAACATATTTTTCCAAATATTATGCTCAATCGTGATTTTCCACATAATATTGTTTTTATTTTAGAATTAATTACCTATGTTGACATTGTATGTGCAGTTCTAGTATCGTAATGAATACCATTGGAAGAAGATGGTGTTTGAAATCGAGTTTTGAATGGGAGCTATTGGAAACAAATTTGAATTTGAAATGTTCACAAGTTTCATTGTTTACAAGATATCTACTTGAAATGAGGAAGAAGCAATAGTATATTATGATACAAGTTTTAAAAGACGCTATTTTGTCACACGCGTTGTTTGGAGTACGACAAGCGAAGCGAGGAGTCTTATAAAACGTGTGTCATATGCAATTTTTTCTATTTTGAATTGATTTGAAGAAAATATGGATTAAATATCGATAAATAAAAGAAACATCTTCGATTGGTAACAATGATGACATTGAAATAATTAAAATCTGACGACCAAGCGTGAAGCCCAGTTCACAGTTGAGCGATTTTGATTATCTCAATACCAGCGGTGAAAAATTCAATGTTATTATTGTTTGTATTGATAAACTTAAATCAAATTACACTATGAATTGAAATTTGCCAATTAAAACATTGAGTTTTTCACTGCTAATATCACCAAATCCAAATCGCTCAAAAGTAAACAGGGCCTAACTCTTCTGACTTTCATTTGACAGTTCGATTGTACCAATCTCCGAATAATAAAAAATGCGTATCGAAATAGAGGCTATTTCGACACGCATTTGCGTTGCACAATGACTTCATTATACAACCATCGCAAAATAGAAAAAGTACTTTTCCTCCCCATACGGAAGGGAACATATAAATTCACCACTATAGGTATAGGTACTACATTATCTGATTAGACTGCTTTCAATCGTTTTTTATATCTTCGCTCCATATAATTACCCCTGGTGATTATAACAATCACTTGTTCATTTCAAACAGATAAGACAGTTTAATTACAGTTCGTGACCACTAATGATTCGCCGCAGAGCATTTAATACCAAGGAAAGTAGTTCGCTAAACAAAAAAAAAGTCGAAAAACAACATTACAGCAGCGACAAAAAGTTCACGTGCGACTGCTCAAATTTGTTGCCTGACTTTGAACGAAAAATAATAGCCCATCTGGTGGTAAGACACGAATTATTTATCTTTGGCGAAAGTTCAAAGTGATTATTCCTATGGATGGAGAGAGAAAAAATAATTGATTTGTTTGCAACATTATCTACACTTGGCGCATCCCAGCTTTTAATGACAGGACTTTGCCAATCCATCGGTCCTAAGGAAAAACTAGTTGGCCAGGCAGTAATACGCTCTAATCAAGAAAGTTGGTGTCTTTTTCGATTGTAGACTATCAGAAATAACACTGATGGTTTCCTAATTCAAAAAAGATGTTTGCTAATACCATCAGCAGCAATATAAAAATAAATACAGTCTAACACTTTCTAGTAGTGACATAATATAATCTCCTCCACGACCAGTGCTGAATATAATGATTCCGAAATGATTTTCAATAATAGAATTCAAACATTCCCACTCTTCAGTGAGAAAAACACGAGCTCTTCATTTAATTTGAATGATGTTTTTTATTATATTTCAAGGTACAGGTTCATTTTTTCTTCAAATCAATTCAAAATAGAAAAAATTGCATATGACACACGTTTTATAAGACACGTTGTCGCACTTATTCACTTGGAGCACTCCTCGCTTCGCTCGTCGTACTCCAAACAACGCGTGCGACAAAAAAGCGTACTTGAGATTCTCATTAGGTATTCGATATATCATAAAACTCTTTTTTTTATTTCTGTCTTTCAAATTCTTTGAGGATACTGTTGAAAAATGTCGACATTTATTATGATGGCCACAGTTTTGAATAAAAACAGTTCAATAGGTATTTAAAAATGTGGAAAACAAATTTTGAGGCTTCAAGATTATATTCATGTTGTGTCAAATTGTGAACATCGAATGCTTCGATGAAAAGGAATAATAAAATTGACAAATATTAAAAATCATTAAAATTGACACAAATATAGCAATCTTTGTAAACGATACATATCTCAAGAACTTATCACAATATGCTGTGTTGTATGATGATGTCATCGAAGAATAATGATAGTTGGCCCTGAAATTGAAGACATCAATGAAATTTGGTGGTCTGACTTTTCTAGAAAAACAATCATGCCAATCTTGGCAGAAAAATATCTGTTTCATTGGAGTGCTTCTTATTTGAATGGGTCACCCTGTATATGAATATGTACGATGTTTCACCATGAAAATAATAGGCTTTCCTTTCCTGTGGTCAAAAAATAAAAAAAAAATGTAAAATTCAAATCCACCCCGTTTGCTAATATTGATACTTATACATATTTCCGAGTTTTAAGAAATTCTAGATGGAAGAAATATCTATCGTTGGCGCCAACCTCGTTTTCTTGTGGAAAATGGCGTGCATATGCCATAAAATCGCACACAGCGTTCCTTTTTGTCACACGGGCGCCATCTTAACACAAGTTAAATTAATTATTTGGCGAAGAAACTCGATTCGGCACAACGTCTTCTCCATGAGGTGAAGAAATGCCCGAGATGAATATTCCATGATTTCAGCTACCCTTCGCCCCCCTCTTAGGTACACCTTTGCTTTTCTCGCCGACTAGATCGATAGTGGAGTCTCTCGTGTTTTTCATACATAAAGCTGCTGCACAGACGATCGACCAGCAATTAAAACTACCCTTATTGTAGCCTGAGCCCACCCTTAATTAGCACTATAGCGCCGTTTCAAGTTACACGAAAAGACGCAACGTCGAACTTTGGCGCTATAAACACCTCAATTTTCGGACCATTTCATGACTACTTGCATGACCTTTTGACATATATTTCCATGAAAATTCACCAGAATGATGGAGTATGCAGGGCAGTGAACTTACGATTGGATAAGAAAATATTGTTCAAGGAGAGTAGTTACAGAGTTAAAAACAGACTCTTATGTGGACTCTCCAAAGCCAACTCATTGAAAGAAGAGTTTAATCGAAACTGATGGAAAACAGATGAAAAGAAATCTAACCGGAACGAAGTGCCAGGACGAAGACAAGCGAAAAGGGTCACCCCAGCTAACACCGTCTGGTGTCCCCTGAGGTCCTGATTGTTTTAGTGTCAGTAAACACCGGCATATTATTCACCACTCTAGGTGTTATGTGACCTTTCCCATAGGTCATAACCGAACCCAGTTGTTAGTAACACTAGTGTTAGTGCTGAATTTAGCAAAATGAACACTTTGGTGGTGTTCTTTATGCATTTCCGAAAGTGCGATTTGACACCGCAGTGGTGTGCTGCACATTTCGTGATTTTCTTGATGCTGAATTCTACTTCCACGAAACTCTCTTCGGTGCGTTCAAACACTGAGCAGGTACCTGCGAATACTTTTCTGGTGTGAAGGAACACCATATCATGAGTGTGTTCATGCGAGTCAGTGCATTTCTTCACCACCACCGATGTTTTTCATCAAGTTGGATCACCTATTGAAATATAATTCATATGATGATAAACTAGACTCAGAAGAATCTAGGGACAATTCGGATGATAACGAACTGTTTCGGCTTATTTATCCTGATCAGTAGTACTAGGGACTAGTCCAATTGATACTGATCTATATCAAAATCATTTAATATATCTAGCCCAATATTGAAATCAGGTACGGCAGGAAGAACGTCAGTGCCACCTATTGGCAAAAGTTCTAAGGTTCTAAGATCGAACAGATTGGCGCATGAAATTCACACCATTCAGATGCCTACATACAATATTTTTATTAATTTATATCAAATCTGGTGTTTTCAGGATGCAATACTTAACGAATGATTATTGCCACCAAATTAGATGATTAATACACCGCCTCGATTACATCGTGATATGAAACGGTGTAACTTGGTGTTAATTTTATATAATAGGTGTTTTTTATGCGTTAACGTCAATGATATCAATATTGATAATATTAAATTTCAACCATTTGGTTTTTCTTATGATTTTATGTTTCAGAATCATTCTACTTCACTACACCCGTGTCATTCTTCACTACCAAGATCAGAATTAGCACCACTCAATACTCAATTGTGAAATGTATTTTAAAAAGGACACAACTTTGAGATTCAAGTGTTGTATTCGTCGGAGTTTGCTCTGAAATCCATTTGATTGAAATTACACCCAAGATTTTTTACTGTGTACGCATCATCTGATAACTAAATGATTTATTCCTATATGAGATTTTTTTTCATTTTTCAAGTCACCTTCAGAGAATATGATTGTCTAAACGTTTATGGCTCAACTGGCCATGAGGTAAATAATAAAAGTTGTTTTTTTATTCTGTGCTCAATTACATGTTCTTACGAATCTATTTCCCTATACCTTCTGGCAACCACCGCTTGAAATTTTCGTTTTATAATTTTTTCACATCCAGTTCTCACCCTGTTTGTCCTTCAAGGTTTTTTGATAAATAACACGATTGTGCGCTGTTAAATACTAATGTTTCCTCGTATTTGGTGATTATTTCGTTGAAACTTAAGGAAAATTAGCCGTCCGCTAGTGTTTGGTGTTAATTTATAGCCAAGTCTTAGTTGGTAAGGTTAGGTAACGTATGTCCCCATAAAATTTTATCGTCAGTATCGAATTTCGAATTTTTTTGTACTGGAATGTGGATAGCTTGTTCATTTAATGAATTTTCATTTGAGCTATTGGAAAAGAAGGCTTCAGAGGATATTATAATAATTACATTTCCCTTGCCCAGATGGGAATAGTTTTCCACAAAAATGTATTGCAAAAACTTTTTCAGTTTCAGATTATACTTTCCTCGATCTTGGACCATTACCAGTCAGTAAATATTGAATCTTCCGAAATACATTTTCGTAATTTTCGAATAAAATCAAAGAAAAAGGAGAGGAAGAGCAAGTGAGCATTTAATGGAAAAGGGCTGTGAAATTACTTAGATAAGTTAGAGAATATCCACAAGTATGTTGGAGACGACTCAAAATGAAAAATAATAACATTATCAGCATATTTCACAGATCAAACTGCCTTGTTGGAAGAAGGAAAGAACGACGTGAATAAAAGAAAATGAAGACTCTGACACAATTCTGATCAATATCAAAGATACTGAGAGTCATTATGGTTCTGAAAAAAAAATCTCAAACTAATACACTACTTAATGGAATGATATTAAGAGTAATAGATATTTTTTATTCACGCTGAAATATAATTACCAGCCGACATAAACTCCTGTAGATTGCATATTATGTCCATCAAAGCTGTGATTCACTGATGAAAATTTTTTTTTATGATTATCATATCTCGTTGCTGTTTCGCCGTAGCTTCTTTATGAATGTTTATCCGGTGTTGCGGCAATGTAATTATTATTTATAATTATTAGGTGTAATTATATGGGACAGTTTACAGCGCTGCTGCAATTATAAAGCTATTTGCCTACCTGGTAATCACTGGTGACAACCTCAAATCATTCGACTCACTCACCTCCTGAAACAAAAAAGTCTGCATTGAATTTTATAGTGGTTTTAATAATTTCATGATGGTGAGAAGAGGAAAACTTCATGTCCGGTGCTGAGCAATTTGGCTAAAGGTACTTAAAATCGGTACCAGTTTCGAAAAATTGTTCGATCGAAAATAAAACCTTCGAACGATTCAGAGCGAATCATTGAAAAAAACCACGAGATCATGCATTCAAGTAGTCCCACTGCGCTAGAGTGCCGCAAGGATCGATTCTAGGTCCAATTATGTTTTCAATATACGTTCTGATGTATCAATGTTGTGGAGGAGTAAGACTTGAGAAGAGAGAGACCACTGTGTTTTTTATTCTGAGAACTGTCTAGTGAGATAACACATTCTGGAATGTTTGATGATTTTTTCTCATTATTTCAGGTAACAGAGAACTAGGAAATAATTTTAACGAGAGGGTTTTTTTAAATCACAATAAATATGAGATCAAAGTCAGGGTCAAAAATAGCTTTATTGTTTAAAAATATCAATTTTTGTTACAAAGCATGTCAAAAGAACATAAATAAAAACATAATTAAAATATTATACCTCATAGTTTTTCTTTAAATATACATTTTTCTAGTAGAGCACTGAATAGAACATATAAATGAAGACATAATTTAGACACAAAAGGTACCATTTCGTATTCACTTGCACACACTTGCATATTTGTAAATATAAATCTATATATTATGAAATAAAAAAAAAACAAACAAGAACCATAAATTTTAGACAGGAGAAGATAAAAACTCTTCAACAGAATAAAATGGCTGTTCTACAAGTATATTTTTTTAGTTGCCCTCCTGAATCTATAGTAGGCTTCAATTTTCCTAATTGGTTCTGGCAAAAGATTAAACATTTTCAAACCATTATAAATAAAAGAATTCTTGACAAGAGTTGATGTTGGAATTGGCAGTCTTATATTGTTATCCTGTCGGGTGTTATAAACATGAACTCTAGTAGGGACAATCGAATGGGTGGGGTGCTCTAGAATTGTGAATATTTTTTAATATGGTTGCCCATTCAAAAAAGTAACGAGAAACAGGGCAATCCACTTCGTTGAAAAATATGCAAAAGTTAGGAAGATTTTTATGACTAAAAATAAACGGAATTGAATATACAAGAGATATTATTCTGTCCAAAGATTGAGATGATAACGAGAAAGGAAATGATGATCGAAATCAAGCACCAAAACAAACAAAACCTGGAAATCGAAGATAATTGGTATTGCCTTTTAATAAGGTCCCTATTTGTTCAGTTATCACCTCCAACGGTTATTTCTTATAATTCTATATTTATTTGAATGTCATAAATACATTGCAGCTGTCAATGTCTCACGCCTGCAAAGATATACTCCAACCAAATATTGATTTAGGAACAGACAATCGGCTTTAATGTGTCTTAGAGACCCGAGTGTTTATTCTGAGATAATGATGGCGATAACAATAAGCGGAAGGTGATATAATTTTCGATGAATTCGTTCCTTTTATCGATAAAGTATGGCACTGATACATCAACTGCCGCAAATCAGAATATTGCTAGGTACTTCAACTAAAATAACTTCACCAGCACTGAACGTTACATCAGATTAACAACTCTGATACTGCATGTGAACATAATATGGAATACGAATTAATTTTGACATGCAATAATTTCAACGTAATACAAATTATTTTTTCAGTATTTGACAAAAGATTAGCCCTGTGGAATATTCTAATGCCGGTATGTTCAATGTTGAATCATCATGCATATTTGTCGAAGATACAAATAGTCAAATATTATTTCATCAAGGTGCGGTAACAGTATTTAATAAATAAGTGTTCGTAGATTACGTTATTTATCATGATAAAATTATGGTTTCCAAAGAATAATTTTGGGGTTCCTTGTTACGAGTTGTAAATAACTATTTTCAATGAGGCCCTATTTTACTTCGGATATATCCAAGCTTTCCATTTAACAAAGAAGGAGAACAATAGAATTATGTTAATTATTCTACTCAATTATATAATCAGTACAATACTAATTTGTTTGGAATTGAACGATTTGTAATTTGTTAAATCCACTATGTATATGCTGTACAGTGGCATGCAATTATGTTGTAACTATAAGACAATGCCATCATAAACTATGAATTGCCATCAGAGGAATGAGCGAAGAGCACAACAATACCAGAAGATCGAACAATTATGGGCAAATTCAATTCAAAATTCTAAGTATCAAGAAAAATATAAAAGTATAATGATAAATAAAGGATTTAATGAAATAAACGTGTACATTACTTTTAATGATAAGATTTTATACAAAAGCACTGAAAAGAACAAACTAATTTCTTGTCTGATCTAGGTTATATGCTTTGAGTAACAGATTGTCGCAAGATATTTTATTTTCCATCAGAGCGGCAGGATTCTGCATTATGTTAGTCTCAGAATAACGTAGTACAAACAAGGAAATACGTGTTTTTATTCCTTTCTGGTGCAGTTTTATAAAAGTTTAAAAAAATGTTCCACATCTATTTTTTCGTATGAAATATAAACACCAATTATAACAATGTAGTGGCGATTGTAATATGTTTGTTTGTCATACTAAACGACATGACAGAAATGTCCTTACGAATAATAACTCAAAAGTGATTTGGTGAATATAATGAATATTATTTATTAACATCCATCGATTTGCCATTATGTATTATGTGATTATCTTTTGTTGTTTTCTTATTGTACTCGCTTCTATTGGCTCTAACGTTCCTCCGTCCACTCATTACCAACTGCATTATAAATCAATTTTATCAAAAAAAAACACACACAAAACATTCTGAATGTACAGTGCTGCTCATTAAAATAGTGATCAATACTCACAGTCACAAACAAAATTATGAAGTTTTTGAAGTTATATATTGATACTACGATAGCAACTTAGGGCCATGCTCCTGCATAATAAAGTCACTAGTCCGCACTAGTCAGTAATGGAACTCATCTCAGTATCCGTTAACTATAGAACATAACAACAAATTGAGACCCATCCTTATACGCCTCATCGAACATATCATCAAAAATTACACACAGTCTATCGAACTTATCGCATGTAATACAACAAGCGTATTGATGATTATCGAAACACAAATTCCTTCGATTTTGAGAAACAAATCGTGTTGCTTGGAAACTACACGAGCGCACAGCGCGAGTGTGGTTTCCCAAAGCAACATGATTTGTTTCGAAAAAGAGAAGGAATTTTCGATAATCATCAATAACACAAGTTGTATTTGTTCAGATTATTTCATGAATAAAATCAAAGCCATTTTGTTGATTTTCTATTTTAAACGTACAGTTTATGGAATTAGTTATTTTGATTATGCATTGTAGTTCGACACACCGTTATGCAACCAAAAATACATGTATGCCATTGTATAATGTAGGCAAGATTACCTAAGCACTAGTGGCACTAGGTACTACAGAGCTAAATTCATTTTGATTGCTGTCAGAATTTGTGTGGTTAGGTTACATTAGACTTGCTGAAATTATCCATAATTTGTTGAAAATGAAGTGGATACATATTAATAGTGTGATTAGTGTGTGTTTATCATGGTTCAGACGAAAATTTGGTGTAGTGGCATTCATTCATTTACCAGGGAATCGGAAAATAATATGACAGATTGCAACTGGTAAGTCGTTGTTTAATTAAACTACCCTACTGCCTACGAATCAGAAAGCGAAATACAGAAACGAAAACACAGCATGTAGGTATCTAATAGCCAATCAGGAGCCGAAATACAAAATCGAAAACATGGTGTTATTGCTTATCAACACAATCATTTCAACCAATCAAAAACGTGTATTTTAGCATGAATGAAATAATCAATAGAAGCATATGGAATATATCAAAATCAAACCCCATACAGCTCTCTGTCCACTTGTGGTCTCATCAACACCAAAACCTGACTGACTGTTTCCATCATTATTGATGCTATATGAATCAACCTTTTATCGTTATGACTGAAAAACGGCGTGATACTTTAATTTATTGAAAGATATTTGAATCCCTAGGGATTCGAAATAAATTTATTTACTTTTAAAGCTGAATTTAGAAATCAATTTTTAAAAAATTTTCCAGAAATATAACATGATCCTTTTATGATAGGGATGCAACAAAAGTGTAACGTGTTAAGAACAATATTGTGACAAAGAGGTGAAATATTATTTTTGCAGTTATTTTTCTCAACTAAAGTTCTCAACTATTTTTTTTCGATATTTTTTCTTTAACGTTTTACTTATACTTAAGTCACAGAAAACTAAATTTTCAACCTGTCTTGTCAGTCACGTAATATGATTCTTGTTACGTCATTTACGGCCCATGCATTTTTGTGGGCGGATTTTTTTTCGAAAACATACCATTTCAATTGGGTTTTCCCACGCACAATGTTTGACTATTGAAAGCAAAGAAGATCCTTCTGAAAACAAGTTGATGTTCATTTAATTCTCTCAGCCGGGATTTACAGGGTGTTTCAGATTTGGGTCACCTTTGAGGTAACCTTCGAACTTGAATGTCCATCTTGAGTGAATTCTGATCTTTATACATTTGAGGTATCAGCTTAAGAATGAGCCTGTAAGGTCTTGAAAATCGGTTGAAGAGAAAGAAAGTTGACTGCAAAACCGAAAAGTTAAATTTTTGAGATCACTCTGTAAATAAAAGAGATAAGAAGACAATTCTGGGAATGGCTCAAGGTAATGAGATCATCTGCATACCTCCGCTGTTGAAGTTGAAAAAAAAAACTGTTTTTCTTCATTTGGGATTCTTTTGAAAATTCCGTAATTCTGCACAGTTTCAAGTAACATCCTGTAGCAATCTTATGGAAAAAACCTCATGTATCTAAGAAAAACTAGATTATAGTGGAAGGACTGAGCTAGCTAACAGTGCAAACAGAATTCAAATTGTCCAAAGCTGAAAAAAGTTATTTCAACAATTTAACAGGGACAAAATTTTGGGGTGCGACGTAATTAGTGTTGCGTAGTTTACCTATATTTGGTGAACGTCTTATTCGCTATAGGTGCTAAGCGATACGCTACCTAGCGGTGACTCGTGAACCACTCGGAGTGGGATAACCACTGAACTTTTTGCAGTATAAACCACTAATAAACTTAACCTTTGTTCTGTTTATGTTCGCTTCTGATGTGTAAGGTGTACTTCCAGCAGTTTTTCGAGATATGTTCTGGTGAAATTCAAGTGAAATCTTATCGTTTTTCTCGTTTCAGTTATTGTTTGGTGGCAAAGACACAAATGTCAGTAATGTCAGTAATGTCACAAATATCGAAAATACGGAAACAAAACAAACACGATACCACTTCGAGAAGTTCGAGTTGTTACCATGAGATAGTGCTACACAGAAAAAAAAATGTCTTAAATCGAGTTGTAACCGCATTAACTCAAGAGATTGGTAATCTTGAAAAGGTCCAACCAAATATTAGTTTGATTTTTCGACAAAATCCTCTTGACTACTTAGGATCAAAAAGTTTTGTGTCAAATGTATACTTTATTATTGAAAAATGTGGTTTGTTTGAGGCAAGAATATTTCAATGTTGTTGTGAAACAATTTTCTTGGTTGAAGCTGATGATTTCTCAGCACATCTGAACAATGATCCTCTTGAGTCAAGAGGAATCACTTTTGATCCATTCTTATTAACCTTCGAAGCATTGCAACTCTGCATGCCGATAATTGAAAATGAAAAATACTGTAGTTTTTTCGCAAACTGGGGATGCAGTATTAATACAGCAATTAATTATCACTTCAAGCACATTAACATGACCTGACAACACAAAACAAAGCATTCTTAACACCCAACAGTGCCAGTGATACGACGCCATGTCCACATATGTTCTAGATTGTTTTTGCTTCCAGGAAACCTTTTACGTCCATGTTGAGTACTCGAGTTATAAAGAATTCGCGAGCCTGCACTCTGCACTATAGGAACACAAGTACCATCAAAAAAAACTTCACAGTAACCTGTCACAATGTATCTCTTGAAATAGTCTTAATGGCGGCCAACGGCGTTATTGTTGGCGTTGTCTAGCTGGTTCTGCGGACAGTGCGAGGACTGCGCATCTTCGCCTCTGGTGATAATTCTCATTTATGCTTATTGGTCGAACTGGTCCCGTGGTACATGCTCCGTCATCAAAACACATTTTCATAAGAAACGATATTCTTGAGCTGAGAGAAATAATCTTGACTGACATTACTCAAAATGTTTTCTAAGGTGAAGAGTGCGGATGATTCAGTTCAACCAAATTCATTTCAAGAAAATTCATGTAAACAGGCAAACAATGTGATTGGTTAAAAAAGGAAAACTTTCTGGTCAATCTGAGATTATTATTCTTATCGGAAGATCATACAATTCAAGAATATATATACCTATATTTGATTTAAGAGATCTGTTTTTTCTGTGTACGTGTTATTTTCTATCGCGAATAGGTGAATACGTCTCTGCTGATTGAGATTATGAGATCGGATTCCCAAAAACCAACGGAATCACTTCCAAGAAAATATAGAAGACAGCAAGACTGGCAGTCACCTATCTACTCGGTGAAACTCGATCTATTCCTCGGGCCAAAGTGGGCGTATCACGTGGCCGGGAGAAAACAAAAGTGTCCTCGTAGGTCGCAAGACCCTCACTGAGAGAGAATACCCAGCCACAAAGGGCCCTTTTAATTCCTTCGAAGCGGTAAATAACTCCGAATTACCCGGTCACAAATTAGCCAGGTGTTTAAGCGAGGTAAGTCGAGCTGGGCGTGGGCGTAAGTAGTAACACAAAACTGGTATAATGACAAAGGCCGGGCACATAAAAAATGTGTTTCTTTCGACGTCGCTCCGGCTCGAAACAAAGACGAAAGGATTATCTCCGAAGGCTCACTAGCTCTTTGGATGTTTCTCTTAAGGCGAGCCAACCAGTTGGTATTTTCGGTGATTTACGTTATGGTTATAGGTCGCTTCAACAGTTCAGTCGACCGAGTATTCGTTGTTTTTTTTAATAAGTGGATGGTTCGAACTGGGGGTTTTCTATATCTAACAGCACTTTTCAGGAGAGGCATAATTGTATATTTCATTACGAGCCTGGAAATAGGGATTTTTTCGTGCGCGTGTGACAAATTCTCACGGGAAATCATATGCTACACGGAATAGTATATTACACAACAATTGTGGAAAGTGACATATTTCACGTAAACGTAACGAGTGAAGGAAATGCACTTCCCAATCAGTTTTGTACACTATTTTTCCTACGACTCCGAATACTTTCATTTCGCGGGAAGTCTTGTCAAAAATGTAACTTGAGCGGTCTCTAGAATTTCAGGTGGTTTTGATTCAATATCAAGTACTGTTTATTGCCATAATCAAGATGATATTTGAATACTTCTCCGACAATTCCTTATTATGTGAATTACTGATTGATTGAGTTAGTTTAGTTTGGACAAATTTTATTGATATTGACACCAGCGTACATAAACGAACTTGACACCATACGCCTGCTAGCGCCAGTAATCACGCAACCAGGAATACAGAACCTAGAAGTACGTAGTGCGCTAGCGCGTACGAGTTAGTGCGTCCTTGACTCTTTGCAAACATCTGTGGTACCAAAGAATCTTCTCGTTGGTTATACTGTGGTATCAAACTGATGCAAGCAGCAAGCCGCGCATAAAACTGTAGCCGTACTCTTTTGAATGATCTAACCCTCTGTCATCAACATCGAAATAGTTTCAGCAAAAAGTGTAGTTTCCAGTTTTAAAGTGAATTCAGAGGTTATGTATAAGACACATTGAAATTATTAGATAAGGAGTTCTCGGTATAATTCAAAACGAGACAGAAATTTCAATTAATAATATGAATTTTATTCGATAACGCTTATATTGACAGTGAGTACCTTCACAATATACCTAATTATTTCTATATCAATTCAGGCGACCGTTGTGATATTTTTCATATCAACACTAGTGCTTTTTTTCTTTCAAATAAACAATACCATGGTGATATGGTCGTAGGAAAAAATCATTTTGGACGTGTAATGAACGATATTTTTTATTATATTTCGTGGAAATGAAAACATAAGACACAAAAGAAACTTTTGGAACATTTTTATTTTCACATTTGTAGGAATGAAAAAACTTGGAATCACTTACAGTTTTAATTTTGTTCAGATTTCGCCATTCTGTAAAAAATTGATATTCGTGTTCATATCTCGACCTGGATATTACTGGTAATAAAATCGCAGGCGCTTGTGCCGCTTGATCTATAGGATATTATCTGGAATTTCGGCATTTCATTTTGTTGGCATAAATTGGATTTACAGAGAATAAACAATGCTGACAATACAGTGTTTGGCATGTATGATTTGTTTCCATTGTTATTCTCAATGTTTTTTCGTGCGCTGTTTCATTGCGCTAGCCCTTAAAAGCCCATCTTACAATATATTACTGATATAGATGAAAATAAAGTGATTTCAAGGAAGTTTAATAAAAAACAATTTTTGTCGCTTTTTCTTGAATAACTTTTACAGTTAATTATAGAAACTCATAATTTTTCCAAAAATAAGGTTTCTGATATGCATGCGTTCTTTCTGATTATCAATTATCTTCTCAAATTCAATCAAAACTCAAAAATTCGTAAATTATTGGACATATATCTCTGCTTGTCACTCCTATAATTCTTCTCAGGTATCTCATTTCTGTTGCTTGTATTCTACTTTTGATTTTCTTTGTTAATATCCAAGATTCACACCCATATGTTAATACTGGCCTATACATTGAACGATTATTATGGAAGATGAAAATTCGGACCATATTATGGAATCATTCAAATCTGCAAATATACAGGGTGAGTCAATAGTGTGTTCTCCTTCGATATGTATTTGTCAAGCCATTCGAATACAATAACTATATTTAGTAGGGTTTCATGAGAAATATCACTCAAAATTATTTCCCTCTTCTAGAAACTTCGTATACGGATTCCTTTCCTCATTCTGAATGCATTCTCTATATGAGATACAGGGTGTCGAAAGTACGAGAAAAATTAAGTTAATTTCTTCGGAACCCCTGATGTAGGATAAAAATTTTAAACTTGATATACTATTCCAGATTACATGGAGTTTTCATATCTGAATTAAGTTAACCAGTGGCGTAGCTAAGGTCGTATGTCGCCTTGAAAGACATTAATTAAAAATTAATTAAAGACTTAATACTTTTTCTTAGTTGAATGAAATGTCAAATTGGTGTTTGAAATCGATTAGGCTTGTTGGTACTCAACCTAAAAGTGATAACATTTCACATGCCTAAATGTAGAGGATAATTTCGACCCGAGTTGAACAAACTGTTACAAGTTGGTGACACATAATAACAAATATTTGAAAAATGTACCATATTGATTACCATTTTGGACAAACTAACTGACATTGAGATCCCACAAAACTACCAACAATAAAAATTTAAATAAGGCAACCGTAAAAATCATTAACAAAACACACTCACAATGCAATCTGGCTACATAACAAATGAATTACGGCTCCAGCAGAGCCATCTCACAACAATTTCGACATTGCAGTTTACCGACTTTGTTCACCCCACCTCACGATTTCGTCATTAAAAAATAGGGCCTAAGGGCGCCCAATTCGTGCGTGGACCTGTGACAAAGCTGCGAGGCCTTCTTATCGGCGAAATGGCAGGGCCGCAGTGGAAAAACACATTTTGCAAATCGAAATGACAACGTATCGAATTTTGCTGTCGCCGAAGGGGTTGTTTTAATCGGTTTCTGTTCGACAGGGGGCGAATGCCTTGTGAAACTAATGTCGTTAAGGGGTTTGGAGACGCCCACCGCAACAAAGCTACTGAATAATGGGATTTTTTCCCCCAGCAATGCCCCAAGAAGGTTCTTCGTTGGACTGCCCTTCGTTCTCCCTTTGAGCGATTTTATGATTTTATTCATCAGATAGCCAAACTATATCGAACTCGAAAAATTTTACCTACCTCGGTTTTATGTAACACTCACAAACATTCATAACTTCCTGAAATCACTACCACAAGGTTCATTTTGTGGTGAATGTCAACTTTTCAGAATCCTTCTTCTTATCCTGATGATGCAACACTGGTGAATCTGTTTGCAAACTATTTAAAAGCAGAATAAATGTTTTGGAATACAGTATGGTTGAGTTCCGAAATTCCCAACCAGTACTGTTCAGTAGTTTAGATCGTTCGTAAATCACTGAATCAGATAGATAGATACACATCTCTCTCAGATTGACCAACAAATTTATATTTTTTCAACTAATCACGTTGTTTGCCTGTTTACATGAATTTTCTTGAAATGAATTTGGTTGAATTGAATCATCCGCACTCTTCACCTTAGAAAACATTGTGAGTAATGTCAGTCAATATTATTTCTCTCAGCTCAAGAATATCGTTTCTTATGAAAATGTGTTTTGATGACGGAGCATGTACCACGTGACCAGCTCGACCAATAAGCATAATTGAGAATTAGCGCTCAAGGCGAAGATGCGCAGTCCGCGCACTGTCCGCAGAACCAGCTAGACAACGCCAACAATAACGCCGTTGGCCGCCATTAAGACTATTTCAAGAGATACATTGTGACAGGTTACTGTGAAGTTTTCTTTGATGGTATTTGTGTTCCTATAGTGCAGAGCGCAGGCTCGCGAATTCTTTATAACTCGAGTACTCAACATGAACGTAAAAGGTTTCCTGGAAGCAAAAACAATCTAGAACATATGTGGACATGGCGTCGTATCACTGGCACTGTTGGGTGTTAAGAATGCTTTGTTTTGTGTTGTCAGGTCATATAAATGTGCTTGAAGTGATAATTAATTGCTGTATCAATACTGCATCCCCAGTTTGCGAAAAAACTGCAGTATTTTTAATTTTCAATTATCGGCATGCAGAGTTGCAATCCTTCAGCAGAGGTCAATCAGAATGGATCAAAAGTGATTCCTCTTAAATCAAGACGATCATTGTTCAGATGTGCTGAGAAATCAGCTTCATTCAAGAAAATTGTTTCACAACAACATTGAAATATTCTTGCCTCGAACAAACCGCATTTTTCAATGAGAAAGTATACATTTGACACAAAACTTTTTGATCCCAAGTAGTCAAGAGGATTTTGTCGAAAAATCAAAGTAATATTTGGTTGGACCTATTCAAGATTACCAATCTCTTGAGTTACATCTCGATTTAAGAGATCCTTTTTTCTGTGTAGATGGATACATAATTTATTGGTGCTTTATGCAATACATCAGCATTCACACAAGTCAATACAATCATACGTGTTTATAAATAGACAAGTTAAAATTTCTCACAAACAAGAGACATCTACACATATCCACACAAATACTTATATACAAAATAAAATACAATAATACACATATACACCTACCGATCCAAGATGTGTTAGCGGGAATCACATGAACTGTTACTCATATAGGAGTGAGATCAGTTTGTAACATTCAACAAATTCAGACTTGCGGAGAAATTAAAACTGCGAAACTCTGAAGTGGAGTAAAAATAGTGAGTTTGAAAAAACTTTTTCATTTTTCTATCGAAAAGATTCTGGGGAAGATCTTTGAAGTAATCTGAAAGTTTGTTGTAAAGGTCAAGGTCCAGCGAATTTTCCTTAGATTTATTCAACCTATATATCGTTGACATCTAAGAAGATTTCCAGATCTTGTTTGGTAATTATGGTGGTCTGAATTTTTGGTTAATGAATCTTTCTTGTTATGTATTTCTACTACGGAATTATGAATGTAAAACGATGGAATAGTCATAATTTCCAGTTTTGTGAAAAGAGGTCGGCACGAATCCTGCCTGAACGCTCCTGTTAAAATCCTTATGGATTTTTTTTGTAGAATGGGACGATGCTCCCCATAAAATTATCAAGTAGCATATATGCGAATCAAATGAGAAAAAGTTGATTTAGTTCTTACTAACGAATTTCAAAACCTCCAACTTATTGCATGCTTTCTAATAATTATTTGTGACATCCAGTATAGGGATCGAAAATTCAATTCGATATTGTGAGCGATTCAAACGAAAGGACGAAAACTGTACATCAGTGATAGCATCCAGTTTCCAAAGAAGCATAGCTGTAATATAAACCCATTATTTGGAATGAAACGGAAGCCACCCTTTTATGTATTCCTCAAATGTTAAAACCTAATAGAGGAGGGTAGCTCGCCCTATTTATAAACCACTTTCGATCAAAAAAATCCATCCTGATGGTCCCTTCTGCAGGAAAATTCACAAACAGGGCTTTCAGAGTCACTGTACCGGTTCATTTAAAACTGCGAATTGAATAGGTGAGGATCATTGACTCTTCAAAGGAAAAACTTCAATCTGAAACTGCAATGATCCTGATGAAATAGATGTTAATGAGATTAAGAGCTCTTTCAACATATACAACAAGATATTGTTGTTTGTCACATTGAAATCACCAAAGAAGGGCCATGGTATTCCAAACGTTATGTAAAGAAGAGGAAGAATTTGATGCTTCTAGACCCATCGATTTAGTCTGACAGTGCCAATACATGAAGAGTTTCATTAAGTGATTCAACTAATCTCGAATATGAATTGCCAATTTTCTCTTCTTTAATGGTATAATCTTGTTCACTATGAATAGTAAGAAACCCTCCTATTCTTTCATAGCACCCCAAACCCTGCATTAACTGATATCACAACAATGGGTAGTCTTATTCAAATCACCTTCTCTTGCACTGGATCAATTGCTTCCTCTATTTTTTTTTCAACATACGCGTGCCCACCTCTAAAGTAACATCCTGAGCACACTTAGATGCGACCAAGAGAATAGTCACCAAAGCTTCTCTTCGATAACAGACCACTGCCATACTGGTCCAGATGATATTCAAATGCTGCTCCTAGTTAATATTAATTTACATACCCCATGGGGTGGAATTAGCATAGGTTTTGCATACTGACGCTCATAAAAAATGTCTGGGTAAGGGTTGGTGTGTAAATGTGTACCAAACATTATAATAATAATCGTTTTTTTCGGCGCGTGGTCATTGATATTGTAAGTTGGGTGTTTTGCATCAAGGCTCACGCGAAATGCATGGTGGTAGGTCACCTGTCCATTTTGGAAGAATCATATGCAGAGGGTGAATATTATGGAGTATCTTCAATGACTGCACAAAGGCGTGTTTTGTGCATTATTTTTTCTATACGACCATGAATATTTTTTTCTTTCGCGGTTTATTTCAAAGATGTTGTTGCGAAGCAACCCTCGTAAGAAGCAACCCTCGTATGAGTTAGGAAGACGGGGACCTTAGCTTTTTAAGTGTCATCCGAAGCACTACTCGGCTGGTTACAGTTAAAAGTCCGAAGGATTGAAATCCAGGTACCATGAATAATTGGTTGGTCACCTATTTCCTCTTGCTAAACAATACTATAGAAATTACTAGTTATTTCCAATAGCCGACAGAATTCGAACCCAGGCTTTCTGGGTCATATGCCGTCTGTATTAACATTGACCGATAAATATTATTTGGTACGTTATCTCAAATGTAAATATCAGAAACTTCTGTGATGTAAGGAGGATACTTTTCAGCAGTTCAAAACTTGACACATTAAATGTGTTACAAATTCTCTTTGAAATCTGAAAAGAGGTTGACAATCCATTAAATATTGATATGGCAATGCAATATAGACACAACTGCTTCCAGGTAAGTCATCAGTTGGCAATATTCAAATCATCAATTCTGCATATGTTTTGTTTGAAGATGTAAATGGAGATCCTGTTTGAGGGATGAAGGTTGATGTTGCCATGACTGTAAAATATATTATAATGTTAATAGTTTTTAGCGCGTGGTCATTGATACACTAAATTCAGAAGGTTTAGCATAAGAACTGGGGCATAATAATTCTAGTATAGGTACTTACCTTTGGGATAGCACTCATCATGAATAGGCAATGGATGCACATATGGAAATTCAGTGACACGTGGACATCTTTCAGAATAAACGATGGATAGTAGATGCAAATTACGATTATGATAATTCTATTGAAGAAATTTTTGAATGGCTGCAGATTTAATCGAATAATGGTGCATAAAGAATAGATGGAGTTCCAGTTATATTTATTTATTTTATTTTATTAATCAAGTAATCTACAGAACAGGCAGTTCCAATAATCGATTACAATATTGAAAACTAAGTAAATCACCATTCTCAAAATAAAACTATGACTTAAACTAAGTTAACTCCAGATGACCTGAATCATAATCAAATTGAGAGACACATTTAGTTGAAAATGTCAATTGGACCTTTTTCCATTCAAATTGACTTTCAGTTACAATTCGCAGTTACTTCTAAGGATGACATCTCAATTCAATGTTGTTTCTAAATGTTTTTACATTACAACAATTTGCAAAAGAACACATATTGTACAGTGGGGAATTTGAACCTAGGTTGGTTCGAGGTTTAGGGAAAACAAATATATCTCTTCTTTTTTTTGCGAGGGATTTGGCATATCTCTTATTCTCTTATTGAAATATGTACTGCAATTCAGGCGAATTTGTGACAAGTGTGGAATATCTACTTCATTATGCAGTAGCTTATAGAAAAATAATAGAATAGCATATTTTCTTCTAGTTTCTAAAGTTGGGAATTCAAGTTCATGTAAGAAAGTATGATAACTGAGATTAAAAATATATTCACCATCATGTTGTTTGTAATATAGAAATCTTAAGAATTTTTTCTGTACCATTGTACCTTTTCAATTTCATTTTTATGTACTGAATAATAGGGAGATCATATTATGACACCATACTCCAGAATACTACGTACAAATGCATTATAAAGTGTTAGTAATGTGGATATTTTTGTGAAATCAAATGAGTTCCTAATAATGAAGCCAATCATTCTATAAGCTCTGTTTACAATTTTGGTCACATGTTTTTCATACAGCATAACTTCCAAATCCTTACATTCAGCCTTCTTGGCTAAATATTCATTATTTATCTTATAGTGAAAATCGTTTAGTTTTTTTTCCTGACATACTAAAGCATTTGTCAACATTAAATGAGAGGCGATTTGCCAGGAACCACTCGTAAACTCTATCTACGTCATTTTGTAGCAGAATCACATCTTCTTAACTCTTATTCACCAGCTATATGAAAGAGTAGACACGAAGAATGCTGCTGGCAGCAAAGTCTCTTTTGAATAAAGTTGAAATTACACTGTTGGAAATTAGTTGCTAAATCAGCAAAAAAATATAGTCCCAGTAGGTCTACAACATTTTATAGTTGAAATATCAAGAGTATTTGAAGTTAATTTTCACCATAATGATTCTTGCTCGTCTCAACAACCGCCTCTTTGTATGGCTACTACGTCTTATTGGTGAATTAACTACAGTAAGTTAATAATTCTACTTCACCTTATAGCTGTTCGCAGTATTCTCTGAAGTTAATTGAGCAATTACAAATTGTCATTTTCACTTCAATTTGTTGTTACGAGTCCTACGTCATAATGTAGTTCTAGCTACAAAAAGTTGTCGATTGTACTACAACTCAGTGTATTTTCAACAATATTCTACTGCTGGAATTCAAAGTTCAAAATACTGAAATAACCATATATCATGAAAGACATTTTATTTTCTGCATAGCAACAATACGAAAAAAATCCACTATTGGCACAAAAACACATCAAAGCTGTCAGTAAATCGAAAGAACATCGCGGCACGTGATTCACTACAATGCTGGTCAACCTCTGTCTGTGTTTGTCATCCGAGACAACTTATTCCTATCCTCCTTGGGTGTTGAGTATCTCTCGTTCAATTGCTGAAACAAAAATTATATTAATAATTCATTTTGGATTCATTTGGTCATGAATTTTTCAATCCAATTATCTCTTGAAATCACTTGGATTTATTAACTGAATAGTACATTATCATTGAAAATATAATTCAGAACGAATCTTACCAGTACATTAATTTCTCTTCAACTTAACTCAGTTTTTGTTATCTATTTTGTTACCCAGTAGTAGCTTGAAAAAATCCGAAGAAAGTGAAAATCGATCCATCGAACAAATACCTGAAATGAAGAGTTGTACAAATAATCACATCACAACTTCAACAGTTTTGACATAGATGTTGCAGTTATCTTCATTAGTATAGTAAAAAATATATGAAATATGCATAAATAATAAAACTTCCATAATAATAATTTCAAAATGTGAATATAAAACTGATATGATTATACTCACTTTTTTGCAGCTAAACTCAATAATCACAGAGAGAATCCAAGAAACATTCTCAACAAATCATGTGAAATTATTGCGCTTGCAGATTCCGACGAAACATTGTTATTTGTTGCTCTGGATCAGGAAAAATATTCTCAACTGAAACAAAACAAAAATAATATTAATATTGGCATGAGTAAATAAAATTTATGTACGAGTCCACATCAATCTACTCCATGTAGGTACTCACCTTTTTTATATCTTGACTACACGAGAGGAAAACCTAATGTATTCGTTCTAATGCTCTACAACGGCAACAGACTGCAGATAACTGAACAAACTTGGATTGGGACTTGTAAGGAATCGGTATTCGTGAGAAGACAAACGAAAAGTAGCGAATATATCCGAAGAGATCGGAACTAAAAAATCTTTGTAACCGAGCACAAACTGTTGCAAATTATAAAACTAGGTGATGTTAATTTGTCAACAGAGTGCGACAAAACCGCTATTTAATATTAATGTATTAGCAACTAGATGATGTTCTACTGTCTATGTTTCAATAACCATTATCGAAGTTCTAGTTACAATTATTTGTTGTTGTGTTCATTTGATGCAAACTTGTTGCTGTTGTATTGACATTATTAGTAGTGAATTCGATAACTGACTGATTTAACAACTACATCGAAAATTGTGAAAGTGAAATTGAGACACAATTGTTGTTGAATTTGACTACAATTTTTCAACGATATGAGAAGTTGTTGAAAGTAACAACTAATTTCCAACAGTGTAATATTCAACTCGAACGAATATCGAATACATCGACTACCATGGATCACAACGAGACAATGAATAAGGGTCGCTTCTCTCAGCCCTTCGCCCATCAGCCACCGTTGCGAAAAATTAGATCAATTTACCTACAGCGTGGATTCGTTAAGAAAATCCCAATTACGCAACGGTAAGTTGCCGAAACGGTCACACATCCGTCAACAATGTAGACCCCCTTAATTCGAAACTTATTCGAATGACATTTTCTCAGGATCGCGACCCAGCATCTGAAAGGACCATGACACAATCCAGCCCAGGTCGGGCCGATTGAAAACTGATTGTGGTATGGAATGTTATATGTAGTTATGAGATGGCGGCGAGTAATTTAATACCTCTTTTATGGTGGTGACTGTCTGAGGGTCCCGATCAGGGAAAAGGGATCGGTTGATAGTGCGAAATGGTATCGAAGGAGTTTTAATTCTACCTGGCTTGTTCAGTTCATTCGTTGAGATTAAATGTAATAATGAGGTCATATCAGACCCAGTGCTGAGAAATATTATGAAATAATTCAATCGATTTCTTCTGTAGATGCAATATCACCTGATGATGATTATGATTGTTGGAATGGTGAATCAAAATAATTACTTCATTCAGCAGCCAAGAATTACTCTGGGTCATATTTCTGTCACCATTCTCGATTCTGAAAATTGTGCTTCAAAATATCAACACAATCAAAATAATTATTGTCGCAGATATTTATTCGTTACATTTACCTTAAGTTCAATTTGTGTTTTGTGATGTTAAAAATATTGTTGTCTTAGAGATAATTCAATATATCATAAATAATCAGAAATCGAAACAACACAATTTTATTTCAAAAAGTACATCAAACGCACAAAAGACAAAACAATTATGGTTTATTTATTTCCACATGACTATACAGTGTGTCCAAGATAAGAATGAACAGCATGGGGATATCGGAAACGGTAAGTGATACGGGGTCGATTGAATTAGAGAAAAGTAGCGCATTTATGTGCCTAATAATATGACATTCAGAAAGTTTTAATATTCCAATTAGTTTCGGAGATATCCGAGAAAAACCGAAATTTGAGAATTTCGTTTTTATTTTCTCCTAGCTTTATTTTCAAAGGAAATTTGAAACAAATAGCACTTCGCCATGGCCACTTTTTAAGGACTACACGATAACATATAAACAGAATTTTTCTGCGACGTTACGTCTTTTCGAAAACATAATCAACTTTGTATTTTTATATACGACTCCATTTTTCATTGTTAATACTGCAATGTATCACACAATATGATATCGGAACCATTTCTCGAGCAAAATGTAATTTAGTGTTTACTTAATTTGTTTTTCTTCAATTTTAGATAGTAGGCGCTGGAAAAAATGACCACATTATGTTCTGTTGTCATAATTATGTCATTCTAATCTTGAACACACTGTATACTGACACTTAACCAATTACTGACAAAATATTCGTCTCATGGCCTACTCTGATGGTAATGAAATGTTATAAAACATGCAATATACAATTTGAATGCTCATAACGTTTTTAGAAACTAGTCTCGAAGATCTTTGGAGATATTATAGTTCCAAGCAGAATTCAATTATGCACTCAGCAATAGACTTTTGATCACCCTGTATGCACCTTCAGTTAAAAATTTGGAAGCAACAATGTGAACACTTTTTTTTTTTTTTTTTTTTTTTTTTTTTTTTTTTTTTTTTTTTTCAATCTAGTATACATAATAATAAATAAATAAATAAATAAATAAATAAATAAATAAATAAATAAATAAATAAATAAATAAATAAATAAATAAATAAATAAATAAATAAATAAATAAATAAATAAATAAATAAATAAATAAATAAATAAATAAATAAATAAATAAATAAATAAATAAATAAATAAATAAATAAATAAATAAATAAATAAATAAATAAATAAATAAATAAATAAATAAATAAATAAATAAATAAATAAATAAATAAATAAATAAATAAATAAATAAATAAATAAATAAATAAATAAATAAATAAATAAATAAATAAATAAATAAATAAATAAATAAATAAATAAATAAATAAATAAATAAATAAATAAATAAATAAATAAATAAATAAATAAATAAATAAATAAGTAAATAAATAAATAAATAAATAAATAAATAAATAAATAAATAAATAAATAAATAAATAAATAAATAAATAAATAAATAAATAAATAAATAAATAAATAAATAAATAAATAAATAAATAAATAAATAAATAAATAAATAAATAAATAAATAAATAAATAAATAAATAAATAAATAAATAAATAAATAAATAAATAAATAAATAAATAAATAAATAAATAAATAAATAAATAAATAAATAAATAAATAAATAAATAAATAAATAAATAAATAAATAAATAAATAAATAAATAAATAAATAAATAAATAAATAAATAAATAAATAAATAAATAAATAAATAAATAAATAAATAAATAAATAAATAAATAAATAAATAAATAAATAAATAAATAAATAAATAAATAAATAAATAAATAAATAAATAAATAAATAAATGAATTTAGCATAATAATAAATAAATTTAGCATTTTGTTCCTAATCAGCAACATGCTGGTGACGGAACATTATAAGTGAAATATAATTTAATAACAATTTCTATAGTTAACTATACATTAATATAATTTATACACAAACAATAATTCCAATCTTAAATATATCATAGTATGGTAGTTTGTTGATGTATATGCTGAATCAAATCAATTTTAAATGATGAATAGCTATCTATATTTTTTACAGGATTTGGTAGTGAGTTGAACGTTTCTAGACATTTGTATATAGGATTATTGAGTGCCAGGTTTGTTCTTACATTTGATAGGTAAAAGTTATTTTGATTTCTCGTCTCATATGTGTGAGTTAACTAAGTTGAAGTTAGTGTTACATTTTTGTTGATTTTTTTGTACTTTGTAAGTGTATTTGCATTGTTCTATTTGTAATACTTGTTCTAGGGGGATTATTCCTGTTTCTTTATATATATTTTCTCAGTATGTGTTCTGTAGTTATATCCAAATAAAGATTTCACTACCTTATTTTGAAGAGTCTGTATTTTTTTAAATTGTGTTGGTCGACATATACCCCAGGTTGTTATTAAATAGCGAAAAACTGACAGGAAGTATGCATTGTAAATCATAAGCCTATTTTGAGCATTAAGATAGCCACTACATCTATACAAAGCCCCAATCATAGGGACTACCTTTTTTGA
This sequence comes from Chrysomela aeneicollis, assembly GCA_029955515.1. Taxonomy (NCBI): domain Eukaryota; kingdom Metazoa; phylum Arthropoda; class Insecta; order Coleoptera; family Chrysomelidae; genus Chrysomela; species Chrysomela aeneicollis. The sequence goes on from JARUHQ010000010.1 coordinate 18,665,324, forward strand.
AATATGATTTGAGTGTTCCTGCCAGTTAAGCTTATTATCTATAACCAGGCCTAGATATTTGGGTCATGCATTTTAGAAGATACCAGTGCAAATTCATTTTTTTTTCAGAAATTTGTCTGTATACCTAGTATACCGTGTGACACAGACTTATGTTTGTTTCCATAGCTATGGGTTGAATAATGAAATTTAAAATATTTAATAAGCTCACCAGATGGCGCTTTTCGTATTATTTGAAAAATTGCAACTTTCAGTTTCACCATTAATTTCAGAAATAGGTACCTATGGCTCTACCACTGAAAATAAAAAATTTGTGTTCAATCAACTATGAGGTATCCTTAGATTCAGAGTATTACGAAGATGTCAAAGATGTAATGATAAGCAGGGTGTCCCATTTATTACAGAAATATAGGTAGGGAACCAAATTAGAGAATTTTGAATAAACCAGGCCGATACTTGATGAAAAACTAGACTAATGTAGAACACCACAAGATTTTCACTATTTGAATAAGGTTACAAACAACGAGATGTGTTTCGCTATACTATATAACTTCTGCAGGTGGAGTATTAAACATGAGTTCAATGAGTTGGAGTATTGAACATGAGTTTAATACTCCACCTGAAGAAGTCATAGTATAGCGAAACACAGTTTTCGCCCAAGGATATTAAACTATAGGATGGTCCATTCCGCAGATATTTTTCGCCCGGATGTGACGTAGCTGGGAGTGAAACGTCACTTCCTCTCTGATTGATTTGTGATTTTTATCAGTGGCAACATACAGTGTGATACAATGTCTCTGATTTTTATGGAGTAAAAAACATAAATAATAATCTCATCAACATTTGAGAACTTTTCACCTTATTATTTTCGTCATCTCAGATCACTATTTCAGTATGAAAGAATATTTTATCTTTTTTTGATTCAGTGATTTCACTTTCAACAATATGAACAGAAATTTGGTTGGGAATAGTAAGTAGGACATCACTTTCTTGAAGATCTGCAGGACAGTGTGATAGTTGATAGGATTATAATCATGTTACATGAACAGTCTACAGTACCTACTAAATACCAAGTTCTTTGACAAAGTACTACAGTGGTCAGAAAGTCGATATACATTGGAATAAGGAGTAAATATAGTGAAGGCAGTTGCTGACTAGCATCAATAAAATTCAACTTCACTAATAGTATTACTTGTTTTCAGGGTATGAACAGATTGAAAAATGCTGGATGTAACTATAAAACGATAGACTCATCTATAATGTACTGTAAGAATTAATAAAAAATTCCAAAACAATATGAGAGGTAGGCCTCTATTATTTTGAAGTTATTATGGGTAGCTATTTATTATGAATATGATGTGTTCAATCATTAATCTGAAAATACACAATATCAAAATTCTTTGCTGAATTCTAAGAATAAATTGGATGTCTTACAGTTTATATTTTTCCAGTTCTAGCTCTCTATTTATTAAAACAATGACCTATAATCATCAATGCTTACTTGAAAAATCGTTGAGGAACAGGGAAGTATCAGAAATTGTTATTCTACCTAAAGATAAGAACACAGTTTTGCTGATTTTAATAATATATTAACAAGACTCAATGAAATTTGTGATTGACAATTGTTTCAATGTATTCAGTTCTATTTCATTTCACTTGAATCAAATTCATATAATGCTCATTAAATCCTCTTTTTGTCTGTATTTGTTCACCTCTCTATCTTCAAGAAATTGTTTCTTACATTTAAAAATGGACAAAAAGGAGTGACGAATTTTAAATCACTACTTATTTCTCTTTATTAGTGATGCCAGGCTGAACAAATTCTTTTTGTGAGATTTCTCCTCAATGGTGAACCTATAAAAATACCAATATTAGGATATTAGTTCACAAGAGTATATATTTCTTACTTGATTCATTTTCAGCTGTGTCTTCAGTTGTGGAATGTTGTGACCAAATACCATTTTCTGGGATCCAAAATTTAAGTAGCAGCCATGCAGAGAGGTATCTTTTAAATCAATTCATTCCCTTTTTGAATATTTATTGAGTCTTTTGGCTCCGGAAATGCAAGAAACATGTATGCCTCAAACATGTAGAATCTGCATCCGTGAATAGCATTATACCTGCAATCAAATGGTTACATCCCTTGCTTACATACAGGGTGTCCCACTAAGGTCGGCGAGGTACGATATTATGGAAACCATAAACTTTAGGGCTCCGAGAAAAAAATATTGAGGACTAAATCGGTCAATAGAAATTGATGGAAAATATTTTCAAGTTCCTAAAATGACCGCTAGAGGGCACATCTACTATGACATAACTGAAAATTCAATTTTTCTCGGAAAATCACTATATCAAGGTACTGTTTCAATTACGGAAATAAAGAGTTCAGCAAAATTTACGTCAGTTTGTTCCCTTACTTTTTTTCATATATCGAAAAATAATGGTGGAGCAAGCTGTTGAAAAAATAATTTTTGAAATCGCTGCATCTTATACACCCTTGGTCCAAATTCGATCAACTTGGACTCGTTTGGAAGAGAATTCCACAATCATTCGAACGATTCATTCGATGTTAATCTCTAGTTCACACCGCGTCTACTAGAAGGCGTTGTTCTCCCAAGATTAAGTTTTTTCGAATTTTCTCGAAAAAATCAAATTGAATGCTATAAATTTCTATCATTACATTTGAATAGAATGAAATTAGCTACATTTTGGTGAAAACCGCGATTCGATATCTTCATACGTTTTTGAGTTATTCGCAAATATCTAATTTAACCTGAAAAAATCAAGTTTTTCGTTGAAAGAAATATTCTATGATTATATTATTATAATATTCGCCTGTGCTAGTGATTAAAACGGTTATTATTCAAATGTTCAGCATTTTGGTGCATTTGTGCGTTGATCTAATATTCCGTACTATAGCCAAAATAACAATTGATGTAAATGCCACTTACTGAAAATGAAGATGTGGATCCTACTAGTCAAGAACTAAACTGCGTTAACGGAAAGTGAGTTTCAATAATAACGAATAAAAGAATATCAAATACCCACTACATTCTGAAGCCATTTCTATTCAGCAATGTCATTACGGAAACACATCTCTGTCGACAAGGTGGAACAAAAAAATGTCCCAAAAATGTTCAAAATGCATTCCATTATTTTCAATGCAACTATTCAATCTTCATTGGCTGCTCAACACAGCTGTTTCAATTTCAGCTCTTGGAATGCTGGCAATACGTTTTTAGATCAACGCACAAATGCTCCAAAAGGCTGAACATTTGAATAATAACCGTTTCAATCACTAGCACAGGTGAATTGGATTGAATTACCTCACATTTCGCATGCAACGCATACTCACTGAAGAAAACGGAAATCATAGAATATTTTTTTCAGCAAAAAACTTGATTTTTTCAGGTTAAATTAATTATTTGTGAATAACTCAAAAATGAATGAAGATATCGAATCGCGGTTTGAACAAAAATGTAGCTAATATCATTCTCTTCAAAAGAAATGGTAGAAATTTGTAGCATTCCATTTGATTTGTTTGAGAAAATTTAAAAAAACTGAACCTTGGGTGAACAACGCCCTCTAGTAGACGCGGTGTGAACTGGAGATCAACATCGAATGGCGCGTTCGAATGATTGTGAAATTTCCTTTCAAACGAGCCCAAGTTGATCGTATTTGGAGAAAGGGTGCAGGAGATACAGCGATTTTAAAAAATATTTTTTCAACAGCTTCCTCCACCATTATTTTTCGAGATATGAAAAAAGTAAGAGAACAAACTGACGTAAATTTTGCTGAACTCTTTATTTCCGTAATTGAAACAGTACCTTGATATAGTGATTTTCCGAGAAAAATTGAATTTTCAGTTATGTCATAGTAGATGTGCCCTCTAGCGATCATTTTAGGAACTTGAAAATATTTTCCATCAATTTCTCTTGACCGATTTAGTCCTCAATATTTTTTTCTCGGAGCCCTAAAGTTTATGGTTTCCATAATATCGTACCTCGCCGACCTTAGTGGGACACCCTGTATATGAAAATATTTTATGTAACTAGCATTTCGTATGGCATGTACCTACTTACGTTGCCTTTATTTTTGAGATTTTGTCTAATACTGGTTTGTGAAGCTATTGCAATTCAGATAATTCAATATTTTCACCAAAGAAATGTTAACCTCAAAATCGAAAAAATAAACAAAGCGCCGTCATTATTCGATCATGGAAAAATCCAAGACCAGAAGGTAGCCGGGTGACGTCATAAAACCGGCTAGTGTGGGCATCATAGGGAATGGACCATCCTATAAGTTTAATATCCTTGGTTTTCGACGACCTTCTGAACCGAAGGTGTGGAGGTTAGTTTGTCCCGAATCTACATACCTACACCTGAATTGTTATATTGGCACGTGGTCAATGCATTCATATTGAAAGTTTCTGATACAGCTTCAGCATGCGTTTGCATAAGAATCGAAATGTTGAGTACTTATGCATATTATTTCGTTCGTCTCTACCTACTGTATGCAAATAGGCCATTTTGTTCGGATATGACAACAGGTGGAGAATCACAGCAAACACGGTAAAGTTATGGCAACACTGCGGAGTCTGTTTCTAACATTACATCAATGCAAATGTGGACGTCATTGTTTGCTTTAGAATGTCTGGCCAGTACAGGTGTCTAGATTAGATGCACTGGGGTCATCTGGGGATTTATAGCGTTTTTGCTGAGTTGTAGTGGCAGGACAGATTTTATTTATTTCTTAAATAGTGTTTTCCCATATTTTTTATCATCGTTGACTTCCATATCCTATATCAGTGCCTCTGGGCAGTGATCTGATTTGGGTTGTCAATATCAGGTCAGACATGTCAAATACTCATATTAATCCAATTTTTTTATTAATAAGGACAGTCATCTCCACTTTGTAACCCAGTGAAGTCAGTTTGGCTCCTACCTGAAGGACGCTTTTCACTATAGAGTTTTGAAATGTAATTTGAATCCTCCTGTACAAATAATTACTCTCAACATATATTTTATGTATATTATAGAATTGATGTTTCTTCCTTTTATGATGGATAACTTTTATGGAACTCTTGTATTTTTCCTGACTACTAAGTATACCTACCAACTTGTGATAGTTTTCAATTTTAATTAGGGGTTATCTTGCCTATTTCAACAATTTCAACAATTTCAACAATTTTAACAATTTCAACAATTTCAACAATTTCAACAATTTCAACAATTTCAACAATTTCAACAATTTCAACAATTTCAACAATTTCAACAATTTCAACAATTTCAACAATTTCAACAATTTCAACAATTTCAACAATTTCAACAATTTCAACAATTTCAACAATTTCAACAATTTCAACAATTTCAACAATTTCAACAATTTCAACAATTTCAACAATTTCAACAATTTCAACAATTTCAACAATTTCAACAATTTCAACAATTTCAACAATTTCAACAATTTCAACAATTTCAACAATTTCAACAATTTCAACAATTTCAACAATTTCAACAATTTCAACAATTTCAACAATTTCAACAATTTCAACAATTTCAACAATTTCAACAATTTCAACAATTTCAACAATTTCAACAATTTCAACAATTTCAACAATTTCAACAATTTCAACAATTTCAACAATTTCAACAATTTCAACAATTTCAACAATTTCAACAATTTCAACAATTTCAACAATTTCAACAATTTCAACAATTTCAACAATTTCAACAATTTCAACAATTTCAACAATTTCAACAATTTCAACAATTTCAACAATTTCAACAATTTCAACAATTTCAACAATTTCAACAATTTCAACAATTTCAACAATTTCAACAATTTCAACAATTTCAACAATTTCAACAATTTCAACAATTTCAACAATTTCAACAATTTCAACAATTTCAACAATTTCAACAATTTCAACAATTTCAACAATTTCAACAATTTCAACAATTTCAACAATTTCAACAATTTCAACAATTTCAACAATTTCAACAATTTCAACAATTTCAACAATTTCAACAATTTCAACAATTTCAACAATTTCAACAATTTCAACAATTTCAACAATTTCAACAATTTCAACAATTTCAACAATTTCAACAATTTCAACAATTTCAACAATTTCAACAATTTCAACAATTTCAACAATTTCAACAATTTCAACAATTTCAACAATTTCAACAATTTCAACAATTTCAACAATTTCAACAATTTCAACAATTTCAACAATTTCAACAATTTCAACAATTTCAACAATTTCAACAATTTCAACAATTTCAACAATTTCAACAATTTCAACAATTTCAACAATTTCAACAATTTCAACAATTTCAACAATTTCAACAATTTCAACAATTTCAACAATTTCAACAATTTCAACAATTTCAACAATTTCAACAATTTCAACAATTTCAACAATTTCAACAATTTCAACAATTTCAACAATTTCAACAATTTCAACAATTTCAACAATTTCAACAATTTCAACAATTTCAACAATTTCAACAATTTCAACAATTTCAACAATTTCAACAATTTCAACAATTTCAACAATTTCAACAATTTCAACAATTTCAACAATTTCAACAATTTCAACAATTTCAACAATTTCAACAATTTCAACAATTTCGACAATTTCAACAATTTCAACAATTTCAACAATTTCAACAATTTCAACAATTTCAACAATTTCAACAATTTCAACAATTTCAACAATTTCAACAATTTCAACAATTTCAACAATTTCAACAATTTCAACAATTTCAACAATTTCAACAATTTCAACAATTTCAAATACTCATAATTTCAATTTGTTTTTGTATGAACGTAGAAAAAATATAGCATACAACTCGTACTAAAACTGTTTAATTCACGATGCGTTCAACAATGTTTTTTGCCCTTGTTGCATAAATAACATAAATAAGCAGATACCTGGATTTTATTATTTAAATTTTATTAACATATGGACAAGTGCGCAAAGAGTCACTTTTCTGCACGTAAATACAGTTAGGCGGAAGACGCGAAGCGGAGTTCGTAAAGTTTTGTGCAAGTGTTAGGAACAAAATTTTTCCTACGAGTTTCATATCAGATAACAAATAAAAATTAAAACAGATTGAATAATCTTCAGTTAACCTGATAGAAAGAAATATACAACAAACAATTGCATAAATATACAAAATAATGAAGAAAATTAAATTATTTCTTCGTAATATTCATAATTAAAGAACAATTATTGACATGTTGCAAATTGGTTGCAGATCCGGTCAGCTCATTTTATAGTTGGCTTATGATAGTTACGGCTTCATAATGAACAGTGAAAAAAAGTGCGGAAAAGTGTTACTTTGCGCACGCAAATGTATGCAGAAAAGTACAACTTTGCGCACGCTCGTTGAAAAATATATTTTTCGTATTCCATTAATACACCTCAACTCATCTCATAAAAACATTTATCGACACATAACGACATCCGGAATCGGACTTATCAAACCTCATCGCGAAAACATGTCCGGAACAGCCTCCGTGCACCTCCAAGGTCAAAGTCGGCAAAACACGTGTCCGCCCACGTGTGTGTGTGTGTGTGTCTGTGTGCGTGAAAGGAAATGCACCCCCCCTCCGCGAAGGAGCGGGGGTGGGGGTGCAACTGACCGATACACGGCCCCAGCTCAACAAGTAGATGTGGAGCAGGAATAGTTTTTCTGATCGATGTATCGACCAGTTTTGGCCGGACATGTGGGGTCGGTCACGAGTTTAGTGTGGTCGCAGGAAAAACAGGAAGAAAGGGCATTCTCAAGGTCCAGGGTGAGTGGTATCAGCTGAAGGTTCATTCAACTCGTTTGATTCATTTTCGGGATACACATCAGAACACACATTGATTCCTTATTTCTAGAAGACATGTAAACTCTCTTGGATTGATATGGATATCGCTTTCTACGCCAATAACTCTGTGACAATATGAAGTCCTGATTATTGACTCCTTATGCTGGAAGGATACTATAAAGTTGGTAAAAGGATGATCCTTGATCCTTGTTTATTCACAAGGTCAAGCTCGTGAAATGCTACATCTGGTTGCAGTGTTAATGTTGATGAAAACTTTGTCACTAGACAGCACTCTTGGTACTTACCTATCGATCTTGCCAACGGATTGGATATATCAACGAAAGATCCAGAAACTGGACAAAACACCAGGCCAGGTCAGAGACTTCATCATCCAAGTTTATGAACCAAGTATTGCCAGACTCATTGTCTTATTGAAAAACTTCAGTTTTTATTGAATAGATATCTGCTTCATCAGAACGAAGAAGTTTATTTATTTATTTAGCTTATGGCGTGTACAAACATACATAAGAAACGAAATGTGCTAACACAACAAGAGTGATAATGTATATGCAATAATTACTTGTGAGTATGGTCACAGCTCCATATTTAGTTGGTTAAGCCATTGGATGGCCTGAGGTGTTGCAAAAGGTCGAAAGTTGTACCAGAAAATGCTCTTGTTGGACATTCATAGGTAATGTGATAGCATTTTGGACTCATCCCCCATTTGAATAAGGCCGATCCGCTTCTGCCATGGTCAGTCCGGATCCTGTTCAACCGAACCCATGTTTTTCGGGGCATGTTGAAACCCTGTGGTGGATGATCCGGATCTAGCAAAGAGTAGTAGGCTGGACTAACTTTGCTCTGCCAGTTCGATATCCACTCATTATGGCCGTTAAAGTTGTTGGTTATTAGCTGTTGGGCTGTTTTGACAGTTGGATTTCTAGATTTTAGTCGGTTGAATCTAATTATATCTTGATGGATCGGTAATTCTAGGTTTCCGCTGATCTTTTTAAACTCTCGTACTAGTATCTGCTGTCTACGGATTTTGGGTGGTTCGATATGACACAACACGGGTAGCCATTAGTAAGATGTAGCCACTAGATCAACAGCTTTCACCAGGACAAAGGTATAAAGAAGACTTGTCAACCAAAAGGCTATTTTTTTTAGACAAAAAAACCTTTAGAATAGATATCTGCTTCATCAGAACGATGAAGTAAGATGTAGCCACTAGATCAACAGCTTTCACCAGGCCAAAGGTATAAAGAAGACTTGTCAACCAAAAGGCTAATTTTTTTAGACGAAAAGCGAATCATTCAAAACTTCTAGAGACCCAACCAATTATCTTCTTTCTAGACCAAACAACCTCTGTGCTACATCTCAAAATCTGTTTGCTTCAGAGAGAACAAATTGATAGGCTGGTTGAAAGAATTGAGGATATAGGATATATAGGTGAGGGGATGGGTTACAACTACTGGTTGTTCCTTATGGATGATTCAGGTCATAATTAGAGGCAATGTGAGAGCATGGAACAAACGGACAATTTCCCAGCCCATAAACCCATCTGGGGATTCTCCAATGCCCACTTGAATGAAAAGTTTCGATATAGATGAAATTAAAACTCACTGAAATAAAGTCAAGGAGAGCTAAACAGCAGTTATCAACTCGAAAAGATGGCCAAATCAGAGACTCATAGTTGCAGCTACTGTGAGAACTGCAGAACATTTGCTTTGCTTCTCTGCAAGTGGCTCAAGTTCCTGGCTAAAACCCCGAAAAGTTCAATTTGACGGAATTCGAGTAAAGAAAACATCGCGAAGGGAGTTGCCTCTCAAAGTTTCTGGAAAGCAAAAATGTCGGAGAATGCCAGTGCGGAATTTCCATGTGAAATGTTTGATGGTCCGTAAAACTCGAGTAGAAATGAATACATCTGAAATTCATATTATGGAGGAAAGTATACAGAACAACTGATTCACCAGAGCTTTAGTGTATGTATAAGAAAAAGTAAAACATTGATATAAAACTGGAGTTATACAATTTCAGATTGTATGGTTTCTCCGTATCAGGATATGAATTGGACCATTCATATATCCAGGTGCAATTTTGCTGATAAATTCTGAATGATATTTTCTTGTTGTTGGCCTCTTTTATCTCCTGAATAAAACATTATCCGCGTACGATAAGTTTCCTCATTTATAAGATATGTTAATCACACAGAGTTTTTGACAGTATCACACGGAAAAAAATGATTCGCTACAGGTACTAAAATATAGGTCAACGCAACAAAAAAAATTAGTACCTATAGAGACAGCAAAAAACTATGTGAAAGCAACAAATATTTCCTCCTAATAATTCTTTGCAGTATCAACTAATCCAACTGGTGTCGGAAGCAAACCAAACTTCCGACATTTTGGCTGCATGTAAGAACATTCCTAAGCTGTTATTACTAATATATTTCGCAGCAGTAGCAAATATTTTCAGGTATGATTACATAATGCTCTTGCTATAAGAAACACTATACCAAATACTTCCAGCCAAATATTTTTGCTCTAGTAGCAAATACTACTGCGTTAGTAGCAAGTATTTTCAGGTATCATTATGAATGCAATTGCTGTAAGAAACATTGTAGTTGACACTCTCAGCCAGATGTGTTTGCACTAGTGACAAATATTAGTGCTGTAGGTAACGATGTATTGAATATTAACAGCATACTAATTTTGCACCAGTAGTGAGGTTTTCTAGGTATTATTGCAAATGCATCAGTTGTAATAAAAGACGAAACTCTGAGAGCTGGAATAAGGTTTCACCCGGTATAATATAGAAACATTACTTCAGGTAGGTCCACTAGAACAACAATTTCTGGTAAACTCTCAATTTGCAGTTTATCTCCGAGAAGTGGTATACTATTTTTTTCATAGACGATTGATGTAATGATAATCCCTCAAAATTTGTATGATGATCTGAAAAAAAACGTAAATGAGAATAATAAACCTAGAATATACTTTGTCACATCTTTATAGGGTTTTTCACCTCATCAGTGATTACAACATAAATGTATAGTACCCTCAGTGAAATTTTGAAATCATACCTTCAAATTTTTGCCTCAGGTGTCCGATTCCCCACGATTCCAAGAGCTCTTCGACAGACATCAAATTTTTCCATTTTTCACATAATTATATTGTTTCTGACAGTTCTAAACTATACATTATTATTTGCATGCAGAAGAAGAACAACAGCAAGCAGGACACTAGCTGATCCACGTGTTAATACTCTCAACAGTCTCAACTCAACTGAAGACAAAGATCGATGCGTCGTTATTAAGAATTCGCACAAAAGTAGGTCACGCCATTCCATGTAGCCAATCAGGACGCTTCTTTCTTGTTGCCATGTGAATTTTAGCAAATTTTATTTGCACCACCACAAAGTTACCCAGGCGCTCTTAGCAAATTGAATTTGCTCCATTCGAGTCCTGAGATTTTTGCGGTTGCGCATACCAAAGTTCAATACATTGATTGACGTTGTTTAGGTTCGATACTTAGTAAATAATAATAATTATTATGTTAATGACTTTGCGTGGTGACGGATCATTGACAGCAAATAGATAATTGGGTAAAAATGTTTGCTGTGTTCATTTTCAAAACCATGCATGATTGGAAAATAGGTGATTTTATTAACTATTCCCACTTGAACATATGGATATATACCCAGCAAAAATAATAGTTCACCCGAATCCAAACTTCAGGTAGGTAGTCTTTGCAAATAAAACTGTCCAATGTTACAGAACTAATATGCTATCGCAGCATTGTTGGTGAGGGATTCGAGCCAACAAATTATGATAGCTGGATATAAATATAATTCCAGTCCCTACAGCAGATTGATTATAGCATTTTCAATTATCATCTGTGACAAATGCATATTCGTAATGATGGCATAAATGTTTCATCTACACCTAGAAATGTTGTTGTGAGAGCAAATATCTCACCAGCAATTCTGTTTTTGTTATGAGTAGCAAGTGATTTTTTTCCGTGCATTAACATCACCATAAACAGTGTCAGCCCCTATACAAATCCTTTTTTTTTATCAAATATAGAAATTCAACAATCAAAAAGATCACAAAAACCAATGAAACTTGCTTCAATTTTGATTATTATTTATGTATTCTAGAAGAAAATGTTCTAATCTCACATTATCTTACTTCTTCCAAGAGTATACTTGTGAGACCTATTGAGATCCTCATAATAATAAATGAAGATGATGGACTCTCTCGCTTCCATCAAACCAATGTAAGACTTTCACACGAAAAAAGTATGTCTTGGTTCGACAACTTGGTTGACACTGAGAGTATAATAATTAATTAGGTATTTAAACTGCAAACTGCAACACATGATAAGTGAGCAACATTTACACATAGACAGAGCCGATGATGATGGAGGAAGTTAAGTCGCTGCTCCTCTGATTTTTAATCAATGGCGCCACAACAATATTACATCAGAAACCGTTAGAAAGGATGTTGTGACTGACATCTATAATTCAATGATAATTGGTTTTGCATTTGCTGAATTTGAATTGCTGTTAATTTTGCTCTCATGTGTCAAACTGAGAGAATAACTATCCGCGAGAATTTTTCGCTTCAGCTATACAAAATTGGATTGTTAATTTTGGATTATTTTTCATTCGCGTTAAATTCAATGATTTTTCACCCTCTGGGTGAAAACTTCTTTTCATCTTGCTTCTACATACATTTGGAAGACAATAATTCGACCTTGGCCTCATTTCATTCAGGTGAAACTCGAAAGAAAACTCATCATTAATCATTTATTTATCAACCTTGTACTTGAAAACTCATCGGTATTCCTTCATCAAAAGCGATTGAAGACGAGTTAGTAGGTAGACCCAAGTCACTTTATTTCGAAACATGTAATTTCCGGCTTGTCATAAATTGTTTGACAAAAATTGGGTTTTGTGAGTAAAGTCAAGTCGATCAGACAACATCAAGTCTGCAGAATTGATGATTGATTAAAGAACCATTTTTCCATTATTTGATAGTTCCCACTAGCCAGCTGAAAAATTAGTTCTTCTACAACCGACTCAAAAATCGACCATTTTCATTCGGAAATTACCTGTTAAAGTTGACGTTTCTCTTATTGTTATGTTTGCTAGGCAAAATTTTCATCAGTGTCTAGGAGCTGAAGTTGAATTTTAAGTCCTATAGGAACCGAAAAAGAGCGTGTCTTACAATTTATACATACTTACTGTAGATTAACTATTCAATATCCTTATATTTGAATTATTTATTATTGCCACTAGCAATAGACATCACAGACAGTTCAGTGAGTATTTTTCCTTCATCTCATTCCCGCCAAAAAAATGGCAAATATTATATAAGCTGAAGTAAATCACAATGAGTTACTTCACTTGGCTTCACTATCGCTATGCCTCGCAAACACAAATTTCACTTCTCAAACAAAGTGGTCCTTTTTATTCTAATAGAACAATCTACCATACTTTGTCTTGGAACAGAGCAAACCTTTAATACCAGGACAGTAGAGAGAAGTAAAAAAATGTATCGACATACTGATTGATCAGTTTTAGTCTGAAGTATATACCTCCCCACTGTTAACTTCTGATATCGAGATATAGAATTCAAATTTTTCTACGTGAAAAATATTATCCAGCATCATTTTGAATGGGTTCTGTATGAAACATCCATCTCCTGGATATCAAAGCTATCACAAAAACTACCTTCTAGCTTTATTATGTTACCCTATAAGTGCGCCAATGTGCACTATTGACTAAATTCAATCTCCTAGAATTTTCAGCTTGCTAAAGAAAGTTCAATGGTTGTGTTCGAATATAAATTAATTATCACACAAAAATGCCGATGTATAATTTCTTATGCCTATTTATCGAGCTATTTCGGAAAACTTCGACGGCGTTATATGTGAAAGAAAATTATCGATTGCGTCCGATACGTAATTATATTCCGAGTCATAGGGGGTGATTAGTGGAACTACCCCTGATTGGTTGCTTCGAGGCTGAAAAAAAAATGACTCACGCAGGGTGTAAAGTATTGACTAAACAATTAGTTCTACCCTTAAAATATATTTTTATATTAGTTTACGTTGCACTTGCATGGGATGTATCGTTAAGGGATTTGAAGCAATGTTCGATATACAGGGAAAATATCCGCTACAATAGGGCAAATCAGAAGGGATGACGGTTGATCGGGAAAGCGTAATATTGGATTACAAGCACTGACCCTTTTTTTATTTCGAATATTTGCTCTGGTAGGTAATTCAGCCAATGATGTAGTGAATTTATTGATCTCGAAAATTTCATAGTTTGTACAGGGTGTTTAGAGTGAAATCTGCTGTATATCCAGTTTTTTTTATGGTCTGGTTCTCACGAAAAAGGATATCCTGTAATGTTCAGAGAACATCGTGAGAACCAAGGAAAAGAAGGTAGGAGTTGGTGTTCTTCTTAAATTTCTGGAGATGGTATCCCCCGGGGAACACCTCCTTATAGTTCCAAAGTCTCGATGTTCGTTGGATGAACCAGTCTTTGGAAAGGGACGTTCTGCAGGTCTCTAAAGTGATCAAGAAGGGGTGTGAAGACTGAACTTGACGGGTTAATCTCGAAGAGACTGCTAATGGAGGAACGATTGTTGATATTTCAGAAGAGCATCGCCCATGAAAATATCTATAAAATAGAGATAAATCGCCAACTTTTCTACGGTGTTCCAGAGAAGTGGGCGGGTTTGTAAGCGAGGCATCACCGACGAGACGAATTGCCCTTTTTTGGACCGAATCCAATAGTTTCAGGATATGTTTAGGTGCCGCACTCCGAATATGGGAACAGTATACCAGGACAGGTCGGATCTGTGCCTTATAGATCATAAGCAGCTGACTGGGAGTGAAATAGCTCTTGGCTCGAAACAAAAATCCAAGTTTTTGGGATGCACTTTTGGCAATGGACCTCACGTGATTTTCCCAAGAAAGTTTATTGCTGATAGTAACGCCAATCATCGAAATGGATGACTTCAATGGTATGGTTACTCCTGACTGAATTATCCTGACTGAAAATTGTTGTCCATATTTATTTTGTTATCGTACATGTGCTATGTGGGAAGGTACACCCTGTATATAGGAGAGCCATTCACGCTACCGATCATTCAAATTCCCACTTTTAATCCAAAAAATTAATGACACAATCTATTTCGTGAAATTCCACGTTCTTGAAAAAATAAAACCATGGCTAAATCAGGCCTGTTAATAATTTCATCAAGTGGTAACGACTTTTTAATAACGTTTTTACCCGACAGAATTCAAATTGAAACGTGAGTATGCGTTAAATTACTTTGCAACCGATAGAAAATAAAAACTGTTACACCGGAAATGTATTATAACATTCGCTTATATGAAAACATCATGCCGTGTACAACAGCGTAATCCACTTTGATATTATCCATCCGACTGTTAATTTGCCCAAACACAGGAAGTCCTAGAAGAATTAATATGCATAAAAATCGTCTATAAGGACACCCCTGCGACCTAGGGGTAAGAGTGTCCCGCAAGAGGGTAGTTATATGGTTAGAAAAGTTCTCTCAATTGATGCACCGAAGACAGAAAATAGATGATACCTTTGCAGAAGAACACTCAAGTTAGTTCCGAGAACCGATTCACTGGGAGCCGAATGTTTCTATGACTACTTGTAATTTTGTGATCTGAATTGTCCTTTTGAGGATACGTTCCTAGATAAGTCGGCAACAATCAGAATATAACGAACCGAACAGGGGCAGGTAAATCTTGAAATCCAAAACGCGTTGTCCCATTACGGCTGTGAAATTTATTTGTTTCATTTGGGGTGATACGGTTGCTTGAGCTTCAGCTGTGAGATATTGTCTTTGACGAGTCTCTGTGTGAAATGGGAGCAAAAGCGATCCATCCGAATTGGTGAAATAGAAACAAAGTCACAGTTTTCTTCCAGAATCAAAAGGAAACTCAACAGTCAGGGAAAGCACCCAATCAAGCAAGTTTTATCTGAGTAAACGTAGCCTAAATTCAAGGGATAATTATTCCTTTAGTTATCCTGTGACAAAAGTTTATATAAACAATGATCTGGTAATGCTTCTATTTCTGCTCATTTTTTTTACCAAGAACATTTTTATTTGAAGTTTGATGCTTTGTATCCTGACAAAGATGCATTACCGGACTGGTACATCTTAGTCGTACCTACACAATAAAAAGTAGATGGAAAAATACATACTGATGTATGATATATACATAGATATCAAAGTATTATAACTTGATTGAAAAAGAAAATTCACAATTCAATGAGAAATGTGAATTCTCATGATTGTTTTCATTATTTCACCATAAACGTGTGATTGAATGTAATAATACGTAGAATTTCAGCTTATTCACATTATATTTGTGAAGGCATGTAGATTATTGTATATCCCTGAAAAATAACTGATAATCACAGCAGAATCACATTAATTCACAGAATATTACCGAAAATAATATGTGAATAACAATGTTTTTGCGTGTACTCTCCCATGAAGTATCTCCACTCATGATCTCATTCTGTCTACCTAGCTGTCTTATGAAATTGATTTTTGACTGTGTTTCATTTCATTTTGAAAATCTGTTTAGCTTTCCTTGGTGAAAGGCTCAATAGCTTTTTCCTGACACTTTATTCCAGTGAGATTTCATTCCATCTGAATTTTTGTATTGAAACTCTTCTGTCAATTGGCTTTGGAGAATCTGAAGAAGGATTTTGTGTCGGGACATTGTGTATTCTTCCCTTTTCTGACAAGGC
The DNA here is from genome assembly GCA_029955515.1 of Chrysomela aeneicollis. Lineage (NCBI taxonomy): Eukaryota > Metazoa > Arthropoda > Insecta > Coleoptera > Chrysomelidae > Chrysomela > Chrysomela aeneicollis. The sequence continues at coordinate 18,681,962 of JARUHQ010000010.1, forward strand.
AGCTTGCTTCCTTGTTGCAAGTGACTTGGTTGTTTGATGCCAGTTGTCTCAGGAAATGTTTGCAGCGCCAAGTCAGTTCAGACTCACAAGAGTATGACTTCTCAGCTTATGCTTATGCTAATGACCGCCTCAAACTGATGCTTTCCGAAGAAATACCTAATTGGTCTGATATATGTCTGTCGGCTTGGTTGTGTGATGCCAGTTGTCTCAGGAAATGTTTGCAGCGCCAAGTCAGTTCAGACTCACAAGAGTATGACTTCTGAGCTTATGCTTATGCTTATGACCGCCTCAAACTGATGCTTTCCGAAGAAATACCTAATTGGTCTGATATATGTCTGTCGGCTTGGTTGTTTGATGCCAGTTGTCTCAGGAAATGTTTGCAGTGCCAAGTCAGTTCAGACTCACAAGAGTATGACTTCTGAGCTTATGCTTATGCTTATGACCGCCTCAAACTGATGCTTTCCGAAGAAATACCTAATTGGTCTGATATATGTCTGTCGGCTTGGTTGTTTGATGCCAGTTGTCTCAGGAAATGTTTGCAGCGCCAAGTCAGTTCAGACTCACAAGAGTATGACTTCTGAGCTTATGCTTATGCTTATGACCGCCTCAAACTGATGCTTTCCGAAGAAATACCTAATTGGTCTGATATATGTCTGTCGGCTAAGAGATGGATTCTAGGAAAACGTTTCCAAAAATCCTCAAATATCCTAACCGATTTCCTGCTTTGAGATTGACTGTCTGACTGAGTCTGGAGGCACTGATTGCTGCTTCTCTCATTACACATAGGTGCAATGGTGGAAAGTTCAGCATTACCTCTAAGACACGTCAATATTTATGCCCCAGTTTTTCCCAGACAAGCTAGCCGCTGCACTTTCTGCAGCTTGAATTGTGCCGAAATTTGTTGGTATGGGTTTGGTATGACCAGTAGATATCATTTTTGGTTTTGGACCCCAAGTCTTCTCAAAGACTCGGTGGCATGTCCAACTTGCCACTATTGTTCTGGAAAGAATGTGGTTGATTCAGCTATTCCATGTCAGTTTTTTGTCATCATCTTCACGCCCAAATATTCAAGGACTCGAACGCCCAGTATCTCGCGGAAAAAGTTCTGTTGGTACGGAATTCACCAATTTAAACTTCTTTGTACAATGTTGAAATCGTTAATAATATCGTTGTAGTCGTGTGTATCAATCAATGCACCAAATCACTTACGACTCAATCTTCAAACAGAATATCAAATATATAACATAAGCTATATTTTCGGATCCTCAAGAAGCATCGAGAATAAAATAAGAGAGAGAGCTGCGCCAAAACAATGGGAACGTGAGTAATTCCCTTTATAATACATCTTGTAAAGTCTTTCAACCCCTATAAGCAAAAATATTCTTTCTGTGCCGTATTGATTTTTATCCCCATCCATCCAGTCAAGCAGCGAATGTCTGTGTGGAATTAAGCATGTGTACTCGCAATAAAAGGCAGGTCCGCTGTTTCATATGCTAGACACTGTATAATGAATTTGTTGTAGATGCCGTCCTTATCTGGTCTCGCTCTTTTGCCTCCCGGATCTACATCTGAGGATCCTGTTCCGGAGAATTCCGAGCGTGATCTCTGTACCGGGCGTTTAATGTGATTTTCATTACGGTTTTCTCTGCTCTACTGACAAATTTTACATCAGTTGATTTTGCAACAGAGTCTTATGTAGAGACACTTGAGGTGAATTTTTGCCAGTGCAAACCTCGAATGAGAATATGAAATTATGAAGAATAATGGGGAATCTGGGATTGTTATTAAATTTTTTTTCAATCTTGTGATTTTCCGAATAAAATTTATTCAGAAAGATCATCAAAGATGACACTGAATTCATAGGTCAATAGATAAACAATTTCTCAAACACTTTTATCAGGACAAGACGCTTTAGAAAAAAGAAGAAAATTATATATTATATATATATTGATATCCGAGAAGTTTGAATGTGAATGTCATTCAACGTATGTACGTCAAAAATTTTTCGCATGTAATATAACAAGTGTATTGATGATTATCGATACAAAAATTCCTTCGATTTTGATAAACAAATCATGTTGCTTGGAAACTACACGAGCGCACAGCGCAAAGCAACATGATTTGTTTCGAAAAAGAGAAGGAATTTTCGATAATCATCAATAACACAAGTTGTATTTGTTCAGATTATTTCATGAATAAAATCAAAGCCATTTTGATGATTTCCTATTTATTATTAATATAAAACGTACAGTTTATGGAATTAGTTATTTTGATTATGCATTGTAGTTCGACACAAGAAGATTCGTTATGCAACCAACAATACATTTATGCCATTGTATGATGTAGGCAAGATTACCTAAGCACTAGGTACTAATGAGCTAAATTCATTATGATTGTTGTCACAATTTGTGTGGTTAGGAGCCTATGAGGTTACATTAGATTAATTCTAATTCTATTAATGCTGAAATTGTCTAAAATTTATGGAAAATTAAGTGGATACACATTGATAGTGTGTGTTTATCATGGTTCAGACGAAAATTTGGTGTAGTGGCATTCATTTATTTACCAGGAAATCGGAAAATACTGTGACAGATTGCAACTAGTAAGTTGTTGTTTAATTAAACTACCCCACTGTCTACGAATCAGAAAGCGAAATACAGAAACGAAAACACAGCATGTAGGTATCCAATAGCCAATCAGGAGCCGAAATACAAAATGGAAAAGATGGTGTTATTGTTTATCAACACAATCATTTCAACCAATCAAAAACGTGTATTTTAGCATGAATGAAATAATCAGTGTAATACCATGCGCCTTCCCGTATAAGAAAGAAAATTTTCCGGAAATTGTTCTAGTAGCTATGGTAACTACACAAAATATAGGATTTCGATTGGTCAAAAATGTTAGGTGTGAAAATTTCTTTAAAAGATAACCAACTCTCATCTTGTAATGACAATTAAATAAAGTAAAAATGTGATTTGAGCATCAGGCGCGATTCTGTCTTCTTGTTTTTGAGCAAAAATCATATAGAAATATATAGAAATATCAAGTATTTTTGTCATTATGGAATGTAGGGGTTAGAGTTGAAGATCGTGCATATAGGTATCAAAATTCTTAAAGGAAAATATGGTATAATGACAGATTAACAGTAACAGATTAATGAATAAGCGTTGTGCATAAATCCGCCTTAAATGTCGATACGCACTGCTGTATCACTGGTTGCGTGATCACCTACTGCCGACAACTGATAAAAGGTGACATTTTAAATGACTTTAATTTCTTGTTGGCATGCAGTTTTGAATATCAATACAATTTTTTGTGCAAACGAATAAAATTCACTCCGGGATTTGTCGAAAAAGTTACAATTATCACCTAAAATATAAAAATTAATAGTTATATCCATGGTAATATCGAAACGACACCAGAATAGCTCAAGTTACATCTTTGAAATGAGGTAAAATAGTGCAAAAACGTTTTCGTACTTGCCGCCGCTGTGTGCTAAATGACTACTACTTTTCAAAAGGGTACAGCTCGAACTTTTTTTATGGTAGGTCAGTGTGAACCATCCCACCCCATCCATAACATCACAATAGCCCGCATAAACGACCAACTTAATGACTACAAGCAAATACCGCCCACCAAACCCAATATCTGGAACAGATAAACTCAATCAAACGAAATAACGAGATATACTTTTGGAGTACACGTAGTGATTCGATCCTCGAAGGTAATAAAGACTATTTCATAGCGTGTCACCACAAACTCTGCTCGGTTGGTGTCAAAGCATCGGACCAAAGAAGTGAGAGTGAAGAAGAGTGCTGGAATAGTCAGAGACCGACTTGGGCAGCTGCATGGACGCGGCTGGACTTTGTTCAAAGGTATGTTGAGCGCAGTTAAAACCAACATGGTATATTTTAGGTTTATGATTTTTTTATCGCACCTCCATTTTTGAGCGGTCGGCATCGACCAAGATTTATTTCGTTATAAATTAGGCGTTAACGATTACATCGGAAATTATGAGGTAATTGGAGGCATCCCTCTCGATTTGTTCGAGGTCCAAGACACTGAAATTAATGAAAATGGACTTCAAACAGATTTAATACGATTATTTTTTCCACCATACCAGTCCAGAATTATTCAGAAATCATTTTTGATAATGCTATATGAGAACATTCCCAATCTTGAGTGAAGATATCACTCGCTACTTCAAACCTGTCAGTGTCGGATGTGAATGTCAAGATGCGGTAGTGCTTCAATAACACGACCGATCGTAAAGCGATGAAAGACGTTAGAGGGAAAGATGGAATTCACTCGAACTGGTAGAAGCTTACAAGACTACCGAAATTTATGCATCGAAATGAGAAAATGTTTCATATACCTGAGAATCAATACATCGAAATTTGAATAATTATGGCAAATAACCCAGAACCAGAGGTCCTGATGCAATCTGCATGAGTACATATAGTGCCAGCGCCAGAAAGAGTCATTGTGGTAAACATGTACGAAGTGTGTTTCTCAGACATATAGAACAGGAAAACTCAGTGTTAAGTACCAACATTGTGATTAGTGTTATTATATATACAAAGAATTCAACTGAATATTTTATTTTCATGGATTTTATTCTGGATATAACATGGATAATGCTCAATACCATTTATTAGGAGAAATCAACCAAGCATATCAAACTCAACCTGGAAGAAATAAAATCATGGAATGGGATATCAAATTATAATTTCGTATAGTGGTTTCATCATTATTTGTGTGTAATATTGAAATTACTACTTATTTTGAGGAAAACATTTCCACCTCTACCATTTTCATATTTTGTCCTTTGAAGCATAATCAGTCAGGTAATATGAATAATGACTTGAGTTCCAATTCAATATGTCCTTGAATATCCTTGGAATACGTCAACTATGTATTGTTCACTTATGTGCTTCTTGAAATTCCATAATAAAATTATTTTTGCAGATTTGTTAATTCACTTAGAAATCAATGATTTAAGGCATCTTATATCCTGCAGAATATACCCTTGCTACATAAATATTCAATTATTGATTCATCACTTGACATTTTCATAGTTCTGAAATATTTGAATTTGGCGAGTTTGCTAGTGTAAACCAGGCTACGTCCACCAGTCCCACTACTGTATTCTTAACTGAAATGGACTATAGATTTTTGATGCAGAAGTCTTATAATCATCGACGTTTTTCTGGTCTCAATTTTTATTTGGGAATCGGTTTCCAATCGAGAAATATATCGTCACGAATTATACACCAACAGTATCAATCTCAATATCCTTCACTGTAGAGTCATAAAATAAACTCCTTCAATGATTAGACCATTAATAGTACAACTAATACCATGTAATCGCATATTTCTGTGGTGATCATAAACATTCCTTATGTAGGAGTGAATTTGTCATTATCGACTACAAATACCTTCAACACAGTTTATGGTTGAAGCATGATCGATTTTAAAAGTTCCACTACGAGGTTGAGTAGGTGTGAATTTGCATAAAACGTTTTATCAGATCAGCGAGTTCATTTGAATGCAAATGATACCGTTAGAATAATTAAATTAGTGCTATCTAATGAGTATGAAATGAACAATGATTGATGTGAGATATGAAAAGGTCATGCATGACAAAAGGAAGATGAGAAGATAGAATTTATTTGTTTCTATTGGAAAGTACTAATGTATGAGTGTAGTGTACAAAGTCGCGGAGCCCATTTGATATTTAATGTTGACAAGTGAATTCCCATAAAGGCAAGTCGTTTTCAGTTCGTTCTACCCATTATAATGCATTTTAATTCCATTTTATACATTCTAACAATGCTCCAAAGTCAGTCCGTCAAGCTAGACGAAATGGCATCACGTTATATAATAATAATAATAATAATAATAAATGGACTTTATTAGGCGAAAGTTTAGCTTTCAAGCTATTCTTACACTTTAACCTAAGTACAGATAAAAGTATAATTGATAATTTTCTACTTAGTAAGTAAATTAATTAATGTATATCCCTAGTACATTTCTTTATATTCTGCTAATTCTAGAGTTCATAATAATTGCTGAAATACTGCACGTACAGAAGTAATACAAAATATCTAAGAATTACGTTCTTTGTTCAACAAGCATGTTAGTTTTAAGTTTCATTTTGAATGAATTTAAACTCAAAAGTTTAGCATTTTCATCTAAGGCATTATAAATCAGTGGTAGTTGGTAGGAGAATGATGCTTCGAATTTGGTAGTGGAGTGGCGGGGAATGTTCACAGTAGTGGGGTTCCTTATATTGAGGTTGTGCATTTGGTGACGGAATTTTACTTTTCTATAAAGGTAGTAGGGACGTTCCTCTCTGATGATCTTATAGAAGGCAGTAGCAGAATGTAAAAAACGACGTTTGCTCATGAATAGCCAGTCAAGAGAAGAGATATATTCAGATATATGATCATATCTCCGCAGGCCCCCGATCAGTCTAGCGCAGTTGTTTTGCATTCTTTGAATTCGATAACTATCAAAGGAATCAATACACGGACCATATACTATATCGCAATAGTTGAAATTCGATAAAACTAGTTGGTCACAAAGTTTTTTTTTCAAATTTTGAGAGAGTAATTGTCGATTAGAGTATAGCAATTTGAGACATCCGTATGCACGTTGAATAGATTTGCTGACGTGCTCAGTGAATTTCAAATTAGAATCTATAATCAGACCTAAGTTTTTCGTAGCTGATACTAGTGTTAAAGTTACACCCTCTATGATTATGTTGATATCATTTTTAACCAGACCAATTCGAGATTCGTTGCCAAATAATAAGTAAGTAGATTTTGTGGGATTTATATGGAGATTATGTTGCTTTGAGCGGTTGATAATTTTTTGTAAATCTCTGTTGAGGAAATAGTTTGCTAAATAGGCGTCTTCAGGATAGAAACTGAAATATAATTGACTATCATCTGCGTAGAAGTGACTTTCACAGTCTGACAGGCAATTTGATAAGTCGGCAGTATAAATTAGAAATAAAAGTGGGCCCAGAATCGATCCCTGGGGAACACCATTATATAAGATTAGGGATTGTGACTCACTATCATTGTATTTCACGATTTGACTTCTTCCACTTAGATAACTTTGAAAGAAGTTCAGAGCTGTCAAATTCAGGCCATAATATTTGAGTTTAGATAGTAAAAGTTGGTGGTTCAAAGTATCAAAGGCTTTAGTAAAATCTAACATGACCAGGGCTGTAACTTTACGTTTATCCCATTCTCTGAGAACATCATCACATATATTCAACATTGCCGTGGCAGTGCTGCATCCCTCTCTGAATCCTGACTGTTGAATAGGAATGATGGAATTTAAATTACAGTATTCATATAGTTGTTTATAAATGATTTTTTCTAAGACCTTGGATAAAAGCGGAAGGATGCTGATTGGACGAAGATCTGAAAAGTTATTGGGCTCGCTGTTTTTAGGAATAGGTCGAATGAGTGCTACTTTCCAAGGTGATGGAAAGTAACCTTTTTCTAAACAGAGGTTAACGATATGTGTGATTGGTAATAGAAGCACTGGCATACAGTATGATAACATAATACGAGATATTCTATCGGTACCAGTTGCATTACTTTTAATATTACGAATAATTTCATCAATATCATTAACAGATGCAAGCTTTAAATCAAAGTTGAGTGTTTCATTAAATTTTTTTGTATCATAGAAATTGATGAGCTCAGTGCAATCTTCATTCAGGTTTGCTGCTATAGATGCAAAATAGCCATTGATTCCATCTACATTCTCAGCAATGTGTTGCGGAACTTCGGTAGATTTGCTAGGCGTAACTCTCATATTTTTGAGTGTTTTCCACATCTCACGGGATTTGCTGCATCTATTTATAGCAAAATTCAAATATGCTTTTTTTTCTCGTCGAATAGCACTCAACGTCAGATTACGTAACATCTTATAATTTGCACAGTCTACACCTAACTTTGATTGTTTGTATTTTCTAAGAGCTTCGTCCCTATCTGCCATCATCAATTTGATTACATCAGTTAGCCATGGGGCTCTAGGTTTAGTTACTCTTACAGTTCTCACTGGAGCATGCTTGTCAAATAGTTTTGATATGTTTTGTTTGATAAAGTTCAATTTGTCTTCAATAGAATTGATTTGATATATCACATTCCAGTCGACTGAAGATAAGTCATTTGCAAAATTTTCATTCGAAAAATATTTGAATTCTCTAAATGTAATTAGCTTAGGAATCTTAAGTGTTGATTCAAAGTTAAACACCCCATAGGTCAGCCTGTGATCAGAGATCTTCTCGGCATTCATTGTTCCTGAAGAGATAATAGAGTCATCACAGGTCACAAATATCTGATCAATTAATGATGATCCACTGTTGGTTATCCTAGTAGGCTCATTTATAACTTGCGACAATCCCAGTGAGTCCATTATTCTGCATAATTTATCTACATTAGTATCATCAACATTCAAAAAATTCAAATTGAAATCACCCATGCAAATAATTTCATCCACAGTTGGTAGAATGATAGAAATACTATTTTCGAGGCGATTTAGAGAGTCCGCTATATTTGATCTAGGTTGTTTATAAATTATTCCTACTGCGAATGTTTTTTTATTAGTTTTTACCTTGATCCATAGCTCTTCCAGGTTTAAGTCATAATTTGAGTGTATTGGAGTTGGATGAAGGGAATTGTGAACATAAATCGCCACACCACCACCCCTGGTAGGTCTATCGCATCTAAACAATCTGTAATTATGAATCCTTACCGCATCTGAAGATATATCACTATTCAACCACGTTTCAGTTATTCCAATAATTGAAAAATTGTTTTGTGAAACAATATTATAAAATTCCTGAAATCCTGTAAACAAAGAACGTACATTAAGATTACATAATTTGAGGTGTGTCATTTCAAAGAGTAATGCGTATTCAGATATAATAAACAAATAAAAGTATCAGTAGGTCAGTGAACTTTTTGGCAAGTGAAACAACAAAAAAAAAAAAAAACATAAAAAAGAAATGTAAAAAAGGAGATGATAATTCAGTAGCTAGTCGAAGCGACAAAAAATTACGAAGTCAGCGAGATCGCGAAGTATGTATATGTATGAACAGTTTTGAAAGTTAATTATTTTTATGACAAAAAAATAGTAGTTATTCATATCGGACAGAGTCGTATTCAGATTTATCAGTGATTTTTTCGTACTTATCATAATAAATAGTGGCACTAAATGCCAAAACAAACAATGATACTTTTCATATATACAATTTTATGGAATGAATGAGAAATATATAGTTGCCAATTAAAAGCCTAAAAACTGAAAGAAAGAGTGGTAAATAAAGGATAAAGAAAAATCAGAACATTTCGTATATCTTATTCTTGGTTTAGTTTGCTTCTTTTTTTTATATAGTAGAATCAATTCCCATTTTTCACCAAAAATTCATCCAGCTGCTTGGGGTCATCGAATTTGAGGATCTTCTTCTGGCTTTTGATGAAAATCAACCCATCTGAAGTCCAGACATTCCTGAAGTCAAAAGCTTGACAGGCCTTTTGGTACATATTAAGTCTAATACGAGTGAGGTCTTCTTTAATCATAATACCTTTGGCTTTCAGGCATTTTTTATGACTGAATACTAGTTGTCTGGTGCGGTAACTTTTGAACTTCACCATAATGGCTCTGGGTTTGCCAGTATCTTTTTGGACTCCTACTCTGTGGCAACGATCAATTTCGTCGATGGAGATAGTAAGATTCATTTTCGTAGTGAATGTATTGAGAACACCTCTTTCCAAATCTTCTTTAATTGTTTCCTTTATTCCAAATATACGTAGATTATTAATTCTTGAGTACTGCTCTGTTCTATCAATAAGTTTAGTTAGGGACTGGTTTTCTAACCTCAATGATTCATTTTCACTCAACAAATTGTTGATCACTTTCTCCTGATTCTCCATATATTTTTCAAATTTGGTACTCACTGCATCCATGATGATGGTTGATAGCATTTGGGAAAACTCGGCGGAGCGGAGAGCTTCCTTTACTGCAGCAACTATAGTGGAATCAGGAGCTATTTGCGATTGCCCACGCTGACTTTTACCAGTCATTATGTATTTGTGAGAACTTGAGAATATAATGCTGCTATTTGTATAACAGTGGAACCCTCACTTCAGAATATAGTGAAATCTGTGTATGATTTGGTTTAGCAACGAATATAGTATGTATCGCAATAAAATATGCTTCTGTCCAGACAAAAATATGATTCTCCCAACAGTATGTTGTTTTATATGGGGTTGAAGTAATCTTTCTTGTGGTATGTTTGAATGACCTGGTAAAGCCAATATTGTATATTTTATATTATCATCATGAACAGTGTTGTTGTAATGCTTTACTGTAACTGTAAACTTTTCTTTCATCAGATTACTTGGTTCCATTTGGTTTATGTGTTGCCGTACTATTTCCATTTTTCATGTGATGATAAAATAAAAACTTCAGTCTTCAGGTGCTTTCACAATTGAATATCACCTAATAAATCAAAAAGATCGGACTAAGTATTACTAGTAATAGAAAAGAGATACAAAAAAGTAAGTACCTACTCACAGGTATTATGAATAGAAACTAGTAAAAATCTACATAATCAAATTGTGAATTCAAAGTTTAATATGCCTTCCATTTCTAATAAAGTCTCTCATATTCTGGAAACCTGAATTTTTGAATCCTGATGACATTTATTTGAGTGATTTGGAAATAATGACCAATCGCCCCAATCGATAATCAAGGATTCTCTAATTCACCAAATAGTTTGCATGTATTTCAGTATTTGAAGAGATGTCTCGCATATGATATCACCAATATATCCTTCACTAAAAGTTAATCCATATTCTGGATAGGTTATGTATTCTTGAAGGTGTTGAAAAAATTCAATATAAAATATCTGGACAGCTTCTTATTGAATAATGTGTTAATTTATATTGTTTTAGAATGAAAAAAAGACAATGGTTATTGAGATATGGAAGTGTTGAGAATACGAAAAATAATAGAACAGGAAAATGAAAATTAAAAAACTTCGTGACAAAAATGTGTTTCATATCCTACCTAAAAAATGTCATAGATATTTTATTCCAGAATAACGAAGGAACGGCTATATACTTACGTGAAAAGAACTTTCACACTTATTATTTTGTCACAGACTCAGCCAACTATACACACAGGTCAATCGATAATATATGCATCATTGTTGGTTAACAAAGCGATTATCATGGTATTTTTCACAAGAACATTTCGTTATGGCAACCAAGAATTTCATAAGTGGCTTATAATATGATACCTTACTATCCTGTAACGTAAACAACACCAAGCTCAATAATGATAATTGTATTTATTCGACACTTATAGAATAGCAGTTGAGATTGATATCAACTATAACTCTCCATTCATAATTGCTCAATTGTTGTAGCTGGATGAATTATCAGTGTGCATTACACGGTAATTGTTGCATTACTTCATTCTATGGAACTTATGAATTCCAATCGTTATTATGCAGCAGATAATAAAACGCGATGTTGAGTGATAAAAATACGCTTTGCATTGGATTGGAATCGACACAATGAGCTTTCTGTTCCTTCAGGTGAAGCTTCTGTTGAGTGCGTGGGTGGAGACATTGAAACAAACAACGTTATACAGGGCCATCGAAATCAAGTCGGAACTATTGCTAACTTCGTTGTCATTGGAGAAAGGTAAAAATAGGATATACCAGGTGAAAATCAATTAGATTGTTTACAGGAAATGATTAGACGTACAGAATTTTTATTGCAAATCCTCGACTATTTTTTTTTTGCCTAGTTGCAGTTCATTCTGAAGCCAAATGATAGGTAAGTACTCTCCACATAGTTTTCAGTGTATATGATAATATATGATATAAACATAAAAAATAGGATAACATTAATGAAAAAATCAAAATCAAAAATGTTTTATACTGGTATAGATATGTGGATGATATGAAAGCGCCTGGTTCCAATGAACCAACAAATTTTACAATGACTTCAAATTTGAATGAACCGTTAGCTTTTTACTTTAATTCTTTAATTTCAATATCAATGTGAATTCTGTTTGCAATAGTAATAAATAAATAGAATACTACTTCAAATATGAACATAACTCACTAGTGAGTTATGAATTATAACACAGTGGTGTGTTATTTGACAGTTTACTTGTCTGAAATGACATTAATAATAACAGTCATACTTAACTGTCATGTGTTGGAAAAAGAAATTCTGATCCAAATTGGATTTAATACCTACAACAAGTGTTAAAGAATGAAAAATGTGTTGACGAACCACAAAAATCCTTCGGTGTCCCTCAACAAACCTTCAGCGCCTTCTTCCCCTCGCTCTTCCACTCTTGCCCCCCAAAAAAATAAACCATCACGACCACGTGACCCACCCCACGAAAACTCTACACAGTACCGATATCTCAGCCGCCAACTAATTAAAACCCGCCGGTAATTACGGCGACTGATGCGACGCTCTATACCCGACGACGACGCTTTCCTGGCGCCGTCTCACACCGCCGCTTTCGAATAGTTATCGCCCTCGACGCATTTGCATGGCGTTCCTCCACCCCCCACCCCCAGGGGGAGAGGGGGGTGGGGGTGGAGGAGCGAGACGTCGCTCCCACGTGTTCTTCCTTTTTGGGGGGTGGTGGTGGGGGTGCTCCCCCCACCCCCAACTTCTCGGGCGCATTACTGAATAGGAGATGAGGCTAATTGGATGTCAAGGAGGCGGGAGGAAGGAGGCTTCCGAGAAGGACGCGAGGTCGGAACGAAAGGAAACGCTGTAGACGTTCCTAATTGATTTCTCTTTGGAGGTGGAGGAGTGCTCATGCGGTGAACGAAGTTAGAACACCAGCCAACAGCACTTGGTGATCCTTAAAGTCTTCTAATGGAGTGTTATATAGAGTCATGTTGACTCCTACAGATACTGATCAAAACAAACCTCACAAATGGATCAATTAAAATAAACTATGAAAGCCCTTAGCTCTTCTTGAATGGAAGAATCAACAAAAATAGTCTGCGATCTGTAATTTTCTTGATGCTAACTCCTACAGTTACTGTCAGAATCAACCCCACACATGGATGAATTGAAATATTCTCTAAAAGCCCTCTGCTGATCTTGAAAGGAAGACTCAACGAATAGTCTCTGAACTGTGATTTTCTTGGTGCTGACTCCTACTGATACTGGCAGGAACCAACCTCATACGTGGATCAATTAGAATAAGCTCTTCTTGAAAGGAGAACTCAACATTTAGATACTGCACAAAACAAACCTCACAGATAGATCAATTGAAATATACTCTGAAAGCCCTTAGGTCTTCTTGAAAGCAAGACCCAACAAATAGTCTCCGATCTGTGATTTTCTTGATGCTACGTCCTACAGCTATTGGCAGAATCAACCTCATACATGGATGAATTAAAATATTCTCTAAAAGCCCTCTGCTGATCTTGAAAGGAAGACTCAACAAATAGTCTCTGAACTGTGATTTTCTTGGTGCTGACTCCTACTGATACTGGCAGGAACCAACCTCATACGTGGATCAATTAGAATAAGCTCTTCTGTGATTTGTGATTTTCTTGATGCTGATTCCTACAGATACTGCACAAAACAAACCTCACACATAAATCAATAAAAATATAATCTGAAAGCCGTTACCTCTTCTTAATAGGAAGGCTCAACATATTGTCTCCGATCTATATTCCTGGCCATTATGGTTTGGAAGGAAACGAATAGGCAGACCGTCTTGCGAAGTAAGGCTATCAGTATCATCGGACCTTCTTTGTTGCTTTTTACTGAGAAGAAGAATAAATTCGGAATGGCAAGACAGGATAGCTTTGTTGGAAATGCTTTGGAAATGAGGACCATGAGGTCCAATCACTAATGGACAACCAGAGCCAGTCTTAAACTCCTGGCGAAATCCAATGGGGTTGGTCACTACCAAGGCATTTATACAACCTTCGAAGAATGTCACCGAACAATTGTCAGACTAATATCGCGTGGATCACCATATCACAAGACTTGGTCTGTCGGATGATCAGATTCATTGGTAGGATTCAATCTACTCACTTCAAACCTAACAACCCATTTACCTATATTGTGGCTAGGAATCATTGGTGTTCTGCTTGCATGTGTGCAATAGAAGCGACCTCTATTGTGATTTCCCTCATGTTAGGTTGGGGATTCTTCTAGTCCCATCTCGAGTATAAGACTCCTCAGATCAGATTTTGATTCTTTCACACATATACCATAGAGGTTGTGGTTTTCTTCTCCTATTATTGAAATGTTCAGCCTTGCCAGGCCTTTGAACTGACACAATATGTGTTCTATGGTTTCGTCATCCTCTTGATTGGATTCTCACCCAGGTACTATTGTTTGTTTTTGACAGATCCAGCGACAAAAACTCACGCGTATTTAAATCTCTCGCAATAGCTTTGGATTACCAACAGATACATGATGATAATTTAGTTCAGTCTTGTGGTTGGGGTAGTAGGCAGTCGAGATGGCAAAGCAGTAACTTGCAACATTTTCCCCAGGAGGTGCACCGATGAGTTTGTTGATCCTTCGGCATCTGCCATGACCCAATCCAGCATCTCTTCGCGCAATGAGGTCAGAATTTCAATTCTGGAAGGAAGCCTGCCGACCACAAAAATCCACGATATTCCCGGTGAATTTATCATGTGTCATCGAAAGAGAGAGGGCCCGATCAAATTGACCGTTGCAGAGCGAGAGCGATATACGTTTCATTAAGCTCGAGACAGACTGAAATTACACACCCTCTCACCCCCTGCAACCCACCCGAGAGGGACTAAGACGTAGAGGCCGTTAGGAGTCCGCGAAAACAAGGACGCCAAGGCGGCGGTGGAAGAGAGTGAGAGAGAGAGAGAGAGAGGGGAGTAATTTGCGGGAGTCGGACGGAGATATGCAAGTTAATTAATCGGCGGAGTAATGAGAACCAGGGCGCAGACGCGTTCTCATTCCAGAAGGGAGGAGGGTGGGAATGCTGGTCAGCGGCGGCTAAACGGATTACTATCGATACAGGGCATCTCGACGAGAGAAATATGGCATCCAAGGAAACTGTAAGGATATACAGGATGTACAGTCCAAAATGAGGTTTTGTGAGATTTACAGCAAAGGGGATGAGACTTTGAAGAGCGTTAAGAGTTGCCTTAGGGTTGAAGAGCGATCTCAGCTTGGGTGAGGCTGTCTTGGCTATGATGCATCGATATATGGAAGAACATTCTAGTTTTAGCTCGACTATAGACTCTCTCAAAAGTCTCTTCCTAGCGATCTACGCTGAGGCTCTAAGCTGTTCACTTGTTTGTTTAGTATTTTGAATCCGATGTAGATTAATACATCCATGACTCGGGGAAGTCGAACTTGAGCAGGGAATATGGGATCATGTAAGCTGTAAGAAGATACAGGACGTCTTCACGTACTTCCACAATGAAGTCTCACAGCCCAATGTGGTTTCGTAAGATTTGCAGCAAGAACTTTAGCAAAGGCAATGAGACTTTGAACAGCGTTAAGAGTTGCCTTAGGGTTGAAGAGCGATCTCAGCTTGGGTGAGGCTGTCTTGGCTATGATGCATCTATATGGAAGAACATTTCAGTTTCAGCTCCACTCTCTACGAATTCTTTTTCTTGCGATCAACGATGAGGTGCTTAGCTGTTCATCTAATTGTTTAAGGCATCTTGAAGTCGATGTACGCTCACTAAGATAGACAATGAATATACCTTCCAGAAAAAAAATTTAACAGGGTGTCTTCCTATTTAAAAAAATAATCGATGACGTCACCACAACTACGCGGATGACGTCACAAACTCCGTATGTATATCAAGAGATGTCAATTTGAAAAAAAAAATCGACCTGTCTCAGGGTTTTCCTCAATTTTCCTTTGCCTTAGAGAAAATGAATTTATTCCATACATTTCCACCATATTGTATAATAAATCATTCCAGTATATTGTCATCAAAACATAGAAGCTATTTAAACTAATGTTTGATCAGATATCCAGATAAAAGTCAATAATTTACGGAAGATATGAGATACGAGTATGTAGATCCTGTATTAGCACCGTCTGCAAAATATGTCCATGGTTGTCGGATTTAACCTCATCACACTTCAATTACCTACACATCCATAAACAAATGAATGTGTTGAAACAGTTCAAGTAAGAGTTTGTGATAGTCACATAAAAAAGTATGTCTTAATATTGGAATAGGTAAACATTGGCATCTCAAAATTTTAAGAAGGGGTTAACCTTTACAAACATGTCAGAGTATATTTGCGGTGTAAAGGGGGAAGTAAAAATTCCGAGCGAAAGGGGCGGAGACCAATGTCGAACAAAAAACGCTAAGCGCTGTTGGCATCTCACTCCAACTCGGTGTCGCGTAAAATTCGTAGTAAATTCAGTCTTGCGTCTTGCCTGGTCGCTCGGGATCTGTGGCTCGGGTCTGCGGCCATCGGCCGTTACAATTCTCAGAATAGGTCTCCGGCTTTTCATCAGTATATTTTGAACTTACTGTATTATCTTAAAATGTCTATGAGGATAATTTGATATTATATGGAAAATAAAAAAAAACTTGTCGAAACAGATGAAACCCTTTCGAATATCAAAAACAAACACAAAAACGTCTAACGGCTAAATTGAAACTTATAAATATACAAATTAGAAAATGTCTCTCGGTCGTGGCAGAAATGGGACTTCGATTGGACAAAAGAGAAAATTTCAGGCAAAAATTGGTGAGCTAAAACGGGTTAGATTTCTCATTACAAAAATAAATCGGGGGCATGTAGGTTCAGGATTGAGAATTCAGACAGGGCTCGTTATCAATTTGAATCACGATGAAATTGAATGCTTTCTCATTGATGCATCGTATGATGAATATGGACACAGAATAAAAAATGCTGTCTATGGAGAAACTATATTGAACATTTTTATACACTACAAAATATATCGGAATATTCTTCTTTGATAGGTATGAATGAATGACATTTTTCAAGGTATTCAGTATCGTTACTGAACTTGAAAACTCGAAAACTCACATGATATATTTGAAAACAAAATTTACAGATAACATCCTATTTGTCTCTTATATTTTGACCCATACCTACAGCTTCAACTATACGAGGTGGAAAAAACATTGAATATAAAAGTTGTAGGGTTTCATCGGTCCTATATTTTGTCACTTCCAAAACGAACGAATGCGAATCGCACTTTTTTTTTTCGAATGGATCACCCCCGGTCATAGGTTTATAGCCAGAAGTCCACTTGTTTGTTTTATCTTCTGGTTTCCATGGTATATGGTATCCATGCAAGGATCAAATCAAAATTTCATTGGAAATTTTCATTCAATATTGGAATTGAAATAAGTGAAAAGCAGCTTGAGGAAAAAAAAAAGTATTTCATTATAGTAGAAAAAAAACTCTACTTTTTTCAATTTTGCGTTTTTTTCCACCTCGAATATAGTTGATCCCGAAGGTAGTACAGAAATATCTCATCCATCTCTTATTTCCATATTCCTCTCGTATGTAAAAATCTACTAATTTTGATTTCATCTTATTACGATGAATTTTTTTAATTGTTATTCCTTTATTTGTCCATACCGCGAAGTAACCTGCATACGATGAATGATGAATTGCAGTTTCGAAATTTCGAAAAAAAAAAGTCGATGGTGACCCTCGAATGACGAAACGTCGTATTAAAAATTTTATACTGCAAAGTTATAGAGCATAAATATTAAAATAAAGCCAATAAAAAATGAAAATCTAAAATTTGTATTTTTTTTCAATATTTCAAAAACCAAAAAAAAATTCAACTATTTCTTTGCGGCTCATTGTTGCGCACATGAATACACAACTTTTTCCTAATTCAACCGATCCTGTATCTCTAACCGTTATCGAATTCCCAATGTAAGGCTGCGAATATGGGACACCCTGTATATCGATTCCAATTATTTCTTATAAAAACATTCGAAAATATTTACGTACCTTATCAATCTCAATATCTTTTTTTCGACTGACAATTTCCTCACAGAAAGTCTTTTACGATGTTTATCGCCAGTTCGATAATTTGAACTCGACATGCTTGATCACAATAATAATACTAGTTCACAAACTAACAATAGTGTCACCATCTGAATGCAATCGCAAACTAACTAGCTTTCTGTTTGTAGTCTGATACATGCATATCTAGCCGGCCCTTTGATGTGTACATAGCGCATAGTATATTCTGTAAACTTTGATAGCGCCTGCCGCCGCCGTTCGCAAAAAATGTTTACGTTTTCTTTCACCTAATTAGTCTTATTCGAGAATGCAATGAATAATTTTCGCAACTTCCATTGATATCATCACCTGTGCTAAAATTCTTGGAATAGCTTCAGTGCTATTTTTGGTTTTCATGAATGAAAATACGATTCATTCATAAATTCATAGTATCCATGTAAAAGTGCTTATTTGGTGCGAGGGCGCTCGAATCAGTCATGAAAAATGCTCCGTAATTGAGTCTGCAGAGGTTCAGCAAAAATCATTTTTGAGCTAGTAATTATTGATGGATCGCGATAATTTTTTTTTTTCAATAGAGACAATTGTATGATTGAGGCACGAGTACTTTTTCGAAATACGATATATCTTGTGAGATAAAAAATAGTGAATATGGGCGAAATTTCGCGATTTTTTTACTTGTTTTTTTTCAAAAAATCAAAAAAGTACTACGAGAGATGCCTAGATCCAACCTTCCTCAAGCAGAAAGTGAAAAAAAAAAATCGATTTTTTTCAGCGAGGTCCGAGTAATATGATTTTTGCCATTCCTTGTTTCACAAAGTTTTACCATCAATCCCAAATAAGGTTAAACCCCTCTTAACGTGAATGCAACTGAACATTCCATTCCAGTCATTGGATGCTTATGGCGAGAAAAATCCAGTGGAATCACGTGATGGAAGCGACTGTCCATTGTTGCCTTGGCTGTTGTGAAAAATCATGTTGTTACAGTACCGTCCAGTCAGCCGAATGTTTTATTCATGGAAATATTTCAGCGGCCGGTAATTAAACGGCGAAGTTTTCCCATAGAAACAATAACATATATTTATTTCTAACGATACTTACTAACTGGAAACCAGGCCCTAAGTTATGTTATTTCTCGAACCTATAATTCTGCCATATACGAGTCAGCCGCTGAGAGTATATATACGTGTTGAATATTACTTACAAACTTCCAGCAGATAAACGTCTTTTATGATTTTGATGTCAATTACTCCGAGGAATCGAGTGACATGTTTATGGACAAGTTTTTGAATTCGTTAGAAATAATCGCCAGTGATTATAATTTCTGTATATCGGGTCGCTTCAACCATTTGTTCGGTTCTTCATGAAGACATAATAGGTGATGGAATGGAAGTAATATTGAGAAATCCAAAATGGTTTGACAGAATGCGATTGTGAAAACCAGTTTGAAAAAGTCTTGGATATTTAATTAAACAGTATACTGTTTCGAATAATTGTAACTCATAAGTCAGATACCATAATTTGCTGTCATTTGATGGAGGTTTGTCGAAATGCGTGAATGTTTTCTTCATTTTTCACAATATCAAAAATCTTTATAAACATGATGAAAAGATATTCAATGATCTTCGGGTATAAATAATATAGAAAACAAAAAATAAATACTTAATTGACGAAATTTAGTACAATTATAAACGATACTATAAAATTTTTGTTTTGGCAGTAACTTACTAGTCAGAGAGCTTTTGGACACCCAGTACCTATGGTATGGAATTACAATAAAGTATCTCACTCATAATTGGTAGAATTGTTAACATATACATATACATCATCATATTGTCATAAGATAAAAAATCGATTAAAATTGTATAACAATTCTAGATTTACAGATTTGAGAAGAAACCTCTTGAACCTAATTTAGCTATACTGATTCACGACAAATATTCTTACTATTTATTCAGTAAAGACATTTATAGAGAAGAACTTAAGATTGTTGATATCTGTCTGGAAATGTATTTGTGAGATTATTCGGTTCTGTAGATAAGTTGTTTGTGAATGAATCTGAACGAATAACCATCCTGACTGGTTAATAACAAATGAGTAGCGTACACATCAGGTTTGCAGCTACACCAAAGCATTGTGCATATTTAACAAGTACAATGAGTACACTTGTTGCACACACTATTTCTTATTGTGAAATTGGATAAACGAACTCAAAACTGCAAACTAAGCGCATATTCAATATTCAAATGAGAATAGAGCGACACATAAGCAGAGAAAATCGTATTGCTCCAACTGGAAAGATGTTGTAGAAATGTTTGTATTAACTTATAACTCATACTCACTTCCTTGTATGTAGTTTACCTAAACCGATCTCAGCAGGACAAGAATCCTCAGTACATCAAATGTATGCTTGCCTATTCAAAAGTACCTTCAAGCAGATAAACATCTAATGACGTCACCGCTCCAATATCACACCACAACACAGACCTGACGTGTCGCAACCAAAGCTGAATCTTTTGGAAATCCACGCGCTCCAAACAAAACAACCCCACGCGTCCAGTTCGGGGGGCCTTTCGCAACATGCACGCTGCTCTCGACTCTCGTACACGTCACGGTCACGTGACGCAGGTGTTTGCGCCGAAACAAGTGCCGTCGACGTCTCGTCTCGCCCCGCTATCTATATGAATCGCGATCGCGGCGCACACTATAGTATCAACTGCCGCCGTCCGATATCTAGCCGGCGCTGACCGACGCTTGGGGGACGCGGGGGGGGAGGGGGTGGTAATTACCGCGAGTCGGGGGGTAGGGGGGACAGGGCGCGACGTCGTTCGACGGGGCGCCGCGCCGCTAATGAGGGGAGATGGCTTCTGGGGTGGTGATGGGGAAATGCTACGCAGAGTCGAGCTGGGAGGTGACCAGTGACCACTCTGCGGGCTGTAGCAATTACAGTATGGGAGAGGTTCACAGATGTAATCATTTCTTTCTGCCTCTTGGACAGATCACGCAGAAGTAGACACATGTTTGGAATAAACGTTGGGATGAAACATGCAAAAAGGGAGATTGCAATTCATTAACAATATCTTCTCTCATTGATCCAGATGCACTCGCAGTACTTTGATGACAATGATAATTGATAACAAAAATAACTCTTTCATCACGAAATTCATATTGATGATGATATTGTTTGATTGGAGCTCATTGGAATGGTCATATTATGGTAAATTCTTCGAATGGTGAAGAGTATAAAGTATGTTTTGTAGATGATTCATCTTTTATCTACATGATGGTTGTAGTGGCTGACATCTTCTTTTAAATCTAGTTTGCGAAGGTCATAACTTTAATATCGAAGAGTACGGGACAAGAGTCTTAGGACTGTGCCTTGAGGAACACTATATAAAGCATAATTAATAATTCATTCATGGTGTCATTAGTTCTTACTTCAGATAGTTTAGTTCAGATTATATGGTTTTGTTATGAATTCAATTCTCTTCAATATTTTGAGTACTTTGACGTAATCCACAAGAAGTGTCGAATGGTTTGGCAACATCTATGATATTATGGCTGATGATGATAATATTGTTTGAGATATTTGCAAATTCTGGATGCATATGCAGAAAGGCATACATCATGTGTTGGTTTGTTTCCTCTTAAACCAAATTACTTTTTTGTATGCATGATGTGTGATTGGAGTAATATTTTCGCAAAATTCCAGATCAAAAAATGGGTCACTATTTCGAAACATTTTGTTCGCTTCCATCTTCATGTAGTGGTTTGGTAACCAAAATGTATCTCAAAGGCAGAATAAATGGTAAAATTTCAATAATCATATATAATGTACTTATGAATAGTGGTTTTCAGGTTTCAGGGAGTTATGTTTGATTATGATATAACAGTTCGATTTCTAATCATATGCTCTTGATAGATTATGCAATGAAAATATGAGTTAGATCCATAAAAGAGTTCTGGTGGCAAGGCTGTCCTTGATTTTATCTATTTATTGAATCATTAGAGAAACTCTGAAGTCAAGAAAACTGGTACAATCAGAGAGCTTCAGCATCTGGCATTTCTTTTGCTGTGTTTCTTCTGATCTATATATATCTGATGATACCTGGAAACAAGACATATAGTGCCATAATGTCTGGTGGAGTTCATATGGAGATTATCAAGTAGTGAACGACTGAATTTTTTTAGCTCCCAACCGATGGTTTCAAATCTGGATATTCCGAATCTTCCCAAAGTGCACCCCTTCAGGATGATCCAGCTCCGTCAATACACAATTGGACATTTCCCCGATTTTTAAGGGAGAATAAGACATAACGGACCGAACGAGTGGTGATAGATCAAATTTATGGGGCGCGGGTGGTTGTCTAGGAAAGTGCCATGAAGTGAACGTGTTACGTGAAGCTAGTACGTTCGATTGTGACCTGAAATCCGAGAGCTTTTACTTTCAGCAGAGTTACATGCGCAACTTGAATTGCCAGATATGCCATTCAAAAAGTTCGCTTCGTTGGTTGTGCAAGGATTGAAATAGTTGTTCTTTTTTATACTTGGGACAGGTTGTTAGTTTGCTTTTATCAGGTATCCTGTTCAATCAATCAATCAATTCATTTTTTGTTTAAGAAAAACATACAGTTTTATAAACAAGGAATTCGGCTATTAAGTGAAGTATTATAATATGAGATAGAAACAAAGTCTGAACTAAATCAGATAACATAAGCAGCTATAAAAATAAGAAAAAAAACATTAACCATATCTCTATAGTTAAGTATAAATATTCCACCACCTACACATGTATTTTACCAGTTATATTTATATAATTTCTCTATAAATATGCATCAGACCAAATAACATCGATCGATGTAATACAAAAAAAATGAAAAATAGACCCGTCACGAATCAACATACAGACCAAAAATATATAAATGAAAAATAACTCAGTGCCTAATGAAAATTACCTACTCATTAATAATGAATGATCTGATTTTCAAAATATTCCAGATATGTGTGGCTATTGATTTTGCTTCAGTGGGCGTAATATTATTGAGCGTGCCAAACAAATTGTTTATTTTTCACTTGATCGTTACTGCTTTATAATACCTTGGCAACGGTTGCTATTAACAGACCCATAACGCCCGGGGCGTTATGGAGGGCATTATGAATCATAACGCCCGCTAAATGCAGCGTCGTTTCATTAAATAAACAACCCTTAGCAACCTCTTCAATGTTTCCATGGCAATTGCATAGAAGCTCACTTGATGTGCTCAGTTGCCGACCAGAACGCAGTAAATACTATGAGAAAAAATTTATGAAGTAAACAACATCGTTTAAGATAATTTTTTCGTGAAAAATAAAATCTTGTATGCACCACGAGCGTTACTAGATCCTAACGCCCATCGGGCAACATTCATGTTACCCTCCGGGCGTTAGGATCTATATAACGCACTTGGTACATAAATAGCTATAATATTCTCCAAGCAGGGAACGTTACGGGGTCGCATTGAGGTATATATAGGACAATCAAATAAATATGATGGATAGTTTCAAACTCATTCTTGTTACAAACTGAGCAGATTTCTCTCTCTCCTGTTAATTTATGAATTAACAAACCTGTGAGGGTTGGTTATATGGATGATAATTATGACAAAGCTTCCTGATGTATTTGTCATACAGGATGAATTACGAGTAACGGGACAGAAATGAAAGCATTCATTGAGTCAATTTCGTATAGAGAACTGTACATTTTCCATTTCAGAAATATTCACCATTATACGGGGTGTGGCTTAAATATCGAAGTTTTTTTTTAGTTTTCAATATTGAGATTTCAATTTGATTCATAGAGTTCATATGAAACTATCACTTGACCCCAATATGAAAATTTTATAAACTAGTTTTAGCTCCTCCACTATGTTCACAAAGAAAAACAAATTGCGATTCACCGTATGGACATACAGTGTTGCCTTGCTTCTAATATTTCCTAGATATCCGGTGAAACTGAAGAAAATTTCTTGAAATACTTAATGTGTGATGGATTATGTGATACCGTCTCTGAATTGAAATTATTTTATATTGTTTCATGTCTTATTCTAGATGTCTAGACAGAATCTAATGATTTTAATAGATACATCTCTATACTTCTGATTATTTTTATTATCATCATCATTTTTTTGTTGACGCGGTACTGCAATTAGGCATTTTCAGTGAAGGAGAAAGATATAATGTGTCAACAATATAAAGGACAATGGCTTATTTAATATTGGAGTGAAATGAATCCAAATTTACTTTCGAGAAGACAGAAGAGATAGATAGGTATATCTAACAATAGTGAAGGTGAAATTGTCCATAATCCATCAGGATCACAACCTAATATGTCGTCAAAATACAAATTGGTTCATCTCATTGAAAATGGTGTGCTCTGTAAAAGAAATAGAAAAATATATTATTCCTACGAGCATAAATGAAAACGTCATAAAGCAGACATCTGATGGTGTTTTTGAAAGGAAAAAAAAGTCTACCCAATTAAAAATATCAAATCATACTTAGTTTGAAGTTTTAAGAGTGGGCAATGGGACGCGCAGAATACCGAATGCAGCACTCCCGCTCTTGACTTCTCATTTGAAAACCAATCAATATTTTCATGATTTTTTGATCCCATCATGTAGATAAAGGATCAAGCTAGGGAGGATACTATTTCTTTTTTCGAAATTTCGAAAAGAAAAGATATAAAAATATATCTGAACATAGCAAATTTTTAGCCAATTTGGCGAATCAAAAAAAAATATTTCTACATCAAATAATCAATTTTGAGATAGCATCCTCCCTCGGTCGAACCTTCATCTTTCTACACAAAAAAAATCAGATCAAAATATGGATTAGTATCGTCACAGGAAGTCAAGAGCCGAGGCTCTACAACGTCAGAAATACGCACGATTTATCCGATGATATTTGCGCCCCCTGGTGAAACTCAACGAAGTAGATTATAAACACGATACAATCGATAGTACGGGTGATATTATGAAATTAGAATAGGAAATAGAAATTTATATGAATCAGTTTGCTAGGTTTGCTAGTAAATATGGTATATTATATGTATAAAATAATTATACATTGCGTGGAAAATAAAAATATTCTGAATTGTTCACAATGAAAAAATTCTCATACATAATGAGGAATAGGTATGTATGATATTCAAATAAGAATATTTATATATACACCCAGAAGGTATACAATATGAATGAATAGAAACCTATCGACAAAGGTCGCTTCTATTTACCGGGGATCGATTTAGGATTTATCATTGCGATGATTTGAATGTTGAACAGATCTCAATACGTAAAAGTAGAGAGGGAACAGTATAAATATGAAACCGTGTTGTATTTAACATTGTATAACTGAATGATAATTTGCAATCGGGTATTGACACTATATATACAGGATGCTACCTAATGGCATTTTAATATAGGAATTCTTAAATCTATTCAAAAAAATATATACAGTATGGTGGAAATGTATGGAATAAATTCATTATCTCTAACGCATATGAATTTTAAGGGAAATCCTGAGACAGGTCGATTTTCATTTTCAAATTGACATCTCTTGATATACATACGGAGTTTGTGGCGTCATCCGCGTAGTTGTGGTGACGTCACCGATTATTTTTTAAATAGGAATACACCCTGTTCAATTTTTTTTCTGGAAGGTGTTTCCATTGTCTATCTGACCATATACTAATATTAGGAAAATAAAGTGATACAGGGTGAGAAAAAATTATTTTATATTTACAAGCTAATAATTATGCTATCAATGTACACAGTTACCTAAATAGGTCGGAGAGGGTAAATCGAATGGCCAACTAGATCTCCTGATTCAACTCCTCTCGATTTTTTCCTCAGAGGTTATTTGAAGAGAAAAGTTTATGTAAGAAGCCGGAAAGATCAGATAATTTGAAAGAACGAATACGAGTGAATATTTCACAAATATATTCAGAAACGATAGCAAAGTTCGAGAATGATTTGTTCTCTATCTATCACATTGTATTCTTGCAGAACGTCACGAATTTGATTATTTATTGTAACGATTTCCGTTGTAAATATTAAATAAAATAATTTTTTCTCACCCTGTATTACTTTATTTTCCTAATATTAGTATACCGTCAGATAGATAATGAATATACCTTCCGAAAAAAAAAATGGACGGGGTATGTTCTAATTTAAAAAAATTAATCGATGACGTCACCACAACTACGCGGATGACGTCACATACTCCGTATGTATATCAAGAGATGTCAATTTGAAAATAAAAATCGACCTGTCTCGGGATTTTCCTTAAAATTCATAAACGTTAGAGATAATGAATTTATTCCATACATTTCCACCATACTGTATGTAATATCCTAAAGGTCTAAATTTTGAAGTAGAGGGTGCTGAAGAAGTGAGCAATAACGAATAGCACTCTTTCTCTATAGACTTGTCATAAAGTAAAGTAATCAATATTTTCATGACTTATTGACTTCATCAAGTAGATAAGTGATCCAGCTAATGGAAATACTATTTTATTTTCAAAAATATGAAATACAAAAGGTATACAAATATTCCTGAACATATCGAATTTGGCGAATAATAAAAAAAACACTTTTCAAATAGTATCGGACCTAGTTTGAATCCCCATCTTCCTACAGAAAAAAAATCACATCGAAATATGAAAGAAGTCCAGAGCGCGAATTGTCCGATGATATTTGCGCCCTCTGGTGATACTCCAAAATATGAAGATGAAAAAACGAGTCAGTCTACACAATATCATAGATTGGAACCATAATAAGTATTATGAAATTATTGGTGCAACTAATGATGAATTTGCGGATTTGCATAGGAAAAGCTTGAAATTTTGAAATTCAAAGGTGTAATGAGATCTAAAAATCCAAATGGAGAAGAAAATGATATTGTATTCTCATGTGGAATGTATATGATTCTGAAAATGGTACATATATTGGGACCAACGGGAGATGAATATCCAAAATACAAAATATGTAGTGAAAGCAGTCCTCAAAAATCAAAGAAATAAAAAGTAGAAGAATGAAGGCCTTAGGAAAATATAGTCATTATTCATTATTATTCGTAAATAAATGATATTCATAATAACCTGTATTTGAATGTCTTTGATAATAACCGAGAATATAACTTATCAACGTTATTGAAAGTAGCTCTCAATCTCCCAATCACTCCGTATGGCATTTTAATGTTATACCTCGTAATTTATATGACTCTTGAAAAGCTGTTCATATAAATAGATACAGAATTATCCAAATTTTGTAAGAGTTGCGAAGCATCATGATTTTTTTCAAATCAACAAAATAAGATTTTTTCGATTTAAAGATTGATTTTTTCTATTCATATTGATTTTTCATAATTTTTCAAATATGGAAATAATGCACAAATCAATTACTTATATTTTCATTATTCGATTCAAAACGTCGCAACCCTGGTTTTTCATAATGTTTATAGAATACAAATATTCATCATAGGTACCTACCTACTGGTGAATATACCGTCGATTATCAGATAAAGTGTTCGATCCTCGTTCCGCACACATGCAGGCGAATGTATCGCATCTACTCTCACTCATTGTTTGGGACTGTGTGGAGTCACAGGTTTTTTTCAAACATGCAAAATGCTTATTAAAAATAAATTGTTGAATATCCTTTGTAGCATTTAAATGACGACAAATGGTTTGAAAATATAAACAATTGAAGGGGTGTCAGTAATACATTGAACGTGTATTTTTTGAAAACTCGTTAACATGGATTTTCCAAATTGCTCGTTTCAACCATAATAATTTCCGTTTCGTGTAAACTTCGGTAATACCAGAAATGGAATATTATTGAATTCCCGAAATCTAAACAATGTCATTTTTGAAATCCAACCTAAAGAAGTCAGGAAAATATTTTCAGAATCTCAATTTTCAGAAATTGAAAATAAAATCACGAAATTCATAAGTTCATTTTTAATGGGTACCTCCTTTTGAACTTTTTGAAAAAATGATGGTAGGGGATACTGCCCAACTAGACATAGTTCCAAATAGGTATAGACGCCATTTTTCTACTTTCGTCGAATATTTCGGAGAGATTTGTTTGTCCTCTGAATGTTTACCGAGTGGCATCTGTCAGTTTTACGAAAAAATTCGATATTCAGTGAGTGATATAAGACAATGCTTGATTCTTTAAAATTTTATATCGCAACTTACGTGTTTTTTTTTCTCTTTTCAATTAACATTTGTCTGATTTTTTAATTACAATGCAATTTCCATTATATTATACCATTAAACTTTCATGATAAATCGAATAAGTATACCACAAACGTTTAGTATACACAATGTTTTATGAAGTTATACAGATTTCACATGATGGCATACCTAACCGAAGGAGAATTATCTAACCTATACGATGCCAGAATTGGATTGGAAGAAGGCATAATATGCCGTCATGAGGCAGCAATGTGTTCAACTATTATTTTGTCAACATAAAAAAATGAATGGAGTTATTTAATACCAACTCATTAAATAGGTAGATACTTTATTCATACCAATAATGTATATTTTCCTCTCATTTGATATACTGATGAAAGCTCGACTACACATTATGAACACAAAGACCAGTTGGCTGACTGTGTGAGGAGAGAGCCGAGCGCCGAGCGCGCGATAATGTAGTATTGTCTCATTAAATAAGTACATGTAGATATCTGCTACATGAAAAATTTTCATTCTGGGAACCTATTTCATCTATTGGCTCAATTTTGTTCGCAGCATGTATACAAAAATTTTCATAAATAAATTTTTTTCTCGATTACTGAAAATTGTCATTCCGAAAATAACAAGTTGAAATTTGCTACAGTTCTAGAAATTGATGAACATGAATTTTTCACCAATATTGTATATGGCAAGAAGCGCTATCATGTATACTTCAATTTGAAAAAAAAATCATTCCGATCGCTCAATTATTTTCAGAAATATAACGGTAGGAACGATAAAAAACGTGTTCTACAGAAAAATCGTACTTTTTGTGTTTTTTCAGAATAAAAAAGTTCTTGGCCTAGAGAAAATGTCGTAAAAAGTGATTTGGTATACACAATCATCAAGTTGAAGATCCGCAGCAAGTCTGATTTGAATCTACACCAGTTTTGTTTTCTCGAAAACTGAGAGACAGCATCCCAGTATTACTCGCATATTAGATTATCGAGCAATGCGAATAAAAACGTCAGTCGCGATATCACCCGTACTAGATGAGAAGATCGTTCGTTGAACAAGGATAACCGTTGATTTATGACGATTTGGTAACCGCCCACTGCTGTTTCCTCCAAACCCCCCCTGTCCCGGATTTGGACAAAGTGTCTGGCCTTTCCCAGCCTTAATTGATAAAACTATTTTACTTTCAATATTTTGTCCAATTCATGGCTTTTTCAGTCCAGGTATTTTTATATATTTGAAATAAAAAAGCACAACTGGTATCATCGTAAAATTATACTTACTTAAAAATATACCTACTTAGAGGCCGTCCAAGTTACATTAATGAAATTTGTTAGGAAAGACCTACGGCTCGTGCGAAATATGCCACTTTTCTGCACCCTTGTTATGTGACACAATTTTTTTCCATCTCAGTCGACCACATAGGTTGTCAATTGTGAAGAGTAGAAATGCAGAAATAGTATATTATGATACAAGTTCTACAAGACGCTATTTTGTCGCACGCGTTGTTTGGGGTACGACGAGCGAAGCGAACAAGGGAACAAGTGCGATAACGTGTCTTATAAAACGTGACACACATGCAATTTTTTCTATTTTGAATTGTCTTTAAGAGAAAAATTGATTTAGTATCGATAAATAACAGAAACATCTTCGATTGGTAACAATGATGACATTGAAATAATTAAAATCTGACGCACAAGCGTAAAGCCCAGTTTACAGTTGAGCGATTTTGATTATTGCAATACCAGCGGTGAAAAATTCAATGTTGTTATTGTTTTTATTCGTCAATTTAAATCAAATTACACTCTGAATTGAAATTTACCAATTAAAGCATTCACTGCTAATATCACCAAATCCAAATCGCTCAGAAGTAAACTGGGCCTAACTCTTCTGACATTCATTTGACAGTTCGATTGTACCAAACTCCGAATAATAAAAAATTGGTATCGAAATAATTTCGACACGCATTTGCGTTGAACAATGACTTCATTATACAACCAAAATAGAAAAACAAATTCACGATTCTGAACGAATTCGTGGTGAGGTAAGTTTTTAATGAAATCGGAAATAAACAATTTTCGAAATGGGCTATTTTAGATAATGCAACGAATGAACAAAAAACAAGTCGCAGAGGCAGTCGTCGGAATTTTTATGATCTTCTTACCTCCCATTCTCCATCTTACTTGATGACCATCTTCGTGCATGGTCCATGCACTGGTTAACAAGCGCATAACCGAATTTGCAATTATTTATCGATACCTAAATTGATATATCAAGGATGTTGTCGATTATGAGAAGTTGATGTAATATAATGTCAAACCTGTATGTCATCTTATTTTGTCTCATGTTCAGTTCAATAAGCTCAGTATAACGATGATCGATGTAATACTTATTGAAGGTTGTGTATGAAGAATAACAAATACCTATAGGTATGTGATGAATTTGAATTATTGCTGCCATCTTTAGAGTTTGCTTTCTGAGATCATTCACCAGGTCTCTTGATGATTCGTAATCCATGATCAAAATTATCATCATTCAGATGAAATACTCTTATCAACCCACAACACCCTGAGAGTTTTCAGTTATATCTGATAATCTGCAGGCAAATGGTATTGAGTAAAACTTAACCTAACCTAACCTAACCTCACAATCACTCATAAACCCAATCGCACTGCAGAAATCATCTACAGCATATCAAAATCTTGAAAAATACTGATTTCAATTCCTATTTTAAAGATATATACCCCTAGAAGTACCTAGATTTTGATGTGATATGGACATGAAACCATATTTTTGATGTCTCTATTTACTTACATCCACTATTATAGACAGTAAATGTACCTGCAGTATTTTTGTCATTATGTAGGAGTTAGTTGATTTAAAAAAGGAATATATATTTTTGACAAATCGCAGAAGAGCTTGAAGTGACTACATAAATTGAAGTATAGGTATATGAAAACCCTTAAAAGAAAATATGGTCTAATGAAAGTGAAAAAAGTAACAGATTAATGGAAAAGAGTAGTGCATGCATAATTCCACGCCTATTATAATTAAGTTAAACATAACTTTAACGTATAGGTATAAGAAACGTGTAATGGTGCATTTAGTCAACATAAACATTACTTAAGCACAAGCATAAGCATAATAATAAATGATCATGAAACCTGTTTCAATTCACAAGACAGTTACAAAGCGACAATCAGTCAGTTTTAATAGAGCATTTCATAGACAAGTTCAATATGCTAGACCTTTTTCATCCGCTCATTATTTTTTAGCCAAATGACTGTTAAGAACTCACCAAAGACGAAAACAGTAACCATTAAACATGTATCATTATTGACAGCTGCCATGAAACTTTGACGTGCACACCATGTTTTAAGCATACCTAAAGATTCTCAAAGTTGGCAACTTCGAAGTCACATGTTTCTAGCATAAGCTCAATATCGTTGTATAAATGGTGCAATTTTTGATATTACAGGTTCAACTTTTTCTCTGATAACATTAACATAAGCCACAATGTAAAAATCGTATTGACGAAATGCACCTCAAGAAGCCCTTACAGACATTCGAGCTATAGCATTTGTGATTAGCGTCACAAACCACAATAAGTGCGTAAAATTCCACATGTGATACCACAAGCGTAAAAAGTGTTGATAACCTTAATGGTGGTCCCTTGTGAAAACTCGATACAACTCATTGTTCAGCGGAACGTCACCTGTCCTATGTCATATGTCATGTGTCACCTGTCATACGTCCAAAATCTGTGCAACCGCGACCCTCCCGATTCCCAAGCGCCGATGACGCATCAGGCACAGAGTGCGTCTGCGGATGCTGTGCCGGCCGAGAGAGGAGAGAGATTTCATCTCGCGCGCGCCACCGGGTTGCGGACCGGCCTAGGAGGGGGAAGGGGGGGGCATCATTTGCATGCCGGCACGGATGATGGACCGCGGTGGGCGTGGCCAGTGCGGCCAATGGCGGCCGCTGTTGGCCCACCACCACCGCGCGCCGGTAGATGGTTCCTGGCGCGGTGGTACCGCGGTGGGGTGGTGGGGGGTACCGGAGCAGGAGGGGGTACCAGGGCGGGTACTACCGCGCTCGGCGGGGAGTAGCACCGGTGGTGATAATTATTGGCGGAGGGGAGTGCGATTTTTAGGGTTTTTCGCACGCAGCGGATCCCGGAATGTCTCGGAGGTTGTCGGAGATTTGGGGGACTGTGAACATTGATGTCTATAGTACCTACAGGAAGTTCATTTCTAAAAAGGAACCATCCTTCAATATTTTTGGTTTCGAATAGGTATATAAAAAAATAGGTAGAAAGAAGAAAAGCTTAATGAAAGAACTCGAATTTTGATTTAGAGACGTTTTTTGATATTCCTACGTGACCTTTCATTTTCCCGAAATGAACACCAACTTCGGTTTAACAAATGGAACACTATGTATATTTTTGACAGGTCGATAAAACTTATCTTCTGATTCCGTAAATATTTGAATTTGAATATTTAATGTAGATATTGAGAGCCAAATTTGATCAAAATTACGCTTCATGAATCTCATTCAATACTTATCATCAGGTATGTGGCTAGAAAAAGACTGCGAGTAGGTATAATTCAATGTTCTGCGTAGCATTAGCCAGCACAGTAGTTGTTTTCTGCTCGTTGTCTTTCTTTTTTAAACTTCTTATAGATGTTTATTGGTGAATTGTTGAAATGTTTGATTTTTCTCATTTCGTTTTCACTTTCAGATCCCACTATGTGCATCTACACTATGTAGTAGGTATAGGTAAATTATACGACCTCCATGAAGCGTTATTCTGACAACTTTGTCATTTCATTCAACTTTTCTATTTAGCATCATTTCATATCTTCAAAAACGAAAAAGTTTCCATTTTGAGAGGCGCACCCTGTATACTGCTACCGATGTGCAAGGTTCCTTGACTGTAGAGGATGACTCAATCCCTATAAGCTGTGATGTGATCCTGTCGAATGACGTCACTGCGTTGCCCTCATAGGTTTTCTGCATCAGATGAACAGGGATGATTCAGTGATATATCCCTGTTTGTATCACACAACCCATCATGAATCTAAGGCAACGCTCTGACGTCACGTCTGGAATCATAGATTCAACGGATTAAGCCGCGAAATGTTTTTCCATGAGGAGTGCAAGTATAGGACATGAAAATGTGATTTTATTGGACTGTTTTCCTCTTATATTTCGCATTACTTTGGTTGAGGATATATTACTTATTATTGATATCGAAAAAAAATTTCCTGCGATTATTATTTCAGGCTGTGTGAAATTTGAATGTAACCTAGGAGATTCATGCCCACTATTATCAGGTGTGAACAAGCATGATGGCTATGTTGGAAGAATTTTTCGAAATGAGGCTCCCACTAAGATATGTTGGAAGAATTTTTCGAAATGAGGCTCCCACTAAGATATTTGCAATTACTCACACATACATATAGGTACACTGATTTGTGAAATAACATGTGAACATTTTTCAATGATAAATATTTTTGGGATCAAATTGTTTTTATTTTGATTCCTGATGATAACCAAATGAATATTTGATGAAGATCTGATGGTTGCGATAGCTTACATATTTTCAATTGTTTGATGGTATAAGTACCTATATCTAAAAGCAGGTTGATTTGGTGGTGTCTGTGTTATAATAATACTTATTAGAGGATGATCGTCCATTTTCGGATAGGTGCCTTATTTCGAATATAGTGACGTTAATAATGAGTTTATTTCTTGTTCTATTCCATTGTAGTCTTCAATGGTAAGTAAGAGTGGAATATTCTCTACCGAATTCACTATAAGTATGTTTAATACCTATCATTATGTCCACATGTTGGAATTAGATATAAACACAAATTAAGAATGTTATCAGAAAAGTAACCCAACATGTGAAAATTCCTAATTTAGGATACGGATTTAGTCAAATCTCGCTAATGGTCATCCAGTACCACATAAAATAAATGAGCCAGAAGAAAGGTTTTTTTAGTATTATCCATGACCAGAAATCCCATAAATTCCAGATATCTGGAATAAGGACATCATCCTATCCGAAAACCATTTTTCAAAGACTATAAGAAGTGTATGAATTTGATTATTATTTTCTAATATCGAATTCCATTCAAAATAAATTTTCTTTTGATTTATTATTTTTAATTACATATTGTACTGTGTTATGATGGAGCTAAAAAGAAGTAGATTACTTGATTTCTAATAAGGAATTTCGAGCATTTCCGTAAATAGGCTACCTTCCTCTATTCTTCATACCTATTTTTGGTGGTAAAAAGGATATTCCTGAAATGTGTATTAATAATGGACCTACCTGGTTTTGAGTTTTTTTTTGTTGACATCAAAAGACAATTATAGTAGGTAAGGTACCCAATGAATCAGAATTAGGGAGGAAGACTACAAATTGTGTGAAATAATATCTGTAATTCCTAGGCACAAAAGAAACTTTATTTATACCGGAAGGGCGAGCTTTGGGCCAGATGTGACCGTATAGTCGGACTGCCCGTCCAAATCCTGATTTATTTAATTAAAAACCTCCATTTGTTCTCCTCTTACAATAACGGATTCCTTTGTTGAAACTTCGGTGTCACCGAATGACCAAAAACGAATGAGGGAAACTTGGTGAGAATTATTTTTCAATGCATTTTTGGTATAGAATTAGCAAATCATAGCAGAACGAGCAAATATATACAGGGTGTTCCTTAAAGACATGCTAATATTTAAGAGGGTGATTCTTTGACACATGGTAAGAAAAAAACTTTCCATAAACGTATGTCCTAAAAGTCTTAACTTTTGAGAAACAGGAATTTTGAAAAAAAAAACATTTTTTTAATAATAACTAGGATACTATTCTAGACATCTTTATAAAATTTGGTACATGTCTTCTATGCATCAAGGTGCATTTTGTGATGTACGAAATTTTTCATTTTCTCTACCAGTGCCGTCCGTACGGGTTCTGCATTGAATATTTTTGGAGAAAAAATACTACGCCACTGCTTACTTCGAAAATAAAAATTACTTTAAAGATCCTCATTCATTATTGAGCAAATTTGATCTCATGGATTTTCTTTTTCTGACGCATGGTTTTCGCCTAAAAAAATAAAAATCGTTTTACTTCAGTATCTATTCCTCAAAAATCTGATGCAGCGTGGAAATGTTTGTGCATCGACTGAAAGCAAATTAAGAGATCAGATTTGTTCCAAAATGAATGAGAATCCAAGAAATATGTATACCAAATTTTATAAAGATGTCTAGAATATTATCTCAGTTATAATTGAAAAACCTGACTTTTTTTCAAAATTTTATCCTGTATCTCAGAAGTTAAGACTTTTAGGACATACGTTTATTTATAGGAAGTTTTTTTCCAAAAATGTGTCAAAGAATCACCCCCTTAAACATTAGCATATATCTTTAAGGAACACTCTGTATATAGGTACACAAAGCAAAAATATGCGAAATTGGAAGGAATAACACAATGCTCGATGGTATGACCTTTTTTTTTCTCTTCTTCTTCCCAGATGAAGTATATTTTAATTTATTTTTTTAAGAACACTGTGCACTACCAAACTCTTGTTATACATTATAATTGTAAGAAACAATAAATGAAATGAATGAATGAATGAACGAATGAATGAACACAATGAAAAAATTCAAAGAGAACAATCAATAATGCATATACTACATATACTACAAGTGGGTATGATTAGATGTTCTGTGTGGTATTAGCAAGGAAAATAGATTTATTTTCTGCTCTATATCCCACCTTTTCAGCTGAACATCTTTGAATTTCATTCTGAAAATTTGTATTAAATAATATGTGTTAGGTGATGTGGGTAATAGTTACTGCATGAGAAACTATATCATGATAAATTATTGTCAGAAAAGAGGTACTTTTTCCCTTGGAAGGAGATTCAGAATGACAAGAATTTTTTATGTCTGCCTCTTCCCTGATAAGTATATTTCTCAATTTTAGACCACTAAAACAATTTTTTCATTCCCATATTCAAACACACTTGTTGGATAATAATTATAGGTACTAAAAATGATATATTATCTACTATTTATAAAAAAAAACTATATATAGGACAATAAATTTCGCTTGTCAAACAAATTGTCAGAATTGATTCTAATGAAAAAATATTAATTTACTATTTTAGCGTTAGCTTTACCTCACATATTACATAATACTTATACTACTACTGAAGAAAAAAGTACCACAATTCAAGCCCTGAAAGAAATTTAAATTCTGCTGTGATGAAAGTGATTATACATTCATGGCACAATGCTACCGTGAGTGTTCCATTCATTTTTCAAATTAGACCTTTATCTTTCTACATGACTTCCAACTGTACCTCCATAAAGGCAACCTTAGTAGCAATTCTGGGGTGACCATTATTTTTTATTGTCCCTAGTTTCCGTGCATTTCCCAGAAATGATTTCGAACGTAATTCGAATACATCAAGACGATCTTATCTCGAATCAACAATGTACCTCTTTGTTCGGATTTGCATATTTCTAATTAAGTATGTAGGCGACAATATAACAGCTTCGTCAGGCTGATGGATATTAAGAAACAAATATCATTACTCAGCTTGACAACTTGAATGATTAGTTATCCTCCAGTAGAAATGACCTGGAAAAACTAAAGTTTTTAATATTTATTCAGGGGTATTTGTAGAGTTTTCCTGTTATAGGCATATACCTACACAGGTAAAATTCGACGATCATCATTGGGATCTCGAAACCCTTAAAAAAAAAGTGAGGAAAAAGATACGGAGAAAGTAATTGGGACAAAGTTTCGTGATTTCATGCTAATTATTTTAGTGGAAGAAAATCCACGATAACTCTTTGAATTTTCAAAATGTTTGGATGAAACTGAATTTTTGAATTAAGCAGTAAAAAATGGATTTCAGAGCAAACTCATACGAAATCAACACCTGAATATCAAAGTTGTGTCCTTTTTATTATATTTTCCACAATTGAGTGTTCAATGATGATAATCCCAATCTTAGTATTGAAAATTGACACGGCAAGTCTTCACATGTACTTGCTCAGTGTTTAAACGCACCGAAGAGAATTTCGTTGAGGTAGGATAATCACGAAATGTGCAACACACCACTGCGGTGTCAAATCGCACTTTTGGAAATGCATAAACAACACCACCAAAGTGTTCATTCTGGCATTACACTAAATTCTACACCTACGTATGGGCAAGGTCTACCAGTGGTGAATAATGATAGTGTTTACTGATAAGAAAACAACCAAGACCTCAGGTGACACCATATGGTGTGAGCTGGTGTATTTTTTTACTGTGTAGCTATTATTTCCTTATAGTTCATTGGAACCGGTACACCATAATAATTATATCGAAAGGAATATGCCCTCCCAACCAAGAATTAGCTGCAAGCTGTCAACTTCTTAAGCTATCCATACGGTTTGCACTTATTTTTCACTTGACAAACGCATTCACCATCAAAAATTCGGTAACAACGGGATCATCTCATTTATTCTGATGCTTTTGCTCATTGTGCAGACATTCTCAGCATTTATATTTCTTTTCAATCTCATATTCCATTGTGAATATCAGACGGGGCGCATAATTTCTCCCAATATCCACCTTTCAAAACTGAAATTTTGTCGAAGCATTCGCCTCACATAATTCACCGTTTCAAAGGGAAATCATTATTCATAAAAGTACACTCGAACTGGGCATTTCTGTCTATTAATGATATCCGCAAATGTCGGTGACATATTCCCATACACGTTTACCTGCATCTCGATGAATGAACGTGATAAAATCTGAGGTCCAGCCATGGGCGCAACTGCAGGGTCCGAGAAGGGTCAATAAACCTTTCCTTCATTAGAGGGCCTAGACAAACTTTGCATATAGAATAAGAATTTGGAAGAAGATTAAAGATCTCTATAAATCAACAACAACAGGGCCAAATGAAATTTGACATTTGCACCTGACACTGACATACATAGGCAAACATTTATTATCAAGTGAGTAAGTAAGTGAAATGAAAACTTTTTCGACTATCCCAGATTTGAATTACTGAATTTTCTTCGTTTGCACAAAAACTTTCATTGATATTTAAAATCACATGCCTACACAAATGTCACGAATATAAAAATTATTCCAAATGTCAACTTTTTTCCGTTGTCGCCAGTAGGTTATCACGCAACCAGGAATACAGCAGTGCGTATCGAAATCTTGTTGGTGCTTTATCTCAAATGTAAAAAGTGGAAACTTCTGTGATTCAAGTAATACTCTTTAATAGCAAGTTGTGAATGATGTCACCCGTTGCCATCAACATCATCAACAGACATGTATCTAGTAGGAATAAATCCAGACTAATTTTCATTGAAGTGAATTAAGAGGTTATGTCACATTGACACATTGAAATCAGATTCAGATTCTCCTTGTAAAAGCCGAAAAGAGGCAGGAGAGAGCTTATGGTGACAGAGAGTTTGAACTAATATACATACCTAATTATTTCTACCTTGATTTATACGCAAAATACAAGCGTGCAATTTTTTATGATATTTCATTTCGACACGTATACTCACTTCTTTTTCAAATAACAATTCCTCTTTCTGAAAAACAAAATAGTGTGCTTTATGACGTTTTCATACTTGGTCATTGGAAAAACCTATGATAAGTCTTTTTGGGATGATAACTATTTTCATTCAGCTAAATCATTTATAATTATAATAAATATGGACTTAGCAACAATTCTCGGGTGGGGATCTAATAACTTGGTAGAATTCAATGCAAACAAAACACAAGCATGTCTTTTCTCTAGAAAAGCCGATCTCACTGTGTCCAACACAATTCAGTCGAGAGTATATAACCATACCATTGAATTCATCCATTTCTATGCTTGGCGTTACTATCAGCAATAACCTTTCTTGGGAAAATCACGTGAGGTCCATTGCCAGAAGTGCATCCCAAAAACTTGGATTTCTGTTTCGAGCCAGGAGCTATTTCACTCCCAGTCAGCTGCTTAAGATCTATAAGGCACAGATCTGACCTGTCCTGGAATACTGTTCCCATAGTTGGAGTGCGGCACCTAAACATATCCTGAAACTATTGGATTCTGTCCAAAAAAGGGCAATTAATCTCGTCGATTATGCCTCGCTTACAAACTTGCTCACTTCTCTGGAACACCGTAGAAAAGTTGGCGATTTATCTCTATTCTACAGATATTTTCATGGGCGATGCTCTTCTGAAATATCAACAATCGTTCCTCCATTATTAGTCTCCTCGAGATTAACCCGTCAAATTCAGTCTTCACACCCCTTCGTGGTCACTTTAGAGACCTGCAGAACGTCCCTTTCCAAAGACTCGTTCATCCAACGAACATCGAGACTTTGGAACTCATTGCCTGGGGAGGTGTTCCCCAAGGCATACCATCTCCAGAAATGTTCTCTGAACATTACAGGATATCCCTTTTGGTAAGAACCAGAACATAAAAAAATTTGAAGTGCCATCAGCCTAAATAAATCAGTAGCAGTAGTTCCAACTGTCAAAAAATCGTCTTGATTTGATAGGTATACGTTTTAGGAAGTGGAGCTATAATTTCATCCTTTCCTGAATGAAATAAAAAAAATCTCGTATGAGTATGACCAGATGGGAAAATAAGAATAACTTATTTTTCAACTTGGTGCGCAATATTGTGATTATCATCAGTTGAAAGCGACAAATGAAAAAAAACCTACGACGCATTGACGACCTTTGTCGTATATAGGTACGATTAACATATGAATAGATAACAAATTAACCCAGATTCTCACACAAATGGCCCTACATCGCATCCATCATTAGGTCCCTTTCAAAGTACGACGTTTGCCTACAATACGCGGCGATGCCAAAACGTCCAAGTGGGAAATGGAAAATTACCGCAGTCGATCGCTTTCCTTCATAATCGGTCGCGGTGGCCATCAGGTAAATCGTGCGACCGTCGATTGTTTGTTACTGCGTCACGGCGTTTGGGGTAGGTCCCAGTGGGCCATGCGAGTATTGACGGCCAGCCAGAGCCTACTCGGACGGTGGAGAAGGAGGAAGGTGACCGATTGTTGTTTTGGTCAGGTGATAGATGTTTCTTTGCTACCGACTGCGGTGTGCATTGACAGCGCGAATTGGGGGGGTTTTGGGGTAAAATAGTCGCAAGCTTTCTTCGCGTATTGAGCTCAATTTATAAACTCCGCTACCGTAGCTACAGTTGACGCTGCAGTTACAAAATAAACATCTGTTCATAAACTATGCAGCTGACGCAGGTGCCGTCAGATATCTTCTCAATACATTTTGGAACGGCAGCGTCAACTGTAGCTGCGGCAGCGAAGTTTATAAATTGAGCATTATACTTATCCTTATCCGATACAGCACGAGAATATTGTCAGAATATTCCAGTTGAACATTTCGAATATTCGTAGAGTGGAGAACGATCTCATGAATATTCTGGGGATATTCGAGATAATTCACAGAATATTTTAAGAGTCATCCACAGAATATCCTGGGGATACATCATCCTGAACATCATCAAAATCTTTCAGGTGTATTTTTCTAATATCCTCAGGATATCCTCAATATCATCAGTATATTCTGAGAATATCCTCATAATATTTCGAGAATGATCTGAGAACGACCTCATTATCTTTCCCAGAATGTTATGAGAACATTCATGGAATTTTATGGGATACTATATATATGAACCTTCATAGAATATTGAAATAATATACATCTTATAAATGTTCTTGGAGAACATCAATTCTTGGAGGAAATTCCATGAGGTATTCCAAAATTGTCCTCCAATGTTTCTGTGACTGATAAAACATAAAAAAAACGGTACTTTTTTATGTAAACTTCATACTAAATTGAATAACATATGGGAGATATGCCACTCTGAAGGGGTAAATATCAGTTTTTCTTCAATATCTTCTGATCTAATGGTGCATTTTTCACTTCTTCATTGTTTTCTTTCAAGATTAGAACTTAAAATGATGGTACTTGGTATTTTTGAACGAGTGTCCAGATACTTTAAGGGGGTTGAAAGATATCACAGAAAAACTGATGTCTATGCCTTATTTTCCATTTCAGGAAAAAAGTATACATGGAATAGTATACCTTAATTTTATGATGCTCTATATTAGCAACAAATATCGGGAGACATTAATTTGGACAACCTTGTATATGATATACTATAATGGGTAGGTATAGAATTTGAAGCTTTTCTAATGAAACTTCACGTTTTGATTTTGTCAAATAAGAGTAGTTATTATTTGATGCACACTTTTTGAAAGTCACTGCATGAGTGATTATTCTTCCAATTTCAGATTCTTTCAAACGATACTAGTGAACGCGGAGACAAAAGTAATTTATTTGGAATAAATAGAGGAGTCCAGCAAAACATAGGAAATGGCCCCAAACCCCGTGTAAATATTTTTTTATCCCTTTGCATCAAGTGATTAGTCATTGTGATTCCGTTTCAAAACCATGCGTGGCAGTTCGGACGATTAAAAGCAGGAACACGGTTTTTACATCGAGTTTCTACAATAATAATTATCAATGCATTCACCATTCAACTAATGAATGACCTGACTTAATTGCAGGAAGTTACGAAAATTTCCACGTTTCGTGTACGAGTGTGAATTATAAAATTCAGAGTGAATTTTCAGGTGAATCACGTCGCTATTGACAAGTTGTGTGGATACCCTGAAGCAATACAATTTTTGGTGAAAGCGATCTTTATCCAAAGCAACTTAAATTGGATAAATGGCATTTTGAATAACTTCACTCCACATATCAAAATGTTTGTAGGCATTTCATGTTCAAAATTTCTATAGCTATATCAATAATAGTTTGCCCTTGATTTCTTATCTCCATATCCATCAAGGATATATTTTCCTGAAAGGTAGTATATATGTTCAAAGTGAATAGTAGAGTGTTTGTGTACATCATTCTGTCACACTCTCATACGGATTATATATATTCATATGTTTCATGTTCATTTATTCATACTTATATGCATACCAATGTTGTTTTATTTGATGTGATGATTGCTAAGAACTTCTTTGAATTGAATTGAAAATCAACCTCCATATTCTGAGCAACAGCTTCTCTCTGGATGAAAACATCAATAATCATTGTAGAGATCCAATATTTCCACTTTAAAATTTATGGCGAATGCGCTAGAATCGTGAATAAATCGTTTTTTTTTATGAAAATGAGCTGAAAGTAGTCTGGGGATTGAGAAAAAAAATAGATAATCCAAAACACAATTTTCAAACTATTTCAAACACTAGATATGTTTCTATTGAACCTTTGAATATACCTTGTCACGACATAAAATTGTTGTTGTGTTGCTCTCTTAGATCAAGGATGATGTACAGGATATTCACGACAACATGAATGAAAATTTCACTGACGGTAGGGAATTAGTAGGTATATTATGATACAAGTTTTATAAGACGCTATTTTGTCGCACGCGTTGTTTGGAGTACTCCGAGTGAACAAGTGCGACAACGTGTCTTATAAAACGTGTGTCATGTGCGATTTTTTCTATTTTGAATTGATTTGAAGAAAAAAATGGATTTGATACATATATCTAATAATAACTATATAGGTAACATGGATACCAGAGCTGAAGCCGAAAAATAAAACAAATGACAGTCTGCGGGACCAATCGCGAATATGCGCATGCGCAAGTTTGAATTAAGAATCGACATTCGTTTTCATCATGGAGCAGAGTAGCTTTCTAGTGAGCGACAAACGTATGATAATTATTAAAAATCATTCAAATGTGTCAGATAACCTTCAATTCGATGTTTTTATTTCATCATGACATATATTTTTCAAATATTCATTCATTGATAGATTGTTTGACGATATTGAATGATATTTGATGATAAATGCAGAAATGGATGTGATCTACAAAGCAATACTTGCGATTTGCAAGAAACCTGTGACGAAAGAGTCATCGGAACAAGATTCGTGG
Source organism: Chrysomela aeneicollis (assembly GCA_029955515.1). Classification (NCBI taxonomy): domain Eukaryota; kingdom Metazoa; phylum Arthropoda; class Insecta; order Coleoptera; family Chrysomelidae; genus Chrysomela; species Chrysomela aeneicollis. Next base: position 18,725,277 of record JARUHQ010000010.1, read on the forward strand.
GCTAATTTTTGATCAATCACTGTTATCACTTACTAATCACTTCTTGAAACAGTCAGTAAGTACATTAATAACTATATTAACGCTCTTTCACATAATTTGGGTTAGCAAATATACCTAACCTATGAAATTCTAAAAACGTCAGTGGATTTCAACTCTTCAAAACCCGCGCTTGCGCACAATTCATCATTAGCAAGCCAGACAGTCTTTTGTTTTTTCAAAACTGGCTTCACTTTCGCGTGAAGAGAAGAATAGGTGTTATCCATATAGTTGTTATTATATATATGATTTGATATCGATAAATAACAGAAACATCGTCGATTGGTAACAATGGTGACATCGAAATAATCAAAATCTGACGCACAAGCGTAAAGCCCAGTTTACAGTTGAGCGATTTTGATTATTGCAATACCAGCGGTGAAAAATTCAATGTTTTTATTGTTTTTAGTGATCAATTTAAAACAAATTACACTCTGAATTGAAATTTACCAATTAAAACATTGAGTTTTTCACTGCTAATATCATCAAATCCAAATCGCTCAGGAGTAAACTGGGCCTAACTCTTCTGACATTCATTGAACAGTTCGATTGTACCAACTTCCGAATAAAAAAAAATGCGTATCGAAACAGATGCTACTTCGATACGCATTTACGTTTCATAATGACTTCATTATAGAACCAAAATAGAAAAAAAAATGTATAGGTGCATTAGGGTATAAACTTTGCATGGATATTTTGGGTATGCGATAAAATATTTCACAAAAGCATTCTTCAAACTTGATGGATACAAATCGTTAACGGACTTTTCCTAACACAATAAAGTCCTCGCAATTTGCCAAAAAACTAGTCCACTTATGCCATCTCTACAACCTCAACGATGATAATACAATATACAGAGGGGTCAATGCGGATCAAGCAAGGAGAAAAGTCTTTTTGGGGCTAACTTTCACACGGACCAAAGACGCGAAATCAGAATGCGAATGTAAATGCAAATATCGGTGCTAACCGAAATCTGCAAAGTCGTTATGCCGTCACTTCTATACAGAGAGAAACAGAACACCTGGTCAACATTGGTCAAACCTCATTTGCATCATAATGAGCTACGAGAGGCGTCCGGAAGGTCAGCACTGTGTTGGACAAGCCCCGTATTAGTACGGGTGGTATCACAGAAAAAACGGATCTCTTAAATCAAATATATATATATATTCTTGAATTGTATGATCTTACGATAAGAATAATAATCTCAGATTGACCAGAAAGTATCTCTTTTCAACTAATCACGTTGTTTGCCTGTTTACATAAATTTTCTTGAAATGAATTTGGTTGAACTGAATCATCCGCATTCTTCACCTTAGAAAACATTGTAAGTAATGTCAGTCAAGATTATTTCTCTCAGCTCAAGAATATCGTTTCTTATGAAAATGTGTTTTGATGACGGAAGCATGTAACACGTCACCAGCTCGACCAATAAGCATAATTGAGAATTAGCGCTCAAGGCGAAGATGCGCAGTCCGCGCACTGTCCGCAGAACCAGCTAGACAACGCCAACAATAACGCCGTTGGCCGCCATTTAAGACTATATCAAGAGATACATTGTGACAGGTTACAGTGAAGTTTTCTTTGATGGTACTTGTGTTCCTATAGTGCAGAGTGCAGGCTCGCGAATTCTTTATAACTCGAGTACTGAACATGGACGTAAAAAGTTTCCTGCAAGCAAACAATCTAGAACATATGTGGACATGGCACTATGTTGGGTGTCAAGAATACTTCGTTTCTTGTTGTCAGGTCATGTTAATGTGCTTGAAGTAATGATTCATTGCTGTATCAATACTGCAGTTCCAGTTTGTGAAAAAACTATAGAATTTTTCATTTTCAATTATCGGCATGAATCAGAGTTGCAATCCTCCAAAGGTCAATGAGAATGAATCAAAAGTGATTCCTCTTGAATCAAGATGATAATTGTTCAGATGAGCTGAGATATCAGCTTCATCCGAGAAAATTGTTTCACAACAACATTGAAATATTCTTGCCTCAACCAAACGACATTTTTCAACAAGGAAGTGTACATTTGACACAAAACTTTTTGTTCCTAAGTATAGTCAAGAGGATTTGGACGAAAAATCAAACTAATATTTGGTTGGACCTATTCAAGATTACCATTCTCTTGAGTTAATGCGGTTATAACTTGACTTAAGAGATCCTTTTTATCTGTTTAGTATTGAATTTGAAATTGTTATGTCATACCAAACGGAAATGCAATCAAATAAGAGGTTTCTTCTATGATCACGGTTTGTTTTGAGGTGTCTTAAGTGGTTTTCAGTTGAAGAACGTATTTTTTCTATTTTGTTTCTATAATGAAGTCATTATGGAACGCAAATGCCTATCGAAATAACCTCTGTTTCGATGCGCATTTTTGATTATTCGGAGGTTGGTACAATCGAACTGACGTAAAATGAAAGTCAGAGGAGTTAGATTAGGCCCAGCTTACATCTGTGCGATTTTAGATTTTGCAGTGAAAACTCAATGTTTTTATTAGTAGATTTCAAGTCAGATTGTGATTTGATTCAAATTGACCATTAGGAACAAGAACAACATTGAATTTTTCACCACTGGTATCGCAAAAATAAAAATCGCTCAACTGTAAACTGGGCTTTTAAATATTTCAATGTCATCATTGTTACCAATCGAAGATGTTTATGTTATTTATCGATATTGAATCAATTATTTTCAATAACCACTCCATGCAAAGTAATGCAAAATAGAATAAATTGTATATGACACAGGTTTTATAAGACACGTTGTCGTACTGAAAACAACGCGTGCGACAAAATAGCGTCTTATAAAACTTGTATCATGATATACTATTATTCATGACCATGATCTTAATTATGTGAGCTGCGAAAAGTATTGCTTAAAATGTATTTTCATTCATAATTAAGTTCTTATTGAGGAATAATGAAGTTCATAATAATTACAATACAAAGATAACTAAATTTGGGATAGGTAAGTAGCACATACTAGGGATTCTCTTTCATATATTTTTATTTTCAATTTCAAGTTTTGGAGAGAAACCGATCAATCACAATTTCGATACATGAAATTTTCTCATCAAATATAATCCTTTTTATGAAAATCACCGAAAATTCTCATTGCGTACGTTCCTCCCGTACTATTTGTTTTGGAGCTAGAATACTGCGAAGGTTTTCTGTGTATATAGGGTCAGCGGAGGGTCAGTTGTGTCATAGGGTTATAATACGAGGCGAAATGGTGTAATTACTAAGGGCTGGAATAATTATACACTGTCATGCACTGCTGTATAATCAGGTACCCATGGGAAAAAATGTTATATTGTCATTCGCTCGGATTTCAAATTCTGGAGCTTAAGACACTGTTTACGATAGTATGGAAGCAGAGAAGACTAAACTATTCACTGGCAATTCAATTCAAGGGTTCCTGACTTACTCCTTTGCACTGCAGCACAATTCCATCCTTTCTAGAGTCTTCATAGAAGATTAATGTATGAATGTGTTCCCAAACTAGGCCTTAATTTGAGCATCAAAGTCTGCTCATTATAAGAAACTTCAGGCAACATGGAATAAGTATTTTGGAAAATTCAGATTAAGTCTTCTTAGGAGTAATTCAATTGTTCAAAACGGAAAGAGAACAAATAAAGAAAAAGAAATGACTCTAACGTGTAAACAAAGTTCTCCTATTCATTTCGTTTCCTGATAGACAAAAGAATTAAAATGCTTTTTGGGAGTTCAAAGGAAAGGCAATTCTGTGAAATAATTAGTCGGCAAAAGTTTCCACGAATATCAGTGGGGTACTCGCAGAATTATAAATTAAATATTCGGTTCGATTCATTTTTACAACATCTGAATCGTCTGTTTTGATTTGCTCATTTAAGAAAATTTTGAATTGGAGACAGTTCGATTTGTTTACAAAATTGAGCCATGTCTTATTCAGTAAAACAACATTTCATAGCCTCTCCTTACCTAACTTAACCTATATCAGGGAATCATTTCGTATATCTCTCATTTCTTCTTTGTACCGATAAGCAGGTCTTGTATTGACAAAATGACTCACAGAGATGTTCAATTATAAATAAATGAGTATTTTTTTATGATCATGACATATTCAGTACCTACATAAAATTTTTCGTTCACTTCAATTAATGACATAACAATTAAAGAATTACAGAAAATCAAATAATTAAGTTCGTAATTATTCATAATGAAAGAACAATTGACATTTTGCAAATTGATTACAGAACCTGTCAGTTCATTCGTTTGGTGGCTCATGATAGGTATGGCTTGATGAACAGTGATATTTTTGGCTTATTTTCCAGCAAAGTAACACTTTTCCACACTCAATACGGAAAAGTGTGCGCACACGCATGTATGCAAAAAAGTACTACTTTGTGTACGCTCGTACACTTCGGTGTAATTTCAATCAAATGGATTTCAGAGCGAACTCCGACGAATATCAAAGTTGTGTCTTTTTTATAAGTCATTTCACAGAGTGTTAAGTGGTGTTAATTCCGATCTTAATAGTGAAAAATTATACGAATGTGGTGAAGTAGAACTATTCTGAAACATAAAATAATAAGAAACACCAAATGGTTGAGATTAAATATTCTCGATGGTGCTATCATTGACGTTTACGCTTAAAAATCACCTATTATATAAAATTAACACCAAGTTACATCGTGTCATATCACGATGGAATCTAGACGGTGTATGAATCATCTAATCTGATGACAATATTCAATCGTTAAGTATTGCATCCTGAAAACACCAGAGTCGATAGAAATTAATGAAAATATTGTATGTAGTGGTGTAAATTTCATGCGCTCATCTGTTCGATCTTAGAACCTCAGAACTTTTGCCAATAGGTGGCACTGACGTCCTTCCTACCGTACCTGATTTCAATATTGGGCATGATATATTAGATGATTTTGCTATAGTTCAGTATCAATTCGCCTAGGCCCTAGTGCCACTGATCAGGATAAATGAACCGAAACAGTTCGTCATCATCCGAATTTTATTGTCCATAGATTTTTCTGAGTCTAGTTTATCATCATATGAATTATATTTCAATAGGTAATCCAACATAGTAAAAAAACACCGGAGGTGGTGAAGAAAAGCAATGATTCGCATGAACACACTCATGATATGGTGTTCCTTCACACCAGAAAAGTATTCGCATGTACCTGCTCAGTGTTTAAACGCACCGAAGAGAATTTCATCAAGAAAATCACAGAATTTGCATGACACCACTGCGGTGTCAAATCGCACTTTCGGAAGTGCTTAAACAACACCACCAAAGTGTTCATTCTGCAGAAAACAACTGTTGTGGCTGACAACTGGGTTTGATTATTAAAAACACCTATGGGAAAGGTCACATAACACCTACAGTGGTGAATAATATGCAGGTGTTTACTGACACTAAAACAATCAGGACCTCAGGGTACCTACACCAGACGGTGTAAGCTGATGTAATTTTTTTCTCACTATGTATGAAAAATTAATTCATGGTCCATTTGTTTTTGTTTCCTCGTGAATTTTTAGATTTCTCTACTGAACAATTCTAACCCCTCAACTACGCCCATGGTTGCGGCATAAGGCGGCCATGCAACGGGCAAATTGAGTTAGATATTTAATTACGTTGGTGGTGGCGTGTACATTTATTAATTTCACACGTGACTCTTCGAGCGTCGTGACGTCGTCGGGACGCTTCGCCTTGCTGCCACAATTCGATGTTTTTTTTTTCTAATTGGACAGGTATACAAAGGGTTTTTCGTCGAGCTGTTGTGAAACGGAAAAGAAGTGCTTTCAGTTTTGGCATATCTCCAATAATAAAGCAAGAATAAGATAATGAAAACGATAATATAAAAAATTCGTTTTTTCTTCAAATATCTTGAAACGAACCATAAAAATGGGCATACATTTCCGCAACTTTGTCCCAATTCCAACTTCTTCGTATTTCCTATGGTTTCTGACATCCCACAATTATGAGAGTCATCATGCATATTTGAACAACCCTGTATATATGTTTCATTTCAAAGATTATGGATATTTTCGATTATTCTCATTCAACAACTCAACTGGCATCACTATTATGTTGGGTCCTTCACGTTGTTGTTGATGGAAAAACATTGGAAACTCTTTTAGAAACTCCCTATACAGTAATATTCCATACCTCAATACCAGAGAATCATCATAAGCATAATATAGTGTTTTCCACTTCTGTTTAGTTACTATACTATTCCTTCATATTCTCGAACAAACATCCTATTAGAGTAGAGACAATGTGTCCACATTGTATATACTTTCCCGTCAATATAAAGTCCAAGGAATTTGAAAATCTACCGTGAACTCTATATATAATTGCTCACCATTGACATTTATATATATTTATTGAATCAAAAGTATTTCGCCTCTTATGAAATCTGCATATAGTATTGTTTTATCCAATTTAAAAAAAGATTATTTTCACCAAAATAAATTGTTAGATCTAAGGTTTTACTAGTTGGTATACCTCTGTTACTGTTTTCAACATCATAAGTTGTATCTGCAGGTATTAAATTACTGATAAATCACGAAGACCCAGGAATATAAAAATCAATATCAGTCACCATATAAAATGAATAGTTTATGATCGTGAGCTGAAAATCTTTGACATATTAATTCATTTTCTGAGCTATATACTGACTTATAGGTTCTAATCGGAAAATATGAACACTAATGATGTTTATTCATTTATTCACACTGAAAAAATAAATAGATTTTTATTTTACTAAAAGAATGGTAATGTCGAATAAGTTTCATTGAACAAATTACATGTTAGTGATATTACTTTTATAAGTGCTCAATATCTTGACAAATCTATTGCATACCACATCAGAATAGTAATAATTCAAATTATTATTGACTACCTCATCAATTGAAATGTTCTATAACACGAAATTATCGAATACATTTCCTGTAGAGGTATTAGGTTCAGGGTGAACATAACTTAACTAATATTTATATTTACCACTACAAATGGTAGCACGTATGAGAGTACTTTCCGTGTTGTCAAGATTTACCACTACGAAAAGTATTAATTATTGATTTCCGGATCAATAAGCACGCGAAAGATGCACCAGCGCAGTGTTGAATCGGGGATGCGAATTGCGACGCCATTTGTTGTGCTGTTGTTTGCCGTTGGTGGTTTGTGTACTCATTCTCATTGTTTTATCACTTTAGTTTTGCACTTAAGCTGTTTGAAGTTGTAGTTTAATGAGAACGAACATATACCTAGAATGGAAAAAATACTGATTCAGTGGAATTTGAATCAATCAATACCAGTAGTCAAGTTGAATTCTGTTTTGAGTGTAATAGCGAATTTGGAATGGCACAGTAATGGCAGACTCCAGAATCGCATGTAGGTATGTATTTTTTGTTTTTTTTTTCATCAACATTCAAAAGTGATCAATTATTTCTTCCTGAATGATCTAACAACTTATGTACACGAATTTCTTGCTTTAGAAATACCTGATGTCCGAAAATTGTGCCTTAAAAATGGAGAGGGTGATTCTATTACACTGCCAAAAGTGTCCATGATTTTTTCAAAACTCACTAATATAAGGCTTATTGGCCTTCAGAGTGGATTTTTGACATAAATACTTTTTATAGCCTAAATGTCGTGAAATGAAAGGAAATCATAACTTTGAAACATTGTTATGAATAGGTATTATGTATTAATTTGTTGTCATGGAAGTTGTTGGTGATTTATTATTACATTATGATGATAATACTCTTAATTCGTTTTTGTTGGAGCCTTTCTGACATTGATAATGATATATTGAAAGGGTGATTCGAATGATTATCTCAATGAATAAACGTGTTATTTTTTCACGATTTCCTCGGCTTATTTCATCATGATATTCTCGAATTTTGTTAATTTTTTCAATTGTACATTTTCAGGATCCAGAAGCAAAACTATTGAGACAGAAGGACATCTTTAGAAGGTCCATGGAATTCAAGGCTCTTTGGCTCTGAAGCATAATAACAATTGATTATATTACCAAAAAACAATATATAGTTATGAAATACTCATATAGTGAAGTTATAATTAACCTCCTAAACCTCTAATATTACATCAGTATAGATAAACAATATTCATAGATTCATTAACCAAAAAGGATAGGTAGTATTATACATTGTCATGTGAATGCTAGGTAATATTCTTATTTCGGTATGTAGTACTCCATGCCACCGATAAATAAGAACAAATCGACAAGTGGGAGTTACTTGTTTGTAGTGGTAAATAATAACCAAACAGGAATAGTACTTGATACTCGAAGCTTCAGTATTTATTATTGTTTGAATCGTACTATTTCGTAGTGGTAATTTTTAATAAATGTAGTGATTGGCGCCTATTTGACCACAACGATTGGTATAATATAGTCATCTTTCGGTATTCACTACGGATTATTTTTCTCAGTGCAGGTATGATGATATTTATTAATTTATTCAGGTATATCTGCTGAATATTGATATGCCCTATTTCTAGTCAAAATAAGAAAAATACGCTCACAAACAAGAATTTTGAAACAATTCGTTCTCATATCCTCAAAACTCAGTTTGGTTGTTCGTACTATATCGTTTCGTTTGAGCAGTGTAATTTTAAAATTTGAACTTTTGAATAGTAAGTTCCAGAAATGTATACAACATTCAGTAGGCGACTATCATCTGAACTTGTGCCTGACATACTTTTTCTCTACATTTATAATTAAACGACTCCCATCGGCATAATATAATATTCACAAAGGTATATGGAAATCACGAAACCGTAGTTTGTAATTATTGTAGTAAAACAATGATAGGCCTGAGTTTATAAGCAAATTGTTTTATATTATTATCGAGGGATAAAAACGTGCAGGGGATCCTCCACATCAGTAAGCTAATGCTAAGTACGTCAGACAGGGCCGAACTAGGTCCATATTAGTCCAGAAAAATCCCAGAACCTTCAACCATTCTAGTACATCAGATTCAATGTCTGAAGCAGTGTTGTTCCAGGATCGTTTTTTTTCGTGCGTTATTTGTCATTTAAAAAGTGCACTTCAGATGCCAATAGTGCACATTTTTTGTAATAGATTTATGGTACTATTTCATGAACTTTCCACGCATGCGCCATGCGCGGGGAAATTTACAGACTGCTTGAGGAAGGATTTATTATTTTATTTTGTCAATCATAGAAATAGGTATGATTTATGATTTGCTAAAAATGTATACTGATTCACTGAACATGTATTTCAATAATAATGCAACAAAAAGCAAACTCAAACAGAACTCAACAAGAAACTGGATTTACACAAGCATATTCGAGAGCATATTAAAACAAATATTAATTTTTTTCAGAATTCATGGTTTGTAAAGAATTTCGGGTAAAATTTCACATTTTATTACGCCATTCTAGTGACTCCTAACTAATATAAACGAGATCAATGTAGAATTTGGTTGGTAGAATCCTTGGACTCTTGAAGAATAGAGATAAAAAACAAAACTGTCAAGTGTCAATGGTCATTGACATTAAGCTGACATCCGACTATCGAAATTATTTGAATTTCTTCTACTTCTCAATTCTCATCAATGACATATTATTAACAGATCATTGCATTAAACAGATTTTAAGCAATATTTGGTAACCATTGTAGCAAATTTCAATGAAAATGAAAAGGTGCACTTTTTGACGGAAATAAGGAAAGTGGTGCCGCAGTGCGCACTTAGTTGAAAAAGGGCGTCAAAGTGCACAATTGTGCAGCCAGGAACAACACTGGCTGAAGCATAGGAGAAATCAAGGCTGACTTGCTTCGTTTTAAAACGATAAGACGCTAATTTGACGCACGCGTTGTTTGGAGTACGACGAGCGATGCGAGGAGTGCGACAACGTGTCTTATAAAACCTGTGTCATATGCAATTTTTTCTAATTTGAATTGATTTGAAGAAAAAAATGGATTTAAAATCGATAAATAACAGAAACATCTTCGATTGGTAACAATGATGACATTGAAATAATTAAAATTAGACACACAAGCGTAAAGCCCAGTTTACAGTTGAGCGATTTTGCTTAATGCAATACCCAGCGGTGAAAAATTCAATGTTGTTTTTTTTTTATTGGTCAATTTAAATCAAATCACACTCTGAATTGAAATTCACCAATTGAAACATTGAGTGTTATACTGCTAATATCACCAAATCCAAATCGCTCAGAAGTAAACTGGGCCTAACTCTTCTGACTTTCATTTGACAGTTCGATTGTACCAATCTCCGAATAATGAAAAATGCGTATCGAAATAGAGGCTATTTCGACAATTATCAGTATCATCTCGTTACTTTTCGTCGTCCTTTATTCGCAAAATTTATGCATTTATATGTACACTCTATTATCTGTATTTTGAGCCCAATCACACTGTTTATATTTAGGCATGTGGAGCCGGACCTGTTCAAATCTCGAGCAATTCCAATGCACTCTGGATGCATCAGTCTACAATTTATTTATAACAAAGTGAATTACAGCTAAAATTATCACAAATTAACGTTGCAAGAATTTAAAATTTCATGGACGACGCACAGAAAAATTGGCAAACATTATATTAATAATAATGTGAAATTATAGTGCCCTCTTGCTGTCATTGGTGCGTGAATTAATAGTTCTTGTACGATGAGAACAAGTGATGGTTTTATGATGAAAATGCTTTCACATGTTCCTTCATTAATAATATGACGAGTGACGCTGAAATTTTTTCATGGCGTTTATATATATATAGATCATAAGTAAATTCATTGGGATTTCATCAATTGATAGGGCGTAAAAAGTTACATTTTAACATTATAATGACCCATTCAAACTTGATGATGGAATATAAATCAAATGTTCAACCTTTTTGACACTGCATCACTGCATTGATATAAGGTCTGCTAATATATAAAATATGTAGGTATTGTATAATGAATATAAATATAACAAAACTGAAAACAATTATAAATGTGTTGAAATCTTTCATCAGACTAATATAAAGCTCAAATTGATGAAAACATAAAAAGTGTGAAGATGAAATCATACCATACAAACGGTTATTATATACAGGGTGACGTTATTCTTTTCATGCCTGCTCAACGCTTTCGTAGGATTCAAGGTCAAAAACGGAAGTAGCTATAATTATTTTCAACATTTGCTGAAAATTTGTCATCGCGTTATCGCCTCTGGCAATTCAATCAATTTGCAATGGTGCCACAATATATTTTCTAACTTAGCAACCATTTTAAAATAGATTCTGTTGATGGTCATGCACTAATAATATATTCCTTGCTCACGTATTTTTTTTAGGTCACAATTAATTATTGTCGTTGGACTTGCGAACACAAGATAGATTCAAAAAGAAATATCAAGGCTGTGCGAAAATTTACGACGAAAAAAACAATTAAATAAATTAATTCGCTTGCCAAAAAAATGTAAGACAGTCGTCATATTCTCTAGCTGTTATTTTCAACACTGAATTATCAAAATAATATTCCATCGTCATAAAATCATTCATCCGTACCCAAAATAAAAATCTAAGAGCTCCACTCAACTAGCACACAGAAATGAAAAAGCTTCATCGTTTTGAATGAGCAATTTGGCAAAAGTTCAACTATTTCCCAAGAGTAAAATTGTTAATTACTTATGACTACGTCACTCGCAGTTTATATGGCTCATTATCGAAATTCAGCAGTCCAAACTGTAATAAATATTCTATTCACTGAAATAACTTTGCATGACAAATCGTTATCTCTGAAAATTCTCCGTGAAGAAGAAAGGACGAAAGAAATGATAGAATAAGAAAGAAAGGAGGATAAAACGAAAGGAAGAGGCGCTGTATCTATTCCATCGAGTGAATGACCGTGTAAAATTCGCCAATAAATACTAATTCTGGTTGGGTGTATGGCCGTTCATTTATATCTCCTCAGGGGCTTTCACTAATTTTGTCGGATACTTCTTCAGGATGAAATGTGACGTCACGAACTCCACAAATTACGTCACACACAAACGCCCATAGATATCTATTTGCGGGCAGGAGATGTGTGACTGCTTCGATCAAGTTTAGTATTGATTGAATTCGCCTATTTTGTTGAAGTTCGTTCGCTGATAATTTGATGAAATCCTTCGAAATCCATGAAGCTTTAGCAGACTACATAGACAGAATACTCAGGCCAAACCTGTCACCTAGGATAAATTTTCAGCTATTTTTTTTTATTTCGATAAATGTTCATGAAACCTGATGAAATCATTCTGATGAAACCTGCCAAAAATCATAAAATTTTATGAAATTTTATGAAACTATGAAATTTTATAAACATTTTTATGAAATTTTCATTAAATTTTATGGAATGTTATGAAATTTCATGAAATGTTATAAAATTTTGCGAAATTTTATAAATTTTTTTCGAAATTGTATGTGTTATGTCCCCACTATTTGTGTTTCTATATCCTAATTAATTGTGTAATTTGTTCATTATAAATAGTCCTTAAATATAGATAGTTGAATTCAGGGTTGTCTACGATATGGCATTGAATTAAACTTTACCCGCGATATTTCAAATAAAATGAATCTGCGCGTGTCCATGGAAGGTTGCTGAGAAATCCGCACTCACGACGATCAGATCCACGAGAACTATCAGAGTAGCCATTGAGTGCAAAAAGAAAAATAATTGTGTCGCATTTTTGTCACCAAACCAAAGGAAGCAGAGGTAGGCCTACCGAAAACAACAGTACAGTCCACTACGCGGTGAGTCTATAAATCTCCAACCTTCCCTCGTATTTGATTTCGATTAAATTATTATATACATTACGCAAGAGAAAACATTTGGTCCTTCTTGAGCCGGATCGTCAATTTTCATTTCGTTAGAGTTATCATTGCCATATCGTATTGAATGTATATAATTCTCATTCATAGACTATAAATTTCTCATTCGTATAAAATTCGTTTCGATAGAAATCTCATTCTATCATTTCATCCTTTCGATAATTCGTTTATTTATCTTGACAAAATAGAAATATATTCCTTTCTTTTTAGAAATCCAGTTTTGCATCGATTGTTTTTTTGTTGAAATTCGTAGCGATATTGTTCATTCAGTTTAATTCAAATCATTATCACTGGATTGCGGCTAACGATATATTTTAGTTGACCTTCTCATATTGCATTATAATTCGATTTGAAGTGCCGCTCTATACGAATTGTGACATTATTTGATATTAGAGATATTTGAACACAAACAAGTGGATAAGGGAAATTTTCGTTGAATTTTCACTATTTTGTCTACATATACCATTTTCATGACAGAAGCTATTCTACGTACTACAGTATTTTGATCAGAACTTCCTACCTAACTGAAAATTTATAAACAAAATTCATTCAAGTAACTTGCCAGTCTTCTTTTTTGAATTTATTAATTGATTTGAACAGCTCACTGTTGGAGTTAGTTCTTTCAGAATAGATTGATTATCACATTATTCACACTCAGTATTTTCATCTTGAATATTTTGATTATTCGATAATATTATAGTTAGTGAATATGGCAGCAAGGTTAAAACAATCTCGTACTTTGCGAGATCTTTGGTTTAACCGTATAAAAGAAATAAAGGAAATTGCAGATACAGTTGTTGACAACAAAAGGTTTTATCCACACTTAGAAGTGAGGTACAATGCAATCGAAAATATTGCTGAAGAATTTCAACAACATCATATAGCCGTTGTTTCGCAACTAGCCAACATAGATGGAGGGGATCTGGCAGCAGAAGAATTGGTTAGAATTGAGTTCGATACAATGTTTTATGACATAAAAAGAATTTATTCGTCAGTTGTAGATATTGCACTTGCACAACCCACAGCAAATAAACATCCTAGCGTAAAACTTCCTAAAATTGACTTGCCACGCTTTGATGGAAATTATAAAAATTGGCCAAGCTATTTTGACTTATATAAAGCGTTGATACATGAAAATTTGTCACTATCTAAATCAGAAAAATTTCAATATTTGATTTCCACACTTTCAGGAAGTGCTTTATCGACAGTAAAATCTTTACCGCTTACCGACGATAATTACGAGGTTGCATATTTAGCCTTAGTTGATAGATATCAAAATCCAAGATTACTTGCTTCTACATATTGGCAAGAAATCATGGATTTCCCAAAATTGAATTCGGACTCACATGACAAACTTCGAAAATTATTGGATTGTTTTTCAGAAAATCTTGATGCATTGAAAAATCTTAATTTACCAGTGAACTCATGGAGTTTTGTTTTGTTTCAAATTTTGATAAAAAAATTAGATGCAGATACTGTGAAGCGTTTTGAGTTACAGTTTGCTAAAACAGACATTCCTACTTACGAAGAATTGATTAACTTTTTAAGGTCGCAATGTACAGCATTGGAATCAGTTGGAAATACACAAAAACAACAAAAGACTTTTAGTTCTCCAAATAATTTTAGAAATTCAAGTCATAACACTAAAAGTTCTACTTTTTTAACAAATTCGACTAATTCTTCAGCTCCTAGTGGTAAGTGCCCCCAATGTGGTTCGCTTCATGCTTTGTTCAAGTGCCCATGTTTCTTGAAGAAGACGCCCTTTGAAAGATTTTCATTCGCAAAAGAGAAGTTTTTGTGTCTAAATTGTCTACAAGCCTCTCATCGTTCGTCGAATTGTTCTCTCCAATCACACTGTAAAATTTGTCGATCTAGACACAACACTCTTCTTCATTTTAGTGGGAATTCGAATAGCACAAGGTCGGAAAATAATAGCCAAATTTCCACACCCCTTTCAACATCATCAGTTGTTGAAAATTCTCAGTCACCCTCTGGCACCAGCCAAACAACTTCGTTAACGAGTATCAGATCGCAGCATGCAGCAGTTTTGTTAGGCACAGCTCTAGTTGAAATTGGTGATGAATACGGTAACTTCAAAATTATGAGAGTTTTGTTAGACAGTGCCAGCCAAAATAGTTACATTACTTCAACTTGTTGTAACCGGTTAGGACTTCGCCGTTTTCGATCATCGTTCACTATAAATGGATTAGGTAATATGACGTCGGCATCCAGCTCGGGAGTTCATCTCAGTCTGAAACCAATTGGAAAATCTTCACCAATAGTGATGACAGAGGCCATAGTTGTCCCAAGAATTTGTTGTATACCGTCTTCGATTATTCCTAAGCCTGAACTGCCACATCTTTCGAATGTTGAGTTGGCTGACCCGTCCTTCAATATTCCTTCAAATATTGATTGTTTAATTGGTGCAGATATACTCTCAGAAGTTTTACTCGGACGCCAATTAGGGAGTTCCACATGTCAACCAATAGCATTGGAGACAATTTTCGGTTGGATATTAATTGGTAAAATCAATTCGAATACTGTCATAACAACTTCTCTATGCACTACTTCGTTAGATGATTCTTTGAGAAGATTTTGGGAATTGGAAGAAATTCCAAATATTTCAGTTTATTCAGCTGATGAACAATTCTGCGAAAAACATTTCGTTGAAACACATTCACGTGACTCGTCTGGTCGCTATGTCGTATCTCTACCCTTCAAAGAAGGAGAGCCATCCTCATTTTCGGATAGTCGTTCGATTGCACTTCGTCGTCTCGCGTCGTTAGAACGCCGTTTCCTCAAAAATCCAACCTTATTCGTTGAGTATTCGGCTTTTATGAAAGATTATTTGGACCAAGATCATATGTCATTAGTTAACACTCCTTCAAATCACAATGATTGTTTTTATATTCCTCATCATCCTGTGTTTAAAGCTGATAGTTCGAGTACAAAGTTGAGGGTCGTATTTGATGCTGCTTCAGCTCCTCCTGATGGCAAATCCATCAACCAATCGTTGCTTCCTGGTCCTAAGTTACAGAGAAATCTTGTTGTCATTTTGTTGAACTTCAGGATTCATCATATTGCATTTACTGCTGATATTTGTCAGATGTTCAGATAAATTTGGGTGACGCCTGCGCATAGGGATTTCCAACGGATTTTGTGGAGATTCAACAGTGTTACACCTATCCAAGAATTTCGTCTGAATACTGTTAGTTATGGTATCGTGTCTTCTCCTTTTCTTGCAATCCGTACATTATTGCAGTTGGCGGCGGATGAAGGAGAATCATATCCAAAGGCTTCAAAGATTTTATTGTCTGACACATATGTGGACGATATCATAACTAGCTGTACTAACGTTGAAGAGGCTCTTCTGATACAGAAAGAGTTGATTTCCTTGTTAGAAAAAGGAGGTTTCAAATTGAAAAAATGGGCGAGTAATAATCCTAAATTACTTGAGAGCATTCCATCTGAATACTGTCAGAATCAAAATTTGATGTTTGATAAGGAAGATTCTTCGACTGTCAAAATTTTGGGAATGAATTGGTGTCCAGTTTCCGATAGTTTTTCTTATCAGGTTGAATTGGAGGAGAGAACTTGTACCAAAAGAAACATCTTGTCAGATTTAGCAAGGATATTTGATCCTCTAGGTTTTCTTGCTCCCATTACATTTTTTGCAAAATATTTTATGCAACATCTTTGGGTATTAGGTTTGGACTGGGATCAAGTACCAGAAATCACTACTTTAAATCGTTGGATTAAATTCAAGGAGGAATTGAGTATTTTATCATCTTTTAGATTGCCTCGCTATTTATCGTTAGATACAGCTTCGATTGTACAATTACATGGATTCTGTGATTCGTCTGAAAAAGGATACGCAGCAGTCGTATATTTCCGAGTTACAGATGTCAATGGACAGGTTGGAATACATTTAGTGATGGCCAAGTCCAAGGTTGCTCCGCTGAAGCGGATTTCTTTGGTTAAACTGGAATTGTGTGCAGCAGTTCTGTTGTCTGAATTGATTAAATTTATTGTTTCAAATACAAAATTCACTATACATATCAATGAAGTATTCGCTTGGTCCGACTCATCAGCGGCTTTAGATTGGATTCGTTCAGTACCTCATCGTTGGCAGACATTCGTGGCAAATCGAGTGAGCAAAATCCAGGAGAATGTTTCACCCTTATCTTGGAATCATGTGTCTTCCAAGGATAACCCAGCTGATGCAGCCTCTCGAGGGATGTCTCCATCAGTTCTTTTAGAACATTCTTTGTGGTGGGATGGACCTCCTTGGCTACCAAAGGAACAAGATTCCTGGCCTCGACAGCTCATCAATAAACAAGTTAGCAGTGAAGCTCTCACCGAAGAGCGGAAAATTGTATTAGTTTCGCATTCCGATTGTAATCCTTTTGAAACATTGTTGCAAAATTTCTCCTCGCTTTCGAAAGTTGAGAGAATTATTTCCATAATTCTTCGATTCGTTCATAATTTGAAAAATCCTAATAATAAGCGATTGCATAATTACACTTCATTGGATTTATTTGAGGCACAGTTGGTGTTGATAAAATATGTACAAAGTGTTTCGTTTTCTGAAGAAATCAGTAGTCTCAAGTGTGGAAAACTGGTTTCGAAACCAATGCGAAAGCTTTCACTGTTTCTTGATGAGAAAGGGTTTCTGAGAGTAGGCGGTAGATTAACAAATTCTGATCTATGTTTCGAACAGAAATTTCCGCTTCTTTTACCTCAAAAACATCGACTAACAGAACTCATTATTGAGAATTGTCACGTCCGAAATTATCATCCTGGGTTACAGACCTTGAAATTTTTGTTATGGCAAAATTATTGGATTTTGAATGTTAAAAGGGCAATCAGATTCGTATTGTCTCGTTGTATTCGTTGTTTCAAAACATCACCCACTTCTTCTACTCCGTTGATGGGAAATTTACCTAAGTTGCGAGTTACGCAACTCAAGCCATTTTCTTGTGTAGGCACTGATTTTTGTGGTCCATTTCAGATACTCCATTCTAAGTTTCGTGGTGCCAAAACGTATAAGGCATACGTTTGTATTTTTGTATGCTTCGCCACCAAGGCCATTCATCTAGAGTTAGCATCTGAATTGTCTTCTGAGGCTTTTTTGGCTGCTCTTAGGAGATTCATTGGTAGACGTGGTCGGTGTTCTGTAATTCATTCAGATTGTGGCACTAATTTCGTGGGAGCCTATAAATATCTGAAAACCATTTTTCAAGGAGCCCTTGAGGCTGAAAATATTGAATGGAGATTTAATCCCCCTTCCAGTCCTCATTTTGGGGGACTTTGGGAGGCAGGAGTCAAGTCTTTCAAGAGCCATTTCGTGAAGGTTGTTGGTGAACAAATTCTGACTTTTGAGGAAATGTACACTGTCCTCGTTCAGATTGAATCTCTCCTCAATTCTAGACCTATCTCAGAAGTCAGTAGCGACCCTACTGATTTAGGGGCGCTTTCCCCAGGGCACTTTTTAACCCTTGAACCCATTACAGCCCTTCCAGACCCTGATTGTACCCATGTTTCGATGAATAGATTGAATCGCTGGCAGTTGCTTCAGAGAATAAATCAAGATTTTTGGAAGCGCTGGCAATCAGATTATTTGAATACGCTAAGATTACGCTACAAATGGAATCAATCTAATCCAGAGATAGATATTGGTAAACTAGTTATTGTCAAGGATGAACGACTTCCGCCGTCGAAGTGGCGTTTAGGTAGAATTGAGAAATTCCACCCTGGATCTGATGGAATACGTAGGGTTGCTTCTGTTAAAACTGCGTGTGGTACTTTCCTCAGGCCAGTAGTGAAACTTTGCCCATTGCCCAGTATAGATTAAAATACAATCCCCGATTGTATTTTGGCGGGCAGTATGTTATGTCCCCACTATTTGTGTTTCTATATCCTAATTAATTGTGTAATTTGTTCATTATAAATAGTCCTTAAATATAGATAGTTGAATTCAGGGTTGTCTACGATATGGCATTGAATTAAACTTTACCCGCGATATTTCAAATAAAATGAATCTGCGCGTGTCCATGGAAGGTTGCTGAGAAATCCGCACTCACGACGATCAGATCCACGAGAACTATCAGAGTAGCCATTGAGTGCAAAAAGAAAAATAATTGTGTCGCATTTTTGTCACCAAACCAAAGGAAGCAGAGGTAGGCCTACCGAAAACAACAGTACAGTCCACTACGCGGTGAGTCTATAAATCTCCAACCTTCCCTCGTATTTGATTTCGATTAAATTATTATATACATTACGCAAGAGAAAACAGTATGAATTTCTTTATATTGAAGAAGCAGTATCGAATATAAAGTCATTGGTTTCGAAAGTTTGTAGTTTCAATAATGTACTTGGTATCTGGATTCGAAGCATCTATGAATGTTAATTCACATTAATTTTATTACTCCCTTTATCTCTGTGATATCATCATTCACCATCTCCTAAATTTTATGAAATTTTATATAATTTTATGGAATTTTACGAAATATTATGAAATTTTATGAAATTTCTTCATACTGAAGAAGCAGTATCGAATATAAAGTCATTAGTTTTGAAAGTTTGTAGTTTCAATAATGTACTTGATTCGAAGCATCTATGAATGTTGATTCACATTGATTTTATTCCTCCTTTTATCTCTGTGATATCATCATTCATCATCTCCTAAATTTTATGAAATTTTATGAATTATAAAATTTTACGAAATTTTACGAAATTTTACGAAATTTTATGAAATTTTATAAAATTTTATGAAATTTTACGAAATTTTATGAAATTTTATAAAATTTTATGAAATTTTACGAAATTTTATGAAATTTTATAAAATTTTTATAAAATTTTATAGTTTTATAAAATTTGATGAAATTTTATGAAATTTCTTCATACTGAAGAAGCAGTATCGAATATAAAGTCATTAGTTTTGAAAGTTTGTAGTTTCAATAATGTACTTGATATCTGTATTCGAAGCATCTATGAATGTTGATTCACATTAATTTTATTCCTCCTTTTATCTCTGTGATATCATCATTCATCATCTCCTAAATTTTATGAAATTTTATGAATTGTTATAAAATTTTAGGAAATTTTACGAAATTTTATGAAATTTTATAAAATTTTATGAAATTTTATGAAATTTTATGAAATATTTATAAAATTTCATAAAGTTTCATAAAATTTTATGAAATTTTACGAAATTTTATGAAATTTTATGAAATTGTTATAAAATTTTATAAAGTTTTATAAAATTTGATGAAATTTTATGAAATTTCTTCATACTGAAGAAGCAGTATCGAATATAAAGTCATTAGTTTTGAAAGTTTATAGTTTCAATAATGTACTCGATATCTGGATTCGAAGCATCTATGAATGTTGATTCACATTAATTTTATTCCTCCTTTTATCTCTGTGATATCATCATTCATCATCTCCTAAATTTTATGAAATTTTATGAAATGTTATAAAATTTTATGAAATTTTATGAAATGCTATAAAATTTTATAAAATTTTATGATATTTAATAATATTCAATGAAATTTTATAAAATTTTATGAAATTTTATGAAATTTCTTCATACTAAAGAAGCAGTAACGAATATAAAGTCATTAGTTTTGAATGTTCGTAGTTTCAGTAATGTACTTGATACCTGGATTCGAAGCATCTATGAATGTTAATTCACATTAATTTTATTCATCCTTTTATCTCTGTGATATCATCATTCACCATCCCCAAAACGAAAGGGGTGCTCGATAGGAACAGTATTTCACGGCTGTGATTAAATGCCTTACAACCCTTGATTGTTTCAACCCTTTATGACCGTTACAACCCCCGGACCTAGAATATGAAAATCACTTGGCAAGCATATGTGGTCATCAGTTCATCACATGAAGAATCATGAACGTGCCTTCGTTTTTGACATGGGGATAGAAGGAAATAACTCATTATTTGAGATAAGGAACCCACTTTCACTGAGAAAATTTTTTCATCGTCCCAGCAGCTTTTTCCGCTACCATATCGTAAAGATGACGATGGACTAGTTTCCTACTTGCATAACTTTTTATTGAATCTTGATGCTTTTTTACATTTGAACAAACTGACGCCTCGTTGACATGTCATAGACTACTTCCAGAGATCTATCATTTTGTGTTAACTGGAAACCAATGGATCTAGTTGGGAGCTCCCATTTCCTTAATATCGATCGAATCTTCTCATTCCTGAGTTTGGTCATTTTTAAGCACTGGATTCCAAAGGATTTCATTCTTCTTCCTTGTTGAGGTATGTAAGTTGAGTTCAAAATTCTAGCCAGATCTGGCTTCATTTGATATGGTGGCTCTAGAGTAGAAGACGGTGTGAAGTGTACTATCATCCGCAAAGCTGTGGACAGGACAGGAGATGAAGCAACAACAAAATTGGTGCCGAAATCGACGCCACTGATGTCGAAACAACATCTATCCAGGCGTTTAACCTGTACACCGGTAAAACAAAGCAACAACCCTTGAATGAAACCAGTTCGGCATTTGTATGTTGATAATCTGCAGCATAATCAGCGCAGCTGAATGGTCGGGGGGTTGGAATCAGGGTATTTAATATGCAAAAGCCCTTTGGAAGAACGTTAATTACCATACGCTATGGAAAGGAGGGTCAGCGGGATTAACAGGAAGAAACAGACTTGATTGATGCCGACTGAATGTGAACTGGTTGTCGCATTTTAAGCTGACCCTCTAGATGGTGAAAGTATTTTTTGCCTCCGGCACTCATCCACAGTAGAAAATCATAACATTCAAAGCTAGTAACAATGGAGTGTTTTTTTCTCACTGGATAGATCATTATTGATCGGGGTACTCTTTGATGGTCTTAAAATGGTATTCTTGAAATTAATCTTACTCCATTTTTGAAGCTCTTTCGCGCCAGAAAATATAGTTCATCAACAAGTAAGAGCTATTTATGTAATCAATGGAAAATGGAAAAGTTAGTGCTAATATGGTTACATCTGCTTCATAATAATAATAATAAAGTTTATTGCTTCTCGAATAAGTTCACAGCAATTAGTGTATGTGAGAGAACAACATAATAATAATAATGATAGTAGATGTATTCAGAAATTATTTTGGCATCAAACATTGTTATATTTTGTAAGGCTTCAATGAAGGTTTCCAAATTCCGCCAAGTCTGTCAAGTAATTCTTGGAATTTTTCAAAAAAAATCAATGTTCCTATCATGCAATAGGAGCTCAACATTACATTCATAAACTACGTAACATTCCAAAATGTTGCTGCTGTTGAAATCTGAACAGTTTTTTCTTCTTTGAACAATTTTAATTTTGTTCACACTGTTCGCTAGGTTAGTCCAACTCATACTTTCCCAAAACGTAAGGTTCTTCACATAAAATTTCTACAGGGTGCTACCTAAAAATGTGCAAATCATCGGAATTGTCAAAAGGATGTATAACGAAAAAAATCTGTTTTTTTTTTAACTTTAACATCAGAGGCATGGAAGATGATCTCATCACCTTGACACATTTCCCGCGAATTGTATTTTTATCTCTTTCATTTTCGTCTCAAAAAATTAACTATTTGCAATCATAACGTTTTTTCTCGTCAATCGAATTCCAGATTTTCAAGCTCATTTTAAAGCTGAAACGTTAGATGAAAATATATGGGGATCAGAATTGACTCAAGATGAAGATCAAGGGTTTCTTCAACGGTGACCCAAATCTGAAACACTGTCGAAATCAACTTATTTTCCTTGAAAAAATATGAGAGAAATGGCTTTCTCAAAAAGTACTGATTTTTTTTGGGTAAAGGCTGTATACCTGGTAAAGTGTCCTGATTACGAATCCGAAATAATTTTGAGGCTGTTTTGTCCCCTAATTTGATTTTATACAAAAAAATGTTATCTTTTTCATGTCAGTCATGATCATGATGATGATTATTCATACCAGTTCGATTTTTGTGGGGATAACGCGATAAACCATTTATATTGTATGTTAGCTCTCACATTCTCCCCAGTTTTCCTTATAGAAAGATGATCTCGACATAAATTGTAATGGTAGGTTATAGAAATAGATGAATTTTTGTAGTCAAAATAATAGCTGATATGATGAATCAGTTATTTCTCATGATAAGCTGCAATTGTAAGAAGAAGAAATATGATATGTACCTATCGGTATATTTGAGAAATAATAGAAATGCCAAAATCACTCAAACATCTGTCTTCATGTGAAGTATTCTTTATTTCCTTGGGCTTGAGTTCTATTTTATTTTTCAGTATTTATCGATTCAAGGATCTTGTCAGGTATCAAATATAGCTTGTTCTAGTCCACAAGAATTACCACTAATCCACTCCTATTAGAGGTCCTTCGCCCTCTACCAATGAAGCATTTTCTCAATTATAGTATTCGACTTTTCTATAGAGCAACGCTCAGAGAGAAGCAGTAAGTGTTTTCATCTGGTGATATCATCACAAAGTGGTTATGAAATTGTAGAAGCAAGTAAACAGCTTCAAACATCATGTATGTCTGTTCATTCTGAAATCGTATATAGTGGACCCACCTTGAGTGGACCCTTTCAAGAAGTAAAATTCCTATACCTAACAACATTATCTTCTTGAATATACATATTGTAAAATCAAGTGAATATTCTCGGAAAAAAATCTTTATCAGAAAATTCTAGTACTTTCACTTTGAGACAGTTATTTCAGAAGAAGTAGACGAATACTCTGTTGTAGCCATTCAAGTTGAAGAAATACATTTCTCAAATGGTGAATAAGGATTCCCATGAGAGCTTTTGTCTTTTGCGAAACCCCGTCGCCATTCGAAATGGCCGTTGATATTCCACCCTTTTGTCTCAGCATAATTCAAAAAGAAAATATAACAACGCCTCGTCCACCTGAATAAAAAAAAAAAGCCCGAATGGAAAGACACTAACGTCTATTTCCCATGTCGTTCGGACAATGAAGAGTCACAAAAACTGGTCACCTTTTGTTCTCGAGCTGCTCACTTGATCTTCTATAACACTGGCCGGAACTGTTCAGAAGTGTCGGGATTGGAAATATGAAAGGGGAACAGAAAACATGTTTTCCTACAACCACCTATGAAAACGTCAATAATCACACTGTTTTGTTATTTAGAAAGTAGCTCATACCACCATGGTATTGTTTATTTGAAAGAGAAAAAGCAATTGTGTTGATATGAAATATATCACAACGGTCGCACGAATTGATAGAAATACATAGGTATATTGTGAAGGTACTCACTGTCAATATATAAGCATTCTCAAATCAAATTCATATTATTTATTGAAATTTCTGTCTGGTTTCGAATAACACCGAGAATTCTTTGTCTATTAATTTCAATGTGTCTGATACATAACCTCTGAATTCACTTTAAAACTGGAACCTATACTCTTTGCTGGAACTATTTCGATGTTGATGACAGAGGGTTAGATCATTCAAAAGAGTACGGCTAGAGTTTTATGCGCGGCTTGCTGCTTGCATCAGTTTAATATCACAGTATCACTAACAAGACGATTCTTTGGTATCACAGATGTTTGTAAAGAGTCAAGGACGCACTAACTCGAGTAACTCGTACGCGCTTGCGAACTACATACTTGTCCATAACCTCTGAATTCATTTTAAAACTGGAACCTATACTCTTTGCTGGAACTATTTCGATGTTGATAACAGCGGGTGAGATCATTCAAAAGAGTACGGCTACATAGTTTCATGCGCGGCTTGCTGCTTGCATCAGTTTGATATCACAGTATCACCAAACCAAAGAGAAGATTCTTTGGTAACATAAATGTTTGCAAGAAGTCAAGTCAAGGACGCACTTACTCGTACGCGCTTGCGCATTACGTACTTCTATGGTTCTGTATTTCTGGTTGCGTGATTACTGGCGCTAGCAGGTGTATGGTGTCAAGTTTGTTTATGTACGCTGGTGTCAATATCAATAAAATTTGTCAAAAATAAACTAACTCAATCAATCGGTAATTCACATAATGAGGAATTGTCGGAGAAGTATCCAAATATCATCTTGAATATGGAAATAAACAGTACTTGATATAGAATCAAAACCACCTGAAATTATTGAGACCGCTCAAGTTACATTTTTGACAAGACCTCCCGCGAAATGAAAGTATTCGGAGTCGTAGGAAAATAGTGTACAAAACTCGTTGGAAAGTGCATTTCCTTCACTCGTTAAGTTTCCGCACTCACCGCTACGCGGCTCGTGCTAAACGACTACTCGTGTGAAATATGTCACTTTCCACACTTGTTGTGTAATATACTATTCTCAAATGAGTAGAAAATGTTTTATATGTGTAATATGCATCCTCAAAACTAATTGTGTTGCTGATGCCCAACATATTTATCGAAGACAATTGACGAGTGAAGATAGAGTGATACCCTCGATTTGCCATGAAATATGCCGTCCAAGTGACCTGACCGTTCTGGAAGAGCAGCGACAGAAGAAGTAATGAATTAAGCCCTATTGTCACCAGACCGGAGAACACTGAATAGGGTGGGGGGGGTGAACGACTAATCAAAAAGTTCATTAGTCACAGGGAAAGACCGATGGCCGATGTTGGGCTACTAATTAAACAACGTCCTTGGAGTTCAGCAGTGCAACAGGATAGGGGGTGCTTCTGGATCGAGAAAATATCTGCAAACTATCAGGTGTTTGAATGTGAAACAACAAATCAGTGAACAAGTCAAGGCAGACATTATTATATTCGAGTATGCATATTTCTGCTACATTGGAATCGACAGAGGGGTCATGTAATACGTAAACAGACTTAGAGGTTTCGGGGAGTTTTGTTTTTTGTCACTCAGATGCATAATTATCACAGCTTTATCTTTATCTCTTAGTGCAGATTGTTGATGCCTCAGGATTCCAGAAAACTGACACAATTTGTTAGAAATAACGTAATCATGAACCCAGAAAGGTCAGTGTTGTGTGATAAATTCTGCTTGTTCATGAACTGTGGCATTCTAGAAATGACCCATGAGGGCCTGGACATAGTAAATAGTCTGGTGGTTCAGAATTCCTAGTCGAATACGTCAGTCGTCAAGAATATCTGATCTGATATATTGAAAACATTCCCGAGTTTTGTGTTGGGAATATCGTAAAAATTGTGTGTTCCAAATGTGTGGTTAATCCATTTTCCCTCTCATCATAAGTCTACTAATCATCTGCTGTAAGTGTGTCAGTAGTTCGTCGCCCCAGAAGATTATCTGCTTGGTTATGTGTACGTTCCTTGTGAAGCTCACACTTTTCAGACTCATGTACTGACAAAATTCTAATTCATCATTTCATTTCGTCCAATTCAGATTCTCCATGCATCGCCACTGATCGGTGAGCTCTGGGAATATAAGCCGTGATTTATTTCTTAATTAATTTTTGTTTACCGGCCTGCCAAATAAATCTTTCGGCGACCGTGAAGATTAGAGTTGGCAAATGTGCTTGGGTGTTTTTGGGTAAAACCTACTCACTCAAATCGAGAACTAAATTTGACAAAGACGGACTGAGACTGAAATGAAAAATAGTCCAAAATGAACACCCACTTAGTAGGCTGATACGATCGAGAGAGTATCAGTTCGAATTTTAAACAAGAGGTGATCAAAATTTACTATCTGCTGATATTCAGAATATTGGAGCAATATATAGAAATGTAAGTTTTCATCTATCATGGCTAAGTTCACGTCCAACCTGTTTTATTCAGTCATTTGATTAATCATACAGTCATAAGTAAAGATATTCTCTTGATTATGTTCATACCATCATTGGATTCATCATCATCAACCAGTCAGCTAGTGCTGCAGTTAGTTACCAATTATAACTCAGTTATAGCTGGAGTAAATAGACAACCCTGTATAACGGTGATAATCTGAATTACATAATTTCTCACAGTTCCAAGTACAGCTGATGAATACAGTGTCTCGCCACAAAAAATTTGCAGGACTACACCTTCTCCAATTTCAGTTCAAAAATGGTCAATTGTATTTCCAAATAGTTATTTGGATTTCAATATCAATTTTATTTCAAATTAGTCTATTTAATTTCAAAAAGCATCAGATGTTTTTCAAAATTATCAATTCAATTTCAAAATGCGTCAATTGTATTTCCAATTAGTCATATGGAATTCAAAAAGCATCAATTGTATTTGAAAATTGTCAATTCAATGTCAAAAACTAACACCTCAAATTCCAAAATGGTCATTCGTATTTCCAAAAATATCAAATGTATAACGTAATGCATCATTTGAATTTCAAAACTGATAAAGCACAGGCAATGGTTATGGGTGTTAGGTGATATTTTCATTCACCCTGTTAATTTAACGCTCTCCAATCATATATCACATATTAGAATGTAGTAGACTGATTATGAAATAAAAATGTTTAGATTTGAAATTGAAATTATTGATACCATTGAGGTATTGATACAATTGACGTATTTTGGAATTGAATTGATAATTTGAAATTCAACTGATACTTTTTGAAATTAAATTGACGCTTCTTGAACTACAATAATTGGAAAAGGTGTAGTAGGTATCCCATCATCCAGTATATTTCTTACACTCATAAAGTTTTGATTCTCCATTTCATGTTTCAGCTATGTCTTCTTAAGAATGAGGCATGTTTTGTTCTGAAATAAAGATGAAGCAATAAGGAACAACGTCACTCACATACAGTGACTGACGGTTTTTTGTCAAGAATTCACAATTTATAAAATCTACGTCTGAACCTATAAAAGTTCTTTGAGCTACGCCTCTGGAGAACATAGTCGTGTTTACCCACAAATACAACAGCAACATATCGGTCGACTCGTTTATATAAACAAAACTAATTGGTCTAATTCAATTAAAGGTTCTGTTTCAATTAACACTTATTAATTTGTTTGTGGTCGTAATATTAATTAGGAGTGTTGTTGCTCTACCAGTTTTCGAGTAACTAGGCTTTGCTACTGTGTCACATTCATTTTCATTTGTTTTCTTTGGTAGAGCCAGTTTCAGAAAATGTAACATGATGATGTGCCATCGACAGGGTGTGAAATTCCTCTGCACTTGTTTTGTCTTTAGTATGCTAAACTGATTAGTTGAGGTTCTTTGGTTATACTGGATCTTGCTTTTTACATTTTTCGATTTTTAGTTGCAAGCAACTCAGTTTCGTAAATGTAATAAATCAACAGATTTATCGCGAAAATCGAATCACTTGTGGTATTACTACTGAAAATTTTGTTAGTTCGTATTGATGGAAATAAGTGATTATTGAATTTTCGATTAACAAAAACATTCGTGACCTTGAACAAAATTATCGGTAATAATTCTTCTGCTAGGGAAACTACAAGTGAATATTTCCCACTACTTTAGAAATTTTCGATTCATAAATCATTTGAATCCAATCAGCAAGTATAATGAATGTGGTTTAAATGACAATGAATAAACATCAACCGTGCGTTTGATAGAGACATTATGATTATTCAATGTATCCAGACGGTATCAGTAAATAATGATGAACTAAATTGTTGATTCACAATTTATGATAATATTTCAAATTAGCCGATACGGATTTGGTGGCTAGTGGACCCGTAGGGACTGACTATGAAAATAATTAAGTGTTATAATCAAAATATAATAAAATTGGGACTTAAACAGTCAATCTCGTCAAAGTTCTTACTGTTTATACACACCCGTACGGTCAACTTACCACTTGTATGCTTACCTAGCGTCTCTAGACCAACGGGAAACGAGGTTGAACCTTCCCTATATCTCTTCAACGCACAATATTTTGGTGTGATTTTTGGATTGTATTTCATACCCCTCGTGAAGTTATAGAGCATATCTGCTTTTCCGCATTGTTTGATGAAAGTTTATGAATCACTCGGGTAATGAATCTATTTCCAACTGTGCTGTTTACTTGGCATTCATCAACGCATATGATACAGCTCTGCTCTGCCCGACTTAATGATATTATTATGTACGACCGAAACCTACAAGATGTTTTGAAAATTTCTGGTATACAGTGAAGATAAATAATTGATTGTTCTAATAATAGCTGGAGCAGTAGTTATACCAAATGGAATGATATATTTTTTATATGCTTGAAAACTCGAGTGAAAACTACATTAAAAAAATATTAGATGTCTGCCCTACATCAGAAAATATTTCCTGGGAGATAAGATCTGTCAAAAAAATATATATTATACATTACCTATCATCTGACAATAAAATACAAGGACAATAAAAGGAGTGCTACTGAGTTAAAGTTAAGGGAGATAATCCTTCTTTCTTCAATTTAAAATATTGTTGCCTACCTAGTATCAAAATATTATTGATGGTTGCAATATTGTGTTTAGCTAATACGAATCAATATTGGCTTCGAGAGCTACCAGTTTTAAATGAAATACTTTCAGGATGGCAGTTTATTGAACGTGGAGAAAACATTCTTCCATCTGGACATTTGAAAATGGGTAATTTTGATGCTGGACTACGAATCATCAAGGGAAAAGTGAAGGTCAGCAAGAAGAAGTTATACCTAATATGGTTGATTGTGTATCAAGGTGATGAATATAGTATGATGAAGCAGCTCTTCAATTGTTTCTGCGAAAAACTCGTAGACCATTTAAGAAGGGTAGTAATATTTCCCCGACTTGAATGAAGATGGCAGTAAGATCGATTATAAGGAAGATTTCTCTTTCTTATTTATTTATTTCTGTGGTTCGCATCTGACATACATAAATTATAACTTATAACGACTTAATACACTAAATAGTTTCAGTGAATCTGAAAAAATTATCGTTATTTTGACTTGAGGTATGTCGCCATCTCTGATAACTTCAGGAAATATTACTACGGTATGAAATCAAGTAGGCAAAGGTCTACAGTTTATTCTAGTGCTTGTTAATAGGAAGCAGTTTCACCATCCTATATCCACCTTGTTGTGTATCATAAGTACAAATAGGTATACTTAGTTTTCTATGCACTCAAACCAATATATTTAATTTTTTATTGTGATCTCATGTATGTTTATTATTGAATTTCCTGCCAAACTTTGCCTTCATCAATCAATAATGAAATGAAGTTAAGGCAAACTCCCATAGACTTTATCCACAAATTTTATATTCATCAATTACTTTCAAAATATGCAATTTTATTGTGAACTTTTGATCATAGCATGTTGATAACTGTTCATGGAATATATTTCAACAAAAATAAATCTTAAGAAATCTGCCAAAGCATCTGAAAACAGGTGAGAGATACGCGTGGGGAATTGAGAATTCGGTTCCACAGCTGAATCGGTAATTCAAAATTCCCGCCCAACCTTACTATTATGGTCTATATCTTACGGAATCCTAATCATATCGCTTGTGTCTACTACTATGGTGAAAGTGAACAATATTGATTGTTATTCACGGTCTAGTGAAGTCATCATCTAGTGATTTCAGTCACTGAAATACTACAACATGTTATCTAACTGTATTTCCAACGTCTCCAGTAGCCGTGATCGTCTAGTGGTTAGGACCCCACGTTGTGGCCGTGGTAACCCAGGTTCGAATCCTGGTCACGGCAATGTGTCAAACATTGTCACGGTGGAGACTTTTTTTAATTTTTTTTCACCAGAAATACGTTTGTTTGACTATTCAACTGATATTCCAACCGATAACAAAACAAATACAACTATTAATTATTACCGCGATTATTTCATTCATGCTAAAATACACGTTTTTGATTGGTTGAAATGATTGTGTTGATAAGCAATAACACCATGTTTTCGATTTTGTATTTCGGTTCCTGATTGGCTATTGGATACCTACATGCTGTGTTTTCGTTTCTGTATTTCGCTTTCTGATTCGTAGGCAGTAGGGTAGTTTAATTAAACAACGACTTACCAGTTGCAATCTGTCATATTATTTTCCGATTCCCTGGTTAATGAATGAATGCCACACACCAAATTTTCGTCTGGACCATGATAAACACACTATTAATATGTATCCACTTCATTTTCCACAAATTATGGATAGTTTCAGCAATAATTAATCTAATGTAACCTAACCACACAAATTGTGACAACAATCAAAATGAATTCAGCTCATTAGTACCTAGTGCATACGTAATCTTGCCTACATCATACAATGGCATTGTTGTATTGTTGGTTGCATAACGAATCTTCTACAATGCATAATCAAAATAACTAATTCCATAAACTGTACGGTATGTACGTTTAATATTGATTTAAACAATAAATAGAAAATCATCAGAATGGCTTGATTTTATTCATGAAATAATCTGAACAAATACAACTCGTGTTATTGATGATTATCGAAAATTCCTTCTCTGTTTCGAAACAAATCATGTTGCTTTGGGAAACCACACTCGCGCTGTGCGCTCGTGTAGTTTCCAAGCAACATGATTCGTTTATCAAAATCGAAGGAATTTTTGTATCGATAATCATCAATACACTTGTTGTATTACACGCGACAATTCCACTCATGTATATAATAATATAATAATAATTCCCTAGTTAGCTATGCAGAAATGTAATGTAAGATGAAATACGTTACCATAGGAACGGTCGTTTATCAAGCGTTGCGCGTAGTATATCAGTTTGACAATAATTGTAAATGTCAAAACAGAATTAAACAACAAATAATATTCCAGTAAAGTATATCGAGATTTGGAAATATTTAATCTTGTAGATTCTAGATTATTGTTCTTTTAGCTTGTTAAATAAAGTTCAATTGAATTGAGTTATTCCTATTGATATTAATTGTTTTATTACCAATACAACGCGAGCTATGTACAAATGTTTCCAATAAGAGATGTTAAATCAACAAAAGATTATAGGGGAAATACAAAGTTCTCCATTTTGTTTGGCAAAATGAAAGTATATATAAGTTCCCACCTGATTTTAAATTCCGTATCCTTCGTTCTGCTAAAATCAACAGGTTGTTCCCCTGGCACAATAAATAAAAAGCCAACAATCATTCACCTCACCAACACCTGAACTGTCAGTGACAGATCACGCACATTCCACCGGCTGTCAATTGTCAAACTATCCGGCGCATCGACTGTTTCATCCGAAAAAGCAGGTAACTCGATACGTTTATCACCTAGTCGCGTTTATTATAATAACATTTCCAAAGAAACTGCGAGAAATAATGCGAATTTTCATTAAATATTTCAGTAACTGTAGCGAGTTAATCTCAGTCTAAATTTACGCACACGTCCCACCCTCACATTTTCAGAGGCACGCTGAGTTTCAGTCTTGCTTTCACTAGCTCGACCGGTAGTGGCTACGACACCTACTGGACGAAAACAAAAAATTCGAGACAGGATAAAAATGAATTGAAACGATATTTTGAGAATCTTAAGATATTAGGATATTCGCGTGTACTCATAGTTTTGAGGCTCGCTTGAATTTATTCAGTAAATCTATTTTTCTTGGGTTCGTGGTCATTTAAATTTTTGTAAAAAAAATTATAGATACAATTTCAAAATTGGGAAAACAAAATATGATATATTTTGCAAACGGATTCTGATTCTTGACCTGGAATGTTTCTCACAGATGTAAATCATGCGGTGAGTTCTTTAGTGTAATGGATTATTCTAATGAATCTTCGATGATAACTCCATACCTCACAATTATAAAATTCCAGAGATCCCATTTCGAATAGTGATATTGTTTGTTCAAATAACTAATAGGTACTTTCGTTATAATGCCGAATGCTAGTGGCATCGGTTTTTCAGTCATTTCCAATTCTATTTTCACGCTGCCTCGTAAAAAATAATAAATCAGCTGTTTATATACAAAGGATTCCAGTTTTATTAATTACATTCGACGAAGGACGAGTCTTGAATTTTTAATAAACACACTAAATAATTGTATGATGCTGGAGATGGAAAAATGGATCAAATATTCAATCGTGTATGTGTGAAGAAGGTTCGTTTTTTGAAGAATGCCATAACGATAGATTGAAGACACAAATTGGGTGCATGGTAAGATTGATTATATTCATTTCAAATGTCAAAACAATGAATGAGAATAAAAATTTTATAATTATATTCGAGTTTTGCCATCTTCTACCACAGATTTAAGCTCTACTACCACCACAACATAAAATACCTATTGGAAAAGCAAATAAAAAACCTGACATTACCTACACATTGTGTTCTCATTGATTTGTCTCGTCTGTTTTTTCTTCTGTTCCATCTACTTCTTCTTTTTCTTTGTATCATTCTCTGTGAACACATTGTATATTCCTCGAAAGCTTCAGAATCATCGCTATATGAATCGATTCAATCCGGAGAAAAAGTAATAATAAGAGTTCTTGAACAATAGTCTTCCCTCTCATCTTCTATAAGATAATCCCTCAACAATGCGCCCATATTATACCTTGTTCTAGACGGCATTGTCATTAAATAATATCATAGCTGATACAATATAAATGTGTGTGACTACCAAGTCACGGATATAAGTCGATTGGGTATTGTCATTGTCCCATTTGGGCATTGTTCTCTTTTATTGAAAGAAGCAAGAATGCAGCGCTCTCAACATTTCTACAAGACTGTTAAGCTTCATGCGTTTATATAACCTCAATTCCAGGATTGATATCAAAATACAGAGTATGGCCAACCAAAAAAATCCAGAGGACTTGTTCCTTTATACTCTGTATAGAATTAAAGTCGATTATCACTTGTAGTCTCCCTATAGTAGCAGAATTATTACCGATTCTTTTTTTCAACCAAGAAAAAAATTATGGGGAATTAATCCTGCTGCGTGGGAGATTTGTAAGAAATTTTCATAAATTGGACTTGCTTTTAATATTATGAGAAGATGAACCCTACGACCTATTCTGGTTCTCACGATGTTCTCTGAACATTACAGGATATCCCTTTTCTTGAGAACCAGAACATAAAGAAAAAAGAGAGTAAATAAGTTTTATTACTAGAATTTCAGGAACATTTGAAACAGTAATCTGTTTTCAATCATAACATCTAATATCACATACCCAGATTTTATTCTGAGTGACTTTTGTCAATAGATATAAGGTTCTTCATTTTTGGCAGAAAAATTATCATTTATTATGTTATTAATTCCGTCAATAGGAAGTAACAAAATTATCAGTAGTAATACCACAAGTGATTCGATTTCTGATATATGTTGTGGTTTTTAGATTATATTGTCATTAGTTGTATAAAAGTTCCTTGTTGTTCTATAACGATAAAATTAGGTATATCCGAGAAAAACGTAAAACAGTTTATTCATTCTTCAGTCTTTGTAACTGTTGAGCAATTCGATGGTTTATACTACTCTGACGGCAAAAAATATCAATTCATTACAATAAAGTGTATACCATATCATAAAAATACATGTTAATTTCAAACGCTTAAGTGAGCAGGCAATAGGTACCCTAATCCAAAAGCATTATGACTTGAGTGCATCTTTCATAATAATAGAACACAAGACGAACACTGTTTTTTAAACAGGTTGAGTCTGTGGGTGGTAACCCATCAAAATAAGAGATTTATTCTTCTCATAATCACGAAAATATTATAATTCCAACGTCACAACAATATACATTTGAGAATTCTTATTAGGAAACACATTAAAACTAACAGGATGACTTCTTCCACTGTGCTGTGAGTTATAACGATATCTTTATGTAGGAGGAAACCATTGCATTCGATATTCAAGTATGATTCAGATAAATCAAAATTACTCTGATGGTGAACAAACTGGGTGTGCAAAATAGTATATTACACAACAAGTGTGGAAAGTGACATATTTCACACGAGTAGTCGTTTAGCACGAGCCGCGTAGCGGTGAGTGCGGAAACGTAACGAGTGAAGGAAATGCACTTTCCAACGAGTTTTGTACACTATTTTTCCTACGACTTCGAATTCTTTCATTTCGCGGGAGATCTTGTCAAAAATGTAACTTGAGCGGTCTCTATAATTTCAGGTGGTTTTGATTCAATGTCCATATTCAAGATGATATTTGGATACTTCTCCGACAATTCCTCATTATGTGAATTACTGATTGATTGAGTTAGTTTAGTTTGGAAAAATTTTATTGATATTGACACAGCGTACATAAACAAACTTGACACCATACGCCTGCTAGCGCCAGTAATCACGCAACCAGGAATACAGAACCATAGAAGTATGTAGTTCGCAAGCGCGTACGAGTTACTCGAGTTAGTACGTCCTTGACTCTTTGCAAACATCTGTGATACCAAAGAATCTTCTCGTTGGTGATACTGTGATATCAAACTGATGCAAGCAGCAAGCCGCGCAAAAAACTATAGCCGTACTCTTTTGAATGATCTAAAACCCTCTGTCATCAACATCGAAATAGTTCCAGTATTGAAATTAATAGATAAAGAGTGTGATTATTGACGTTTTCATACGTGGTCGTAGTAAAATCTAATTTCATAATCTATTTTCAAATCTCTGCGAATACTTCTTAACACATCTGTAGTCATCACATCCTGCACTTGTTACGATGATTATACTAATGTAGAAAGCGAAATATAAAAACTTATTAAAGAATGTGATCAATTTCAGTTGAGATCAACGAGAAACGCATGAACCAAAACCAGTCCTTCCCAAACTGATAATTAAACTATAATTACCGAAGCAATACTAATCGCGTGGATAATCCCAAGTGGCCGAGCAATGATTAGGACCATGCTATCAATAATTATTTCATAAATAAAAAATCATTGTTATTGGACACTCCTTTCGATGACTAACGGTCAGAGACGAGGCTCGAATACTAATTACAGCCTGATTCGGCATAGATTAAAACAACCATAATTAGTCGTGATTTCGTGAAATATTTCTTGGATTCCGAACACTGAGCTAGATCCGTTATGCTCGGTTTGCGGTCATCACATGATGATGCTTGTAACCAAATATCGAAAGTATGCTTGAAATAGTTTCATTGTTAGGTAAAGACAATGCATCATTAATAGAAATAAATAATGCATGGTCATCACGATGAATAAAATAATGATTCAAATGTTGAGTCATATTATGTGATAAAATATTCACCGGAAAATAAAAACTAAGGGCTTTACATGTCATAGCTTAAGGTGGGAATTTTGGTACCAACGAGATACAAGAAGGAGTCTGACGAATAACAAATACTGCTGAACATTGATGACCACCAAAGTTTCCAGTAAAGTGGATAAGCTTTGTTTGAAGTCCCTGAGAATCCTGGGCCGTGAATAGGTTGGGAGTGATGAAGAAAAGATCTGCTGATAGCTCCAGGTGATTTTAAGACTGCATATTTAGCCTTCCACCTTCAAAGCTGATCATATCACAGTAAAAAAACTTGGGTGTAAGTTCAATCAAATGGATTTCAGAGCAAACTCCGACGAAATCAACAACTAAATATCAAAGTTGTGTCCTTTTTATTACAAATTTCACAATTGAGTGTAGTGAAAAATGACACGAATGTGGTGAAGTAGAACGATTCTGAAACATAAAGTCATAAGAAACACTAAATGGTTAAAATGTAATAATCTCAGTGATGCTAGTATTGACGTTTACGCATGAAAAACACCTAATGTCTAAAATAAACACCAGGCTATACCGTGTCATATCACATTGGAATCGATGCGGTGTATGAATAATCTAATTTGGTGGCAATAATCATTCGTTGAGTATTGCATCCTGAAAACACCCGATTTGATATAAATTAATCAAAATATTGTGTGTAGGCATCTGAATGGTGCGAATTTCATGCGCTCATCTGTTCGATCTTAGAACCTTAGAACTTTTGCCAATAGGTGGCACTGACGTATTTCCTACTGTACCTAACTTCAATATTGGGCATGATATATCAGATGACTTTGATATAGATCAGTATCAATTGGTTTAGGCCCTAGTGCCACTGATCAGGATAAATAAGCCGAAACAGTCTAGTTTATCATCAAATGAATTATATTTCAATAGGTTATCCAACTTAGTAAAAAACACCAGAGGTGGTGAAAAAAGCACTGATTCGCATGAAGACACTCATGATACGGTGTTCCTTCACACCAGAAAAGTATTCGCATGTACCTGCTCAGTGTTTAAACGCACCGAAGAGAATTTCGTGTAGGTAGGATTCAGCATCAAGAAAATCACAGAATGTGCATTACACCACTGTGGTGTCAAATCGCACTTTCGGAAATGTATGAAAAAGTATTGCTATATGCTCTGCAGATACTACAGCAAATGTTTAGTAAAAAGATAATTTCGCTATAGATACAAGTAACGATACCTTCTCAGATATTTGCTGTCTAGTATAGGTACCTGCTTCCTTCGCATAGTTTTTCTTTCCAGAACCCAGCTCTTTCCGATGTTTCTCAAAACTGCAATACTTCGTTGCAGCATCTGGAGGTTTCCTAAAGTCCGTGTCTCACGGTCAAACTATTTGATCAAACTATGGAAGTGTGATGTCATCAATGACGTCACATCAAACATCAGCTAAATATTTTACCTGTTTGATGAAAAAGTAAGGTTAAGGTTGTTTGTTGACACCAAAAATCGAAACGTCAGAATACTTTGACTTGAGTTTTGGACTGTTAGAAATGTCTGCTGCTTGAAATTGGATCGAGGAACAAGGAACGGTCCTAATAGATCTCTATAGAAGCAAAGAACTTTTGTATAACATCACAAAAATATTACCAAGAGAGATAAGATGTCAGATGCAATGAATGATATTGCTAGTAATCCTCACGGCCAAATAACTGGTAGGTGTTCTGAATCACTCGTCATCCTTTCAATTGATAAAGTATACCTACATATGTATTCCATAGAATCAGGAGTTAAGGCATTGTTCAATGTTTTGCAAACACAGTTCAATAGGAAACTGAGGTTTCTACTTCACTAATCTCAGAAAGGACGCACAACTTACCATGAAATAAATGTTTAGAGATTTTTGTGTATTATTTCTATTCATATATAATATTGTTGAAAAAGCGAGATTCCATCTTGAATGTAGATTTCTCTTCCGTTACGATCAATCAATTTGTGAACTGTTTGAGCAAACTTCTTCAAATCGTGTGAACAGGATTTCTGCACATTTCAAACATTTGAATCAAATAGACAGAAATGACGTCATGTCAAACAGATTTGATCAAATAGTTTGACCGTGAGACACGGACTTTAGAGGTCACAGATATTGATGTTTCCTATCTGGCAGTTTCACGAAATAGCCTTTGTGTATTCTCACACATAAAGCTAGTGAGATTCTTCACTCTTCAATGATGAATATCTCCCAATATAGTTTCCTGAACCCAGCTTTTTAAGATGTTCTACAAGACTTCAATGATGCTTCGTTGAAAAATCTAGAAGACTCCTTCGAATACCAATGTTTCCCATCTGGCAGTGCTTGCTCTCAATGCTTCTAATAGTTCTAATGTATTCGATTGCAAGGAAACATCAACGTCTATTTTCTGCCATAGGATCTCCCAGTGAGCAGCGCAAATCATGGTCGTTAAATAATGCTGGCATGTGAGTTCCAAGATGCTCCATAACGTTCTCACTTGCTACGACATAAACGTTTCTTATCACGCCTCAGAAGCACAGTTCTCGTGCTCCAGTAAATGTTTTACAGTTCTCGAAATTAGAATTTTCCATGCTTCTTGGCACCAGGCGCTAATTAATCAGCAAATATTTAAATAGCACGTTAATTGGGGGGTATTTCTGTGTTGGCGGATCGGCTTTTATGACTTTTCCATTGGCGTACGGTGAGAGTCAACCTTACTCACCTACTTTCATATACAGTGTCATCCCCAAAGTATGCACCATAAGGGAAACTTGTTTATTAAGGGTTTTTCGACGAAAAGTTATTTTTGATTATAGTTTATGCATCCCCTAAAACTGAACATGCACCAACAAAATACAGTAAAACACACGTAATGTCCGAGAAGCCTTATTTTGGACAAGAAAATCTCCAGAAAGACAATGAGTTTGTGCAAAAATACCTATTTTATTTTGATGTTTTGTGATTTGATATTATTGAATATTGAGTTCTTGTTACAAAACTGTATAATTTTAAATTTTTGGTGATAACAAAAAATTAAAGTAACTGCAACAAAAAATTTGAAAATTATTTCACTCCTCAGAAAAATTGACCGTGGTTAACACCATAGTTGTGTAATTTGTAATATTACAGGCTTTTAAAATAAACCGTCGTGTACAGAATGCTGTCTATTTATCGTTTTAGAAAATTATTTTTTTCGTAGCCCCCATTTAAAAAAATTGGTAAAAAAATAAAACCTCACTTAGATGGCCATGACTTCAAAACTAGATGTATTTTTTAATGCTGAACAACTTTTCTAAATAACATTTCCTGAGATTTTTCAAAATGGGAGTACTTTACTCTTGTCTCAAAATCAAATATTTGAAGGCTTCTCGTACATTACGTGTGTTTCACTGTATTTTGTTGGTGCATGTTTGTTTTAGGGGATGCAGAAACTTTTATCAAGAATAACTTTTCGTCGAAAAACCCTTAATAAATAAGTTTCCCATATGACACTGTATATTATACAGACATGAAAAAAAATACCAGTAATAATTTAGGGAATGTTCTCTGTCAAGTGTTCTGATAGCGTCAGTTTTTGTGTTTTGAATGAAATCAATGGTTGACTGTATATCTTTCCTCATTTATGACTGTCAGATATTCTTGTTAACCTTTCAGATTCCCAAGAAATTTCATTCCGGTGCTTTGTGTTATCCTTTTTCGTTTGCTAGTCAATATTCAGGATGCACAGCCGAATATCTGCTTTATTTTTCGTTTTGATGTTTTCAAGCGAAAAAAAAATTTAACGGTTAAAAACTGCCACTAATATTTTGTTAGCGGCGTGTTCTTAAAAGATTGAACGATTGGCAGCCTGATAGAGTTTTTTAGTGTTTCAAATTCTAGAAATATATTCGAATTTTCTTGTTACGCCGCTGGATTTTCGACTTGTGCAGTTCTCAATGCCTGCCATGATGTCAGATTTGAAAGACAACTTGGTAATTTATTGGCTCGTAAAGCGAACTCATTCTCATCATGCTCCAGCGTGATACGTTCCAAGGAATAAGGCAGTTAAGGCCCACGTATCTATATAGTTGAAAATTATACTCGAAAATACTGCATTGCCTGCTGAGCAAATACAAAAAAAGTCATGCATTTTGTTGAAGAGCATATATCAATGTGCTCAAAGGTAATTGAATATATCATTAATGTTAGATTTTTATTCATCAGGGGTACCTACCTATAGTTTTAATTATCTGGATTAAACTTTCTCATTCAATCGAAAATGTGTATAGTTGGTACTAATGACGATGTCTCCGTACGTCAGTATCATAAAATGTCAAAAACAGGAAGATAATTTGTGAGTATATTGTATGATTGATTCTATACATAAAACATATTTTTATTATGAAAAAAAATATATCAATTTAAAAAAAATACATGGGGAACTGAAAGTTAGAGAATCTACTGAAGTTAACTTATTGTTGTAAAGCACCCTGTAGAGGAATAATTACATGGCGCACACTGTACCTTCATCGTCTCACGAAATAAGTAATGGGAAAATAACCCAGCAGCGAAGTCTGATTGGATAATTATCACACTGGTTGACGTCAAAAGATCTGATTGTACATCAAGAAGAAACCACTTATTCATCTCATTAACTCAAATCTTAATTCCTTTGATACACTCATTCGACCTTGGAGCAAATCAACATGCTCTCATTTTTCTCAATGACGCAAGTAAGTACTAGGTGATTTGAATATGTAGCATACCATCTCGGAGTTTTGATATAACTCATTATAGGTGCATTTCCTCTTTCTTCTGTCTGGGAATCGTTTATATGTGAATAGATTCCGCTGGTGAAGCTACTCAGTTTACTCGATCAATTGATTGACCTATCCTACCGACTGCGCCACTCTAATATCTCGATAAAAGTTACATTTTGAAAAGAATTACCTCACGAACGATTACTGACGACTCTTATTGTGTTGTTATACTCCTGATATCGCAATCAACTCCATTAAATCATGTTATCTGGCGAGATGTGACTATCCACTAACCACTAGGTTAGTGATTTTTAAGTAAATCTTGAATTACAGATCACTTCATACTTGGAATTTTTTGTATTATATATAATTTTGCTTTTTTCATTTCAGCCATCTCCAGGCTTTCAGAACGAACTTCATCCAAGAAGTGTTAAGTAGCGAACGTATTGTAACACCCTTTAAGCTATAGGTGAGCCGGAAGCGTAATAAAACAGGACTAATCTCTGGGATTTGAGACGATGTCGACTTGTCCCTTTTTGTCTTCTCTACATATTAACTTGTCAATGGCTGAAACCACATTTTCAACATAGTATCTGATCTACTTTCATGTCAAATTCCAATTGCAATTTGTAGTGTGCATCTTATTTGATTGAACTAAATTATAATAGATAATAAATAGAGAGAAGGTTTATTTGTGAAATTGAAAAATAGGAGTGGATGAATCACCAATAATTTTCCAATTCCAAATACAATCGAAATAGGCTTCATACAATCACTACCACGATTGATAAAAATTCCTGTAAAACAAAGTTGCATGCCTGATATCAGCATGAAGTGTTTCGAGAGCTGTTAATAAATGCTTAGATAAAAGATCGAAGTCAAACACCGAAGACCTTCGACTTATCGAGATGAATGGTCATTTTTTAACACTCGGATCATTAGTCAATATGTCTATTGGGCTGACTACAATTATGATTTTGTTATGCAAACAAGCAGGGGTCGGCAAAAGGGTGCTTATACTCTTAATCGGTTCTAACAGTGTCGGGGAAGGTATTTGGCATTTCACAGTGGATGTATTTTTACTATTCTGTGGATGATAAGAAGGATTATATGACTTAATTGAAAGAGCAACTTCATATCATTAGAGAAAAGTATGTATATTCTTTCATCAGATTTCCATTATCTTACCAAAAACATGTAATTGAATGCTATAATATAAATAATTTCAGTTTACTTACATTATATTTTGTAAACGCATGTGAAATATATATAATATAATAAATAATGTTTATTCAGATTCGATTCAGTACAGAATGAAGAAATACATATTATGGTGAATAAACACGACAGAAGCCACATAAGCAGGATGTTGCTTGTATGGTGTGGAAATAACATTTGAGAAAGGAAAAAAATAGTTAAAGTAATAAATAATATACTATGTACGTCAAGGATACCTATATGGTTGAGAATTGAAGATATCTTGATAATAAACATATATATACATATCATGCCGGTGATAATCCATCTCTAAAAGAACGACGTTCTTGATAATGAGAATGTATGATCGGACACCTTCACAATAATACATAGATATATACCTGCTCTCAAAAACCGTGTACAAATAGTATATAAATTAAATCCACTGAACTACCAATATTCAAATTAATTTTGGTGGTTGTTCATACTAAACACAAAACAAGGAAAGAAAATAGTACACATAATATTAAAAGGGTACTAATGATACAAATACCTATAACCTAAACACGAGCTATGCTTTAAGAAAGTAGATGAAATGAAAAATGAAAAATGAAAAATGAAAAATGAAAAAATGAAAAATGAAAAATGAAAAATGAAAGTACAAATCAAGCGCTATTCTTGAATTCCGAATTCTAGTTTACAGCATTAAGAATTTTTTGAATTATAATTCTGGGTGTTTCATGAAGCCATTTCTTTATTTGTTTTTTGAACTTGAATTTGATATTCAGGTTTTTTATATCGAGTGGGAGAATATCAAATATTTTCAAAGCTAAGTGAGCATGGTTCCTCAGACCAATTGTTTTTTTAATATATGGTTTTTCTGTCACGACATTTTTATTTCTGGTATTGTAGAAATGTTGTTTATAAAGGATTTTGTGTTTGTTTTTGAAGATGTTCATTAACAGTGTTTGTCCGTATATTTGTCTCAAGTCGAACAGTCCTGATTCTCGATATAGCTCATCTGTGGGGTATGTACGTTTTTTATTAAAAATTATTTTCAGGATCCATTTTTGCACCACTTCAACGTGTTTCATATATGTATTGGTGGCACTTCCCCATC
The DNA here is from genome assembly GCA_029955515.1 of Chrysomela aeneicollis. Taxonomy (NCBI): domain Eukaryota; kingdom Metazoa; phylum Arthropoda; class Insecta; order Coleoptera; family Chrysomelidae; genus Chrysomela; species Chrysomela aeneicollis. Next base: position 18,768,277 of record JARUHQ010000010.1, read on the forward strand.
AATATCAATCAATGGTAATATTCAGTATCACACATAAAAACGATTTATTCTTTTGATAAAATAGATTTCTTAAACTTGAATTACTTCAACAGAGTATTAATCTATAGGTACCTACCTTCTTCTTCGGAAAAAGTTTTCTCAAAGTAAGTTTTGGAGCTTTTTATATGAAATGTGGGTTTTTTCACTATATTTACTTGATTTCATAATTTATATTATATCTTCAAGAAGATTATTTTATTAGGCAGAGAAATTTATTATTTTGGAAGGACCCACTATACGATTTCAAAATAAAAACACCATCGTTTCAAATAAATGATATGTTTGAAGCTGCTTACCTGGTTCAAAAATTTCATAACCATTCCGTACCATCCTGCTGTAAATATGAGCGTATATAGCTATAGATAAGTAAAATACTAATTGAAAAAAATGATTCACTGACAAGGTACCTCTTAGGTGTGGGCAAGGTGGATATAGGATGGTGAAACAGCTTCCTACTTTGCCTACTTGATTTCATACCGTAGTAATATTTCCTGAAATTAACAGAGATGGCGACATACCTTGTGTCGGTAAAACAGAAACTGTGCTTCTGTCATCTTTTTATCAGTTTCATCTGTTCTAGATGAAAAATTACTGAGAAGAGTCAAAATATCAATATTCATTCCAGATTTATAGAAAATATATTGTTTAATGCCGTTTCAAGTCACGTCTGTCAGATGCGAACCACAGAAATACGTAAGCAACAGAAATCTTCTTCGATAATCGATCTTACCGCCATCTTCATTCAAGTAGCTGAAATATTACTACCTTCTCGAACGGTCTACAAGTTTTTCGCAGAAACAATTGAAGAGCTGTTTCACAATCCTATATCCACCTTGGGTGTGGGGTAGTAGTAATTCTCGTATAATCTCCGAAGAAACAAGGTATAATTGTATTTGATAGGTAGGTAACTCATGAGATTCTTGAATCAATGAATACTGAGAGATTGAAAATAACCCAAGACGGAAGATATTTCTTGTTTCTTACCATATATGTATTCACTCAAAATAACCATATTCTCAAAATAGTTTCATACATTTTCGTAAGCAATCAATGAGATTATAAACTTCTCAGATTGAATTCACTTTCTGCTCTTGATCCTGAAGAGGAAACCAACTTTTTGATTTTTTGTTACATCAAATCGTTGATGTGTAACAGGAACAAATGTGGTCGATGGAGTTTCATCTGATACTCTACTCATAAATGCTGGTGTTCCGCAGGGATCCATTTTAGCACCAATACTATTTCTACTTCACATCAACGATTTGTTGAAAGCAACACACAGCTTCGCGGATGATAGTACCCTCCATACCGCTTTCTCTTCCATCAGGGCTCCTATATCGGCCCGTCAAACCAGAAATGAACGAGGAAGAAATGTACGTCTTATGGACGTTTTAAAAACGTCTACTCTGGACATTCGAGACGTCTTAAAAACGTCCATTTCCGGACGGCCGACGTCTTATGGACGTTTTGGGGACGTCCATTGTTACTAATCAGAATGTCTTGGGGACGTCCATAATAGGTCCGAGTAAAATAAAAAGAGCCATTCGAACTATACGGTCACCCATCCAAGTTCTATCCTCGCCTGACGTTGCTTGACTTTCGTTATCAAATCAATCTGCCTAGTATGGTAGCTGCTGTCTTCTTATTGATTTATTGTATATGTATCTCGATTCGTATAAATCAATATGATATTCGAACAACAATAATTTTGTTTATACTACTTGATCATTTAAATATGTCAATTTGACATATACCTATATATATGTTTCATTATTACATGAATTATTATTGTCTAATATTTATAATATATGTAATTATATATAGCAATTTCGAGTTTGGGAACTCCCCATGAGTTAAATTCATACGGGTGGAAGAAGCGAGACCAACATCAGCTTATGCTGGAATCCGAACCACTTCTAGGAGTCATGGTTTCCAACAGGTTTTCGAATGTTAAATATTTTTTCATCATCAGGGTTTTTTGAGTTCTTATTTCGACATACTCATTCATGTACACCTATCTCAAATTTCGAAGTTGGTAACTTTTTATGTATGAGCAGTGATGAGGAAAACGATACCAACAGCTGATATTTACCATTTATTTCATTGATATCGCATTTGTATCTCGAAGCAGAAATGTTTTCCTAGAAACGTCCACGCATGTACGTCCCCAAATCGTCCAAACTGGGTCCTGGACGTTCGGACCCAAAATGGACATAAAATGGAAAAAAAAAGTGCTATCTGGGGAACATATCCTGAAATTATTGGATTCTGTCCAAAAATGGGCAATTCGTCTCGTCGGTGATGCCTCGCTTACAAACTCGCTCAATTCTCTGGAACACCGTAGAAAAGTTGACGACTTATCTCTATTTTATACATATTTTCATGAGCGATGCTCTTCTGAAATATCAACAATCGTTCCTCCATTAGCAGTCTCTTCGAGATTAACCCGTCAAGTTCAGTCTTCACACCCCTTCGTGGTCACTTTAAAGACCTGCAGAATGTCCCTCTCCAAAGACTCGTTCATCCAACGAACATCGAGACTTTGTAACTCATTGCCTAGGAATTGCCAGAAATTCAAGAAGAACACCTACTCCTACCTTCTTTCTCACGATGTTCTCTGAACATTACAGGATATCACTTTTGGTGAGAACCAGACCATAAAAAAAATCGGTGCCAAAACAGATCCTTGTGGAACACCGGCAAATCAGGAAGACACCATCAGTTTATTTCACAAGCAATTTCCATTGGATACAATCCGGTGTTTGTTCCTGTGTGAACGATGTAATATCACGAAAGATGCCCGACTCGAATTCATTCTGCCACAATTTGTTGTGGCATATTGTGGTCTGCAATTACGGCATGATACGGTAGGCTAGTCAGGATATTTGAGAGACAAAGACGGACAACGCACACTCGATACGCGCTAGACCAAGATAGCGTTGCTTATTTAAATACGTGTTATTGTTTCAGTCACGTTGTAAATTCTCACGGGGCTCATAATAAACTTTATTAGTTTAATGCTAATACAACTCCAACAAATGCTTGTATTGCGAGGTATCAAAACATCGAGTAGCTATATGATTCTTTTATAGGGTGATTCACTGACATTCGGAGATTCGTCAGGACATTCTATTGGTTGAAGAACACAGCATAATGAAATACATTTTTTCTAGTGTATGTTTCAATAAGGTTATATACTGAATTGTTTTAACCAACGTAGGTGATCCATTTCTTACAGTGGAGGTAGAAGTTATAGTTGTTCAGAACCTAATTGCAATATGTGCTATATTGGTCAAACAGGCAGAAAATTCAAACATAGGATTGCAGAACATATTCGCTTGATTAATAATAATTCTGATAAAGATTCCATTAATTCTAATTCTGTTTTCTCCAATCACATTATTAATGAGAAACATACTTTTGATCAAACTTCTGGTTTGAAATTTCTACATTTTTGCGATAAGGGTAAAAAACTCAATATTTTTGAAACTTATGAAATCAATAAATGCATTAAGGATTCTGAGACAGCATGTCTCAATGAGCAGACTCAGTTTGACAGTTTGAGGTTGTTTAATTCCTTAATTTTCTAATTTCTCTGTTTTTCTTTTCTGTTCACTAACCTTGGTTACTTGTGGTTATGATTCTTTCTCCTTGAAGTCAAGTGTCTACATTATCCATAGTTTCAATCATTTGTCAATTCATAATTTGTCTTATTTTCTGTGCTTGATATGATTTGTTTCACATGTCATTTCACTTTACTTGTAAGTCATTCTTTCGATTAATAAGACATGGTTCCTTAACATTCACCTCTATAAAAATTTTTGATTAATTAATTGATTATGAGATTTCTGAAGATCCCTTAACATTGGGAGTTCGCACTTAGTGCGACCCCCTTTGTTTAATTTTAAGTTTATTTTTCATGTTTAAATTTTCACTGTCACCATTGGTAAGTTTTCAGGTACTTCTTTTTTGATGTGTCAAGATTTTTAACATGGTTTTTTCTCTTAATAGTTGTACTTTTTACTATTGCTGATGATGAAGAATTAATCCTTCGAAACATGTCCTAATGTAAGTCTATGACTACATATTAAACACTTTGGTGGAGTATGACTGTAAGTTAATCCCCTTGTCCTATGAATTGTTTTATTTTATTCGAGTTTAATCTGTTTTTTTCGCCACCTGGCTCTTCAAAATCCACCTTGATAAACAAGCATAAGGTATGGTTGATATTTTGAACCGTCTGGATATTCAAAATAAGCAATAATACACAGAAAAAAGAAAGTTTAGCCACACAGCTGAAAATTACAAAATGTGATAGATTTCAAATTTTGATATTGTGGATTCCAATACCCGCAGAGATTCATTTTAAAATTGAGATCTACCTGATCAAGGGACAGTCTATGGTGAATAATATGGAAAAAGATGCATTTTCGTATTAAAAAAAAGTTGATGATAACCTCGAGAAGACGAAACGTCGAAATCAAAATCTAAGAATGCAATTTTAAAGATCGCAAAATGTGGCAATGAAGAAGTGCTTACAGATTTGTTGAATCTCCAGTGATGAAGCAAGAATAAAATAAAATAGATAATTCGTAAATTCAGTTTTTTTTTTTCAAATATTTAAAAAACTGAAAAAGTTTGCGCGGATTTTTCTCCACCATCATAATGACTATGAAATTCTGCAACTTAGCCCCCATTTGAAGTCAGTCGTAACTGATACGTTTCTCGAAATACCATTGATACCAATGATGATCGTTGAATTCGAATAACCCTGTATATGTATTTGTATGTAGCAATTATCTTGATAAAAATTAGTAATATTGGAAAGTTTCATTGGCTCTTGTTAATCTGGTAAAAAAACATCATAGAATGGGTTGAAAATATTTGTTCTGTAGCGATGCCTCTCCTACAAAATATTCAGCCATCATGCGTCTCTTGAATCGCCCTGTATAGTTCATTAAATTACTTACCGGTGTTAAGCCGGCCACCGCAATTTTTTCCTTCCTGAGTTTTCTGTATTAACTGAAAATTATGTTTGGAATTAGGAATAATTTATGCGTGACGTATCTATACCTGATTTAAAGACCACGCTCCAGTGAAGTCATGTTTTTTTATATTGCTAATTATCTATGGAACGTGAATGAATTTATTGACTTCAAAATCACTCAGCTTTGTTCGATCAGGAAAAATCTTCAGAGTTCAACAGCCTAACCTAAGGTGCCTGAATTCAATATTATGGCTTCAAGATTATGGCATTCACTATTTCCCAATGGCAATGAGAATTAGTGTCTTCGTATATATATATTTCGAAACCCCCACATTTTCAACCTATTTTTGTTTTGATTTTGTACTTCAGAGCATGATCCCCCATAATTTTTCCTGTAGATTTGTGGTAGTTATGTGAACGAACGAGAAAGAATTTTGATTTACTCAAAATAATGAGCAATCACTTTGTAAGTACCTATATACTTTCTGAATAATCACGGCACATTTTTGCATAATAAATATTTTCTCGCTTAGTGAGAATCACTTTCAGAATACAATAAACTCTTGCAGCATTACCTCACTCCTCACTACTAAAAATTCAGTGGTGCTCCTTATTATTAGGATCTTGATAAGCGAAATAATGGTCTCTCGCAAAAATAATAAAAAATTTAACATCGTGTCTTGTATGTTAATTTAGAGAGCAGATACTGATCTGGCTGCATGATGTTTATTTTAAATGAACACATTTTTATTTTGATGGAACCATTTTGGCAAAGATCGAGCATTGCGTATAAAAGATGTAATTAATATTTCAAAAAATGTCTACATTCTCTACATAATGATTGAGCATTACATAGAATGTTGGAGCAAGAAATGTTCCTTTATTTCGTGATCCAATCCAACACTGCAGGCTACAAACCGCTTTTTCCTCAAAGCTATGTGAATTTTTTCAAATAAGTATTGATCAAAAACTTGCGAAAAAATATCCAACAGATTTATGATTTCGTATTATGAAATGTGAGTTTATATGGTTATGATTGATATATTATGGAATAGAGTGTTCGGCAACATAACCAATAAACTACCGTTCCATATAAGTGCTATTCCACATTTCGGATGTTATACAATCGATCCCATATACAATCTTGGATAATCAAAACAATTGATGTCTGGTGAGCAAGTTTGACCTGCATTACAACTTTCGAAATTGGTATACTCCAAGAAGCCAAGATATCTACTGATGTTTCACCTTCGAATGATATTCTTGATGTCTTGACTAGAAGGTAATGTATTATTTTTCAAAAATTACAGATGATGCAGTCATCTTAGAGGGAAGAAATCAACTGGTGTGTATCAGAAACATGAGCTCAGATATTTCGCATATAAGTCGCGGAGTACCACAGGGATCCGTGCTAGAGCCTTTGTTGTTTTTATTTCCATCAATAATGGCGTCACTCATTGTTCATTGAGCAATTACAACCTACTATCGTGTACTTCGCTTATTACCTATGGTAGATCTCTCCCTACTGATTTTGGGTGTCTCATCCTTTGTAGATCCTGTCAGTGTATTCGTTTTTCAAGATCCATTTCTTCATTTAACTTTTCTGTTATTGCTGTTTTGATAATCCTTCAAAAGAGTTCAGGTTACATAAATGGTGTTTCTGCTTCTTCTTTTGCAAGTCTTTCTGCTATTTCAGACTTTAGATCCAATTCCAGTTTCTTTCAAAATTGTAGAGCCGTTGCACCATTTGCAGGTATTATTGATCTTGGTGGTAAGCTCAGTTCTACTCTTCCACGTATCTGTCCCAAAGTCATGATTGGTACTGCAGTATTTTTGGATTTCATCCCTCATTGGTTTTCTTGGTTTTATTGCTTTCTTCTTCTTCATGCTTGTTCCAGAGGAAATTGTTATATGTTGCTCCTTTTGAACAGAGTTCTGCCTTCAATATGAAAAATCAAGAAGTGGGATCAGTGACAGTAAAGCATATTTTGTTTTGATTTGATTGAACACTTTATCAAGTCCATCTCATTTACGAATTGATTCTTTTCATCTGATGAATATTCGTTTGTTATTCATTATTTTTATCCGAACAAAGATCGTGATTGCAGTGCAGAGGAAACAATGACCGAATAGCTCCACGTAGGTATGTGATTGCGTTTTTCCATTAGGCAGAGCGTCCAAATCATCCGCAGAGCAACTAATAGATGTCATTATAACAATTATACCTCGCTGGGTAATTATGTGTGTATTGTGAGGCACAGGAAATGATTTTTTCAAATGAACTCGCCCACATGCATAATCAAAGTTAAACGTCTAACAATGGCCCATTAGACATCAGAACCATCAGATAGGATTTCTGCTTTCACAATCGCTGTCGATGCTCTCAATAACACTTTTATTTTATTACAAATTGTCAGTCGAATGATGTCTGTTTAAATAATCGTATTATGCGCTAGATATGGGTTAGTCCTCGATTTGGAATGTCACTCTGGCTATTTTGAATATCGAGATGGGAATCTTAATCAACAATTGTGTTCCTCTTTGGGAGTCCCACATCGATATCGTTGTTTTCGACAGGTGAACGTGAGTGTCGGATGATCTTATGATGTCAATAAAAGTGATCATCAAACGTAAAATCATCAATGCTCACGTGAATATTACTGCAATTCGATCGCTTGGAGTTGAAAAAGAATATGAAAAAGTGCAGGAAACAATGTTTGATAGTCCTCGCTATATATTTTCAGCTGCTACAGCCAAAAGTTTTAGCCATATTGGAGACAGGCAAAATCTTGTCTACATAGAGTGAAAATTGGTGAAGAATGTGGTGTACTTCAAGGTACAGTGTTAGGACCATTCCTATTCGATATACACCTCAACAATCTTTTCTCAATGAATACTGATTAAAAAATTGTCAGCTTTGCCGATGATACTGTCATATTCTGTCAGTGTTATTATCACTGAACTTAAATGTCAGTCATTTGATCAGCTGAAAAAATTTCTGCATAATTCTAGATAACCATTTGCTAAAATGAGACTAACAACAATTACCTAGGTATCACATAATGACAACAAATTACGATGCATTCTTCAATCAGCATCCACAATCATAATTTCCTGATTATTTACAACCATACAGTAAAAAAACTGTAATTTCAATCAAATGGATTTCAGAATTTCAGAGCAAACAACGTCAAATACAACACCTGAATATCAAATTTGTGTCCTTTTTATTATACACTTCACAATTGAGTGTCAAGTGGTGTTAATTTCGATCTTAGTAGTGAAAAATGACACGAATGTGGTGAAGTAGAACGATTCAGAAACATAAAATCATAAGAAACACCATGTGGTTGAAATGTAATATTCTCAATGGTGTATAAACAACACCTTATATATAGAATTAACACTAACACCACCACCACCAGAGTTCATTGTACTAATTCAGCAGTCAGCACTAACACTAACACTATCGTATCACTCACAAATGGGGTTGATTATCAAAACACCTATGGAAAAGGTCACATAACACCTACAGTGGCACTAAAACAATCAGGACCTCAGGGAACACCAGATGGTGTTGGATGGTGTAATTTTTTTCCACTGTGCATAACTAAAAAGCACGCATTCAAAAAATGCAATACTAGTCATGCACTATAGTCAGTCGACCAAATTTTTCCTATATATACTGACTCGACTGTAATTTCTGAAAGATTCTAGAGGGTCAGCTATTTTTTAATTTCATTTCAGGTCTACTGAAAATGGAAACTCAAAAATTACGTGCCTGGTTTCAAAATATGTTGGTGGTTTCTTGCATTTACAGTTTCCAAAAGCTTCAATTCACATGCAAACTATTATTTATGTCAGTAATTTAGTGACGTTATACATCAGAGTTGAAATGAAAAACACATGTCAGGTCTTAGCTCCCCCTGTATATTTATTCGCATGTATATTGTTCCGCAGTTTCTCACACAGGTCTTAGACAAATGACAGTCTTGTCAGGGCCGATTATAATAATTCGTTGTAAAAACTTCCTGCGACTATGTGATTATGCAAATCATTTCAGTGACAATTTTCCAATTAGGTCTGCAATTAAAGTAATGGCCGCATCAGACGAACGTACTTTTGATTAAAATTTCCGTCGCCGCAATAAAAATCAAAACCAACATTAACCAATTAATTAACAAGGCGAGAGAAGAAGAGAATCGCCGTGATTATCGTCACTTGAGAAGATTTTCAAGCTGGTCCAATGGATTTTGCTCATTCGTAACTAGTTGGAAGTGGGGAGTGTTTCTTCGTGCAACTGTATACCCTTATCAAAACCAATTATACAATGAATTCGGTTAAGTGACACTGTATTATTATTAAAATAACAGCAGCCAATGACGGATTACGTTCTGGGAGTCTTTAATTGATAAATTGGATGACATTATAACGACAAGTTGTCAAGATACTGCTTATATAGACTGCACAGCGCATCGCTACTGTATATCAAAAGCAACAATCATTCTGCTCATGAGAAAGGCAGCGAAGTTCATTCGGGGGGTTTGGTTTGTGGTTTGGACACCCCCGAAAAAATTTGAAATACCAAATCCAGAAAGCCCGTCTATTTTTCCAACCATGAAAATATTCAACTCACCAAAAAGAAACATTTCATTTGATTAATTTCTAATTTAACTGAGTTACCTGATGACAATAATACATGCTATTTTTTTGCAATTAAGAGAATTAATGTCTAATTGATGAAATGTAAGTGAAGTAACCACCATTGTGGCTCACGCAAATCTAACCTTGACAAGTTATCTGACAGGAAAAGGCCAGTAAGACAAAAAATAAGAAGAAGAACTAACCTAAACTTCTCTTTGCACTATTTAGTATTTGGGGACTTGATAAGATTCTTGTATATTTGATTTAGATTTGATATACACAGAAAAATTCATTGGGGGAAGTAATGGAAGTTCATCATTTTATACAAACTCAGTTAAATGGGTATGAGTTAATCTCAGTCTCACCTCAAGGGTGGCACTAAAAAAATCGAAAATATTTTGAGCAGATCAACGCCATATATAGACAAATCAGGTTAGGTTAGGTTAGGTTAGGTTTCGATACGCATTTTTTATTATTCGTAGGTTGGTACAATCAAACTGTCAAATGAAAGTCAGAAGAGCTAGGCCCAGCTTACTTCTGAGCGATTGGATTGGGTGATACTAGCAGTGAAAAAGTCAATGTTTTTTTATTGGTAAATTTCAATTCAGAGTGTGATTTGATTTCAATTGATCAATAAAAACAATAACAACATTGCATTTTTCACCGCTGGTATTGCAATAATCAAAATCGCTCAACTTTAAACTGGGCTTTACAAATTGAGTTGCAGTGATTGCAATGCAGCGTATATTGGTAGAACTTGTAAACCTTTGAGAGTCCGCATAAACAAACATTTGAATCCCAACAAAAACTCAGCTTTTGGACATCACCTCCCAACAGAAACTCTCAGCTTTTGAAATCAGTATCATCCAAAAATTACAACAGACTAGATATTCTAGAAGATTTACATATTGATGAGGAGTTGCTCAATAATGATTTTTGTCTGAAGTCACAAATAAATCTGAACAGATCTTAAATTCCTTCACACATAAGATTGAAATAACCATAAAGGATTTTTTATTAAGAAAAAAATTTCCCAATGATGAATTGCTGACTTATTTTCTATTTACGGTTCCATGTCAATAATCCACATCACAAAACTTATATTTCTATACTGCTTCACTCTCATCATCACTTCTCTATAGAACAATCAACAGGTAAAATTCGTTGACAAGTTTCAAATTTTAAATTTGGTTTGGGTTTATCTCAACATATTTCATTAATGTGAAAAGTTTGTATACCATATGTATGTTTTTTTAAATTTATGGAAATCTTGTAATACCTGACGAGTGAGTATTGATTTACACCTTCATATATATAAAAATAAAAATGTTATCAACATTTTCATCTTTATCCACATTGATAAGAATGTTTTCTTATTTTACGAAATCATACTTACTTATTTCAGGTATGCACTGATGATGACCTAACAGTCGAAAGCGCTTTGCTACAAATTTTGAAATATAATTTGCATGGAATACAAATCTGTTTTTTTTTAATTACTAAAAGTGTTGCCTAGCAACACAAATATCAATTATTGTGTCAGTAAAAGAAACATCAACTCTTAGAGATCATTTCAGAACAAAAATAAACGACTTTTGAGTCTGTCGCAGAAAAACATATTTCTTCGACTCGTAGTCTGAAAATCGTGCTTATTTATTGTCTTCTCAATTTTGTTCAACTCCAGCAGGCTTGGTGACCGAAATGCTTCCGATAAACCATCAAATGACATTTTTCAGTAGAGAGATGACGAATTGTTGTTCCTATGAAACGCCACTGGATCCTTACATGAATAATTAATTAGATACGACATCGACTACTATCCTAGAATAATATCAGCTTCCCTCTTATGTAACACCCACATTTTTCAATTAATACCGTGTGGATGAAGCTGAATATTATAATTCCTAATAGGAGATTTGAGAGATGATTTTCGGTTTCTCAGGTGATCAATCAACTTATTTCACGCAGTAGGAAAACTGCTTCGCATAACGAACTCCCATCTCTGATGATGAACCGATGATTATCTATTAGAGTGACTGATATTATAACGAATCGGAAGAATAAGTGGGCGGGAAATTGATAAAATAGGGAACAGGAAATAAAATTACCGCATAACTGGGAATATGAATCGAATGGATGAAAAATAGTTCAATAATATAACATAGTATAAAATCTTTTACTGGGATCAACAGTGTAAATATTGATTTGTTTTATCAGCACAAAAGCACATGCATTTAATCTGCTGTTCTGTCGTGTGAAATAAAAATGTTTCTCCAAATCATTGTCAATGGTAATATCACCAGCTTGACTTGAATCATTTTATGCACGACCGGGCGTAAAATGACACTTTATCACCTGGTTGTGCGGGCGGAAAATAGCACTTTACCACCGTCGGACTACTTTACCGCCCGCCGGGCGTAAAATTGCATCTTGGGCGTAGCAAACATTATTTTAAAGGGGTTTAAGCATTCCTATCATGCTTGAGAGGTGAAGAGGTATTCACAATAAAATATACTGGTCGTGCATAAAATGTTGTATGTATTTCGGGCGTAACTTGCTTTTATGGACCTAGGCGTGTTAATAGCCCTCGTTATCGCTCAGGATATCACTTACACGTTGCGGTCCATAAAAGCCTATTTTACGCCCTTGATACATAAGTAACAATGCTGCTTTTGGCAGTAAGAATACACTTTTTATTAAAGCAGCTCCTAATGTCATTTGGAAAAAATATATTCTGATGTTTCGACACCTCAAACATTGTTTAGCTTTTCTATCCAATCAATCAATCAAATCAATCAATCAAGATATCCTTTATTGATGTCTGAAGATTCACATCCTATTGACAAAGTCTTGTAAATAATGTGAATCAAAAAACTGGTGCATTTTTTCAGCATTTCAAACAGCAGAATGATACGAAGGCGTAGAGCGGACATGCGATATTATTTTTCTTAATTTCGAGTTGTTACTCGAAATTAGCTTAATTTCGAGTTATAACTTAGTTACATATAAGTGTTTTTTTAAGAGGTTTAGTGAGATCGAAATGAATGAAATTGAAATGAGGGTCCTAAACTAATTTTCACGTTGAGATAAAGCAGTGACGTATTACTCTCCTCTCTTGAGAAGATATGTTGTACATCAGAAAATGTATTTGCATGCATGCATAGGAAAATCATCTAGGGTCCTTCAGGACATATTGTCACGTGAAATTTCCTCTCAACATGGGCCCAAGAATAACCTCTTCAAATATTAGCATATCATTATAAAAACATCCTGTATCTAAACAATCCCCAAGCAAAAACAATGAGGTTATGTCACGTCCTATACTTCCCACGTCAATTAAAAGATATCGTTGATGAAATATTTAATTCACGATAATAATATTAGGCGAGAGTGGTAGAAAAATTGACAGGAAATGTATTTTTAATAATGTACCTCGATATCGGCATTCATGAAGTGTCCCAATACATGAAAACACATGTACCATGCATAATTAATAGTAGTTTATTTATTATTCCGTCCACAGTCATACAAATCAGGATCATATTATATCGTACAGCAATGAAAACCACCATATATTTGGTCGACTTAGGATGGTTCAGGAATAATAATCGTATTTATTTATTTATTTTCATTACAATGGGTCGTTTCGGGCATATTGATGAAGGCCGTACATTTACTTGCATTTTTTGTTTTCTCTCTTGAAGAAGGAGTGACAGACTGTGTGAAATCTTACCATCCATGAAGATAATCGCGAATTTATAACATAGTTCATAAACGTCCTGTAATTTGTCGGGTGGTCCAGTTGAAACTGGTCAAATCAGCTCCCTGACCATTTTTTTTATTCATATATATCGAAGATCTAAAAAAAGTTAAGGGCACCAGATATATTTTTTTGAATGGATCACCCTATAATATATTTCATTAGTATTTCAAGTATTTATCCACTTATCCTGTTATCTCTGATAGATTTCGAGATAGTTGATGTTGAAATTCAAATTTTTTCAGTTTTCTTTCAGCTAATTAGGACATAAATGGTAGTTACCAAAATGATTGAAATATCTGTGGTCAAATTGATGATAATGGCTATGATTTTGAGATGTTTACAGGAATCGCTATAATATTTCAGTTATTTGTGTGGTTCTGGCTATTTGTCATATGGATTCCAGTGAAAAAATGTGATACTTATTAATATATTTTATTGAAATATTATCACATTGTTGAATGAGACAAACTCTCTCAAACAAAGGAAATGGAGAACGATTCAAAATGAAGATGATGATGAATATGAACTTTTATTGCGAAAAATAAGTATAAAACGATTTTTTTAGCACATGCTTCAAGAGAGCTGAGTTTTTCTGCTGGAGAATTATGGAAAAACATGCAGTAGTACAATATTTTGAAATCGTTAACAACAAATAGGCACTCTTTTCTTGGTAAAATCTCAATTTCAACCTGACATATCTCGAAATCTATTAGAGATAACATAATATATGTAGATATATACGAAATCAGAAAAATATACTCCATTCAATACTAACAAGATTCATAGAATGTTCCATTAAAAAAATACTTCTTTTCAGGAGATTGAACTATTTTTCTCTTAACATGTATAAAATCTACAAGGAACATATTTTGAAATGAAAAACTGAACAATAGATGAAAGAGTTGAGGGGGGTTCAAAATATACTCGAATACCCAGCACTTCTCTGGAAAATTCCATCACAGTTTCTTCCAAAGCTATCTCTCAAACAGATCACTCACTCCAAGTAACATTTGACCTCTTGTCCCGTCTACAACTTTGAGAATGATAGTACACTTCATACCACCCCATTCCCAATCATATTATCATCCGATGCAGCTAGAGGTGCATACGGTGAAAATGAAGATCTGGCTAAAATTCCGATGACAGCATTTGATAAGAGATGAATGTACCTAAACAACAATGGGAAATAACCCTGTTAACATTCTATCCATCAGCTAGATGGAGTTCAACAGAGCCTGAACATCCAGCTGACATTAATTACTTCGTTCAGCATCGAGCAGGCCGAGAGAGTGCCATAATAGAGCCAGTAAATCAGTGATTATTCGCAGGCCAACAATTTAATTTCCGAAATCCATGCGCCGTAATTAGCAAATATATCACAAATTCAAATTAGCGCCGTTTAATCGTAGCTAGCGCTGATGGCGCGTCACTTCCGCCTACCCGGAAAGCGAGCCGTCGCCATTTTAACTTGTCCACGTTAATTTCCGAGAGCAGCGATAGGACGCCATTTTGCATAATTGAGTTGTTATTGTTAAATGGAGTGTGCGTTTTTGATGCTGGGAGATTTGCATATACACCGGTCGGAGAATGGTCAGAGTTTGTGCTATCTCTGAAATTAATAACTCCAAATTCAGCTCCTCTTGTCTCGATTGAACGTATGTTTCATGTTTAATATTTCACGTGGATTGAATCAGTCGGAAATAGCCTGAACACAGATTAGAAAACCTAACAGATTAGACAGTCAGACAGAGCGAATAAAATGAGAGAGAGATATCGAAAGCGCAAAATTTAAAGGTCCAGTCGTAGATATGCGAAGGCGCTAAATTATTGATCGCGTGTTTTGTTTACATCGAATACATCGTTGTCATCATTTTGTTGGTTATGTTACAAATGTTTTCGTTTTACACAATTCACGATCCACTATTTCGGATGGGATTATGTTCCAACAATGTATAACATATTTTCCATAAACTATAATTCAAAAGGAGAATTAATGAAGGTGTCCAGGATCATCATGACAGCACATATTGAACAACCTGTGATCATAGGTATGTACCTTCATCATCTGGAATGTGAATCAGGTACAATAATATGTTTATTCGCAACCATAACTGTGCATAAATATTGCAAATCATCTTCAAATTAATCGTAAAATATGAAATTACATTGTTTTTCAAAGGACAAAAAACTGTGAGTACTTTTATTGAGTGATATTATTGACTTCAATCAAACTTTTCCATTTGATTAGGAATATCACCATTTTTGCTATACCTATACTGCTATATTATGTCCGAGTATATGTCACATTTCAAGTTTATTAATTTAGATTCTGATTATTTATTAGATAATTGAATCGTGTTTCATTTCTCCTGATGATGAAAATAAATGGGCTACACTCAAAATATTCGAATTTCATCGTAAATTTCAAAGAATCCATCTTATTCCTAATAGACACTAATTTTATATTGGTGTTAATTATGCATTACTAAAATGGCAACATTGCATAAAAGTAGTTCCAGCGGCGACATCGACTATCCGGCAACTGCGATGCGCAAAATTTAAAGGTACGAGGTCAATGAAAACGGATGTCGGTGCATCAAACAAAGTGTCTCATCTGTAAGGTTATCTAATCTATGGCCTTGACTATTTTTAAGGAACATAACCGAAGAGCTTCTCAGGAACTCAAACCAAGAAATATCTGGGGTACCTGTTCAGTTGGTGAGATCTTTCACTTCACTTTTTTTTACAACCGACCCAAAAGACCTCCATTTTTGCACTGAAATTAGCTCTAGAAGTTAATGTTTCTCATATAAATTCAATGCCTGGGAAATTAGGTTGATTTTTTGAATACTGGAATTCAAGAATATATTCCTTCTCAAATAATCATTTATACCGGGTGTTTCACAGTGGATGGAACATCAGAAGTATCTGGAGAACAGAAAGACAGATCATTTCGAAAATTTGTGGACGTGGATAATCAAACTTGCTCTATCCGTCTAAAATATTTTCATCAATACAGTGTTGCCGCTTCTATCGAAAAGTAGCAACAACTTTGTTATTTCAAATGGAACACTCTGTATTTTATTTCATTTTTAGATTCTTCCTGAAGAGCTGATTTCGGCGATGTACCATACTTGGGGTATAGAGATTTTTCAAGTTTAGGAATTTTTTTTGTCGAAACTATTCATTTCTGCTCAAAACGGCGTACATGTCCCTATCTTAACTTTTCATTTACTCTCTATTGACATTCAATAGAAACAAATAGAGGGTGATGCAAAACTCAAAATTCTGAACCACCCGTATTTGTTTCAATTAAATATCAATCGATGGTGAATGATAAGTTGAGATAGGGACATATAAGTCGTTTTGAGCAAGAATGGATAGTTTCGGCACAAAAAATTCCTAAATTTGAAAAATCTCGATTTTTCAAACCTCATATCTCTGTAATCTTTCGCGCTATACCCCAAGTATGATAGATCGACGAAATCAGCTCTTCAGGAAGAATCTAAAAATCAAATAATATACAGGGTGTTCTATTTGAAATAACAAAGTTGTTGCTACTTTCTGATAGAAGCGGCAACGCCGCAACGCTGAAAGTATTTTAGATCGATAGAACAACATTGATCACCCAAGAAACCAGATTTTCATAATAATCCTAACTCCTGTTCTCTAGAAACGTTTAACCTACCATCGACCGTGAGTCACCCTGTAGAAACCTTCTGATAATACATTATAGTAGGTAAACAATCGCCTGGAATTATTCACATATCATCAATGTGTTCTAATGAACGACAGACACCCATAGCGTTTGGCGAAATAAATCATGACGTCCGTGACATATCTCGTCTCTATCTCGAACAAACCAAAAACGATCTATCGCATCCAACCTACTAGATCTCCGAGAGACTGTATCGAGTGCCCGCTTAATCTCCCATCGAAAACACTTTGCATTGGCATCTAAAAAATGTTTTCTTTGTATTATTTTCTCCAAGTGCCACGCCGAGATCGCTTCTAATAGAATGATTAAACAAAATATAAAAAAACACAATTAATTATAAACCGTCGATCTTATCACGGCCCCAGGTGTCCCGGAGACCGCCATGGAGGAGTCTCCCTGCCCCTTGCCCCATGTGCCGATCCATAGGTGGGAGGATATTTTTCTCGAGGAGGATCCTTGAAGCCACAATGTTTCTACACCTTTTTCAGTTGCTTTTCAGAAAGCATCAACTTAGTTTCAGAAAGCGTCAATTGAAAAGTATCAATTGTATTCTAGAATAGCGAGTTCAATTTCAGATATCATCAATTTCATTTCAGAATAGTGCGTTCAATTTCAGAGAGTGTCAATTTTATTTCAGAATAGTAGATTGAATTTCAGAAATTGTCATTTGAATTACAGAAAATATCATCTGTATTTGAGAAAGCGATAATTGAATTTCAGAATAGTCACTTGTATTTCATCAGAAAACAGATGTTAATTCTTTGTGAACACGCTGTTCTGGTGGTCTTATTTTCAATTTTTCTCTGATAAATTAGGTAGATTGAAAAAAGTGTTTGAAAAAGTGTTTTTGACCGTCAACCTAGTTGCAAATCAACCCTCGAAGTCTCATTGAGACTTGTATGAGTAAGAAAGACGGGGACCTTAGCTTTTTAAGTGTCATCCGAAGCACTATACTCGGTTTGCTATCGTTGCTAAGTAGATTGAGTGGAGATAGCTGGTCACATCATCTTTCCTATGTTGTTCTCATGATGAAATATGTATAAAGTGAGCCGAAATCAAAAACTCTGTACCAAACTAATTTTTATCAATCTAACATATTCTCAAGAATTCGGCACTTCCGGTTGTACCAGAAATTGACCCAAGCTTCTTTATTTCGAATAGGACATTTAACCAATATATTTTTTGCAAAATCCTTGATATATTTCATGCATTAAGTCTTATACCCAAGTCTAACTGTTTGCAGGCCGATTTTTCTTCTTCTCAGAAGAAGACACAATTCTGTTTCTGAAAAACAAATGAAGCTTTCTGAAATACATAGATATATACAAATGACGAATTCTGAAATGCAATTGACTAATCTGAAATGCAATTGACTAATCTGAAATCCATTTGACGCTTTCTGATATCGAAGTGACTCTTCTAAAATATGAATAATTCTTTCTGAAATCAAAGAAACCAAACTGAATAGTATATTATGAGTTTTATAAGACGCTATTTTGTCGCACGTGTTGTTTGGAGTACGACGAGCGAAGCGAGGAGTGCTCCAAGTGAACAAGTGCGACAACGTGTCTTATAAAACGTGTGTCATATGCAATTTTTTCTATTTTGAATTGATTTGAAGAAAAAAATGGATTTGATATCGATAAATAACAGAAACATCTTCGATTGGTAACAATGATGACATTGAAATAATTAAAATTTGACGCACAAGCGTAAAGCCCAGTTTACAGTTGAGCGATTTTGATTATTGCAATACCAGCAGTGAAAAATTCAATGTTGTTATTGTTTTTATTGGTCAATTTAAATCAAATTACACTCTGAATTGAAATTTACCAATTGAAACATTGAGTTTTTCACTGCTAATATCACCAAATCCAAATCGCTCAGGAGTAAACAGGGCCTAACTCTTTCTGACTTTCATTTGACAGTTCGATTGTACCATAGAGGCTATTTCGACACGCATTTGCGTTGCACAATGACTTCATTATACAACCAAAATAGAAAAATATATTTGTCACCCTGTGATATTCAACTCACTATTCTGAAATTGGTAAAATTCAATTGATATTTCTGAAGAACAAGTGAATTTTTCGAGATACAATTGATGCTTTCTGAAATCAACCTGTTGCTTTCTGAAATTTTACTAGCACAGGTGCAGTGAAAATATTTATAAAATAGTGAAAATATGCATCTTCAGCAGAACCGTCGATCTTAGGGCAAGTTTGGGGCCTTCTCAGAAAGTAAATTCAAAGACTATAAATGTGTTCTTCAATGGTTAGCTCTACGAAGTTGTAGGTAACATTTGCAATAAACGGTGAGTTATTCTCTATTGATAGGACTGCTCCCTTCTCAGCATTCTTGCGTACGCCACTGATGGCCGATACTATTGGACCTGTCAGTCAGTTACAGCCATAATTCGATATCTGATTTGAATAGGCAACCATCAGCTCACAGGTCGAGGCTCATACCATACAGATATGGTCAGGGCCGTAGCCAGAGTGAATGTTTAGGGTAGGCCAAAAAAAATTCTGGGCAGGCTAAAATTTTTCTCAACTCAAAAATCAATCTTTGGTAAACAAATAACACAAATAAATTCTTAGAAAACTCTAGATAAAATAAAAATAACAAACTAGTTGCAGTCGTCGATTGTTTCGTTCACTGAATTTTCGCAGAAAAATATTCCTGTCTTGTTCTTTGGTGCGACTTCTTTCAAACGCAAGAAGAATTAAATTGGCCATTCTTGGTTGGTCATAGACAGGCGTTTTGGACGATTAATTCTTGTCAAAACAGGAGAAATCGATTCAAACGTCGCTGTACTGCATCCAAAGGTCCTAGCTGTGATGTAAGTAGGTATTCTGGAATGCTTCTATATGTTTAAAAACTTATTCACCACAATTACTTCCTCTGATGATGGAAGTTTTATATCCAAAGTTTTGAAAAACTGCATCTAATCATCATCTGCACATTATTTGTGAATCCTCGATTCATTTCATTGAGAATTATAGTTTCAATAAAATATTCTTTTGAAATTTTGATAATCCACTTCCTCTGACCTCTCTGTTTTTTCACCTTCAGGAAGTCTGTGAGCTTTGTATTCATCTTCTTTTTCCTATCTACCGATTATTCTAGGGCAGGCAAATATTTTTTGGCTACGGCCCTGGAGATGATCCTGATAAAGAATGAGTATATGGGCTGCATATACGATTTCGAACGAGTTTTATCTCAACTCGAAGATAATCATAATTGTATAATCCGGTGGATGACTTTGATAAAGGAATATTGAATCATCATTAAGGAAATGTGAAACAAAGATCGACAGATACATTTTTAAGCCATGAACTGAAACGTTGTATTGCTCTCTTCATCGAACAACTATTATTGAAGATATGGTTTCGGTTTCGTTTTTTAAAAATTATTGAATATATTAGGAATAATTATGAATACCTGGTACCAAATTTCGATCCAAAATTCACTTTGTATGAGTATAATGACTTCCCTATAGAGGACTTGAAATACGGAGAGAAGAATCGACTCTTCCGTACTTTGAAATATTAATCAATTGTTTTGGAGATCTTTACATAAAATATGTTTGTGAACTCAATCGAGCATTACAAAATCGTAGTCACTAAGCCACGTACCTCTCTATATGTCTTTCCACATTTGGTTGTAAGGGGCTTTTTTGGTCTCGATTCTGTCTTGATGGTGAAGCATTTCCTATGGATCACCTACGACACATGACTCACACAAATTCCTGTGAAGAATTATGATTCTGTTGGCGATGAAAATGGTGCGTATATTAGAAAAGAACTCCCGACTTTTCAAAAAGCGAAACGTTCTAATTCACAGGTCATCGAATACTGCCTGGTCTTTCTGATCCCGCACACATGGCATTTTCACAATCAAAAAAATAAAAACGCAGCAATAACGACCTACCTATAGTTACCTCGACTCGTACTTTCATCATTTAATTTTTACAATGAGAAGATCGCTATTGCATATAGAATTCAACGGACGATTAAATATTTACTTAGTTTCCATAAATAACAAAATTGAAAAAAAGACCTAGAACTTTAACCATTTTTCAGTCCTGTGCAAAAAAATTCGACAATGTTGGCCATATTTCTAGTTTAAATCTTGGTTTTCATTGCTCAGTTTTTTGCATAAATGGCCTCATTGCCTTACATGGTTTCAAATTAATAATCTTAGTTTCAAATTTATCCAAATTTGAATTTGTGCTTGCATTAATTCACCTTCAATCCAACGTTAAGTTAACAGAAGGCTTGTTAGACTTTTATGCAAGTGGCCCTAAGCAGGGTTGCCAACTGTAAATTTCTTTGCGTAATAGATATGTGAAAAAATAGTAATATATTCTGGTCTTTGGGTAATAGATTGAAAAAAATTAGATGTCTGCTCAAATTCTTGAAAATCGTCAGTTATATGTTGTCTTTTGAGCTCGGCCTTGATCAGTGATGAATCACGTTCACAACAATTTTCTTGAATAGCAGTCAATATATAGTGAATAAGATGGTGATGATAATAGTTGCAAAAAATCTTTTATTGAAGAAAGTATTATAAATTATTTCAACCCTATAAATAATGCAAATACATTATTCTACATCACAGAAAAATATCTTGAGAGTGAATTATATTTTTCTTCTTCAATACCCATTATTGTTTGCAAAATGTAGTAAAAAACTTGAAGAAATTGTAACGTGACTGGTTATCATATAAAGAAATGAGGAATTTCTGCAACAAGGCTGTGGAAAATGAAAAAAAAGCATATCTTAATGGTATGGCGAGAAACAATAAAAATAATAAATCCCTGTGGAAAAACTTGAAAGAACTTAACTTTAGACCCCAACAAAACAATTTAAATTTACCTAATGAAATATCGAATATAAATGAAATCAACAATTATTTTGTTGATTCTCCTCTTGAAAATAATGTACCAAATGAGAAAGCAATTAAATTTTATGATAATAACGTTAGGCCGGGATCGGATACATTTTATTTTAGAACAGTTGATGTCGAAGTCGTAAGAAAATATCTTTTTGAAATCAAATCTAATGCCACAGGGTCGGACAACTTAAACTTGAAAATGATTTTACTTTGTTCCCCATACATTATAATATATATTACGCATATTGTTAATTTCTGCATTGAGAATTCCATATTCCCAGATTGCTGGAAACTGGCTCATGTGCTTCCCCTTCCAAAAATTAATAATCCAAAAGAACTCAAAGATTTGAGACCGATTAGTATACTACCAGTTCTTTCAAAAATTCTAGAAAAGGTAATGAATGGACAAGTAAGAGAGTATCTCGATGAACACAACCTTTTTTCAGAACATCAATCCGGGTTCCGACCTAATCTCAGTTGCACTACAGCTCTAACTAAAGTTACTGATGACTTACTTTCCTCACTTGATGGCAAAAACATAGCTACTCTCATTTTATTGGATTACTCGAAGGCGTTTGACCGTATAAATCACCAACTCTTATTAGCTATATTGCACTATATTGGGTTCACCAATAGTGCATCTTTCATGATCAAACATTATCTGGAGAACCGCATCCAGCTGGTGAAAATTGGAAATGATTACTCTGAACCATTGAATATTACTGCGGGAGTCCCTCAGGGGTCCATTTTGGGACCTTTACTGTTCACCATTTATACATCCAATTTATCATCATTTATATCACATTGTCAATCTCACTACTATGCGGACGACACACAAATATACCATTCCTTCAGCACCGATAAAATTAATGATGGGTGCTTAGCAATAAATAAAGATCTCAATAATTTATCTAGAGCTTCAAAGGATCACTGCTTGAGTATAAATCCTACAAAATCCAAATTGCTGATTTTTGGTAATAAAAAATTCAGAAATGTATATAAGGATCAGATAAATATTTCAATTGATTCTGAGCCCCTAAAAATTGTTGAATCTGCCAAAAATTTGGGATTAATTATGGACAGTGAGTTGAGATTCAGTGAGCATGTGACGAAAACTATTAGAAAAGCTTATTGCAATCTCAAGTTGATTTACAGCATTTCAAAAATTATTGATATCAAAACCAAAAAAATATTGTGCGAGTCTCTGGTTCTGAGCCACTTCAACTTTGCGAGTACTGTATACTATCCTTGTTTGACGAAGTATGATCAGGGTCGTATCCAATATGTGCAAAATGCATGTGTTCGTTTTATTTATGGAATTAGAAAACGAAACTCTATATCACACAAAATTAAGGAATCTGGCTGGTTAACAATGAAGCAAAGATGGCTATTGAGTATGTGTTGTTTTTCCCATGATATAATTTGTTCCAAGAAACCCCGATACTTATTCAATAAACTATTATTCAGGGATGAGGTTCATACAGTTAATACCAGATATCGATTTCGCCTAACTCCACCAATACACCGTACATCCCTTTATGAGCATTCATTTTCTTATTTGATCTCGAAAACATATAATGCTATTCCAGACTCGCTCAAATCCTTTAACAGAAAGAGATTCAAAAATATGCTGCGGCAATCTATATATGAAGGTAGATTTGATATGTAATATATTTAATCGTGCCGGATGAGTGAATGAGAATAGAACGAATAACTTTGAGTTGTACCAGTTTTCTCGTTGAATTATTGCCACACCTTCACTTTCACTTTAATTAACTCACTAGGTTAGTTACTTTCTTTTGTTTGATTATTGTTTCATATTTTTAAAACTTTCATGATTTCTGCTTAGTATTGTTTTGTCAATATGGTTTAGTAAATTTTGTTAGTTTCTGGGGTTGAATGGAAGAGCAGTTTCCGATGTCTTTGGATATAGGCGACTGAATTCCGCCCCGTCATACTGTCTATAGCAATTTTTTTTTTTATGTGTTAAGTTTCATGTTATTTTCCTGTTATGAAAAAATTGCCAGTATGAATAAAGACATATTATTATTATTATTATTATTATTAAATAGTAACAGATTTTGCATCGAGGGTAATAGCGTAATAGACGCAGACTGAAAGTAATAGATCTATTACTATAGTAATAGCATTGGCAATCCTGGCCCTAAGTGTTTAAGATAGCATTTCATATTGTTTGAACGCGAGAGCGAAGCTAAAGCGTTCAATTTTCTTAAGCGAATAAAATATATCCGAATTTCGCATGCAATACAATGTTTTATCCACAATCATATCCATTTAGAATCAGGATTGCAGATATTTTTTATCAAAAAATGATGATCTAACAGAGGCTTTCACTTCTTCAAGAGGAGACATCCATTGATTCTAGAGACTTTTCAAAAACATCGTCACTAAAGGGTGATTTTTCATTATTTCACTAGTGAAATAAAGTAATTTATTCATTTCACTAGAATACTTTATATGGTTCATAAGTGTAGATGAAAATTCAATCATAAAGTGAATGTAGATAATAAGACGCTATTTTATCGCACGCGTTGTTCGAGAACAAGTGCGACAACGAGTCTTATAAAACGAGTCTTTTATTGAAAAAAATACATTCAATATTGGTGAATAACATCTTCGATAGTTAACAATGCTGACATTGAAATATTTAAAATCTGACGCACAATCGTAAAGCCCAGTTTACTGTTGAGCGATTTTGATTATTGCGATACCCAGCGGTGAACAATGCAATGTTGTTATTGTTTTTATTGGTCCAGTTCAATCAAATAACACTCTGAATTGAAATTAACGAATAACGACATTTGGTTTTTCACTTCTATAGTATCACCAAATCCAAATCGCTCAGAAGTAAACTGGGCCTAACTCTTCTGACTTTCATTTGACAGTTGGATTCTACCAACCACCGAATAATAAAAAATTGGTATCGAAGCAGAAGCATTTTCGATACACATTTGTGTTTCATAATGACTTCATTACAGAACCAAAATGGAAAACAAATTTTTCCAGATATTCATGTTTGAGTTGCAAGACCCAACAACCAAAGTTGCCTTGAGAGAACTGAATAACAAACGACTTT
This sequence comes from Chrysomela aeneicollis, assembly GCA_029955515.1. Lineage (NCBI taxonomy): Eukaryota > Metazoa > Arthropoda > Insecta > Coleoptera > Chrysomelidae > Chrysomela > Chrysomela aeneicollis. Next base: position 18,793,424 of record JARUHQ010000010.1, read on the forward strand.
TTCCAAGTGGAGGAAAACTCCCGAAGACTTGAGAAGCTAGTGGTGCATCGCAGGGGTTCGATTATCTCATTTCCGATGACCACGTTCGTGACAGAGCAACAATTAGTGACGTAACGGGCCATTTTCCCCCGCCCTTTCACCAGACAAACGTCGGTATTTGTACCTTTTCGTCCGATAACGCTTCGGCCTTTTCTGTGTCCACTGATCCTGAAACGTTTCACTGGACTTTAATTCATCGAGAACGGCGGGAAATTTGTTGATCTAACACTCATGGATCGACGTGACTCACTCGAGTATCACAACTCAAAGCACTCAGAAGATTTTCAGAAGTGTTCGAATTTTTCATTTCAGGGGGAATTGTATCTCGTTCAAATGGAATATGAATATTTATAGGTTAGACTTTGACTATGTTCAATATCTAAGAAGCCATCGATAAACTACTCATTCCATTCAGATGATGGAGCGGACTATCTACTAGTCTTAATTCATTCTATAGAGTTCAACCGATTTACAAAAAAAAAGTCGTTAGGTTAACTCATAGATTGGTCATGTAGTAGTTCAGTAGTTGACACAGAAAGTTAGGTTAGGCTAGGTTAGTAGGTTAGATTCTGTTTGTTGTGTCTAATATCCAAGAAGCCTCCATTTAGATATAAAGCGGACTATCTCCTAGTCCATATGGAGTTCAACCAGCTCACAAAATAAAAGTAGTTGGACCCATCCTGGTACTATAGACCTATTGCACTATCAACTGTGTCATTGGCTATCAAGTTTCCTTTCGAATAGATCACTCCATTCATCTTTGAAACAGTCATAATAACTCAAAGTGGAGTGGTGTAGATTGGTCATGCAGTGGTTCAATGGTTGACACAAGATGTTATTGAGAATGAAGATATTACTAGGATTTCAGAAGGTGTGTCTGATGATCTAGTTCAAGTAATGCAATCCTGGATCATTCCCCCACTAACCACTCTAGAACTAGAAACGTGGAAACTTAGACGAACCCTTTTTTGGTCGATTCTGAACCTATTACCTAGTGAAATCTTTTCTAATTCCCTCAACCTTCAGTCATTGTCGTTGCTAATGGAAACCTAGTAGGCTGGAGCCAGATAAAGTCGTTTGATACTCATTTGTCTCAGTTTTTTCTCTGTCAGCGACCAATTTTTAGGTTGATATTGTGTTCTTCTTTTTTCTCTATTTCTAGCAGATATTTTCACTCGAATAGGTTCAATACTAGTTTTTTGGAACAGTATAATACCACATTCCTACGAGAACAAACATTGTTTGAAAGTACTCTCGTATTTCAGCGTTCTGAACAAGAATATGAAGTCGAAACGCTTGCTTCGTGAATGCACAATTTGACATTTGAAAAAAAAAAAAAAAAAAAAAAAAAAAAAAAAAAAAAACTCATCACTTAATATTTATCTGTCAACTTGACACTGTCACATAGTATTCTGCTCCGTTAGGCATGGGTTTTGTTAATGTTTTGAAGGTCAAATTTTTTAAAATATACATATATACTAGATGTTTTACTGCTAAAATTGATTGGAAACAAGTAGGTAAATGTAATTGTGTATGACGTTTTAGGTAGATGAAGGACTATTATTTCTTTTTTTAAATAGCAGACATTTGAGATGTCAAATCTTGTTAAAGGCTGTTTTTTCGAAACAAAAGGTGCCCATATCTTTGAAAACACTTGAGAGTTCCGCGTTTTGAAGTCAGATTCAACTAGTTGGAGTGCGGATAACGAAGATTTATCACTGTAGAATCGTTTAGCAGGAAAAGATAGGTAATCAACCAAATATTCTTGGTGCCTAAACGATAACCAACCGAGTAGTTCTTCGGATGACACTTAAAAAGCTAAGGTCCCCTTCTTCCTTACTCATACAAGTTTTGAATAAGTCTTCGAGGGTTGCTTCGAAACTGAGTTGGCAGTCTAAAACGTGTTTCAAAAACACATTTTTCACAGCCACACATTTTTCTCTTTCTTGATTATCAAACTTCAGGAAAAATGTTTCCTTTTTTCAGGAATATGACATTTACGGGACACAAAATAACCAACCAAAGTAACCGAGTCGATTCACTGAACATGCATAGACAATATTATACCGTCTACTATAAAAAATGAAAAAGCCAAAAATTTTAGAAAGAGAAAATAGTCTATCCAATTAGAATATCAAACATAGTTTGAAATGAATGTCTGGTAGATTACGAGCAGAAACAACTACTTTCCTGATAAATACCACACAGAACATTGAATTATATCTGCCGCATGATGTCGCCACTTCCAATTGTCTCTTGGAACGCGGCTCAGTGCGGTCAAATAGTCGCGACAAAAATGCATTGGGACAGGCAACGCTTCGAGTGGAGATCTTACGGTCTCTACTACCCTGCACTGATGAGGGCCAATAAGCCCGAAACCGGTCTGTAGGTGGTTAGGCGTGCCTGTCTCGATGTGAATTTGTCACGTCTCAGGAAGAAAGAAACATTTGCGATCTGCATTCACAGAGTGAATCGTTGCATGGACTACGAGCAGATATAATTCAATGTTCTGCGTGGTGTTTGCCAGAAAAGTAGTTGTTTTCTGCTCGTAGTCTACCAGACATTCCTTTCAGACTATGTTTGAAATTCTAATTGGATAGACTATTTTCTCTTTCTAATACCGTCTACTAGTTGTTGATCTAGATCGACAATGGTACAGTTCCCGAGAAAAATTCGCCACAAATATACCCTCCAATAATATATGTATCCGTTTCTTGTAGTCGGAAGATGGAGATCAAATCCTTGTATTTTTTATTGACGTAGATGAAGTGAAGAGTCATCGTATATTCTAGATAATATAATTCGCATACCAAAATTCATCGAGAAAAATATATCATTGACAATCAAGTGTCAACCCTGAGCTGCCACCCTCGCCGCCACTGCTGCAACCAAAGCCGCCCCTCTGCCGCTGCCATCTTCTGACAGCATCAGATCAAAGTCATACTCGGGCTCAATCAGTTCCTTGATCTTCTCCATCATCAGATTATGAAAGTGCGGGTGGTTCTTGTACACCGTGCCGTCTATCCCAACTACCACCTTTTTCTGCCCCACCTTCCTAATTAGCACTGTCAGCCCGGCGGACACCAAATGCGCAGCCCTTCTTGAAATGCAAGCGCACAAGAACCTCAGGTTGACAAAGTCCTGCTCGGTAGCTTCTGGTAGCTCCAGCATCCCGCACACCTGTAATGATTACAGTGTTGCCAACTGAAAATCTCAAAAATCTCAAATGGCTTCTTCGAAAACACCAGAAAATCACAATTCCTGGTTAAATGAAAAAAATGCGCCGCAGGCGAAAATTTTTGAAAATCTAGTTGTTTTCTGGTGGTTTACTCAGCATGGAACATGAGAGCTCAACATGACGTTGACGATTTGACGAATATATCGAAATCGTGATCCGTGTCATGCGCATGCGTCAACTGTCAATTAGTAGTGAAATCTGTGGCAGAAATCAAATATGGAGGAAATCTTAGAAATCACCAGATTTCCACATGTCTTTTTTTTCTTACAAAAATAACCACCAGCCACTAGATGCAATTTTTTGTCACAAAACGATAACTCAAACCACCAGTTTTGGTGTAAAATCCACTAAGATTGACGAACCTCATCTAGTTATGAATAAATATATGGATCAACTCATTAGAAATGAAGAATTTTTTGAGCCACCCTGTAATTCGTTGATATAAGGAAAGAGTGAGCTCAGATTCGGAAAATTCGTAAAAATTTATTTCAGAAAAGTTTTTGAATTACCAAAATATGTTGAGAATCACGAGGATTGAAGGGGGTGACACATCCAAGTGGGACACCCTGTAGGGCAGCCGATCAGAATAGTAAAAAAAAAACGATCGTTGGATATGCGTATCAGAATAATGCAAGGTGAGTTGATTACATACAGAAAAGTGTGTACTGAAAACATCTGACGATTAACACAAGCCGAAATAGTTTAAATAGTCTCACTTCTGAAAATTCGTACCAATTATGGAAATTTCAGTTCATAAAATGAATAATCTGAAACAATCTCTGATTTATAATAATTTTTATTTTGTGATTTGATTCGACCTGTAGATCCGCGTAGATCTTATCTATTTATTCAACTTGAGTATTTCCTGATACTTCCTAGATTTGATTTTGATTCTAAACCAGTTTGAAATAGCTTTTAATCCAATCTAATATAAAAGGGTGTAATTAAAGACTTCTATTTATCACTACACCTTTTCCAGTTTTATTTCAGAAAGCGTCAATTGAATTTCAGAATAGTCACTTGTATTTCAGAAAGTATCAATTGTATTTCAGAATAGTGATTTCGATTTCAGATAGCGTCAAATGTATTTCAGAATAGCGAGTTCGATTTCAGAAAGCATCAATTGTATTTCGAAATTGTGAGTTTAATTTCAGAAAGCGTTAAATGTATCTCAGAATAGTAAACTGAATTTCAGAATTCGTCATTTGAATTTCAGAATATATCATTTGTATACAAATGACGAATTCTGAAATTCAATTGACTATTCTGAAATACATTTGACGCTTTCTGATATTGAACTGACTATTCTGAAATACAATTGATGCTTTCTGAAATTAAACTCGCTATTCTGAAATAGATTTGACGCTTTCTGAAATTCAACTCACTATTCTGAAATACAATTGATACTTTCTGAAATACAAGTGACTATTCTGAAATTCTCTTGACGCTTTCTGAAATAAACTTGATGGTTTCTGAAATACAATTGGAAAAGGTATAGTCTAACTATCTGACCTCTGATTTACACAAGGGGGTACATTGCATAAACTTACTCTGAATCCCTTCTCCATTGTTAGCTACCCAAAGGGCTTTTCAAAGAACCTTTATTTCTGGAAGAAAGTGAATCATACCACTTTATAAAAAAATTGGCGCTAGAGGTACCCGCTCTAACTCAAATAGCGAAACAAGCCATGAGGCCCTTTGTAAGACTCAACCACAGAAAATAGTAACACTAGCGTGTAATGAGGCTATTACTCATGAAAATAGAGTTTGCTATGTGATCCGCAGGCGAACGTCGTAATCATTCGAATTAGTAATAGGCATTACACGAAAGTAGAATACTATACTTTTTCTATGACTGATGAGTGTACAAGCACATATTCAACTAAGCCACGAACACTCTCCTAAGAATTTGTTTCTTTTCAATCAGGAGGATTAGTCCTTGATAAAAATTCATAGATTTTAGGCAACTGGAAAGCTTGTAGAACTACTGGTGGAGTTCAGTTGAATTTGTTTTTCGCTATCTAAATCCATTTTTACAAAAAGTCAGTTCTAAATCACCCCGGGTAGGTAGGTATATCGTCAAATTATGACCTTTCTTGCCGAGTCTGATTCAACCATTTCACTGCATGCCTCATATTCCATTTTTGTACAATTGATGTCAATTGTTTTGTTGGTAATGAATCTACTTTGTCGCTGATTGGCCATAGCCCGTTGTGTAAAGGCTCTCACACACGGGGCGTGGACTCTTTTGTGTGAGGCATCCAGTACTTAAGAGCAGGAATTCAGCAGTGCTGCTGGAATTTCCAATAGATGTCCATAGTGTGAACATATCATAATAAAAATTCAGAATCGAGAAAGTACTACAGATTTCTTTATAACCATTAATCTTCGTTAGTCATAGCAGATTTCAACAGATGTCAATCGAACAGGCCAATCATTTTTAATACAATGATCCATCTACCCTTTTCCATAGCGCAAATTTTCTTACACTGTGTGTTATACCTTTTATTGTGTTGGTATATAAATTTGCCTTGAATTTCATTTCAGACTTGACAGAAATACTCAAAATTCAACAAGATCGAAGTACTCACCTTTAAAAGTATTCTTTGAGTGAATACTCATCGATAAACCAAGAATACCTATAAAGCATCTATAAAGTATAAACGCTCGATCAAAGAAACTTCAGCGTTCAAAATTCAAATAGAGTAAACATCAATTATGTGTCTATGACAGTCTGTATGTCATGTCCATGTCATGTCTATGTCATTCCAATCTGAAATCAAACTAAGCAATTTCCATTGGAATGAACTAGCCGAGTTTTTATGCACAGTATATTTCTGTCTCTCTTTCAGAAATGTAATAAAAGGAGGTAGGTATACAATACACTGAGTGCGCACCCATGAGTACCAGACAATAAGAGACAACTCACATTAACCTTGAATAGCAAAGATCTTACTGCATGTTGAAATTTGAATAGACCGAAAACTCTGTTTCCAAACAAAATAAATTTGCATGTTACTGCCTTCTAATGATAAATCGTGAATATTTAACGTGTTCAAAATCATTTACGAAAAAATGGAGGTTCGTTTTATCTTTGAAAAATTAGACAGCTAACAGGTATTAACCATGTATTAACCATTGATAGTTTTGAATAAATGTCAAATAAACCAGTTTCTCCTCGTCTTTGAAGAAATACATTATTGCAGATAACTTATTTTTCACTCATTATTATCAGTATACTGATATATTGATAAAAAAACTCAGTCGAAATATCAGGACCCCAAAAGTAAACACTGAAATAACATAACCTCAAAAAATTTCAACATAATTCAAATTTTTAGCTATTTCTATTTTCCATAAATTGTATCGAAATATGTTACTTTTCCACTATAAAATGAGATAATCGAGTTCAAAAAATCTCTATGGAGACTAAACTGAGTAATCATGGAAAACTAATTCGTTTGGAAACAATTGAAACAAATTAGGGGTACCAACATAGATTTGACGTCTTAGTTGTCGTTGCAGAACACTGCACTCAACTGTAGTTTATCATGTCATTCACCGATCCGCCATTCCGCCATCTACGAGCCAAGGGCTGAACTATTATAGCACTAGTTTTTGACGTGTTCACGTATTTTTTACATAATAAATCTGTTTTGCTCATATCTCTGGAATAATTACATTTTAAAACTTAATATTCAGGCAGGACATAGCCCAATATGTAAGGTAGGAGAGGATGAAATATCACATTCTGTGACGAAAAATTTTCAATGTTTACATTTTTCGATCGTCGATATATCTCTTCAACTAACGAGTTACGATTCCAAAAGTTGTCCTAACTTCGGTTGAACTTTCTTCTTCAATAAAATATAATAGTTTTTGCGATTGGACTCATCGTTTGGCAGAAGAGTATCAACAAAAAAAGGTCTGTTTGACGGTTCTTGTGAAACGCCCCTCTTAATGAAAATGTTACATGAGAAGGATCCATTTTTGTCTTACACACCTGCTTGACATTCTCGTAAGTACCAGGAGCGTCGCTCTCAATGTCCGACACAAACTTCGTATCAAACGTATCGGGAGTGAAAAGCTTCTCCGAGCCTTTGCCCCCAAACATGTGTCCCTCCTTGGTGAACCTCTCTGCAGCCAGCCTCACCATCTCCCCCATGTACATCCCAGAGATCATCTTCTCATGCAGCTGCTTGCCGGGGTTGATGGACCGCTCGTCCACGTCCCGATCGTACTTCACCCTGCAGAAGTCCAAACTGCCGTCGTCTCCCAACGCTCCCCACTCCAGGTTGATGATGACCTCGCCAGAGCCCCTGTCCGGCTCGTCGAACAGCTCGGCGTTGGCCTGCTTCTCGACGTAGCAGCCGTTGGTGCCGGTGCCCACGATTAGCCCGATGCGGGTGTCCTTGTTCTTCCAAGCGCAGGACATTAGGGTGCCCGTGGTGTCGTTTAGGACGGCGCAGACGTCGATTTTGACGTCGCCCCTTCTCTCTATGGCCTCCTTCAGTAGCTGAGCTACGTCGTTACCTGCGATCATATGACAGACCAGAGGTTTGTTTTGGTTCTTCTCAGAACCGTAGTGGAACGATTCTGTTCATGATGCGCATTGTCTACAAATGGTTCACTTGAATAGAATGCGCATGCGCAGAGTCGTTCAAGAACGGTTCCAGAACACGGTTCTGATGAAAACCAAAACGGAGCTTAGATGAATAACGCACAATCCTTGCCACAGTAGTTGATTGAAGCCAACATCTGAATCTGGTACCTACTAGGGTTACCTCATTCTAAAACGAGGATAGCAACAACAGAATCCCTCAGTACAAGTGTCTTGCTATCATGAAAGGGCCTGAATTTGAATGAACAAAACTAAAAAATTATTATATTCCTCCTTTCTACAAGTTAATGAAAACAATCTGAAATCAAAGTTCTCTGAAAATATATCTCTTAGATTTATTACTCGTATGATAATAGCTTTATTTCACTGTCAAACTATATTGTTCATTTTCTAGTAATATAAAGTTTCGAACTTGAAAAATTCAACATCAAACATATTGTTGTTATCTTTCAATTCCGATTAATATTGGCTTATCTACTACTCTGAACATTTTCTTAGCATTTGGGCCAACCATTTTATCTCTCGTAGTGAAATGATGCGAACTTTTATTTTCGGGTGAAACAGAACGTCTCAGGGGGATGCTTTTGGGTAGAAATATGTGAATTGGAAACTATATGCGAGGAATGTTCTTTAATCACTGAAAACAATATAACACCATAAGGTAAAGTATGACATAATTTTAAATTAAGCCTACCTGAAAACAATATAACACTAGGTAAAAATCACAAATATTTGTATAAACAAAATGGTATGATTCCGTTACTAACAGGGTTGTTATATTGGTTTGAACCATGAAAAAGAACGGTAGCTCAGAACTTCTCAAAATACCCACTGGTTTTTCAGAACGCCAAAAAACTAACTGGACAGTCAACGCCGAGATATCAGTGCGCAAAAATACAAGCTGAATAATATAAATTAATTAGGCAGCATAGACGACCCAACACACACCTGACTGGTGTTGTTGGTTGCGGTGATATTCCGTTTCACGGGAAAACCTTGTTTCAATTTGCCACAAACTGTTGTGGTAAATGATGTTTATACTACGAATGATACGACACTAAGTAAATCACCAGTGAATTGTTGTGTTCTGGTCACCACTTCTAAATTGTCTTTTACACATTTCATAGCGTTCCACCATACTTTAAATTCGAATTGAAGAGAATAAACAAAAATTTTCTATTTTGATTATATTATGAAGACATTATAAAACGGAAATGCGTATCAAAATAGCATCTCTTTCGATAAGCATTTTTTTATTTTTCGGAGGTTGGTACAATCGAACTGTCAAATGAAAGTCAGAAGAGTTAGGCCCAGCTTACTTCTGAGCGATTTTGGATTTGGTGATACTAGCAGTGAAAAACTCAATGTTTTTATTGGTAAATTTCAATTCAGAGTGTAATTTGATTCAAATTGTCATCATTGTTACCAATTGAAAATGTTTCTGTTATTTATCGATTTTAAATCTTTTTTTAAATACAATACTATATGTAAAATAGAAAAAAAAATTATCGCTTGTCGTACTCCAAACAACGCGTGCGTAGCAAAATAGCGTCCTATAAAACTTGTATTATAATATACTATTTTAACATAAAACTGGAAATATGCAGTACATTAAACCATCATACAAAATTTGATTTGAAAACGAGATGTATCGCGCTGTTACTGTCAGCGTTCGGTCGATTAACGGTTGAACGAAATTAGCTGCGTTGGCGCATTCGCCAAAAATTTTACAATCTCCAGAAAGACGTGCTATTTATAAACCACTTATATATAAATGAAGCACCATATTATGACGAAGATTGAATAAATACCATTTGATACACCCATATAACTCATATAAGTACCCACTGAAGGATATATGAATTTGGTAACCTGAATCCTTAAAAAATGTGGTCATGGGATGAACTACATCACTTTCAAATATTACGTTGTGGCAACCTCTGTGGGGAAAAAATCGGTAAAACTTCGTTTATCGCACCCCTATGAGTTCGGAAAAAATTTTTGGTGGTACTTATGTATTTTGACCTCCTGATCACGAATCTGAAGTCAAAACGCGGCGGTCTCAAGTATTTTCGGAGATACGGCCCCATTTTGTCTCAAAAATGCACCATTTTACATGTCGAATTTCTGCTATTAGGAATACACAAAATTCACCCTTCTTTGAGCCAAAACATCACACATGCTCACATTCACTCGTTTCCAACACTTTTTTGCATAAAAAACTGTTATTTTCACAAAAATTCGCCCTTCTTCAAAACGTAAACAAAAAATCTTTTTTAACTGATTCTCTGGTTATTTTTATTTGAGATTTTGGCAACGTCTTACCATGAGCCAAACAATCACGTTGCAAACATCATAAATAGAAATTACCAGAAAATCAGTGTAAAAAGATTGTTTTGTTTACATTTCAAAGAAGGGTGAATTTTTTGAAAAACAATCGTTTTTTCTGGTGAGAAGTGTTGGAAACAAGTAAATATATGCGTGTATAGTGTTTTGGTTCAAAGTAGGGTGAATTTTGTGTATTCCTAATAGCAGAAATTTGACATGTCAAATGGTGCATTTTTGAGACAAAATGGGGCCGTATCTCCGAAAATACTTGAGACCGCCGCGTTTTGACTTCAGATTCGTGATCAGGAGGTCAAAATACGTAGGTTCCACCAAACATTTTTTTCCGAACTCATAGGAGTGCGATAAACGAAGTTTTACCAAAAAAAACATACGAACATGAATTTCATGTTGGCTTCAGACAATCTGCGGCGTTACTATCCTGGTGAGTTTGTTGTTCGGAGGCCCTTACCGATGACCCCTTCGCAGTTGAAGCCCTTGGTCCACCGCTCGAGGATGCCCACCATCAGGCCCTTCTGCTGCAGAGGGAAGCTGAAGGTGAAGCCAAGGGGTAGGGTGGACTCAGCCACCCCCTGCTCATTGGCAAACTCAGCCAGGCAGGTGGCTATGAAGTCAAACAGCTCCGTTCCAGGGCCTTGCATGATGTCATGCGGTATGGAAAACACCTTGGACTTCATATCGCACTCTGTGCCATCTAGGGTCACTAGGAGAACCCTAAAGTTGCTACCACCGAGGTCCAGGGCCAAGAATTTGCCGGTCTCGGTGCCGTCCGGAAGGTTCTGCACGTACGTGGGGAAGCACTTGACTATGGCGGCGTCGTGGTTGTCTTTCTTAAGGCCACGCTCGATGTTGTCGAGGAAGGTGGTCATGTAGGTCTGCAGCATGGTGTTGTCGAGGACTAGCTCTTGGCAGGCTGCCACGATTTCGGGGGTGACTTCGGGTACCCCTCCCGGGGTGACCTTCACCTCTTGTTCGGGCGGGTTGCAGATTTTGCTCTTGCATTTGGAAGCCATGTGGTCGAGTGGGAATCACAACTTCGGATTTAGAGGGATTTCGATGGGAGAATGTGACAGGGAATTTTGACGTGTCGTATCAATATCCAAAACAAAATGTCAAATACTGGGTATCACTATAGGGATATTCGGAAAACAGCGAAGCAACCAAAGGGGCTACTGAATTTGAAATCCCAACTGTAATTACACGAGTGGTCGTATTTTTTTGATAATTTCAAGTAGATGCACGAATTTGGACTTCTCAAATTCAGAACGGATCATGTAGTTTCGGAAATATATGGACGTATTTTGTTTCAAAAATACAACATCTGACATCTCAAATTTCAGCAAACAAAATTTGTCCTTCTCTTAACTAAAACACCACATACTCTTCAGAAGAAGAAACTGATAGTTCACTCTTCTTTCAAACTTGAACAAATCATTAGATGGTGTATTTTTGAAGCAGAATACTTGAGACCGCCGCCTTTTGACTTCGGACTCATGATGATGATCAGGAGGTCAAACTACGTGAGATAAATGAAATTGTTTATCCAATTTTGTTTATCCAATTTATCAACTGGGTATTCATGAAAAATCCAACAAATGTTCGCAATAACCATAATTTTTTATGTATCGTGAATCAATCATCACCCCATACAATGTCTTCTATCCACTTCACGTAAAATGACACCCTAGTATAAATAGAATTGGGGTGCTTTGGTGAACAACCTCCTGGTCCATGTGATACAATCCCCACAATTGCATAATCACCTCTTTCCCTTTCCAATTGCAACGGTCCTCCAGAATCCCCATTGCACGAATCCGAGTCTTTTCCAATTGCGCATAGCTGATGTGTGGAATTCAAAGATCTCATACCAAAAGAAGTTGTTCTGACGAACATGTCGCACCGCTCCGATGGGACAATCCCAAGGGAAGCTTTCTGCAAAACATCTGCGTTGGAATCGTTCAATGTCTGACCCCATCCGGTGACTTGAAGTCCCTGAGGATCATTTGGGAGTGTGTAGAGGCACGCCGGTCTAATCCTCTCGGAAAAATTCACACTTCCAGCTAGCTCAACCAGGGCTACATCATGATACTTCGTCCTGGTATCGTAAAGGGGGTGCAGGGTGTGATTTTTGATATCCACATCCAGGTGATCTGGGTCACTCCACTTGGTAACCCCTAAACGAACTTTGGATGGGACCACTGCGTGGGTGAAACAGTGAGCAGCAGTCAGAACGAAGCGATCTGAGATCAAACTACCTCCACAAGCTTGAGTGATTCCATCTGAACTATTGAATGTCAGCGATACCATATGAGGAAATTCATTCTCATCAGCGTCTTGTCCATTGATGACAGTAGACTCAACTTTTTGAATCGAGCCTTTGTAGAACTGCTGGCATGCCATCGCTGATCTGCTCTGTGTGGGTGGTGAAGTAGTTTCGATGTATTGGTGTGGACAGCAAACTATTTCAACATCGTCGTCAGTGAATCCACATCGAGTAAAGTTATGCTTGTGTGTTTTCAAGACGCTCTCCATGGCTTGTGGACAGTCGTGGAATGTTTTACACAAGGCTGGTGCACCATTAAAACTACACTTGCTTCCTAGGTACAATCGAGTTAAAGCATGTGCGAACGTTATCAGAATTATTAGATAACAGAGAGTATATAACATTTTTATAATGAAGTTGTTTATATGCAACTCGAATGAATGTTTTTTTTGGAATGACCAAGTTTAAATCATGCATGATAATATTACATAATGTGTTATCATGATACTTCGACATGAACTGTGTAACCTTGGGATGAGAGATAGCACGATGTCAAAAGATTGAACATTTTGAGCTATACAAGGCGTCAATCAAAATCAAATGTAATGAAACAATCTTATGATTCCATGAAAATTCATTTGATTCTCATTTTCATCAATCATATTCTTTTGCAACTTGTATGGTGAAAATCAATGAAATTGTCTTTCTCAGAGTTTCAACAGATGTTTTCTTTCAATAAGCCATAATAAATATATTGTGTAAATCAATCTTTCTCCCATACAATATGTTCAATCCACTCCACATAAAATGACACCCTAGTATAAATAGAATTTTGTAGCTGTGAAGAACACACTTTCGGTCCGTAGGATACGATCCCCACTATTGCATAACCACCTTCTACCCTCTCCAACTGCAAAGGTCCCCCAGAATCCCCATTGCACGAATCTGTATCATGACCGATTGCGCATAGCTGATGTGTAGAATTCAGAGTATCCATGCCAAGAGACGATTTTTTGACGAATATGTCGCACTGTCGCGATGGAACAATTCCAAGAGGAGCTTTCTGCAAGACATCCGAGTACAAACCGTTCAATTTCTGACCCCATCCGGTGACCTGAAGACCCTGAGGATCATTTGGGGGTGCGTAGAGGCACGCTGGTCTAACCCTTTCTGAAAAATTCACACTTTTCACGTAAAATGACACCCTAGTATAAATAGAATTGGGGTGCTTTGGTGAACAACCTCCTGGTCCATGTGATACAATCCCCACAATTGCATAATCACCTCTTTCCCTTTCCAATTGCAACGGTCCTCCAGAATCCCCATTGCACGAATCCGAGTCTTTTCCAATTGCGCATAGCTGATGTGTGGAATTCAAAGATCTCATACCAAAAGAAGTTGTTCTGACGAACATGTCGCACCGCTCCGATGGGACAATCCCAAGGGAAGCTTTCTGCAAAACATCTGCGTTGGAATCGTTCAATGTCTGACCCCATCCGGTGACTTGAAGTCCCTGAGGATCATTTGGGAGTGTGTAGAGGCACGCCGGTCTAATCCTCTCGGAAAAATTCACACTTCCAGCTAGCTCAACCAGGGCTACATCATGATACTTCGTCCTGGTATCGTAAAGGGGGTGCAGGGTGTGATTTTTGATATCCACATCCAGGTGATCTGGGTCACTCCACTTGGTAACCCCTAAACGAACTTTGGATGGGACCACTGCGTGGGTGAAACAGTGAGCAGCAGTCAGAACGAAGCGATCTGAGATCAAACTACCTCCACAAGCTTGAGTGATTCCATCTGAACTATTGAATGTCAGCGATACCATATGAGGAAATTCATTCTCATCAGCGTCTTGTCCATTGATGACAGTAGACTCAACTTTTTGAATCGAGCCTTTGTAGAACTGCTGGCATGCCATCGCTGATCTGCTCTGTGTGGGTGGTGAAGTAGTTTCGATGTATTGGTGTGGACAGCAAACTATTTCAACATCGTCGTCAGTGAATCCACATCGAGTAAAGTTATGCTTGTGTGTTTTCAAGACGCTCTCCATGGCTTGTGGACAGTCGTGGAATGTTTTACACAAGGCTGGTGCACCATTAAAACTACACTTGCTTCCTAGGTACAATCGAGTTAAAGCATGTGCGAACGTTATCAGAATTATTAGATAACAGAGAGTATATAACATTTTTATAATGAAGTTGTTTATATGCAACTCGAATGAATGTTTTTTTTGGAATGACCAAGTTTAAATCATGCATGATAATATTACATAATGTGTTATCATGATACTTCGACATGAACTGTGTAACCTTGGGATGAGAGATAGCACGATGTCAAAAGATTGAACATTTTGAGCTATACAAGGCGTCAATCAAAATCAAATGTAATGAAACAATCTTATGATTCCATGAAAATTCATTTGATTCTCATTTTCATCAATCATATTCTTTTGCAACTTGTATGGTGAAAATCAATGAAATTGTCTTTCTCAGAGTTTCAACAGATGTTTTCTTTCAATAAGCCATAATAAATATATTGTGTAAATCAATCTTTCTCCCATACAATATGTTCAATCCACTCCACATAAAATGACACCCTAGTATAAATAGAATTTTGTAGCTGTGAAGAACACACTTTCGGTCCGTAGGATACGATCCCCACTATTGCATAACCACCTTCTACCCTCTCCAACTGCAAAGGTCCCCCAGAATCCCCATTGCACGAATCTGTATCATGACCGATTGCGCATAGCTGATGTGTAGAATTCAGAGTATCCATGCCAAGAGACGATTTTTTGACGAATATGTCGCACTGTCGCGATGGAACAATTCCAAGAGGAGCTTTCTGCAAGACATCCGAGTACAAACCGTTCAATTTCTGACCCCATCCGGTGACCTGAAGACCCTGAGGATCATTTGGGGGTGCGTAGAGGCACGCTGGTCTAACCCTTTCTGAAAAATTCACACTTTCCGCTAGCTCCACCAGGGCTATATCATGGTACTTGGTGCTGGTATTGAAAAGGGGATGGAGGGTGTGATTTTTGATAGCCACATCCAGGTGTTCTGGGTCACTCAACTTGGTTACCCCCAGACGAACTTTGGATGGAACTGTGTAGATGAAGCAATGGGCAGCAGTCAAAACAAAGCGATCTGAGATCAAACTACCCCCACAATCATAAGTGATTTCATCTGAGCTATTGAATTCCAGAGCTACCATATGAGGAAACTCATTCTCATCGGCGTCTTGTCCATTGATGACAGTAGACTCAACTTTTTGAATCGAGCCTTTGTAGAACTGCTGGCATGCCATCGCTGATCTGCTCTGTATGGGCGATGCTGACTTCATTTTGTTGATTAGGTTTGGACAGCAAATTATCTCGACATCGTCGTCAGTGAATCCACATCTGGTGAAGTGGTGCTCGTGTGTTCTCAAGACGCTTTCTTTGGCAGGTGGACAGTCATCGAGTGTTTTACAGGAGCCTGGAGCACCATGAATATCACACTTGCTTCCTAGGTACAATCGCGGTGAAGCATGTGCGAACGTTATCGAAATCATTAGGTAGCACACCTTATAAAACATGTTTTTGCTCTAGACGTTTATGTGCAACTCGAATGAATGTTTTTTTTTAACAAGTTCGAATTATATTTGTTAATATTATTACAGAATGTAGGAATTATTGTGATACTTCGACATGAACTGTAACCTTGGGATGAGAGATAAGTGGAATCATTTTAGCATTATGTCAATTGAATTGCCAATGTCGATATTAAATATTCGATATCAATTCTTGAAATATCAATATTTCATTGATTCGACATCTAAAAGATGATTATAATTCACATCGAACGGACATTTAGAAAAAACAAAATGTATGAACGAGATGAACGATTTGAGACGATAGATCTGACCAGAAACCTCTACTATCAAAATCTCTTACAATTCCCAATGTGTCCTAATTAATTGTTATGTAATACATTCAATATATACTGGGATGAGTTTCATTACTGAGGTTACTGTTGAATATTGATGCGATAGAATGATATTCACTTGTAATCTCCCTATAGCAGCAGAATTAATATTACCGATAATTTTTTTCAAGGTCACGAATGTTTTTGTTGTTGATAGAAAATTATCCCGAGTAGAAGACGAGGGAAATTTTCTATCAACAAAAACATCAGGGAAACTGAGAAAAAAATTATAGGGAATTAATTCTGCTGCGTGGGAGATTCGGTGAGAAAATTTCATAAATTGGGGTTGCTTTTAATATAATGAAAAGATGAACCCTTTGACCTATTCTGCGTAGACAGTAACCAAGGTTTATTACTAACATTATGATATCAGATGTTACATTTAAAACAGTAATCCGTTTTCAATTATAACATCTAATATAACATGTCTACCCAGATTTCATTCTGAGTGACTTTTGTCAATAGATATAAGCATAGATCTTACTGCTTATACGCTAGATCCGGTATCCTGTAGTAATTTTTAGGTCAAGAGGGGTCTGCAAGAAAGTAGGTACTATGGTCACGTGGGACAACACATTTGTATGGTCAACAACTAAAACGACCAATCAATTGCTTAGTACTTTCAACCCCCCCGGACCTACAAAACAAGTAACCTGGATACCGGATCTAGCGTAAGCAATAAGATCTATGGATATAAGGCTTCATTTTGTACTTATTAATTCCGTCAATAGGAGCTAACAAAATTATCGCATGTAATACAACAAGTGTATTGATGATTATCGAAACAAAATTCCTTCGATTTTGAGAAACAAATCATGTTGCTGGTTTCCCAAAGCAAATTTCAAATTGTTCAGGTCTGATGAGGAATATATGTGATTGGTTTTTATAAATTCCTTTCAACCTTGCTAACTTGTCAGAGAGGTTTATCTAAACTTGCTAATCTGGATGATAAGAATTCTTCGGTGAACTGCAAGAATGAGGTTGAGGAACTTGTGAAGCATGAAAGTTCATTTCCCACAGATGACTATTCTGAATACAACTCTGAGATCCCAATCAGCAGTAATTAACAAATACGTGACCCTTGCCAGATCCTTTTCAATGTTCTCGAAACGGAGAGTCATCATTCATCATTAAGTCCCAACAATTAATTATTGTTCTGCAGCTAAGCAGTCCGGTCTCAATGACAAAAGATTTATTGTATTGAAAAAAATAATTTACATTGAATTATTCAATCGATCTGCGCGCTGCGGGCGTTCATTTTCGCTCTTTTCTTTCAAGATTCATCGGCGTCTCTTTCGTAGACGATACAGGTAGATGCGTGAAATGGTGCCACACATCGAATTATATCCATAGATCCATAAAAAGTGTCGAGCGAAGGAAAAAATATGTGCTAACCTTTGAATGATACTACGTATAGCAAATGTTAATCGCTTCATTGCTAAAATAACTTCACATTTTTGATAATTATATAACAATTATATAACCTCGCACCATATTTTCATGCTCTGTCTAAACATAAACATATTATTGAATCTAATAAACCAAAGTAATTGATATGTAATCAATGAAATATAAGTCAAAATTATGATTTTCAATCAGATTATTGTCATAGGTGGCGCCATCTCTTGGTTGAAGATTAAACCTAAACCTCATTTGACCTATGCTTGGTCGCTTTTTCAGTTGCTTTGTCGCCAGATTATTATTCTTAACTATAATAATAATTGAGAGGTCTTAGAAGACAAATAACTTCAAGAGTCCTGGAAAGAACTCTCATCATAATCATCATTTATTTATTTCCATAAGATAATTTATCAATTCATTCATGGTGTAACCATTCTGATAATAATTTCGATGATGAGAATGTAAAAGATTTACAGAAATATTCATCTGAATAAGAATTTGGTAGCGTCAACCTGAGAATGACAATTTTTTGCGGCAAATTATATAGGTCACGTAGAATAGTTGAATCTGAAATATTAGTACAGGTAGATATTTATATGGGTACAGTGTGGTCCAAACTCGAGAAAGGTCTTATAGACCATCGAGTTCAGACCACCCTGTATATCCAGGAATGTTTATTCATTAATTCTTGATATTTTTCATTATTCATGGGTTTTATAGTTTCATATATGGGCTGTGTGTTCTAAAAGAACTTCATGTTATTTTGAATTTATAACAACT
This sequence comes from Chrysomela aeneicollis, assembly GCA_029955515.1. Lineage (NCBI taxonomy): Eukaryota > Metazoa > Arthropoda > Insecta > Coleoptera > Chrysomelidae > Chrysomela > Chrysomela aeneicollis. The sequence goes on from JARUHQ010000010.1 coordinate 18,812,083, forward strand.
AAGATTATCGTTTATCACGACAAAGGTGGTGAAACAGCTCTTCAATTGTTTCTGCGAACAACTTGTAGACCGTATGATAGATCTTACTGCATACGCTAGATCCGGCATCCTGTAGTAATTTTTAGGTCAAGAGGGGTCTGCAAGAAATTAGGTACTATGGTCACGTGGGACAACACATTTGTATGGTCAACAACTGAAACGACCAATCAATGGCTTAGTACTTTCAACCCCCCCGGACCTACAAAACAAATAACCTGGATACCGGATCTAGCGTAAGCAATAAGATCTATGGGAAATATCTTTACTACTGCAGAAGAGAGCACTTAACTGCCAACGTCTACCTGTGGTAGCACAGCTACTTCATAAAGAACTTGTTTACAGTTTGAGCTGAGTAACTTTGCTGTCGTAATAAAGACCCAAGTTACATTTTGGCAACGATAACCACATAATACACCAAAATTAACGTTATACTTGGTGTGGAAATCATTCATTTATGAAACGACGCTCTATAAACCACTGGACAACGTTATATAACTGTTGAGCATGACTTTAGTCAACCGACGACGTTGTTACAAGGTTAAACCCAACCATTTTCATGTAGTAAAAATTTTGGGAATGGGAGTGACGTTCTAAAAACGTTTGAGTGATAACTCCAGTTATGTTCAACGTTATTATTACGTTGAGCCGACCTTGTGAGATTCAACTTGGCAGTGGGCAATTATTAATTAAAATTGTACACTTTTTCGTGATGGAGTCATATCTTGCAGTTAACTTTTCCAAATATTCACTATAGAGGACTAAGAGAAGAAATGGTTGATCCAAATTCCAACCTAACCTCAAAATTTTATTAATGAAATTGTGCCTGAAGACTGGCAGTTTGGAGAACTTCAGTTCTTTTGGAACAATTGCTAACCTGGATGCAGAGATTGAGGAAAGAAACCAATTTTTCGAAGAACACTACTGACAATTGTATATGACACAGAGAAACCCGTTTTAAAAGGTGTGTTCGTTAGTTGGACTTCGTTCAGTTTTTGGTCGGATAACCAACTTCAGTCGCGCTTTGGTTATATGTAGTTGTCTGGATGACTAAGGTTGGATGTTAATACTACGCCATGTTTGATGCGTAATTATCTTCGGAAATATTATCGGCCATTGAAATTTGAGACATTAACAAACTAAACAAACATATAAACAAAGGTTAACAGTACTCTACAAACGAATAATATATTATGGTTTTCTCTATAGTTCGCGTTTGGATAAACATTAACTTTGAATAATATATATCTAAATTATTTTTTTTGTTTTTCTATCTTTGAGTTTTGAGAAATTCTCAACGGATTGAAGGCGCGCGTGTTTTTTTTGGCTATAATAATAGTATATTTGACAGTAAACTCAAGTGCGTTGATAATTTCTGTTTGGAAATCTTCATTTTCTGGTGTCCATTTTGGTGATCAGTAATGATTTGGTTGGAATATTTACTAATTTCTGAATACCGTGGAAAGTGAACTGTCATCGCTGCGCAAGAGGGCGCAAGTGTGTAGTTGTTTTTTGGTAAGTTTAGCAACGTTTAGGAAACGACTAACTTGAACTACACTACACTACACTACACTTGAAAGTGAAACGTTTTAAAAACCCAAAAATGATTGACCAAACTGGTGCAAAACAGGGTCGTGACAACGTAATATTAAGGTCGACTGCGCAACTCATGTTTGGCTGCGCAACTTTTTCAAACACGTCGCCGCAACGTTAAATTGCTGCTTGGGGATACTCTCCTGTTATGGAAGAGTTACTATGCTATAGTAGGAAAGATGTTTCATTCTATTATTTTGTAGTTGAAAAGTAGATTACTAATACAGGAGAGATATTTGTTGTTGTTAAAAATAATGCTCACTGATACAGGTAAGAGTATTTATTAGAAGAACAAAGTTCTTGCCTAGAGCAGTAGAGTGTTTTTTTAGTCAGTGGAAGTTAATTCTATCACAATAGCTAAGATATTTGCTGGAAATAACCTCATAGTGGTACCATTTAGCGCATTCAACAAAATTAGGATGTGAACAAAGTTTAATCAAACTTCCAAATGTTCATCAATCGCTATTTTTTTGCCTACGACAAGTGAAAAAAACTCAGCAAAGATCTTTCTCCTAGGACTTTTCCCAGTGTACTTTCCACTTTCACACTTTCGAGGTGAAGATTCATGTGTTGAGAGCCTTCAGACAAATTCAGAGCTGACTTCGTGTTTGCACTTTTGGACTCTTGGAGTGTATTTCAGCCCGAATGATGGTGAATGTATGGCCTTGGGCCTCAAAAAACCTGCCTGCATTTGGACCCTGGATCGCTACAGTACATAAAATACATCTACGTCCTTCATTACCAGGTGTTTCTTCGAATCATTAGGTGGAATTTATGTGTGTCTTCCTCACGACTTACCATAGCCCTCGGTGATGTCCCCAGATATGTTATGTTATGTATGAATACCATCATGTCGATGGTATATACGAGCAATTGGAGCAATTGACATGGGACGCGGAGATTAAATCCTACTTTATAGCCGTGCAATATGATTCCGAGGAGTTTTAAATTGAAGGGATGTGTACTGAAGAATTACAAGAGTCGCTTATGCGGCTGCGGGTGATACATAAATAATATGGGATCATTGTGAGATGCAGGATGTATGAATGTGCTCTTTGGCATCAAGGAACCTAGATGATAGCGCAGTCACGATTTGTGCGGAAGATTGGTTTTCCGATTGAGAATTTAAGGTAGGTATTATAAATGTCACATTATTTTCGGAAAAAAACTTCGTAAAGGAAGCAATCAAACATCAACTAAACCTACTCTTCGAAAAGCTGGGTTGAATATTTTCTAGTTGCAATACTCTTTCTAAAAATTAAACAGTAAGCACCAGTGGTGCATCGGTTCTGCTCAAGAATTCTTGAACATTTTTTGATTGATGCTTTTCACCTGAATGTTTCATTTGCTTCATTGGTTTCCTAAGCCTCTATCAAATCAATCAATCAAATATGCTTTATTATCAAAAGAATTGAATTCTCATTGACAAGCTAGAAGCTAAATATAAAATAGTTATAAGCATTTAAAATATAAAAGAGTACAGACATTTGAAATACAAAACGAGTCCAAAGTATATAAACAGACACAAATTTAAAGCTAAATTAAAATTATACAATTCGAAATCAAATACTTGAAACACATTGTCATAAAATTCTTTCAAATTATAATATGCTCTATCTAACAGTAACTCCTTGACAGCCATCCTGAATCTATTATGTGCCACCAAAGAACGAATATGTGAAGGCAGGTGGTTAAACATTTTTTTAGCATTATAAATTATTGACCCCTTTACCAAAGAGCTTCTGGGAATTGGTATGGATACTGTGAAGTTATCACTCCTCGTCTTGTAAGTTGATGGATATTATTGAAAAAAAATTTGTGGATTAAACATACACTTTCCATAACAAAGATACATGTCAATGTTGATATTTTTTGAGCAATAAACAAGGGTTTGCATGAATCTCTGGGTTACGACTTATAAAGATATCTCACAGCCCTCTTTGGTAAAACGAACACCGAGTTCAATAAAAATTGGGAGTTATTCCCCCAAAAATAAATTCCATATCTTAACAGTGATTCAATCAGAGCAAAATATTCAGAGATATACGTGAACTATTTTAGACTATAGGAAAATAAATGAGTATGCATGTGTTGCAGAAGCTCTACTTGTAAGACACTTCACTTTCTTCATTATTTTTGATTCTTTAATATACGTGGCATTAAAAAATTAGGCAACAAATGGAATACATTTTCATTTGTAATTATTAAAATTTTATTGTCATCAACTTAAGCTCGTCTTGACACCTACATAGCTCCTATTAGTGATTTTCAGATTCATAAAAAAGACGCATTTTTCAAAGTTAGCAAAAATTAAGTCATATTTTCGAAAAATAAGTAATATTTTGAAGACATTTTCCGACGAGATTTTTGTTGGAACTTATTAAACAATATAAAGATGGGAATAACTTGAATTTTTAGTGAAATGCTACAAAAATCGATTTTTCAACTTTTTGAGTCAATTACAAAAAAAATGTATCAGGAATTGACTTTATAACTCCGTTTGTTTTTTATGATGACCTCAGCGAGGTAATGATTGGCAAAACCATTGAAAACTGTAAATTATTCCTAACATTGAATTCATTCAAGAGTAAATTTTGTGCATAAAATTGAGGTTTTCGTTACAAGGCACTTATTTTCAGCAGAACTGACTGTTTTCCATTCAAATGGCTTTATTATTTTATGAAAAATATAATATCTTGAGATTGTTAATTTGGAAAAATGGCGTTTTTTACGAAAGTGATAATCAGTCAGTATATCTGATTCGGGCTGAGTAGGTTTCATGACGAGCCTAACTTCATGACAATTTTTTTTATAATCACAAATAATAATTTTTTTATATTTGTTGTATACCTTTTTGTATGGCTTGTATAGCACCATCACTTCTCGAGTAGCTTCAAATGAAATTTACAGGTTTAATTTTGATTGGAAATCATGGAGGAATTGAATGAATTTACTCGTTGAAATTCATTATATATTAACCTGAATTCAAACAACCGAAGGAATACAAAAGCCTTCTAGATTATTCCATGCATATCTGTAGCCAACATAATGAATTGGCATATAAGAGTTTATAATGCGGTGACACTTTGTAGAAAAAGTCGTATAGTTAATACTCTCCTCTTCGAGAAATGATAAATGATCTTAGGATCGAACTTGATCTATTGATTAGCTCGTTAAGGCCCTCTTGGAGTCAGTATCGTCTTAGAGGCCAGTGGCTTACACAAAATAGTATATCTATACCGAACTCAATATTGATAATTAATTGGTATCGATTCAGAGTGAGAATATAAATAGGACTTCGTATTCGTAATTTTTCTATGATTTTCTGGTGACGTGTCAATTTTATCTGCTATCAGAAGGCCTTAGATTATATTAGAATGTAAAGGGGTCATGAAGGCTATGTAGCCTCTCAAGCACCTGGACCTACCAGATCTTTTGTGCAATCTATTCGAGGCTTGGGATTCCGAGACTTCTTGTAGAGTTTATCAGTTTCCTGGGAGCTGAGATCCTGACGTCAGAGGGCGTTGAGGAGGCTTCTTCCAGGAACTTGAGCCTCTTGCAAATAAGTGCTGGGAATTCGCAAAGCAAATGTTCTGCAGTTTCAGCGAAGTTCTCGCAGTAACGGCAACTATCACTCTCTGATTTGCCTATCATTTTGAGGTGATACCTCAGAGGGCAGTGTCCAGTGAGGAGTCCCGTTACCAGTTTCAAGTTTCTTTTGTCCAACTCGAGAAGCTGTTGAGCTTTCCTTGGCGAAAGTTTCACTAGCCTTTTCGCTTGTCTTTGTTCTGGCTCTTTATTCCAGTGAGAGTTCATTCCATCTGTTTCCCAGTGTCGAACCTCTTCTTTCAAGTAGACAGAAGGGGTTATGTAACTGAGAATTGTAACTCCCTTGTGACCTGGAATTCACATCGAAGTGACCTGGTTGTTTGCTGCCAGTTGTCTCAGTCAGCTTAGACTCTAAAAGATTATGACTTAAGAGCTTCAAGTGCCGATTAGCTATCTGCTCTTTGGGTGCCTCTTCTGAGGTACTACACAGTGAAAAAAAAATACACCAGCTCACACCAGCAAACACCGTCTGGTGTCCCCTGAGGTCCTGATTGATTTAGTGTCAGTAAACACCGGCATATTATTCACCACTGTAGGTGTTATGTGACCTTTTTCATTAGTGTTTTAATAATCAAACCCAGTGCGGTAACACTAGTGTCAGTATTGAAATCATCTAATATATCATGCCCACTATTGAAATAAGGTACGGTAGGAAGAACGTCAGTGCCACCTATTGGCAAAAGTTCTAAGCTTCTGAGATCGAACAGATGGGCGCATAAAATGCACACCATTCAGATGCCTACATGCAATATTTTATTAATTTGAATCAAATCTGGTGTTTTCAGGATGCAATACTTAACGAATGATTAATGCCACCAAATTAGATGATTCATACACCGCCTCGATTCAATCGTTAATTTTATATAATAGGTGTTTTTTATACGTTAACGTCAATGATAGCACCAATGGGAATATTAAATTTCAACCATTTGGTGTTTCTTATGACTGTATGTTTCAGAATCGTTCTGCTTTACCACATTGAACTCACAATTGTGAATTGTATAATAATAAGGACACAACTCTGATATCCATGTGTTATTTTCGTCGGATTTTGCTCTGAAATCAATTTGATTGAAATTAAACCCAAGTTATTTTGACCGTGTACTGGGCACATATCTCTACAGCATGTTCTTCTCCTGCAAAGTTGGGGTGTTACCAAGATCATCAGTAGTTCTTGATAGGAAAAATAATTCATTTACCGAACATTTGGTGGCATTCGAACACTTTAGTTCCAAGGCATTTCGGTTCATGGTTTCGGTTCATGGTTTCGGTTCATGGTTTCGGTTCATGGTTAGATGTTTCCTTTCAATTGCTTTCATTCCATGTGATTTTCGCATGTAATACAACAAGTGTATTGATGATTATCGAAACAAAAATTCCTTCGATTTTGAGAAACGAATCATGTTGCTTGGGAACTACACGAGCGCAAAGTGCGAGTGTGGTTTCGATAATCATCAATAACAAAAGTTGTATTTGTTAAGATTATTTCATGAATAAAATCAAAGCCATTTTGATGATATCCTATTTATTGTTAATATAAATATTAAACGTTCAGTTTATGGAATTAGTTATTTTGATTATGCATTGTAGTTCGACACAAGAAGATTCGTTATGCAACCAACAATACACGTATGCCATTGTATGATGTAGGCAAGATTACCTATGCACTAGGTACTACTGAGCTAAATTCATAATGATTGTTGTCACAATTTGTGTGGTTAGGTTACATCAGATTAATTCTATTGATTCTGAAATTACCAAGAATTTGTGGAAAATGAAGTGGATACATATTAATAGTGTGTGTTCATCATGGTTCAGACGAAAATTTGGTGTAGTGGCATTCATTTATTTACCAGGAAATCGGAAAATACTGTGACAGATTGCAACTAGTAAGTTGTTGTTTAATTAAACTACCCTACTGTCTACGAATCAGAAAGCGAAATACAGAAACGAAAACACAGCATGTAGGTACCCAATAGCCAATCAGGAGCCGAAATACAAAATCGAAAACATGGTGTTATTGCTTATCAACACAATCATTTCAACCAATCAAAAACGTGTATATTTTAGCATGAATGAAATAATCAAAGAAATGCAATACAAAGGCAGTATGAATAAACTGTTTTTATATGGAATAAAGAGATTGTTTTTGGATAGAAATATTCACTTATTTTAGATTTCTAACTATGTAGTACTCAAGGCGGGAACTGATATAGTTAAAAACGTGTCAAAAACTAATGTTACTAGACAACATGGTTTACAACCCGAGAATCGAATCACCTGAGAGTATCCTCATGTCACCATATTTTTCTGTGTCTTTTCACCCTAATTATTGGTCATCAGACGCCTCTGCCTTCCAGCTAACCTCTGAAGACCAAAGAAGAGTCATCATCATCGAGTCCAAATCAACGTCCTGTGACTGCCAGAGATGTATGCGTATATAATGAATTCAATGTATTTATGTATTTTGTATTTGATGTCCCGTGGGGCCATTGTTATTAATGTAAGATCGAGCAGTATACAAAAGGCGGGTGAATGGTGACCGATGATTGTGGGAGGTATTTCGAGGCAGGCCCGTACTGGCCCAGGAGGATTCCAAGAATTTTCCGAACTGAGTACCAAGGTGGTTCGTGAATTTATATCATGCAAACTGTAGTGGACGACGACAGCTCGAAAATTTGATTTGAATGAAAGACAGTTATACAGGTCAGTAATGTTTCACTTTTGTTAGAAAATCATTATCGTATTTTTATTATATTTATCAACTGCAATTTTTTTGCTCATCTCAAGTGTATACATCCATTTCTTTTTCGTTTCTCTACATATTCTCCTATTCATAAGTTCCCGTTTTTCAAAACTTCAAACTTCAAAGTTGTCGCATTCGTTTGGAGTTGTTTCATCTCCTCTTGCAGATAGCCTCCAATATGATGTTTTTTCATCAATTCATTCTTTGTATTCCTATACTATTAAACATTTCCTCTCGTTTTCTACTATTTCAATTCTTATTTTCATTTCGAATCATGTCATTTACAATTCTGAATCATTGATAAATGTATCATGGGAAAAAAAATTTCCTAAGACCACAGTGTTTTGTTATTTGGAACATAGCTCATGGCACCATGGCATCATTATCACAAAAAAAGCACACGTGTTGAAATGAAAAAAATCGCATGCTCGGTTGTTTGGGTAAAAGAATTATGTGAATTGATTGTTACTTACTGTCACCATAAGCGCTTTTGTTACATAACATTAATATCTATTGGATTTTCTGCCTCTTTTTCAATTGTGAGGAGAATTCGTGAAAAATTTCAATGTGTCAATGATACTTAACCTCTGCATTCACTTTGATGAAAATAAGTCTGGAATTATTAATTCACAACATGCTACCAAAGAGCAATGTTTGCATCTCAGAAGTATCCACTTTTCACATTTGAGACTGAGCACCAACAACTGATGAAAGGTGACATTTGAAATAACCTTTATATTCGTGTGATTCGTGTAGGCATATGGTTTCCAATATCATCGACATTTTTTGTGCAAACGAAGAGAATTCAGTAATTCACAGCCGGAATTGTCGAAAACATTTTGATGTTTTACCTAAAGTATGGAAATGGCATGACATTCCACGAGATGAAAATATTTATGGTTGTTGGAAAAATAGTGTACAAAACTTGTTGGAAAAATAGTGTACAAAACTTGTTGGATAAATAGTGTACAAAACTTGTTGGACAGTGCATTTTTCGACGACCTACCTGAAATACGTATGCTTTCGCACTGTAAACTAGTACACAATATAAGATATTTCGCACTATAGTGCGAAATTCATAATATAGTTAACTATACTCTGATTTTTACTCATACTTTACTGTGAATATGACATATCTACAAACGAATTCATAACATTATAGTGTCAATGTGATTCACCAAGTAGATAGGTACCGAATCGTATAATTTGTTGAATTTTCTTTGCTGTAATAATGTCATCCGACGATGAAATGTTAGATTCTACTCCCCCAGACGTATGCAATTTAGGTTTGATAAAAAAAATATTAGTACTCCGTTAGTACTGAACAATTGTTCAAATATTATCATCAATAATTATTTTTCCAATATTTCATAAATACATACCAAAATGTACCCACATATTTCTGTTGAATGTTCAATGTTTTTTTTTGTGTTATACATCTTTCTTATAAGCTTCTTCAGGTAATTGAAGTGGATTCCTGTAAAAATGATTTGTAAGTAAGTAATACAGTCTTGCGAAATTAAAATCCGACATACCTATGTTTTTCATGTAGGTTGTCGGAAAAGTATAGTGTACAACTCGTGCGGAAATTGAATATTTCATACGAGTTTCACAAGATGATGAACCACCTGCCTACGGCTCGTATCCTATTTTCCGCACTAGTTGCACAATGTACTATTCCTGCACTGTTACGTTTCGCTAACTCAAAATAACTCAGCAATCTCCCAGTCATATGGCTCCCAGAATATACAATGCTCTTCCTTCAAATGTGAAAAACTGCTTGACAAAATAATCATTCAAACATAACTTGAAATCCTTTTTGACAGAACAGTGTTTTTATAAACTGGATGAACATTTGTTGTGACAATTTGCGATGAAATGACTTTTTTTATTATTATTATTATAATTATTATTATTATTGTATCTTAAATTTACTAGTGTAAGCACCTATATATACATTTATACGTTTTTGCATGTAAGCAACTCATTTTTTCCATATGGTATGTAACTGTCTTAAGGAAATAATTATTACTACTACTACTTACTATTACTATTGCTTCTACTACTACTACTGCTGCTATGCAGCTCGCGGTTAACGACTACTCGTGCGAAATATGTCTCTTTTTACACTTCCGTAATAGTATATTATGATATACAAGCTCGGATACAAGTTTTATTGAAAAAAAATGGATTCATCGTCGATTGGTAACAATGATGACATTGATATATTTCAAATCTGACGCACAAGCGTAAAGCCCAGTTTACTGTTTTTGCGATATTGATTTATGCGATACCAGCGGTGAAAAATGCATTGTTGTTATTTTTTTATTGGTCAAATCAAATCACACTCTGAATTAAAATTTACCAATAAAATCATTGAGTTTTTCACCGCAAGTATCACCAAATCCAAAACGCTGAGAAGTAAGCCTGGCCTAACTTTCATTTGACAGTTCGAATGTACCAATCCCCGAATAATAAAAAATGCGTATCGAAATATACTCTATTTTGGGTTTTATAATGACTTCATTATAGAGAACCGAAATAGAAAATAAAATATTTCAATAAAAGAGCCATGAAAAAATTTTTCATTCCGATCCTGTTTCAGAGGTGTGGAGCATTAACGATGTCTTCTACCTTTTATATCTCAGATATACCGAATTGGTTTTGGGAAATTAATTTTATCTCTATGGCTCGACATGTTCTTAGGCCCATTTGCGTTGATTTCAATTAATCCATTGTTGGTTATTCCTTGTAGTTATTTATGGAAATGGGAGATAAATTGGAGTTCTCGAATTTTAATGGATCGATAAGGACGGCTCGTGATGGTCAACTCCATCAGATAATGAAGGCAGACAAATTATATACAGGTGATTCAATTTCGGAAAGTTGAATATGGTTTGAGATCGTCCAAATTAGCATTGAAAGAGTTAAAATATTTATTTTGTTATGGTATCTGCTGATAAAATAATGTCAAAATTTCAAAGAGAGATATCTTACACTTGTCTGATTGATGTCGCTGCCACCACTCAGTTGTTGCAGAATGAACACTTTGGTGGTGTTCTTTATGCATTCCCGAAAGTGCGATTTGACACCGCAGTGGTGCGATGCACATTATGTGATTTTATTGATGCTGAATCCTATCTCTTTGAAATTCTCTTCGGTGCGTTTAAACACTGAGCAGGTACATGCAAAGACTTTTTTGGTGTGAAGGAACACCATATCATGAATGTGTTCATGCGAATCAGTGCTTTTATTCACCACCTATGGTGTTTTTTACTAAGTTGGATTACCCATTGAAATATAATTCATACACTGTTGGAAATTAGTTGCTAAATCAGCAAAAAAATATAGTCCCAGTAGGTCTACAACATTTTATAGTTGAAATATCAAGAGTATTTGAAGTTAATTTTCACCATAATGGTTATTGCTCGTCTCAACAACCGCCTCCTTGTATGGCTACTACGTCTTATTGGTGAATTAACTACAGTAAGTTAATAATTCTACTTCACCTTATAGCTGTTCGCAGTATTCTCTGAAGTTAATTGAGCAATTACAAATTGTCATTTTCACTTTAATTTGTTGTTATGAGTCCTACGTCATAATGTAGTTCTAGCTACAAAAAGTTGTCGATTGTACTACAACTCAGTGTATTTTCAACAATATTCTACTGCTAGAATTCAAAGTTCAAAATACTGAAATGACCATATATCATGAAAGACATTTTATTTTCTGCATAGCAACAATACGAAAAAAATCCACTATTGGCACAAAAACACATCAAAAGCTGTCAGTAAATCGAAAGAACATCGCGGCACGTCATTCACTACAATGCTGGTCAACCTCTGTCTGTGTTTGTCATCCGAGACAACTTATTCCTATCCTCTTGGAGTGTTGAGTATCTCTCGTTCAATTGCTGAATCAAAAATTATATTAATAATTCATTTTGGATTCATTTGGTCATGAATTTTTCAATCCAATCAACTCTTGAAATCACTTGGATTTATTAACTGAATAGTAGATTATCATTCAAAATATAATTCAGAACGAATCTTACCAGTACATCAATTTCTCTTCAACTTAACTCAGTTTTTGTTATCTTTTTTGTAACCCAGTAGTAGCTTGAAAAAATCCGAAGAAAGTGAAAATCGATCCATCGAACAAATACCTGAAATGAAGAGTTGTACAAATAATCACATCACAACTTCAACAGTTTTAACCTAGATGTTGCAGTTATCTTCATTAGTATAGTAAAAAATATATGAAATATGCATGAGAAGTAGTAAAACTTCCATAATAATAATTTCAAAATCTGAATATAAAACTGATATGATTATACTCACTTTTTTGCAGCGAAACTTCAATAATCACAGAGAGAATCCAAGAAAAATTCTCAACAAATCATGTGAAATTATTGCGCTTGCAGATTCCGACGAAACATTGTTATTTGTTGCTTTAGATCAGGAAAAATATTCTCAACTGAAACAAAACAAAAATAATATTAATATTGGCATGAGTAAATAAAATTTATGTACGAGTCCACATCAATCTACTCCATGTAGGTACTTACCTTTTTTATATCTTGACTACACGAGAGGAAAACCTAATGTATTCGTTCTAATGCTCTACAACGGCAACAGACAGCAGATAACTGAGTAAACTTGGGTTGGAACTTGTAAGGAATCGGTATTCGTGAGAAGACAAACGAAAAGTATCGAATATATCCGAAGAGATCGGAACTAAAAAATCTTTGTAACCGAGCACAAACTGTTGCAAATTATAAAACTAGGTGATGTTAATTTGTCAACAGAGTGCGACAAAACCGCTATTTAATATTAATGTATTAGCAACTAGATTATGTTCTACTGTCTATGTTTCAATAACCATTATTGAAGTTCTAGTTACAATTATTTGTTGTTGTGTTACAGATTATATCAAGTTGTTTGGACAGGAATTTCATCTGTTCATTTGATGCAAACTTGTTGCTGTTGTATTGACATTATCAGTAGTGAATTCGATAACTGACTGATTTAACAACTACATCGAAAATTGTGAAAGTGAAATTGAGACACAATTGTTGTTGAATTTGACTACAATTTTTTAACGATATGAGAAGTTGTTGAAAGTAACAACTAATTTCCAACAGTGTATGATGATAAGCTAGACTCAGAAGAATCTAGGGACCAGTCGGATGATAACGAACTATTTCGGCTTATTCATCCTGATCAGTGGTACTAGGGACTAGTCCAATTGATACTGATCTATATCAAAATCATCTAATATATCTAGCCCAATATTGAAATCATGTACGGTAGGAAGGACGTCAGTGCCACCTATATATTGGCAAAAGTTCTAGGTTATAAGATCGAACAGATGAGCGCATGAAATTCACACCATTCAGATGCCTACATACAATATTTTTATTAATTTATATCAAATCTGGTGTTTTCAGGATGCAATAATTAACGAATGATTATTGCCACCAAATTAAATGATTCATACACCGCCTCGATTCCATCGTGATTTGACACGGTGTTACTTGGTGTTAATTTTATAAAATAGGTGTTTTTCATGCGTAAACGTCAATAATGGCATCACTGAGAATATTACATTCAACCATTTGGTGTTTCTTATGACTTTTTCTTTCAGAATCGTTCATTTTCCACTACTAAGATCGGAATTTACACCACTTTACACTCAATTCTGAAATGTATAATAAAAAGAACGCACAACTTTGATATTCAGGTGTTGTATTCGTCAGAGTTTGCTCTGAAATCCATTTGATTGAAATTACACCCAAGTTGTTTTTACTGTGTAGGTATCAGATGGACTATATTTAAATTATCTATCACAATGTCGCAAATATTGTTTTTCTACGTTCGTACAAGAAACTCAACTATATTGAACTATTTTTAAAAAGTTCGCGTATGAAAACGTCATAATGCATGTTATGTTATTTGGAAAGTAGATTATATCTCCATGGAAATGTTGTTTCAAAATAAGTTGTTACTTATACTGTCACCATAAGCGCTTTTAGTTTACAGCGCATTAAAATTCATTGGATTTTCTGCTACTTTTCGGATTGTTTTAGTTTTTCTCAGAACCGTTCTGGAACTTTACTGCTCATGCGCATTATTTTCAAATTGTTCACTTGAAGAAAATGCGCATGAGCAGAACCATTCTAGATCGGCTCTAGGACGGTTCTAAGGAAAACCAAAATAAAGTTAAGGAGAATTGGTAACTTATTTCAATGTGTCGACAGGTTTGTTTTGGTTTTTCTCAGAATTAACCGTTCTGGAACTATACTGCTCATGTGCATTGTCTTCAAATTATTCAATTGAAGAAAATGCGCATGAGCAGAACCGTTCTAGGACGGTTCTAGAACGGTTCTGAAGAAAACCAAAACAAAGCAAACGAGACATAACCTCCACATTTACTTTGATGGACATCAGTCTGGAACTTTTTCTACTACATTCCTGATGATGATGATGATGGCAGCCGGTGACATCATCCACAACTCACTACCAAAGAGTAAGATCTGCATCACAGGAGTTTACACTTTTCACACTTGATATGACACACTAACTGACTAACTTATATTTCTCGGTTGACGTCAACATCCACTGCTGTATAACTGGTTGCGTTATTACTTACTGGCGACAACGTAGAAAAGGTGACATTTGAAATGACTTTTATATTCTCGACATTCGTGTAGGAACGTGAATGTTGAATATCAATAAAATCAGTAATTCACATCTGGAATTGTAGAAAAAGTTTCTGATTGATACTTAAATTATGATACAATAGACAATGATATCAAATCGAAACCACATGAAATTATAGAGGCCCCTCACTTCTTTGAAATGACTTCCCGCGAAATAAAAAAAATAATGGTCGTAGGAAAAAAAGGTGTACAAAACTCGTGGAAAAGTGCATTTCCTGCACTCGCAACGTTGCCGCACTCGCTGCTCGTACTATACTACTACTCGTGCGGAATATATCACTTTTCACACTTAATCATAAATCATATCATATAAATTTAAAAAAATTTTTGAAGAAACGAAGGTGGATCACAGAAGTAGTATTGACTACTTGTGTATGTGATTTCCATAGTAGAATTAAAAATAAAGTTGATAAAAATCGTTAAAAAATGGGTGAACAATCTATAAAAGTTGGTAAAAAAATCTAAAACAATGAATCGATGATATGTGTAAACAGTGGGTTTTGACACATCCAGGTAAATTATTACATCGTGAAAATAAAGAGGGTTAATAGTATCATTTTTAAAATAACACATATACTAAGGGCCACTTTATAAAAAACTTTAAGACCTAAGATTTATCACCTAACATTTAATACTTATCACTTATGACAGATGAATCATGGAAATATCATTGGTTGTGTTATAAAACCATTTAAGACTTATGATTTTACACCTAAGACTTAAGAAGATGACCAACTTCCAACTTAAGAAATGGATGATAAATGATCATAAATGAAAATAGGAGATGCGCATGTTCGAGCAACGAAAAGTGACATACTGTTTCCCGCGATATTTGAATTTTGGGTTATATTTTCGAATATTATTTGTTGGTGTGGATAGTCTGTAATTATTTGGTTGCATTTATCAATTTTTTTATAAAAGTGACATAGTTTTCTATTTTGAAATCGATGTCATCAATAATAACTCCAAATTATAGCTATTTGTCAGATCAGAGGGATGCTCTTATGCAGCAAATTGCTTATGTTGGACTGACTACTATGTACACATGTCATCATAGAGGAAAACAGCGATGTACTGTGGAAAATTTACTGAAAAAATCGATTGGCATGGAATCTCCATGGGATTTTATGAAAAATGGAATATGCCAAACTACATTGGTGCCCTTAATGGAAAGCATATTCAGATACAAAATACAAAACATGCTGGAACAGGATACTTCTCCTACAAGAAGACTTTCAAGCATAGTATTGATCTGGCTATTTGTGATGCATCTCATAAATTCATCTTCATTGATGTAGGCTGTCCAGGATCAAATCATGATGGAAATGTATTCCGTAATTCAATTTTCCATTTCTACCTGCAGTTTTCTAAGATAGATATATTTGGCCAATTTTTTTCCAGGCAGTTTTCCTGGCGAGTTTATTTCAGAATAACTACTTTTTTTATCATAAATATGCATGAATTCTTCAACTTGTTGAATTAATAGAGCATATCGTCCATGACACAAATAATATTTGATTGAAATTGAAGAAAATTCTAACAAAAACAATAATAATAGATATAGGTTAGAACTTGCCAACGTCAAAATTATTTGTTCCATGTCAAATATTCCTAAATCTTAAGTTTTTTTATAACAGAATGAACTGATCAGCTCTTAAGTCTTAAATGTTAGGTGATGAATCTTAAATATTAAAAGTTTTTATAAAGTCACCCTAAAGGGTTAGTCTCAGTCGTATTATTTTTTTTACATATATCCTGAAAATATATAATACCTACACTAAAATATATAATACACTAAAATATATAATACACTAAAATATATAATAAATTTCTCTACTACTTTAGTGAATTAATCTCTGTTTAACAATGTCAGTGAATATAAACCTATCTTTGAGAATCAATTTTTTCAGTTCTTTTTTGAACATTTGGTAGTTTTTTATATATTTCAACTCGTGTGGTAACAAAGCATGGATTTTAGGTGCTAAATAATTCGTGTTAAGTTGGCCTATAGTTTTTCCGCAACGTGGGAATAAAATTCCATCAGTCTTTCGAGTGTTATAGGGGTGTTTATGTGTACTCAGTGTAATTTTTCCTAGTTTTATAAATAGAAGTATTTTTTGACCAAAAATCTCTTACATCTTCTATTTGGGATTCTTTGTATAAGGAATCTGTGGGAAAAGATGCCTTCTCACCATATATTATTTTCAAGATCCATTTTTGTAATACATGTACATCATTCAAGAAACAGTCATTTACGCCGCCCCAATCTAAATTGTTATGTAATATGCTATTGTTGAATCCAGCTGTAATCATTACAAACTTAAACGTTCGAATCGACGGCATATTCAGTCCATCGTTGTTATTCGAATTGTTTTATTTTTTACCCTAACTGATAATCCAATATCATTGCTCGATTTTTTTTAATTTATCTTCATGCAAAACTCCCACCATCGAACTAATCGAGACCAAAGCTTTTATTGAATGAGAAAAATTATAATTCCAGCCGAGCCAACCGCATTCATTTCGAAAACGAATCCTCTCAGTTCAGTAGTCATATTATAGTTTTACGGTTATTATTTTCATTTTCAGTAATTTATGAACAAAAATATGAGCAGTGCTGGCACCGAGTGTCGTAAACATCCTTTTAATGACGACCAGTTTATCTCGAATTTATTCGAGTTTTATTTTAATGTGTGAAATTTTATTACAATGTTTTATAATCATGCTTTAATAAGGCCTTTAATGCCTAAAACCTCGCCACAAATTGCTGTACAGGCCCGCGTTGGAATTGCTTTTATTATTGAGCAGCCTTAATAAGTATTTAGAATAGGTGATGCGCTCCCCAGAGGTGGAATTTGTTCGAAATTGAACGTATCTGAATATTTTTATGGACCTAATACCTTTCCTCAACACAATATAAATCTCATGGGTGTGGCGGTTACGGGGATTCTAGGAATTGTAGTTTGAACAGGATCTTTAACAAGCCACCGTATAGCATGAAACAAAATAAAATTACAACAAAATAGAAAATACCCCCACTAACCAATTTTGAATGAAATCGGACTTTAATCACAAAACTCGTCAGCCATCTTGAGGACGCCATCTTGAAGCCGCAATCTTGGATTTATCGATTTTGACCAATGATTCATATACATTAACCCCTAAAACCCTCAAATAACAGTTTCAAATCAAATTGGAATATCTGTCAAATTTTGACGTCTATGAGTAAGTGCATGTCAATATAAAGCGTATGTGATAATAAAAAATATGGCCACTCCGCTAGCTATATAAATGTATTAACCGATTTCAAAAAATGAAAAACCGAATGAATACCATAAAATGAGACAAAACGAAGTTATAATAGCATATTATGATACAAGTTTTATAAGACGCTATTTTGTCGCACGCGTTGTTTGCTCCAAGTGAACAAGTGCGACAACGTGTCTTATGAAACGTGTGTCATATGCAATTTTTTCTATTTCGAATAGATTTGATGGAAACATGGATTTAAAATCGATAAATAACAGAACATCTTCGATTGGTAACAATGATGACATTGAAATAATTAAAATCTGACGCACAAGCGTAAAGCCCAGTTTACAGTTGAGCGATTTTGATTATTGCAATACCAGCGGTAGAAAATTCAATGTTGTTATTGTTTTTATTGGTCAATTTGAATTAAAATACACTCTGAATTGAAATTTACCAATTAAAACATTGAGTTTTTCACTGCTGATAACACCAAATCCAAATCGCTCAGAAGTAACTCTTCTGACTTTCATTTGACTGTTCGATTGTACCAATCTCCGAATAATAAAAAATGCGTATCAAAATGGAGGCTATTTCGACACGCATTTGCGTTGCACAATGACTTCACTATACAACCAAATAATTTTTGTTTTCTTGAATGTACCTAAATTGGCAGTCAATTGAACTTTCCACAAATCGGATAGGACGATTGCTTTGTTTTGTCTCTATTTGCGATAATACACTGATGAATTAGAAAAATTCCATAATTAAAAGAATATGAGAAAATACGAAATCGAAAATGCCAAAATATTTAGAGAGTTACCTACTAGTTTGATTCGCGCAGAAAATATAAGATGCTAGCTATCACTTGAATAAACATTATGTAGATATCATAACAAATGATGTTTTTCATGCACCAAGAAATCCGAAAGAAACTTCCGATCCAATAAAAATCATATTCATATAGGGGCAACAATGTAAATGTCATTAATATGACAATTGCTCTAATAATTGTCCCATTGAGGCATTTGATTTTTCCTATATCGTTATTATTAGCTTCCATTGCTCGAAATCAGATTGCACGCATAAAAAAAACTACCAAAAACCCTCATCTCTGTCCAACTGGAAGCAAATGAAGATAATTGATACCTTATTAATACGTTTAGTATTAAAGCTATAATGATTGGTGACTGAATATTGGGATGTTAGTCTTAATTAGTTCAGTGTTGATGAAACTAATCAGAAACACACTCTGGGTTGGGTATATTTCCAAAAATGATCATCAGTGTGTGAAAAAAATATTTTTCTCTGTGTAGATATAAGATCAAAAACGAAACTTAAAGCAAGAAGGAGCGAAAAATGTGAATAATTGGTGTATCCAGCAGTCATCAAAATATAAATATCAACTTGAACTCTTCACAAAAGGAGTTTTGGAGTTATTGAATTCAAAATTGGTATGATCAAATGGCTGCTGTTCTTAATAAAACATTCGCATGGTGAAATACTGAATTGTGACCGCCCTCATCAGACACAATGAGCAGATGCTGTAGCATCCGAACGAGAGCTGTGAAATAATGAGAACAGATTACTACTTTATCGGTTGGACGGGCACATTTGCATATCAATTCACAATTAGCGCAACCCGTTGAATTAAATGCCCACTCTGCACCCTTTTGCACCCCTTTCTGTTCCATCTCGAAGAGGAATCAGGGTGATGCTCGGTTGTTTTACATTAAATGAGATTCAGAAGTGTGTCACGTGTTGCAACTAGGAGATTGACAAAGAACTGTTTATGAATCACCTTTTTTCAGTCTGTTCAAAAGTTGTGAAAAAAACATGGAGCAGGATTGGTGGTACCACACACACAGGCATGCGAGTTCTCACTTATTATACCACTAGAGCTTTAACTAACAAGACATTTTTTAATTGAAGCTAGAGTGGTATTCAGTAAGAAAATTTCACACCAAAATATTATTGAAGAGATCGGGAAGGTTCGACCTCGACGCCAGGCAAGCATACAAGTGGTTAGTTGACCGTACGGCTGTGTATAAACAGTAAAATAAAATACAACATCGACGAGATTGACTCTTTGAGTCGTATTTCTATAATATTTACCGTAAGTTCCGTTAATCAAGATATACAATTTCAATAATCGTAGGACACGAATTTGATTCTCATTAACACTTGCTTACGCTGGATCCGGCATCCTGTAGTAATTTTTTTGGTCTAGAGGGGTCATAAAAGCAATCGAATTGCTAGGTATGGATTTTGACGCCATCTTTGAATATATCTACCGACGGAACTACCATACCAGTAACACACTCGAAAGGAATTTATGGACCAGATTGCAAACAAAGCGAGGACTTGTAAGTACTGCGACTAATTTATTTATCACCATCGAAGAACAATAGCAAATATCAGTTAACACCATTTGAACTTTCCATACGTGTTCAACAGTGCTTGACGAATATTTTATGGTTTTCAACAGGAATTCGAATTGCCTTTATAAAGGACAGTCAATACGACGGATTTGCTTATATTTTGAATGTGGAATAGGCAATGTAAAGGGTGACGATTAGAAATACGAAAAAAAGTATTTTAGTAAACAAGTAGGAAACTCTGTTGAATTCAACAAACGAGTTTGAAAGACTCCATTCATTTGCATCACCAAATATAGTGTGGAAAGTGACATATTTCACACGAGTAGTCGTTTAGCACGAGCCGCGTAGCGGTGAGTGCGGAAACGTAACGAGTGAAGGAAATGCACTTTCCAACGAGTTTTGTACACTATTTTTCCTACGACTCCGAATACTTTCATTTCGCGGAAGGTCTTGTCAAAAATGTAAATTGAGCGGTCTCTAGAATTTCAGGTGGTTTTGATTCAATATCAAGTAGTGTTTATTTCCATATTAAAGATGATATTTGAATACTTCTCCCACAGGTCCTCATTATATGAATTACTGATTGATTGAGTTGGTTTGGTTTGGACAAATTTTATTGATATTGACACCAGCGTACATAAACAACCTTGACACCAGCGTACATAAACAACCTTGACACCATTCGCCTGCTAGCGCCAGTAATCACGCAACCAGGAATACAGAACCATAGAAGTATGTAGTTCGCAAGCGCGTACGAGTTACTCGAGTTAGTGCGTCCTTGACTCTTTGCAAACATCTGTGATACCAAAGAATCTTCTCGTTGGTGATACTGTGATATCAAACTGATGCAAGCAGCAAGCCGCGCATAAAACTGTAGCCGTACTCTTTTGAATGATCTCACCCGCTGATGTCATCAACATCGAAATAGCTCCTGCAAAGAGTATAGGTTCCAGTTTTGAAGTGAATTCAGAGGTTATGTATGAGACACATTGAAATTAATAGATAAAGAGTTCTCGGTATAATTCAAAGCGAGACAGAAATTTCAATAAATAATATGAATTTGATTTGAGAACGCTTATATATATATTGACAGTGAGTACCTTCACAATATACCTAATCATTTCTATATCAATTCAGGCGACCGTTGTGATATTTTTCATATCAACACTAGTCCTTTTTTTCTTTTAAATAAACAATACCATGGTGATATGAGCTATTTTCTGAATAACAAAACAGTGTGATTAGTGACGTTTTCATACGTGGTCGTAGGAAAAATAATTAATTCATCTCGCGTACCTATAATATTTTTAAAAGCCTACATTTGCATCACATTTATTTCGTTTTTCATTATTTATCTTTATGAAACAACATGCCTTGGCCAATATCGAAAAAAAAAGAGAAATTGATTTGCTTTATGGTACCCAATTTTGCGAAAAATTCTGGTTTTCAAAGTCGACATTAGCATTTGTTATGTTGACACCTCGCCGAGCCATCTATAGTGTTTAACAAAAAAAAGGAATAATACCCGTTGATTACATTCGATACAAGTATTGGCAATTAGCGACCTTGTCAGTGGGGTTTCTTAATTAGATACCGTATCGTCTAAATTACCAGCTCTCGTACATCAGAGTTTGCCATGGAATGGCCTTAAATTCACCTTCACGACACACTATGGGCGTCAAACATGTCGATAAAATCGATAAGGATGGTCGATAACACACCGACTCGTGTGTCCAAGCTGGTTCGTTTGTTTGTTTTGACGTTTTTTTTTTCAATAATAAAAATATCTCAGGTCTCGGGATGGACCAGAATTTTGATCACTTGATTGAAATCTACTAACTCAGGCCGATAGCGATTTAAATGAGACTCATATCTGGCGGAGGCTACTACATTGTCTGTGCACTGAACACATCCGGCTCGAAGGACCAAAATTATTATGTCCGATACTTAACTTTAGAAGTCCAAAGGATTTATCTTCTTATGGTAGATTCATGCAACATCACTCAATTTCACTAAACTTCACATAAGTGGATGAATCAATTGAACTTTCCAAGTTGAGGTAAGTATTTGCCTGAATGCTTGTAATATTTTTGTTGTAGACTTCGACATTTGACGATTGATACTTGACGTTTGACACTTGACGTTTGACACTTGACACTTGACGTTTGACGTTTGACATTTGACGTTTGACGTTTGACGTTTGACGTTTGACGTTTCACACAATTCATATAATATCTGAAACACGCTAATGATGTCGTCGTTGGTGTTTGCTTGTTTCTAATCTTCTCACGCCCCATATAAAACTTGCGAATGATTGCTGGGAACGAAATCACATTAGACAGCCCTTTCGCCTACTTGACCGATTTCAGTGATTAAACAGTAGAACAGCGGGCAATTAAAATCGTTCATCGCCCATACTTTGAACAATAGAACCGGTTTTCGCCATCTAGAGGGTGACAGATGCGCTTCCAGATTAAGCAAAGCGCGCAACTTTTTCACATCGTTTTTTTGTTTCAACTAATCTGCCCCATTGTCCCTTGCGGGTGAGATGGTAAAAAATCGTTTGTTGCGTCGGTACAGTTTGGAGGGTGAGATATTGTCGTGGAAGGGTTGTTTGCTGTTTTTTTTGACAAGGTTGTGGGTCTCGAGGACAAAAACGTTTTGGAAACATGTAATTTTTTGTTTACATTGCATCACAAAGCGTGGATTATGTTTGGTTGCTATTCAAATGATAGATGGGCATTCATTAGGCTATCAATCATTTCAGCGGGAGAATGTGATTTTCTCATTACTTTGACATAGGGTTGGTTTTTTGTATTTGACCAATATTAGTTTTCAGCCAAATTATTCATATTTGATACGAAATGTTGAACTTATGTTATGATGTTAATCATGTGATCTTAATGGTAACCATAGTGAAGTGAGTCATCTTTGTATTAAAATAATTGAATAAGATTATATTGTTCAAAGAAAAGTTTGTGTTGTGTAGTTTTCGATGAAGAATATTAGGATTTTGCAGTCACAAATCACATAGTGACAATAAAACAGGTACATTTTGCACCTGTAAAATTTAAAATATTGATATCTTCAAATCGATATGAAAGAAGTGAGATCATAGGAATTATCAATATGTTGATAACTTGGGAGGGGGGGGGGGAAGAAAAAACAAACAGCTTAAGGAGGATTGATTTAAATTATTAATAATGAACAACTCAAACATGATGATAAAGGTGCTGTATATTTTATCTGAATCTGAGAGATAGTCCAAATATTTAAGAAGAAATCTTGTGAATATCAATTGACTTAAACACTCAATCGATGTTATTTTTTTTTCACTTGTTATGGAAGATGATATCCCCCAATGTTTCGGAAAATAAAACAAATTGATGAAATACGCTGGCATTCTTGTTCGATTTAAGCCACCAGTACTTGCAATGAACAGGATAAGACCTATTATAAACAAGTTCTTGTACCTACATCATCACCCATGCACTGACAGTCATGTAAATCCGAATAAATAATTCCTTAATCCATATTAGCGACGCATATCAGCGTAATTATAAGTCGATGTTTTGGTGTGTATACAAATGAGAAATTACGGAATCCTCTTAATCCACGAATGGTCGCAGATCACACATGCTCCATACAATTTGCTCGAACGAATGCTATTCGAATGCCATCCTATGCTGTCACAGATAAATAACGATACTCCACGGGTGTGTTAACGAACCCAATATGCATAACTGATTGTGCATAGGAATTCTAGGAGATGAAGGAAATGTTGTTGGTTGGTATCGCACTAGTAGGAGCCGAACCAAAAAACTTCCTAATCTCGAACATGAATCACTGGAGAGAATTACGTGATATATCGACGATACCACTCAAATATATTCCCTTCCAAACTGTGTATTGCGGGTTTCTTAGATAGGTACCTCGTAACCATCATGGAACGATGTATGGTTCCTCAAAGGCTGAGGATGTGGGTAGGTTTCTTAATATTGTATCTTATCAAATCACAGTTGTAGGATGTAGATTATAGGGGGATCGTTAAGGGTGTGCAGCCTCTAAAGCACCTCGACCAATTTGATCTTTTGTGCATAACCATTAATCTATTCGAGGCCTGGGATTCAGAAACTTCGTGCAAAGTTTATCAGTTTCCTGGGAGTTAGCTTCCTGACATCATAGGGCTCCAAGAGTGACTCTTCCAGGAACTTGAGCCCTTTGCAGAAGAGCGCATTTGCAAAGCAAAAGTTCTTGCAATGTCCACCAGTTTCAAGTATTTCTTGTCCTACTCGAGAAGATGCATAGTTATCCTTGGCGAACACCTCACTAGCCTCTTTGTTTGTTTTTGTCCTGGCACTTCATTTCAGTGAGATTTTATTGCATCTGTTTCCCAGTGTCGAAACTCTTCTGGTCTTTGGATGGTCCACAAAAGGGTTTTGGGCTACTTATATTGCAAAGCAGTCTGCTTCCCCATTGCCTTTGACACCTTCGTAACCTGGATGACTCGTTGTTAGTTACTAACGTCTCAGATGATCTCTATATACACCCAGTTAGAAGTTCCAGATTCTGGCACAGCTAGCCCAGATAGTGTTTGTGAATCAGTTCTCATTGCAATGGACCTTACATGATCGGTCCATGACCGATCAGCTTGAGCTTTGGTTGCATTCAACTCTTCTTGATTATATAGATCCCCATTTCAAAGTATTGGCTGAATCTTCATTTACAATATCGACCTATATCCGCCTTACACCTCTGGCTTCTTTGTGCCTACCTACCAACATTCACAAAGCTGTTGTTATCTCTGAGGGATATACTTTCATCAGACTTTACAATTTTATTTTCATTGAAGAATTCACTGTCGAGCATCGGAAGATGATGCGACATTTTGTTTTAGCTGTAATCTAATCATCCGGAACCAGTGCCCAACCACTTATACGTTTAGATAAATGACTGAGCGTTCATCTAGTAACAATAGATAAACAAAAGAGCACCACGGGTCTACATCCACCTCGATAATTACTTACATAGTCGCAGGCGATACCTTTACGGTTAACAATCACACATCGCCGATGAGTGGGATTAGAGTACATGTTCCCCCGATGCCTATCATCAATAATAACAAATATGATCTTCATTAACATATCGAAAACGGCCGAGTTCAGATAGCTCTCGGCACGCCCTCTATCAGACGCTACGCGTACACCTGTCCAAATATTTATATTGCACTCGTTTCTCATCCGATCGAGGATCGTTTTTCACTCGTCTCGGACGCTGATCTCGGAGTCTCGTTTTATCGCCCTAGCAGATGTCCATGCAGCATCTTCGCTGCGCGTTTGAGATCATTTTTTGGTGGAACGTACATGGGTGTGAGCTAAATTTTTTTCCTACGACCACGTATAAGAACGTCAATAATCACACTGTTTTGTTATTCAGAAAGTAGCTCATATCACCATGGTATTGTTTATTTGAAATTAAAAAAGCACAAGTGTTGATATGAAAAATATCACAACGGTCGCATGAATTGATAGAAATAATTAGGTATATTGTGAAGGTACTCACTGTCAATATAAGCGTTATCGAATCAAATTCATATTATTTATTGAAATTTTTGTCTCGTTTCGAATTATACCGAGAGTTCTTTTTCTATTAATTTCAATGTGCCTGATACATAACCTCTGAATTCACTTTAAAACTGGAACCTATACTCTTTGCTGGAACTATTTCGATGTTGATGACAGCGGGTGAGATCATTCAAAAGAGTATGGCTACAGTTTTATGCGCGGCTTGCTGCTTGCATTAGTTTGATATCACAGTATTACCAACGAGAAGATTATTTGGTATATCACAGATGTTTGCAAAGAGTCAAGGACGCACAAACTCGTACGCGCTTGCGCACTACGTACTTCTATGGTTCTGTATTCCTGGTTGCGTGATTACTGGCGCTAGCAGGCGAATGGTGTCAAGGTTGTTTATGTACGCTGGTGTCTTTATCAATGAAATTTTTCCAATCAAAACTAATTCAATCAATCAGTTATTCACATAATAAGGAATTGTCGGAGAAGTATTCAAATATCATCTTGAATATGTAAATAAACAGTACTTGATATTGAATCAAAACCACCTGAAATTCTAGAGACCGCTCAAGTTACATTTTTGACAAGACCTCCTGCGAAATGAAAGTATTCGGAGTCGTAGGAAAAATAGTGTACAAAACTAGTTGGAAAGTGCATTTCTTTCACTCGTTACGTTTCCGCACTCACTGCTACGCGGCTCGTGCTAAACGACTACTCGTGTGAAATATGTCACTTTCCACACTTGTTGTGTAATATACTATTCCTGCGCGTATCTGAATTCATGCAAAATAATTTGTTTCGTTTTTCAGTTCCTTTCAGCTGTATTTTCAACTGGTTGATTTAGGCATTGTGGATCTAAATGAACACCTAGCTTTTATTTTGAATTACGCCCTCCTTTAAGCACAGCGAAGCTCCTGTTTCAAACACATAATTGTTCGATATCGTTGATTCATTGATCAGAGAATCAGGAAACAGAAAAAAACGAGACATGTGAAAGTATTGGCATATCTAATATACGCTATAGTTAATATAATTTTGATCATTTACGTTGAGTAGTATATTTGCTCCACGCATATTTCATACTCACTGAAGAAAACTGACTAAATTTTCGTTAACATCACTCCAACCATTTGAAAAGATGCTACACGAATCTGAAGTCAAAACGCGGCACTCTCAATTACTTTGGGATATATGGGTACTTTTTTTTTCGGTGATACACCCATTCGACATAATTTGATATGCCAAATTTCTGCTATCCAAAATACACAGAAATTAGTCCTTCTTTCAACAATAACATCATACACACTTACATCCACTTATTTTCAACAATATTCAACAGAAAAAAACTAGTATATTTTAAAAAATTCGCCCTTCAAAACATTATCACAACCCATCGAGAACAGAGCCTGACGGAAACTGAACATTCATTTTGTGACAGTGTCAAGTTGACAGATGAAAGTCTGGTTATAAGTTTTTCGAAGAATACGAAGAATATTATTTTTTTTTGCTGTTAAGTGTTGAAAACAAGCGTGTGTGGTGTTTTAGTCAAAAGAAGAACAAATTTTGTGTTTCGACTTTGGATTCTTGACAATGGTTCAAGCTATACCTGATATTATCACCTGTTTGTCCAAGCTCACAGATTTCTATTGACATTCAATATTTCAGGTACTATGTTCCCTATACTAGAAACATAGATCTTATTGCTTACGCTAGATCGGACATCCTGTAGTAATTTTTTGGTCTAGAGGAGTCTGCAAGAAAGTAGGTACTATGGTCACGTGGGACAACACATTTGTATGGTCAACAACTAAAACGACCAATCAATGGCTTAGTACTTTCAACCCCCCCGGACCTACAAAACAAATAACCTGGATACCGGATCTAGCGTATAAGCAATGAGATCTTTGAGTAGAAATAACATGTTCAATAGCCATGTTTATAAAGACCAGAACAGAATATGTCGAAGCTAGGAATATCTTCAAACAGACATGCCAATGCAATCAGGAAAATTTTTCTTCTGTGGAACCACAGAAGAAGAACCATCTGGCAAATCACCCTAGAACTACATAAGCAGATTATTTACCATCATAAATTTGATGTTTTTTGCCAAACTCAAAGACAGCTAGAAATGAATAACTATCAACGCTGGTGTTCCACAAGGATCTGTTTTGACCCTAAGTTTGTTTCTCCTACACATCAATGACCTTTTAGATCTACACTTGATGCTTCCCATGATCTAAGCGATGAGAATTCATCTGAAGGTATATTCCCAAAATGGATGATCCAACCATCCTCACTATTTTACCTTGCCTGGTATAATGACCCCTAAATAATGCACTGAACACAGAGATCGTCATCCCACACTATATTGTATTTTGTCAGGTGCAATGTTGCCGTAACGAGGTATGTCGTTAATTAGCGTTTAAATATGGCCAATGTTTATACTGCCTAAGAATCAACGGCCTAAGTATGTTGCAGTGTGGTATTCGTACCATTACGTCTTTATCTGTGGCGAACAGGGAGTGGTATGGTGTAGATTAGTTCACAGCTTGGTGGGCGGCTCTAGAGCATGCATGGGGACTCGTGTTTCCTAGGAGGTATTTTTTTGTACACAGGGTGTTTGAGTGGGCTAAGGATCTTTTCGGACGACCAGAAACGTTGGTGTCAAGATGAACGACTAATATAGTGGGTAATGATACAAGTTTTATATTATGAAATACGTTTTATAAGACGCTATTTTGTCTTAGTAAACGTGTGTCATATACCATATTTTGCATTAATTTGAAGTCTTTTATTAAAATAAGTTGATTCTATATCGATAACTAGCAGAAACATCTTCGATTGGTAACAATGATGACATTGAAATATTAATAATCTGACACATAAAATGCTGTTTTTGTTTCTATTGGTCAATTTGAATCAAATCACACTCTTAATTGAAATTCAACAATAAAAAGATTGAGTTTTTCACTGCTAGTATCAACGAATCCAAAATCGCTCAGAAGTAAGCTGGGCCTAACCTTTCTGACTCTCATTTGACAGTTCGATTGTGCCAACTTCCGAATGATAAAATATGCGTATCGAAACATAGGCTATTACGATACGCATTTGCGTTTTATAATGACTTCATTATAGAACCAAAATAGAAAAACACTATCTGGTCACGTGCGTTGTTGAACAAAATAGAAAAAAATATATATATAGGGTGCCCGGTTTTCGAGCTCCACCGTGAGAATCTCAGTTATTATAAGAGTTACGATGTCGGTTAAATTGGGGCAAAGTTGCGCATTTTCATTCTGAAGGAATAATTGATGTGTCAATTTCAGTTTTTGAATTATTGGAGGAAGACGGAAATTTTCATGAAGCGAAAAACTAGAAGTTTTTATGTTCTGGCACTTTTCTATAAGAAATTATACTCGCGAACATTAGAGTGTGAACAACTATATGAAATTGTTTTTCTCTGAAGTAGCGCATTTTTGTGCTGAACAATAATTTGAAAAAAAAAACTATCCAACTACAGTTTTCAAAATATCACCGAAGAACTGAATTTCGCGATTATCATCTTTCTACTGGAATTCTTCTTCCTAGAGATAGAGACCAGAGAAAAACACAAAATATTTGTCGGAAATATTTCACAAAAGAGTTCTTGCGAGTAGTGTTGATGTACGTTGGCCAGCGCGGTCTCCAGACTTATAGCCCTTGAACTGCTTTTTATGGGGCAAGTTCATGAAACTGTGTCGACGACTCTCAGCATAATATATAGTTTGTTTAGGCAGATTGGATGATGATAATTATTCATATTTTGACCTTGCTTTGTTTGTAATGATAGGCTGACATTTTTTGTCGGTTGCATAACCTGGATCATAAATCTCATAGATTCTAAAGTCTATAAATATTCATTGCAGATTGGAAACATTTCAAAATCGAAAAAATCTCAGAGCCGTATTTTTTTCAATGTTTCTTATATACCTATCTCTGACGTTATAGAAAGTAACAATTTGTTGAGGGTACGAAACGGAGCACACCTTTCGAGAGGAACTTTATTTTGGGATGAGTCGGCAAGTTTAGCTCAGAAAATTCACAAATAGTCACACATTTCGACTATATAAAAAACCAGTAATATCACTGTATTTTTTCACGCATTAAATTCTGAATGATTTTTTTTTACCAAAAATTCTGCTACTCAGATTAGAATTGCTCTTTGGTATCTCTATCGCATGTTATTCTTGATATTTCCACGAGCATGTGGGATATAAGAACATAAAATTATTCGCTTCACTCGCTCCATATTGAGTCTCATTTATATTCGAGTTCATATAGAACAAAAAAGGGCTCTTTGTGTCGCGATAATTTATGCGACTTTAACATACCCGTCACGACAATGGCGCATTATCCGTAATCCGGGGACGAGTAATTAGTGATCAAGTAGGTGGAAATGTGGGCCGCATTCATGTAGACAAAAGAAACGAAAATTTGACGATGAGCACATCTGCCCGTTTTGACGCTATATGCGAAACCACCCTAAACGCTGTTGGTAAGCGGAAAAAGTAATGATAATAATGTTGATAATTGGGTTTTTCAAAAATGGCGAGAAAAAATTAAAAAAGGAAAAAAGGAAAAAAGGAAAAAAGGAAAAAAGGAAAAAAGGAAAAAAGGAAAAATGGAAAAAAGGAAAAAAGGAAAAAAGGAAAAATGGAAAAAAGGAAAAAAGGAAAAAAGGAAAAAAGGAAAAAAGGAAAAAAGGAAAAAAGGAAAAAAGGAAAAAAGGAAAAAAGGACAAAAGAACAAAAGGACAAAAGGACAAAAGGACAAAAGGTAAAAAGGACAAAAGGTAAAAAGGACAAAAGGTAAAAAGGACAAAAAGGTAAAAAGGACAAAAAGGTAAAAAGGACAAAAAGGTAAAAAGGACAAAAAGGTAAAAAGGACAAAAAGGTAAATAGGTAAAAAGGTAAAAAGGTAAAAAGGTAAAAAGGTAAAAAGGTAAAAAGGTAAAAAGGTAAAAAGGTAAAAAGGTAAAAAGGTAAAAAGGTAAAAAGGTAAAAAGGTAAAAAGGTAAAAAGGTAAAAAGGTGAAAAAGTAAAAAGGTAAAAAGGTAAAAAGGTAAAAAGGTAAAAAGGTAAAAAGGTAAAAAGGTAAAAAGGTAAAAAGGTAAAAAGGTAAAAAGGTAAAAAGGTAAAAAGGTAAAAAGGTAAAAAGGTAAAAAGGTAAAAAGGTAAAAAGGTAAAAAGGTAAAAAGGTAAAAAGGTAAAAAGGTAAAAAGGTAAAAAGGTAAAAAGGTAAAAAGGTAAAAAGGTAAAAAGGTAAAAAGGTAAAAAGGTAAAAAGGTAAAAAGGTAAAAAGGTAAAAAGGTAAAAAGGTAAAAAGGTAAAAAGGTAAAAAGGTAAAAAGGTAAAAAGGTAAAAAGGTAAAAAGGTAAAAAGGTAAAAAGGTAAAAAGGTAAAAAGGTAAAAAGGTAAAAAGGTAAAAAGGTAAAAAGGTAAAAAGGTAAAAAGGTAAAAGGTAAAAAGGTAAAAAGGTAAAAAGGTAAAAAGGTAAAAAGGTAAAAAGGTAAAAAGGTAAAAGGTAAAAAGGTAAAAAGGTAAAAAGGTAAAAAGGTAAAAAGGTAAAAAGGTAAAAAGGTAAAAAGGTAAAAAGGTAAAAAGGTAAAAAGGTAAATAGGTAAATAGGTAAATAGGTAAAAAGGTAAAAAGGTAAATAGGTAAATAGGTAAATAGGTAAAAAGGTAAATAGGTAAAAAGGTAAAAAGGTAAATAGGTAAAAAGGTAAATAGGTAAAAAGGTAAAAAGGTAAAAAGGTAAAAAGGTAAAAAGGTAAAAAGGTAAAAAGGTAAAAAGGTAAAAAGGTAAAAAGGTAAAAAGGTAAAAAGGTAAAAAGGTAAAAAGGTAAAAAGGTAAAAAGGTAAAAAGGTAAAAAGGTAAAAAGGTAAAAAGGTAAAAAGGTAAAAAGGTAAAAAGGTAAAAAGGTAAAAAGGTAAAAAGGTAAATAGGTAAAAAGGTAAAAAGGTAAATAGGTAAATAGGTAAATAGGTAAATAGGTAAATAGGTAAAAAGGTAAATAGGTAAATAGGTAAAAAGGTAAATAGGTAAATAGGTAAAAAGGTAAATAGGTAAAAAGGTAAAAAGGTAAAAAGGTAAAAAGGTAAAAAGGTAAAAAGGTAAAAAGGTAAAAAGGTAAAAAGGTAAAAAGTAAAAAGGTAAAAAGGTAAAAAGGTAAAAAGGTAAAAAGGTAAAAAGGTAAAAAGGTAAAAAGGTAAAAAGGTAAAAAGGTAAAAAGGTAAAAAGGTAAAAAGGTAAAAAGGTAAAAAGGTAAAAAGGTAAAAAGGTAAAAAGGTAAAAAGGTAAAAAGGTAAAAAGGTAAAAGGTAAAAAGGTAAAAAGGTAAAAAGGTAAAAAGGTAAAAGGTAAAAAGGTAAAAAGGTAAAAAGGTAAAAAGGTAAAAAGGTAAAAAGGTAAAAAGGTAAAAAGGTAAAAAGGTAAAAAGGTAAAAAGGTAAAAAGGTAAAAAGGTAAAAAGGTAAAAAGGTAAAAAGGTAAAAAGGTAAAAAGGTAAAAAGGAAAAAAAAGAAAAAAGGAAAAAAAGAAAAAAGGAAAAAAGGAAAAAAGGAAGAAAGGAAAAAAGGAAAAAAGGAAAAAAGGAAAAAGGAAAAAGGAAAAAGGAAAAAGGAAAAAGGAAAAAGGAAAAAGAAAAAAGGAAAAAGGAAAAAGGAAAAAGGAAAAAAAAAGGAAAAAGGAAAAAGGAAAAAGGAAAAAGGAAAAAGGAAAAAGGAAAAAGGAAAAGGAAAAAGGAAAAAAGGAAAAAGGAAAAAGGAAAAAGGAAAAAGGAAAAAGGAAAAAAGGAAAAAGGAAAAAGGAAAAAGGAAAAAGGAAAAAGGCAAAAAGGAAAAAGGAAAAAGGAAAAAGGAAAAAAGGAAAAAGGAAAAAGGAAAAAGGAAAAAGGAAAAAGGAAAAAGGAAAAAGGAAAAAGGAAAAAGGAAAAAGGAAAAAGGAAAAAGGAAAAAGGAAAAAGGAAAAAGGAAAAAGGAAAAAGGAAAAAGGAAAAAGGAAAAAGGAAAAAGGAAAAAGAAAAAGGAAAAAGGAAAAAGGAAAAAGGAAAAAGGAAAAAGGAAAAAGGAAAAAGGAAAAAGGAAAAAGGAAAAAGGAAAAAGGAAAAAGGAAAAAGGAAAAAGGAAAAAGGAATAGAGAAAATGAAAAAAAAAGATAATGGAAAAACGGTAAAGGAAAAAATGCTAAGATAAAAGACAAGGGAACAGGGCAAATGAAAAGACAAATGAAAAAAGGTAAAGAAAAAAATGCTAAGATAAAAGACGAAGGAACAGGGCAAATGAAAAAAGGTAAAGGAAAAATGGCAATGGAAAAAGGCACAGGAAAGAAGGCACAGGAAAGAAGGCAAAGGAAATAGGCACAGGAAAAAAAGGCAAAGGAAAAAAGGCAAAGGAAAAAAGGCAAAGGAAAAAGGCAAAGGAAAAAGGTAAAGGAAAAATGGCAAAGGAAAAAAGGCAAACGAAAAAGTCGAAGGAAAAAAGGCAAAGGAAAAAAGGCAAAGGAAAAATGGCAAAGGAAAAATAGCAAAGGAAATTAGGCACACGAAAAAGGCAATGGAAAAGTGCTAAAGAAAAAAGGCAATTTAAAAAAGGCAAAGAAAAAAGACAAAGGAAAAAGGGAAAAACCAAAGGGAAAAGGCAAAGGAAACGGCAAAGGAAACGGCAAAGGAAAAGGCAAAGGGAAAAGGCAAAGGAAAAATGCATAAGAAAAAGGCAAATGAAAAGAGGCAAAGGAAATGAGGCAAAGGGATTGAGGCAAAGGAAAAAATGTAAAGGAAAAAGGGCAAAGGAAAAAAAGGAAAAAAGGAAAAGGAAAAAAAGGAAAAGGAAAAAGAAAAAAGGGAAATTTTAAATCTCACTTCAAACATCAGCATGTTTAATAACACTGGTTGAATATGTATTGTTTCTATATTTTTGTAGATCCGCATTCTCAGTGTACTGGTGCAAACTCAAAAACGAATGAAATATTGTTCAATTCAAAAGCAGCCGACAATCTGTTAAATCGATCATTTGCAACGACTCAGGTATTTTCTGAATTTTCAGAACCATTTTTATTCTCGGAGCAGTTTTCATCCACTGTTACCATACTTCGAGCACACCCTGTATAATCGCTTCGATTTGACACGACCGAGGAATGAGTGAAGAGGTTCCATGAATACGAGATCACGTTTTCGATACACATCTCATTTCCCACACAAAAAATTACAATTATTTCTTTATGTTAGAAGGCATCAATACCGACTCTCGATAATTGTTCTAATAAAAAGTCACGGCATCAGGAGAAATCATGGCTTGCCTCCCCGAGGGGTGTATCCATATGTCACGACTCCGAATATACCAATGAGGTCAGTCAGTAGCGTCTTTTTCTTGAGGTCCCATACTCCAATGTCCAAGCATTCACTGTTTTATGTCAGTAATCGAACTGAAAATTGCATGCCAACAAATTTTTTTAAATAAATTTGTTGATAATCACAATCAGCTTCTAGCCAAAAACATATCAATTCATCAGATCAGCAGACCCGATATACTGTGTGTCCCAAATCGGAGGACAAGAATTTATAGCTATAAGAGTCTTTAAGAAGTTGGAAACATTTTTTTCTTACGGCCACGTATGGGAAAGTAGCTCATTTCACAATGAAACTTTCATTTTTTTAAAAAAGAACACGTATTGAAATGAAATAAAAACTTCACACGGTCGTATATATGGATGTCATTCTGAGCGCTTTTCTTACACCATTGGATTTCCTGCCTCTTCGGATTGTAAGGAGAATTAATAACTACTTTCAATTTGTCAATTATAGGAATTAGTCTGGAACTATTTCTACTACATGTCTGATCATGTTAATGGCAGCAATTGACATAACCTACAACTTTCTACTATGGAATACGGCTTGCATTACAGAAGTTTAACATTTGACACATCAACTGCTGTTTTTCTGGTTGCGTGATTATTAAGTAGCGAAAATTAATAAAAGGTGACATTTGAAATATATTATATATTCGTGACATTCGTGTAGGCATATGATATTAAATATCAATGAAATTATTTGTGCAAACGAAGGGAATGCAGTAATTTGGAATTGTCAAAACTTTTTTTAATTAATCCATAAAATAAGCAGTAATATCAATTCGACAACACCTGAAATTATAGGTGGTGTCGAGGTACATATTTGAAATTACTTGCGAATTAAAAAAATCCCATATACACATATTATATTTATAGCAAGCCACTGGTATCACACTTGAACTCAGATTATAGGCAACTATTTAGAATATACCAGTGCTTGCAGTGCTTTAATTAATAGTAATTGTACTCAAAGCAGTGATAAAATGTTAATACCGACTTGACTCAAATTACATGCCTTCATGTGGGTCGATTTTAACTACAGCTTTAATGATGCAGATGGAAAAATTAACACATTCATTATTCATCTAGATTGAGGGAATTATTTGCATAATTGACATTTGGCTTTGATTAATAGACTAATTCACTGTGACTATTGTATTGACCATATGTATTTATTGATATTTAAATGTCTCGCGTTGTAATGATTGGATTCTTCAAATACCAATCTAACAATCTTGATTTACGTTCGAGCACACATCTGATTGAAGCAACTGATTCCGTGGTTCAATGATTTCATATCTTCATCTCCGTTTAATATAAAGAGAGGAGTATCAACATATTTCTGAAAACTATTGACTGTAGACAATGAGGAAAAATAGGCATTTGCGAAATTGAAATTGAATTCAAAATCTTGAAATGCCAATTTATGGATAGTCAGAAGTACCTATGAAAAAGGGCTCTCAGTTTTGGTGTATCATCAGTGATAAAGCAAAATTTCGGGTATTCGATGAAGTATAGATTTCCTTATACAAATGTTGGATCTCTCCAAAAGATATAGTTTTCGAGTACGCCCCTGACAAGATTCACTGAATTCCCACCCAACACTTGCGAGTCTTATGCACATACACCGCATAACAACCAGTTCAAACTTGCATATAATTAATGCGGTCATTTTATAAGTAAGTGTGAATGCGTTTTTCCTTTTCTGCACAGCTCGAAGCATACCGTTCCACCACTTCCACCGTCGTTTATTTTCATTCTCAAACGCCCGGTATAAAAACTAATATGAATTACTGACTGGCTGGTCATTGGGATACCCGGCGAGTGCTGATAATTAAAAGCTACATGAAAAATGCTAGCTGCTAAGCGGGTAATTTATTTAGCCGGGGTGTTCTGATCCGACCTTTAATCCTTTCGTCTCGTACCCACTTTTCGATAAATTATCGATGTTGATGTTTTTTTTTTCGGTAACGTCCTCGATTGCTCCTTGATAATTTATAAAGTGACTGCGGGAATAACGATACGCATGAATTACTCACCCAGTATATACGCAGAAAAATGCTTCTCTGCAAACGGATTTTCTCACCTCGAGGTTTTTTTCATTTTTCGATTTGTAAATGAATCGCATATTTCCTCAGCTTGCATATCTCACACTTGATGGTCCAAGTTAATCTTTCAGAACAAGCACAATCTTCACTACTGATGCTTTACTGTAAAAGAGCTTTAAACATTATTTACTTAAAGTATGTGCAGTTGACAAGTTCATCACACTTTAGTCCTGAGGGTTATATACTATTTTATGTACTTTAGGATAGGTGAAACGTTTTTTTATTTTCTGGTAACAGGTCAATGTGGGTATTTCCTGGGCAAGATATGATATTGAAGTCTCATATTCATCGAAGTTTTGAAATTTGAATCATGTTTAGTTCGAATCGATAAAGCGAAAGATTCGAAAAAAAAAATGCAAAAAAGTCGAAGTGACAGTAGAGAGTCCAAATTTGGAACAAATGTATAAAATTGGAAACTGAGCAACTTTTTCCCCTGGAATTTTTCGAAATTTCCGAAAAAAAAAACTGATTTTTTGAGGATTTTCGAACAAAATGTCAAATTTGACAGGTTTAGAGTAGGACATGGAAGGAAATATGCGTATTTCACTCATTTTTCATGCACAAACTAACTGAGAACTCAAATTTTCATCTATTAATAAAAAAAGCTTCCACATTCAAGGTTCTCCTTTTGTGGTCCTCCTTTCAATTTATTCACTTTTTTTTTTTGTTATGCATTTCCATGCTCATTATGTATTATGTATGGGT
The DNA here is from genome assembly GCA_029955515.1 of Chrysomela aeneicollis. Classification (NCBI taxonomy): domain Eukaryota; kingdom Metazoa; phylum Arthropoda; class Insecta; order Coleoptera; family Chrysomelidae; genus Chrysomela; species Chrysomela aeneicollis. Next base: position 18,849,192 of record JARUHQ010000010.1, read on the forward strand.
GAATAATTATTTTTATTATTATTATTATTATTATATGTCGCGAACTTTATGTGACACTGTATATATTTCTAAATAGTTATCGATATTACAAACATAAATGTTAATATTCATATAAATTTAGTTATTGTTCTTGATAGTTAAATATTGTTCCAAACTTGTTACACTTTTGTTGCATCCATAGCATGTGATATTTTAGAGATTTAAAATACTACTTTATTTCCCGAAAATAGGGATTTAAAGAACCCTTTAAATCCCTGAAGTGCATAAAATATGTAATGTCTGCCCTAGTGTTGTCTTTGTCATCAAGAAAAATGTTATGATTGATGAGACGTAAAAAAAGAGAATATGACTAATACCACAATTATAATGTGTTCGGAAGTTCGGAATCATTAAATAATTATGAACTAACGATGCTTACAACGTATTCAAAACAATCGGAATAACGAAAAAAAACTACGAAAAAAACAAATCAATTAAAATACGCTACACCAATGACGTCGCACCCCGAAATTTTGCCACTGTTTAAATTTGAATAACTTTTTTCTAATTTGAACAATTTGAATCCTGTTTACACTGCTCGCTAGCTCAGTCCTTCAGCTATGATCTCGTACGTCTTTGGTACATGAGGTTTTCATAAAATTACTACAGCTACAGGATGTTACTTGAAACTTCGGATTTTTCAAAAGGATCCCAAATGAAGGAAAACAGTTTTTTTTTAACTTCAACAGCAGAGGCATGGAGATGATCTCATTACCTTGAGCCATCTACAGAAAGGTATTCTTATCTCTTTTATTTACAAAGTGCTATCAAAAAATTAACTTTTTGGTTTTGCAGTCATAACTTCTTTCCACTTCAACCGATTTTTGAAATCTTAGACTCATTTTGAAGTTGAAACGTTAGATGAGGAGATATGAAGATCAGAATTGACTCAAGATAAACAATAAAGATCCAAAACGTCATCTACAGGTTATATAAATCTTCTCCCTTGTTTAAATCCCAATTTTAACATTTTCATTATGTGAAGTTCCAATCTTGAAGACAAAGACAACACTATAAGGCAATGAAGTCATTGTGCAAAATTGATGTATTATCACGTCTAAATAACATGGAATTCAAAGAAAACTACGAGATACTAACGCCAGGAACTTTTTCTACCACACGACTGATGTCTAATGGCTATTGTAATTAACAAGTACACTGCTCGAATATAAATTACCCTTCCATTTTTTCAGACGCAGGTGACCCAGGCTTTTTTTCAATTTTCCTCTCACAAATAATTTATAGAAAATAGCAAGATGTCCCCTCACTGACAGGTTAGTATGTTTCGTTGGAATATTATCATCAAATGAATATTATCGTTATAAATGCTCGTTTGGGTATAGTTTAACAATAATCAACAAAAGCCAGAGACAGCAGCCATCTAGTAAATCAAGTTCCTGCCTAGAGTCCCATTGAAAACTGGACGTTCACTCATAATACATGATCCGGAACATTTCAACTTAGTCGAATGTTCTTTTGGTGCATCAGGAACGAATGAATACACGTCCAATCGCCTCTACTGAGTGGAAAACCTTCCTTCCCCAGGTATGAACTCGGCTATTCGATTATTTGATTCAATTTACAATCCACGATTGCCACTCTCGCAATAACGTTCAATTGCTTTCGCCCCGAGCGACAGGTATGCAGCAAACGATCCCCCAATTCCTGACACTCTCGTCAGGTGGCGGTATTAAAAGTGCTTACAAGTTCGCCACGGCTGCGATTATGGCGCCGCAGGTGTGAGAAACATGGACTCCAATAACATTTATTATCTCTCAAATGGAAATCAAATCGCCAAATTCTAAATACTTGATTCTTTCAGACCAGGAGAAATGGAGGTTAGGTTATAATTCTTCTTCTTATTTTTGTCGTATTGCCCTTATTCAAGGTGGATATAGGATGGTGAAACAGCACTTCAATTGTTTCTGCGAAAAACTTGTAGACCGTTTGAGAAGGTACTAATATTTCCACGACTTGAATGAAGATGGCGGTGAGATCGATTATCGAAGAAGATTTCTGTTGCTCATGTATTTCTGTGGTTCGCATCTGACAGACATGAGTTGAAATGACATCAAAACACAATATTTTCAGTGAATCTGGAATAATTATCGATATTTTGACTCCTCTCAGTAATTTTTCATCTAGAACAGATGAAACTGATAAAAATATTACAGATGCAGAGTTTCTGTTTTACCGACACAAGGTATGTCGCCATTTCTGTTAATTTCAGGAAATATTACTACGGTATGAAATCAAGTAGGCAAAGGTCTACAGTTTATTCTAGTGCTTGTTAATAGGAATCTGTTTCACCATCCTATATCCACCTTGCCCTTATTGGCCTCTTAGTTAGTCAAGGTTAGATTTGGGTGAGCCGCAATGGTGGTTAGGTTAGGTCCATTAAGCTCATATTTCTTTCAGATGACAGCGATCAACCGCCTTCCTGCCTAAACTTTATCTTTGCAATGTCAAAATTATAGTTCCCATGCTTCTATTTGTTTTTGTTCTCGCATCATAGTGTCTATTGTCGCTTCTCAAGTTATTATTGATGAATCGAGTGTCTTTGTGCTCTGCTTTTTGAACTTTCTCTCATTCCTGCAGTATATATTGATCTAGTTGTTCGATTGAGTCAGGTATTAGTGTAAGTAAGAGTTGACTACCAAAGGAGGAACTGCGTGTGAAGAAAATATTTTAATCTGATGGTTTTTGTGTGTAGATAAACTTACAAAAGTAAAAGGCCAACTGAGCAGAAACACCATCAGAATATATTTACCAATCGTATTGATTAACTAAAAATATGCTGAAAGTAGATGCGCCCAGACCTTTATCAATTGGCTTAAATTCAAATTTGCCGCCCAGAGTGACAGATTCAATACTCAACTGAGACTGAGGGATACGAAAATTTGCCCCCTGAAGATCAATGTGTCTTCTTTTACTCACGCTTCTGAGTAGTTAAGGTACTCTGTGATCTTATCTATAGTAGAATATTCCTGGAAGCCTAACCTAACCTAACCTCTGGAGGTTTTACTGTAGTGTCAAAAAGACGAACATCAAATAAAATAATAGTTATTTATGTATTAAGGGAATTATGAGGACCTTAATTACCGATGGCAAAGTTTGCGTCCCGAGGGCCTCTGGCCCGAGGGACAGCAATTGCCAGAGGTTATTAAGGCTCTATAATTCCCGTGGTACATAGATAATTTTATTTTTGACCGATTTTCATAACAATATGTCCATATTTAGAACGCAATAAATGTTTAAATTCATAACCTTTCTGGTATATTTGAATTAGGTAGCGTTGATTGTAGCATTGTTGGTTGTTGCTAGGTTGTCGCTATGTTACATGTTTATATAAGCAAACTTTCTTTATCAATCAATGTTTTTCCGTTAAAAACGTGTTTATTTTTTACCACAAATCGACGATCTTTTTCTGATATAATGGAGGATATTATAAAAAAAGCGGAAAAAGCAAGACAATCATTACTTCCATCGAAAAGTGAAGCCCTATATCAAAAAGAATACAACTTATATCTGAAGTGGCTGACACAGAGAAATGTTATGTCAAAAGATGCCAACGAAACTGTCTTTCTGGCATATTTTCAAGAACTGGTAAAGTATTTTCAGTATTTTCTGGTAGATTTGGTAATAATTGTATTTATTCGTTGCAGTCAGAAACGATTAGCCCAAATTCGTTATGGACTAAATGGTCAATGCTCAAATCGATGGTGACCATATATGAGAAAAGAGATATCACCAAGTTCAACGAACTAGAGGCTTTTTTGAAACGGAAAAGTAAGGGGTATAAGCCGAAAAAGTCTGCTCTCTTATCTCCTAAAAATGTCATAAAATTTCTAAAGGACGCCCCTATAATGAAATTCATTTATTGCATAATAAGGTAATTTTTTTCTCATAATTTTCTTTTTCGTTTGTTTATTTCGTTTTATTTGTTATAGGTTGTTCTAATTATGGGTTATTTTGGAGGATGCAGAACTCAGGAACTTCTAAATATGAGTATAGCAGATATAGAGGACCGGGATACTGTTATGGTAGTGAACGTACCGGAAAGTAAAACTGGTGTATCGAAGAAATTTACAGTTGTGGATGAAAAAGAGTTCTCTGCTTTGCCTTTATTGAGACTTTATATGTCCTTGCGTCCTGAAGGTACAAAACGATTTTTTTTGAGCTTCCGACAAAATAAATGTACAACTCAGCCAATTGGAAAGAATATGTTTGGCAAAATTCCCAGCAAAATCGCAATGTATTTAGGATTGCCAAACCCACTAACCTATACGGGACATTGCCTTCGTCGCACTTCTGCTACTGCCCTAGCCAATGCAGGAGCAACTATGTAAAACTTAAAAAGACACGGAGGTTGGAGAAGTTCCACGGTGGCAGAGGGGTATCTGGAGGACAGTATTGAATTGAGAAATAAAACGGCGCGTATGCTGTCTACTTTGCCATCAGAAGAGGCAGGCACCTCGACTGTAGTGAACAGCAACAGCACCACCCATAAAAAAGAAGAAATTGTTTCCAGCGGCGGAAGTAATTTTCAGGGAACATTTGAAAATTGTACATTTATTATTTGTAATGACGTGAATAAGGAAAATATGTCTTAGTTTTCATTACATATAAACGTTTATAAGCATTTCTTGTATCATTTTCACCTGTAAAAGGTAAGAGGGAGTTTTTGAACCTTAATATCCCAAGGGAGTTATGACCCTCATTATATATATCGTAACTATGACGATATAAGCTTATAATGTCACTGTCAGAAATAAAATCTCTTTTATTTTTCTTAAATTTTGGCTCCTCTGTTTCCCTCTATACGACCTTTCGTTGAACCCTTGGTTGAACTCAGAATCTGCTCTAGCGACGCCAATGACACTAACCGGTTGGTCGTTGACAGACAGGCTATGAATTATCTAGATCAACACCAGAGCTTGGGGCAGATAATCGCGCGAGACTCTATGGCGAAGGTGTCCAGACCACCTGGACGTGTCTGCTCAAGGCGAAGGACTGCTTCTCATTTTTTTCCAGCGGCGGAGGACGTCTCAAAATTCAAATGTCTGAGTCCCTATTCTTGAATTCTAGGGAGTATAAAACAGGACAACCATCTCACTTCTTGACAGATGAATGAAATATTTCCTCCTCACTTTTCTATCAGTTTTTCTACTCCCTGGAATTCAAGAATAGGGGCCCAGGTATATTTCCGATGTCGTGTATATTTAGTATACATGTAGGTATCATTATTTTTTTGAGGTAGAGTTCTGGTCATGCGCGTGATGACACTATCATTTTGTCTGATTTAAAATTTTCAAACTTGAAAAATCACACAAAAACAGTGTTTTTGCCAGTACAAAAAAAAACGAGAAAATCAACACCAAGTTACACCGTGTCATATCACGATGGAATCGAGGCGGTGTACTAATCATCAAATAAGGTGGCAATAATCATCGTTGAGTATTGCAGCCTGAAAACACCAGATTTGATATAAATTAATGAAAATATTATACAGTGTCACACATAAAGTTCGCGACATATGGAAGTTTTTTTATTGATAGATGTGCTACTCTGAACTTGTCAAATTTGACATTTTGTTCGAAAATCCTCAAAAAATCAGTTTTTTCTGGAAATTTGGAAAAATTCCAGGGAAAAAAGTTTGCTCGGTTTCCAATTTCATACATTCTTTCCAAATTTGGACTCTCTATTGTCACTTCGACTAATACTAAGTGAAAATTTTATTTGGATTTGATCAGTACATACCATTTTCATCCCGAGATGTTGCATTAGTCTTGTATTGTTTAAAATCACGAAATTGTTTAGTTAACAATATTTCGGGTTTGTTTATTATTGAATTATTGGTCTGGATAAAAAAAAAGAAATACGAGTGTAATAAGAATGAAGAAAAATTCGTTTATTCAATTACTGACATATTAACGTCTATACATTGAAAATCTACATCAGTTTAACAATGAAATGAAAAAACTAGATGAACTTTGCAACAACAAAGACGAATTTCTGGAGATGAATTTTTTTTATTTTCTGGTAACAGGCCAATAATAATAATAATAATAATAATAATGTTTATTCAGAAAAAAAGGGAATCACATTAAATATTAAATACATAAAACATAAAGAATTGTAGAATCAAATTGACACATAATTAAAAACATTGGTGAATAAACTTGAGAAAAACCTACTAAAACCAAAGTTGTGCGTAGGTTTCTAAGTCCATCGCCCTGTGTCGGTGGAATTGTTTTAAATTTGCTTATTATGAGGATTTAAAAAAACTAAATGTACAATATAAAAAAAGATATTAGTAGACAAGTGAGTGTTAGTGTTAGTTGGATTTGAATGTTTTATAATGAATTTGGATTTGAAATATTGATATTCTTACAATGAAGGAATGAGTATATTTATTGAGTTCGAACAAGTGATAAGTTCTTTAATTTCCATGTTAAGAGAATTATATATTCGCGGGGTAAGATGAGTATAGCATCGCTGTCCTATCGATTTTTTTGATAGATTGGTTCTCACATTCTGATTTGTTTTTTGCCTGGTCGAGTAGGAATGATCTAAAAAGTGTAAGGCATTTCTGTTTTTAAATAGATTCATCAATATATTTTGGAGAAATAATTGCCTCAGGTCGAAACATTGTGTTTCGGAGTACAGTTCATCTGAAGGGTAAGTATAGTCTTTCTTGAATATTATCTTCAGAAACCTTTTTTGCAAAATTTCTAGTTTTTTCAGATGGCTCTCAACTACTCCTCCCCACCCAAGGATGCCATATTGTATCCGACTTTGTATTAGAGCAAAATATAGTGTTTTCATTTGGCGAATATTCAATATATTGCTCAAAAGTTTGAACTTATATAACATGCGTCTCAATGTAGTTGTGATGATGAATGTGGGTATTTCCTTGATGATTGAATCATGTTTCGTTCGAATCGATGGAGCGAAAGATTCGAAAAATAAAAAAAAATTGGAAAAAAAGTCGAAGTGGCAGTAGAGACTCCAAATTTGGTACAAACGTATAAAATTGGATACTGAGCAACTTTTTTCCCTGTCATTTTTCGAAATGTAAAAAAAACTGATTTTTTGAGGATTTTCGAAAAAAATGACAAATTTGACAGATTTTTCAAGCACAAACTAACTGTGAAGTCAACTTTTCTTTATATCTATCAATAAAAAAAAGTTCTGTATGTCGCGAACACTGTATATACAGGGCTATTCAAATTCGAGTCTATGCATGGGGATTTCGATAACGGTAAGAGATAGAGGGTTGGTTAAATGGGGGCAAAGTAGCGTATTTCAGAGGTTAATCATATGGATGAAAAAAATCTGACCTAGTTTCTTCAGTTCTGGAGTTATAGAGGAAAAATTAAGAATTTCGAAATTCTTCTTCTGCCTATATTTCTTTATTTTACAGAAATTTTTTGAAAATTTCGCCACTTTGCCACAGCAACTTTATGTAGCCTTTTCAAATATCTGAATTAAAAATATATACAGGGTATCGTATAGATTGGGCCACTCTCAACTATTAATTTTCAAATACGGACCTGTATTTTTTCTTGCATTTTTTTGAATGCCAAGTGTCATGTATCATACTGACGTAGTATTTTCATCTGAATTACAGAGTGTTTTGGAAATATTGAACTATTACCAGTAAAATTTCAACATTTTTTTTCAATTTTTCCTGTAAAACTCCAGAACTGAAGTAGCTAGGTCAGATTTTTTTCATCCATATAATTAACCTCTGAAATACGCTTCTTTGCCCCCACATTTAACCAACCCTCTATCTCTTACCGTTATCGAAATCCCCATGCATAAACTCGAATTTGAATAGCCCTGTATATTTGAGAATCACCGGCGTATAGCAGCGTAATGATGTATTCTGGCACTTTCAATGATTCCATGAAAATCTGAAATATACATAGCGAAGAGTAGTGGCCCCAAAACAGATCCCTGAGGAACACCGTAATAAAGGATCCTCATCGCGCACCCACACAAAGCACCCACCTATTAGCACCACCTCGTGCGTATCAACCCGTATAATTATACACATTGTGTATAATTCAATGGCCCGTGTATAATAGTGTGTATCTTTCATTTTTGTGTATAATGGTGTATAATGATCAATTTGGTCAAATTTTAAATTTTCGCAACAAAAATGGCTAGGTTGGTTGGCAACGTCCAAGACGGGGCAACAAGGCAACAGGCAACACTGTAGGGTGTGTGTTCTTGTTCTTGTCTTTTGAGTTTTGTGTTCGAGTTTTTCGACTGCTGTCACAAAATTCGTAGTAATGAGAATGACAAGTGGCAACAACAGTCACTCATTCAAGGTTTCTCATTACTGGCAATAAAATAAAATATCTATGGGTTTTAAAAAATAAAGATTTCAATTTCCTGGTCAAATAAAAATATGGAAGCATGGTTAAAAACGAATAGTTGTGCTGGTACTAGTAGTACTAGTACAAGTACTAATACCAATAACATATCAGTGAGTTTCATAAGTAGTTGAACTTTGGATGCATTTATAAAAAAATATATAGGATGAAAATTATAAGGAAGTAGATGAAGAGAAAGAAGTTGAGAATTTTGCCATGTATGCAAAACATTCAGAAATCTAAAATAAAAAGAGAAAAGGGTGCACTGTACGGAAGAAATTTTTTTTTACATTTTCATAAATTTGCCATTCCCGCCATAATGTTCTGTCAAGTTCTGAAATTAGACAGTAAGCCAAGAGACAGAGAATCTTGAAATACAGAAATTGCAGAAATTATTTCATAATCCAATATAACAAATATTTCTGGAAATCGTTGGTGTATAATTCAGAATTTGTTGTGTATAATGGTGTATAATTTGAGTCTGCGCGGTGTATAATGTTATAAATATTTCGTGGCAACACTGGTTAATTGTTTTTCTCGACTCGACATTTGCATTGCTAAGGGCCTGAGTGATAGGTGTCGGAGAATGGCTGAGCTTCTTCGCCTGTTGTAATGGGTTCTCGGATTAGCGCTGTTTTACAGCCGGCTCGGGCGTTAATAAAGGTTATTTGTTAAAGGTTGCAGGTCGTGAGATGGCGTGGCATTGATGGACTTTTTGCAAGTCGGATAATGAGGTGCCACGAGCGCGTCTCATCAGGTGCGAACCTTGAAGTTGTCGTTGAGTTTTCGGGTGTTTTTGGTTGCAGATATGGTTAGGATGGCTGAAATGAACGGTGTGTTCTTTGAATCTGGTTGCGATGTTTCGACGTGTTTGTCCAATAAACCTACTTCATGTTACAGTTACTACATTGTATCATATAATGGGGAATTCTCCTTTGGACGATAATGAAGTAATTCTCATCAAATATCTTCAAAACGACGCATTTCAAACTTACCATTTCAACCTTTTTCCGAAAAAACAATTTCAGTGTGTGGACTTTGATTGGGAATTTAAAATTTAAAAACCCTTGTTCCTATTTCACCATTTGGCAACATCGACTGCATATTTCATAAATAATAAAGGGCAACAAATCCATTACGTTGATTAGGTGAATAAAGATAGTCATATTTTGATCAGGTTAGAACACAGAACTTATACTACCAATAAGTTCTGTGGGTTAGGTACCATTCTGCTCATTTCTGTTCCATGCTCCTCAAAAGATATGCTACTCAGTTTTGGAGGTTAGGTTTATGTTTGACTTGTGGATGGATTGGTGTTTTTGTTGGACTGAAATTCATGTTTTGAATGATTATTTTTTTATATTAGCAGCTCGATTCCTGAATTGTGCATTGACATCAAGTGTACATAATGAAAGTGATGCCAAATGTGAGTTGTTGTTCTTCTAGCCTACTAGGCGCTGTTGCCAATTTGTGAAGTAGAAACTAAGCGATTTAAAACCACATATTTGAAAAATCAATTCAGATAGTTTCCGCAACGAATTCGAAAAATTCATGAATGAAACTCATATTCAATAAGTTCATATACTTGCATTTGCTGTGATAAGCTGAATTGAGGAATATTCCCCATTGTGGTTGTATTAAACTCAAGAACAAGATAGCTGTGAGATTTGGACTGATTTGATTAGTTGACTTATTGAAAAACTGATCTCTTTCATTGTTCGAAAATTGAGTAATATTTGAATAGTCATTCATTGGTAGGGATGAATAAGAGTTTATGCAAGCCACTTTTATGCTAAACGACTACTCGTATGAAATATGTCACATTCCACACTTGTTGTGTAATATACTATTATAGCATTAATACTTAGTGCTTTTCCAATATCCCATCCGTATTAGTGGTGGATAAGTCTTAGATCTTGGGTGATAAGTCTTAGATCTTGGGTGATAAATCTTAGGTGTTAAATTTTTCTATAAAGTCAACCTTATTGTATCTCAGACAATGAACACAAGGTTTCTTTCTCTTTCTCACTGTCTACCTCTCTCTCTCTTTCTTTCTCAATGATTCATTTCAGTATCAAATAATCTGAATTCTCGATATATGCTTGCACATCAAGATCACCTACCTGTTACATTCAGTACCAATCATTAAGATTCTCCATCGCTCTCAGAGGTCGTATCAATGCTAATTCTCCGCATTCCTCGTCCTTAGCCTGTCCAAACAATGCACCATTGTGCCGCTCAGTTGTGGGTATGTGGGTATGACAAAATAATCGAAATGAATAATGGCCCTTGATGGTTGGGCTAGGTCCGAATTTGTAGGACCACACCTCAGGTATTTAACCTATCACCTATGATTGCCGGCACGCCATTAATATTCAAACACTCAGTGTGTAACGGATCAGGTTCCCCGTACTACTTGGATGTGTCTGTTACAGGCGATGAAAAATTTTTTTTCTGGTTCTCAGGAAAAGGGATATTCTGTAATGTTCAGAGAACATCGTGAGAACCAAGGGAATGAAGGTAGGAGTTGGTGTTCTTCTTAAATTTCTGGAGATGGTATGCCTCGGGGAACACCTCCCTAGGCAATGAGTTCCAAAGTCTCGATGTTCGTTGGATGAACGAGTCTTTGGAAAGAGACGTTCTGCAGGTCTCTGAAGTGACCTCGAAGGGGTGTGAAGACTGAACTTGACGGGTTAATCTCAAAGAGACTGCTAATGGAGGAACGATTGTTGATATTTCAGAAGAGCATCGTCCATGAAAATATCTATAAAGTAGAGATGAATCGCCAACTTTTCTACGGTGTTCCAGAGAAGTGAGCGAGTTTGTAAGCGAGTTAGAATTGTGTGGCTACTTATACAGGGTGATTAGATCTGCACTGGAATAATTTAATGGGTAAGATCACAGTGATGAGCGTTGGTTAAATGGTGACATGATAAATGAAATGAATATTGAAATTATCGATAACTTATATGTATGTTTTCACTGTGGATATCAAAGCTATGTTTGTTTAGGTATTGTAATATGTTGAATTCCATGAATACTATAAATTACACAGGTGAACAAGGTATCAAATCTTAAAGTTGCCAGCGAGATACTGGAATATCTGCGAAATAAAAAAAATCAATAAAATCCCCAAACTCGTTTCGATTGAAGTCAGAGGAACTACGATAATCTCATTTCTTCTGCCCCTTTAGCTTCTTCAGTTGATAGAGCAAACTAATTAATCACAGTTTTAAAGTATACATTTCATTTATTCACTACTATTCGATTTATATGTTTAATACCAAAAATGATGATAATGAATCAATTTTCAATATCATGTCAACTTTTCGAAACACACTATTATACCTATGATGTCTACTGAGGTAGAATCATTTTGGGAAAATAATGGAAAAAGTAGGGAATATGGGTCCAAGCCCGATTTCGACAAAACTTTCACAGATGCTTCAAAACATGATAAAAATACTATACCCATCAAAAATTTTCCGCGGAAAGACCTTTTTCCATGTTTTTTTTTTTTTTAAACATACATTCCCCCACTGGCTTTCAAAATACGCACACAATTCGTTGTAAGGAGTGTCCAATGTATCTTTTCGATTGGTAGGCACTGTGTTGAACCAACAATAATTACATGCACAATCTATATAAATTAACTGATTCTTTGAAAGTATTAACAAGAATTAAAAAAAGTTAAAAAGTTGTTATCATTGAAGTTTGAATACAAAAACATTTTGATTGGCGAATGACACTAATGACAGCTTGTTAGAGCAGATATTTTTGCAACGTTGCCGGTTTGATTTCAGAAACATTCTATTCAATTCTAATCGAATTTTTTAAATAATTGATGAATTTTTTGAAAATTACTTCCACATGAAAGTTATTCCCTTATTCCTTCCTGAAATGAAATCACATTTTTCAACCACCTAACCTAACTTTGTTGAAATTTATTACTACCTCCTCTATTTTTCAAACCATTATAGAAACTATATTCCCTTATTGCTTGAAAAATATCAATAATACATACGCGAGCGAAGCGAGCGCGCTCGGTCGACATTTCGCAAATCCGCGCGCGCGAATTTGCGAAATGTCGACCGAGCGCGCGCATGTGCATGCGCATCCTGTAGGAACTCTCATGAATGGAAATTGGAAACAGAAAAGAAGAAAAAACAACCTAACCTAACTTTGTTTAAATTTAAGTTACTAAAGATCCGAATGCTATTTATTGTTGAAAGGATAATGCTTAAAATTAAACGGTATTTCTCAGGACCATAACTATTTTTCTATAGAATTCTCAGATTGAATGTGATGTGTTTGTTTTCAATTTGAAACATTAATTCGTTACCAAAATGATCATCCAATAAAAATTCATTTATCCTTGCTTCTGAAATTTTGAAATTCTGGTCCTCTCTGCTCCGAAATATTTTATTTATTTTACCTAAATCGAAGGTTTTTGAAATCGAAACGGCAACATCGCAATAGCAGTTTCGCTGTCTGGAGTTTGATGGGAGCTGTCATTTGCCAAATAAATGTAAACATAATATGTCTATTGAATAATTCAATCAGTTTATTCCTATTTCAAACGTTTTGAGAATTATTAGTACTCATAAATTACTTCAAATATGTTGATAAAAGTAGTAGCCGTTCAACAAAGTGTGTTCCAATCGTATGGATGCATTTATTACTCCATCCAATATAGATTGTATTTGAGTTTTGATAGTGAGTACCACGACATAAATTTGTCATAAAATATGGAAAAAGGTCTTTCCGCGGAAAAATTTTGATGGATATAGTATTTTTATCATGTTATGAAGCATCTGTGAAAGTTTCGTCGAAATCGGGCTTGGACCCATATTCCCTACCTTTACCAAAATAATTTTATAAAAAAAATACTCAGAAAATTGTAAATTGTAAATTATGGCGAATGCCTTTTCAAAATATGGCAGAGGCGCTGACATATTTCCTAATGCCTAGGTACATACATGAATGAAACATTAAATGAAATCGTCATTCGTATTTTTTATTTAGAATAGTTACTCTAGATTAAAACGTTGCATTTTCATTTGTTGGGTCTCCAAAGATATGGAGAAATCATGAATTTTGTGAATATCAATAAACAAAGCCATGCCAATAACAAAAAAACTAAATTTGCGAAGTTATGTCAACTATCGAGTTTCCATAAATAAGATCTTGTGCTTTGATGAAAAATCTTGAGTTCAATGCCAACCCATTGGCTAAAAAGTCAACAATAGCAATTTCGTTTGTTTCGCAAGTATAAATTCTCGATTGAATTAAGAAACCATTCAATTTGGATATAAGAACGTGATCACAAGAAGCTGGGTATATTGCTTCATACAAAAAAATCAAGTTTTCGAATATTAGATATACTTACTGATGTTTGATGATTTTGTTAAGCTTCTTCACTGTTTATTCTTCTTGAACTCCTTCCAATTGTTGTTTTTTTACCATATTTATTATATTAGCAGAATACAGTAGCTATTATTATTTTCTATTGAATATTTCTGAAGATACTTCATGACAACATAACGATATATATTGAAACGAAAATATTCAAGTGATTTTATCTCATTCAGTTGATTATTGTAAGATCAATCAGTTGATGACAGTGACAACTTAGTTATATTTAAATGAAAGACTTATCGATTGTCAAATGCAAATCCCCAGAGTATTGAAGTTTTTCGTACAACTCGAAAATACCCATAGTCATTGAATAGTTCATTTCTTGAATCCAAATCAAACTCACTATATTATAGGTACAGTCCACACCTATAGCATACCTATAATTAGAGAAATATGACAATTGCAACGTCAATGGACCATAATTAATTATATTAATGACCACACAACCGGTTGAATATGATAATCTCATTACTCTTACAACTCATTTGGGACCTGTCATTCCTGAATGAATAATCATGTAAGTATACAGGGTGCGTATTCTTCTCAACATCATGTATTCCAGCAAGTTTTGGAACCAACAATCGTTAATAAAATAGTACCTAATTACAAAACTGAACTTGATATTCAGGATTTCTGAAGTAGTATTTTTTTCACATCTTCACATATTTTTTGTATGGCTTATATATTTTGTATTGGACTATATATGAATAAGAATCATTAACAACCCTTGTTTATCATCAGTTATACTCTGGACTGGACCTCAAATCTTGTTTCATAATCAATTGATTGCTGATGAGTCATTTAAACAGTGTTGTCACTTGATGTATATACAGAATGCCAAAAACTGACTGAAATTCCGATTAGTTCATTATTATTCTTTATATATATATTATGTATACTTACTTATATATATTATACTGAAAATGTCGAGATAATGTATGAATTGAGTAGGTAATTTCACATAATATGGAATGATGTAATGGGAAATAAAAAATGTCAACAGTGTAGTTGCAAACATAGTTTTAGTGGTGAGAATGAAGAAATATCTCAGCGGGTATCTCAGCAACAACTTCATAATGTAATATCATCCGTCTCAACAGGTACCTACCAACCAAAACATCTTCAGCTACAGAAAAATTACTGATATTAAACACAAGTGACAAAAGGGACAGGTCGAGCATCCGGTAATATCTCAGCACTTCATAACAATGTTGCCATATCAACAAAATGTCTTGCAACATTTTGATTCGTTCCTAAAATCCATGTAATTTCGTTTGCATGAGAAAAGAATGTACTTGTTCATGAATAAAACGTGTATATCACTAAATTTTGAGAGATGGATTAATATATGCAAAATGTATTCAGGCTGTCTTGTGAAAAACACCTCGATCCAATTTTCATGTAATTAAGAAAAAAAACTATAACATGAATGGTTCGAAAAACATAACGAACTGAGCAAGGTGGTTAGATAGATAGATAGATAGATAGATAGATAATAAGCTTTATTGTCAAAAATGAAAACATTTTGTCGACAAAGTCAATAATATCAGATATCTCAGATAGTGAAACATCTTCCTATTAAAAAGCAAAACATAAACCTATAGACTTTTTCCTACTTGATGATGGCGTTAGAACTTTTGTCAAACCAACATTTGTTTCATCCCCAGCAAATATTCAAATGTCGATTGTCCTTCTCAACCTTCATCTTCTCTCTCATGCAACACTGCCAGCCACCTTGATTGGCATACACTAGCCATGAGCAGGGAACTGTTCTTATACCTGTCTCGCTGTCTTGTTTCCCCGGCCCTCTTGGATGACTTATGACTTTTCGAGAGGAGGTTGTGTTTAATTAATAACCGGAATATTTTTGAATATTTTAACACTACAACAGCGTTCATTAATAAAAAATGTAACGCGGGGCGTCTTGAGGACATATCGTATTTATCTAAGGAATAATGAAGTCTCGAGGAGTCTGCATAAATTAAGGCTGCCTAAAAAAAAAGGAACAGCCATGGGCATACTTGCTAGTTGTGAAGAGGGTACGAACTCTTTAGATTTGCTTGATAATTGATATCCAATGCTTCAAGAGTCCAATAGAGAATTGTCAAAACAACTACTGTCAACCATAGTGACATCCAATATTAAGAGGGGCGTTTCACAAGAACCGTCAAACAGACCTTTTTTTGTTGATACTTTTCTGCCAAACGATGAGTCCAATCGCAAAAACTATTATATTTTCGTGAAGAAGAAAGTTCAATCGAAGTTAGGACAACTTTTGGAATCGTAACTCGTTAGTTGAAGAGATATATTGACGGTCGAAAAATGTAAACATTGAAAATTTTTCGTCACAGAATGTGATAATATTTTATCCTCTCCTACCTTACATATTGGGCTATGTCCTGCCTGAATATTAAATTTCAAAATGTAATAATTCCAGAGATATGAGCAAAACAGATTTATTATGTAAAAAATACGTGAACACGTCAAAAACTAGTACTATAATAGTTCAGCCCTTGGCTCGTAGATGGCGGAATGACGGATCGGTGAATGACATGATAAACTACAGTTGAGTGCAGTGTTCTGCAACGACAACTAAGACGTCAAATCTATGTTGGTACTCCTAATTTGCTTCAATTGTTTCCAAACAAATTAGTTTTCCATTTTTACTCAGTTCAGTCTCCATAGATATTTTTTGAGCTCGATTATCTCATTTTATAGTGGAAAAATGGGAAAAGTAACATATTTCGATACAATTTATGGAAAATAGAACATAGTAGTTCCTATTAGAAAAATAGAAACAGATGAGAAACGCTAAGAAATTTGAATTATGTTGAAATTTCTTGAGGTAATGTTATTTCAGTGTTTACTTTAGGGGTCCTGATATTTCGACTGAGTTTTTTTATCAATATATCAGTATACTGATAATAATGAGTGAAAAATAAGTTATCTGCAATAATGTATTTCTTCAAAGACGAGGAGAAACTGGTATCCAGGGGTGAAAAGGTCATGGTGAGAACATGGTATTTCATCATTAGATCATTGTATTTGATGACGGTCTCAAGATTTTAATGAGGTTGATCGTTGATCCATGCTAATATTCATAATAAAACATGAAGTAGAGGTGAGCTGAAATATATAATAGTATATAAGATAAATTGAAGGTTTTGAAATATTTGTTGTAGATCAACTTCACCAGTAGTGATTTAATGAGTTCCTGTTCAAGAGGATATATTCTTGGCCATCATATGGCAGCTCTAGCAATATTTGCAGACTATAATGTACAAATTGAAAGCTTGTATACTAGGAGTGATAAAGAAAATGCATCCTCAACATCTGAAAAGGAATCAGTCACACAAATGTAAAATTATATATATTATAATATAAAATAAAGTGAATATCGATCAACATCACACTATCAACATGTTCTAAAGAAAAACTGTCATGTAAGTCATTTTATTTCTGAAGAAAATACATTTTAGCTTCTTGTTGAGCACTTAGCAATGTAGTTATTGCCTATAGTGACAGATCCCAAAGTTGATTCGAACTTCTTTCATTATTTTATGATGCTGTTATAAATAACCAGGTAAGCTTTCAGATTATTTACAGATTTCAAAGGCAAATAATGATATAATAATACCTTTATTATATCTAGTCTAATTTTGCAAAGATAAAACGAACCTCCATTTATACGTAAATGATTTTGAATACGTTAAATATTCACAATTAATCATTAGAAGGCAGTAACATGCAAATTTATTTTGTTTGGAAACAGAGTTTTCGGTCTATTCAAATTTCAACATGCAATTCAAGGTCAATGTGAGTTGTCTCTTGTCTGGTACTCATGGGTGCGCACTCAGTGTATACCTTCCTTCTTTTATTACATTTCTGAACGAGAGACAGAAATATACTGAGTGCATAAAAACTCGGCTAGTTCCTACCAATGGAAATCGCTTAGTTTGATTTCAGATTGGAATGATATAGATATGACATGGACATGACATACAGACTGTCATAGACACATAATAATTGATGTTTACTCTATGTGGTATTTGAATTTTGAACGCTGAAGCACAGTTTATGAGCATTAAACTGTGGCTGAAGTTTCTTTAATCGAGCGTTTATACTTTATAGATGCTTTATAGGTATTCTTGGTTTATTGATGAGTATTCACTCATATAATACTTTTAGAGGTGAGTACTTCAATCTTGTTGAATTTTGATTATTTCTGTCAAGTCTGAAATGAAATTCAAGGCAGATTTATATACCAACACAATAAAAGGTATAACACACAGCACAGTGTAAGAAAATTTGCGCTATGGAAGAGAGTAGATGAATCAATGTATAAAAAATGATTGGCCTGTTCGATTGACATCTGTTGAAATCTGCTATGACTAACGAAGATTAATGGTTATAAAGAAATCTGTAGTACTTTCTCGATTCTGAATTTTTATTATGATATGTTCACACTATGGACATCTATCGGAAATTCCAGCAGCACTGCTGAATTCCTGCTCTTACACAAAATTTCCATATGGATCATTCGATATGCATAAACACCCATCTGAGAAAAAACGTAGGCCATCATCCTTTTCAGTTACCTTACTACTCTTCATTCTTGTTTCTGAACCTGCTCATGGTCCGTCGCGTAACTTGTAAGTGGCAACGGACTGTGGTATGCAGCTATAGGTCTAAAGCACGTGCCAAGATAAAGTCCCATCTGTTCGGATTGAACCCTATCAGCAATCTATCTCGGATAGGTACTGGTTTGACCAATAACTTACCTACGACATGGTTGTCTACAGAGGCGCACTATCAACAACAGAAAGGTCAGAGTATTTTTCACGCTATTTGTCAATCATCAAAATTGGGTTAACATACTCCGAAAACAATATATAGAGTATAATGGTAGAAGATCTCATCACTACCTGAGTTGAAAGAAATTTTTAATAGGTATTGACTAGATCTCTGGAAGGGTTAAAAGAAAATATTCTTCCAGAATTCTTCAAACTCACGAGCACCTTGACCTGTTAGATTTCTTGTACATGAGCTTTGGATAGTCCATAGGCCAGGAAATTGTGAGTTTGTCCCTTCATTTGCCAGGCAGTCTAATGCTTCCCCATTGCCTCTAACTCTCTTGTAACCTGAAAACCACATCAAATAAGTGACCTGGTTGTTCGCTGCCAGTTGTCTCTGGGATTGTTTGCAGTCCCAAGTCAGCTTAGATTAGCTCTCACTGCTGCTTGGCTATTAGATAAGCGTAAGGTTATATACAAGTCATTCAGTTATTCATATCGAATCAAAATTGATAGTTATCGGTCTAAGGATTCAACCTTGTGGAACTCCATGCAACCTAAACTCATCTTGGGAACCCCAATTATTACAATACTTATTGATGAACATTTCCATGTGGAGGTAGGTGAAGACGTAGCATAGTCACCATTTTTCTTCGAACTATTTATCAGATGGAAGTGGAGTAACCAGTCTTGGATTGTTCACTCTGTACACTCCTACTGTGAAGTTCAATCAGTTATTTTATCAATTGACATATGTCATTCGTTCACAAAATGTCAGGGACAAAATGTCGAGATGAGACTTCTTTATATTCTATCAGTAGTTTTAGCATTTATCATTATTCTGGAAAATATTGTGTTGATAATAATTCTTGTTAAGGTGAATTCGATGGCGGTTCATGGTCGTGTTTCACGAAAAAGAAAATAGTGAGTAGATAATTCGAAGTATGAGACTCCTGTTTCCTTACCATAAATTATATCATCATAATAAATGTTTCTAGACCATGAAAATGTAATTCAGTAATATTTAAAGAATTCTTTTGCACTTATCATGCGATCTATATTTTGATGAAAATTTTTGTTGGTACTTACGTATTTTGACCTGAAAAACACGAATTTCACAATATTATCTTGAACATATATCTAGTTTTCGAGATAATCGACGCCAAAGTTCGAAATTTCACCTTCTTTAACTGATAACCATCTTTCTTTTCGACATGTATTGAAGAGAGAGAACACTTATCACTGACTCGTGTTGCTATAGGGCAGCTATGAATCCACCTTTTTTCGCTCAAGATTCGCACTGAGGTTTTCAAAATGGCCGTTGTTTATGTAGCCTAGTTTAAGAAATAATAGGAAAAATACGGAATAATTACATATTTATGATGTTTTTCTTACACAAAAATCATAATTAACCATGGTAAATGCAGGTAATATGTCTTGGGGTCTTATAAGAAGATACAATACATGCCCAAAAGTTGCCATACAAAGAAGGTGAAATTTCGAACTTTGGCATCGATTATCTCGAAAACTAGAGATATGTTCAAGATAATATTATGAAATTCGTGTTTTTCAGGTAAAAATACGTAAGTACCAACAACAATTTTCATCAAAATATAGATCGCATGATAAGTGCAAAATTATCAAGAATTCTTTATCCAATATCGAACTACTAGGTACTGATGGAAAATATTTTAATACAGTTGATTCGTTATATTATACGCATAGCAAAAGTTATCGTCTTTACCTGCTTATGAGTTCCATTTTTTATTATTCACAGATCTGAAAATCCAACATTCTGCAAGACGCTCTACTAAGGACATGCCATAGTCCAGAATTATTCCTATGATCAAGCCTACATTAATAATAAATAATACGATTCCATTTTAGTTTTTATTAAAATAAAGCAGTATTTCTTGTAAATCCTCTGATTTATTAAAAAAAATATGCAATTTTTGAGGGATTTTTTCCTATGTATAAATATAGCTAATAAAGTTGATAAAATTTTCGAAAAAATACCTACTATCCCACATAATCCTGCGATATAGAAAATAATTTAGGATTTTGAAAAACATCCACTTATTTTGAACCCATATTGAAACGTTTCTGTACAACCAATGATTATCAACTCTAGAAAACGTCTATCAAGAGTCAAGGAGGCCGAATTAGTTAGTCGCATCCATCAAAACGTACGAGCATCATTAAAATATAATTCGAATTAGCAATCAGTGTTAAATGCCTAAAAGGTCACTAACACAGTCAGCAATCACCAACGTTTTATTAACAATCAACTGACGTCAACTGTCAATTTAGCAAATTACATATTACTATCAGTTTTGTGTGAACGTCCCACTGGCAGTCTGATATTAATTAATAATTTTGTATGGAAATGAGAGGGCGATGTGACATTGCGCTAATCGACTTTATTGAAGCAGTGCAAACATAAGCAAATAAGGATATTACTGGGAAATGTAAGATAACTTATAGATAGAATTGTTATCGTTATATCTTGAAAATAAAATATTGCATTGAAATTTATTGAGTGCTTGAAGTACTCAAAATTTTCACTGAAAATAATCGGAAAATAATATACAGTGTGACCCATTTTTAATGGAAACACCCCCCTAAAATTTGAAGTTTCAAACAGATCTTAATTTAATAATTTTTTTTTGAAATATCAAGTACTAGAAGGTCTACTTTGGGACAGAATTTGAAATGTTTATTCCAATTTTCAGGGCATACTATGCTATTTTTTCTTAGTCAAAAATGGAGATTTTTTTATAAGCGATTTTTTTATTGAAGAAATCACTACGTCACTGGATTCAGAGTGCCTCTAAACAGGTGTGACCAAAATTTCATGAAAAAATATTCGTTAATAACAAAGTTATGACAACTCAAAAATTCGAAAACAGACACAACTAACATTTATAATCTATAATTTCAACAATAAAGTGCCGCCAGATGAAAAAAAAACAAATAGGGTAAATTTTTTTCAAATTTTAGGGGAGTGTTTCCATTAAAAATGGGTCAGACTGTATATAAATGGAATATTGAAGAACTCCTACATTTTTTCAAACTGAACTATTTAGACATCACAAGTTTGTGCTGAGACAGAATATTCCAGTTAGGTATTTCTTTTCAGGGAAGTGATTGTATTTTTCGATAATCTCAATATCAGAATATGTTTAATTAGCAGAGTTACCTGCTAGAGTGATACGTCGGAATCATATATATATATATATATATTTAAGATAAGAGTGGACCCAAAATCTAACCTTGTGGCACTTCAAATGTAATGAGTTCCAAATCCGTAAAAAATCAATCAAACGCCAGATCAATTTATATGTATAGGGTGGCTGGAATTCGAGCCTCACCATTGGGATCTCGTAAACCGTAAGAGATATAGGGTTGGTTAAATCATGGCAAAGTTGCGCAATTTGATGCCTAACAAAATGCCGTTCTGAAATTTGGAAAATTCCGAATACTTTCGGAAATATCAGAAAAATGTCGAAATTTCATGAAGGAATTGATCGATATAAATAATAACTTCGTTATGCATATCGATATCAAATTTGAAATCCGACGTTTCTTTTTCTATAAACCATTATCAACCTATTTTAAATACGGACCTGGGTTTTTTATTTCATTTTTAATTATCTTTGGATAGCCCAAAAACTATGAGCTATCAAAAAATTTGATTTCCGAATGACAAAAATCCATAGTTTCATAGTTTCTCTATTTTTTTAATCATTCAATCCGAATTTATTTTTAAAACATTATTATTCATCAGCAATATAACTTAGAAACACTTATCACACCTAAACAATATTTGAAAACTGAAACTGAACTTCTCGCAAAAAAATATCGATAATACTCAGTCAATTGATGAAACATAAAATGTAAAAAAAAACAAAATGAAATTCTGAAGTAAATGCTCGAATGATCCCCTTTGCACATATATATATAGGCATTTTCGTATGTGTCTTCGCAGATAAGCGCGCGATAGATCATTCTTCCTCTAGCTGGTAGGGTTGTTATTTCAAACATTAAATTTTGGTGTAAGATATTTTTGTTCCGTGGAATATCTTTGAATAAACGGTTCGTTTTTAATATTCCCATGAAAAATAATCCAGCGGGGATGAATCGGGGCTCCTTGCAGGCCAGCGCATCATCCCTTGGTTTCCAATCCACTGTTTGAAAAATGTTTCATTTCATGTCATGTTCCTTTCGAACACTTTTATAAATTTAGACCATATAATGTTTTTCTGAATTGGAAAACACCATTTTATATCCTGCAAATTTGTCGAAACATTGAACTGTCATACTTTGAAACGTGGTTGTGACTTTTCATCTCTAAAATCGAGGCCGTTTTCTCCAATTTTAGTAATAGTGTCAATTTGACATTTGAAAAGAAATTTTTTTTATAGCTCATAGTTTTTGGGCTATCCGAAGGTAACAAAAAATCATGTAGGGAATTAAAAGTGGCCACCATGAAGTGTTATTCATATCTATCAATTTCTTCAAATAACGCCAGAAAAAAACGTATTCGAAATTTTTCAAGTTACAGAAGAGCATTTTGTTCTCGAATTCCAGCCAGCCTGTACTTTTTCTTACTAATTTTCTTTAGTCCCTACGAGCAACTAGACTTCGCCCGAAAAAGTCAAGGGTGTGACAACGATTCAAATACGAATTATTATAAATGACACCAGTCACAGAATGATGGAGTCTCATCCACAGTTGAATTAACAAAGACGCGTCTCGATGTTGCTTTCGAAAAATGTAATGAATATCATTATTGAATTTCATAATGATGAATATCCCTCAGCTGATATCCTGATACGCCATTAAGGTGATTCTTGATGTATCATTGTGGATTATAATACGGACGTAGGTATGTACCGGCCCATCCTTCTAAGAAGCATATTCTGATTGGAGTTTAATCTTTCAAGACATCTTTGTAACTCCAATGGTTTTTCCTGTAGATGTGATACTCTCCAAAATAATTACATATTGCCAATTTAATTGTCTTCAATCTATTATAGTTTAAAATATAGCAATGTTAAGACTAAGAGGATGTTAATTGTAACGGTTTCTAGTTATCATGTCATTTATATAATAATGATAATGAAAAAAGTCTTATATCTAAATTATTCAATTAGTTCTAGTATCACCAAATCCAAAATCACTCAGAAGTAAACTGGGCCTAACTCTTCTGACTTTCATTGAAATTTGACAGTTCTATTGTACCAAGCTCCGAATACTAAAAAATCCGTATCATAACTGAGGCTATTTCGATACGCATTTGCGTTCCATATTGACTTCATTATGGAACCAGAATGGAAAAACATAATTTTAGTAATTCTTGGTCATCATGCCTGGTGAGTTATAATACCATTAACATTTTTTTGAATAACTGGTTTCGTGAACCACTGCGTTCCTTTACAGTACCATTATGATAAAATTCCAAGCAGAAACCATCGATGTACTACTCCAATGTTTCACGTGTGTTTACTCAGTAGACACAATAGAAACAATGCCCAAATAAACATCACGATCAGTGAACATAGAGGAGAGCCTTTAGACTGCTCTTGACAGACAAAATACAACGAAATACAATGGTGTCTGCGAGAGATCGAGGGCCAGTACTAAATTAATATCAAGCCCACAGAGGCAGATACGATCTGGAGCTAATGTCCTCGCACAATGTGAAACGCGAAAAAAAAATCAGATTTTAACCGGCCGAGAAGACTATCTTAGCACACCTACGGCTCCGGATATTTCACGAAGAGAGTACCTGGTGGCCTCACTCGAAATAAAAGATAATGGTAACAGGGCTACAAAATTTTTTTTTTTCGGCAACCGTCCGGAAAGTACGTACTTTCCAGACGATTTTTTTTTGAGAAAGTGGCATTTTTGCGGCCTAGTCCGGGAAGTACGTACTTCCCGGACTAGGCCGGGAAGAATCACATCGTTGTTGTCATTGTAAATATGAAAATCTTGGTAGTATGGTTTTGATAAATGCAGTTGATCATTACCATAGCAGCAAAATAACGACTGACAGCTATCTGACATAAAATTAGCTAACATTCAAAAATTATCAGATGAAAACAATCAATGTGAAACGGAAACTTTACCTTCTTGTTCTGACTTCAACAAAAGGCACTTGAATATACCAAGCATTTCAAACAAATTGAATCCATTCAATATTAACAATTGTTCTAATTTTAATATAAATATTAATATAATTAAGAATTGAAATGTTTGAAATTTTGTTCTAATAAAGAAATGTGTTTCTTTGATTTGTTATTCTACACGGTTGCCGAAAAAATTGTGTACGCAACACGCCCGAAAACAGTTTTTTTGGACTCGCAGACTTCCAGGACTCGCTACGCTCGTCCTAGAATTTTGTCCACTCATTCAAAAAAACAGTATTTTCCGGACTTGTTACGTAAATTACTATTATATGTAGGTATATTCTTCCAGTCATTTGAATCTTTCAAATCGATAATCTAGTTCTATTTTCAACAATATTTTTCATTATTCATTTCGTTTTCGGTATATAACTCATCTTTTCTTAGGATTTAAATCTTCATGGCACCTTTTGACAATGGAAGTCCTGAACTCTACTTATTCTCAACTCGAGACATTGTCAGCCATTTTCAAACAAAAATTTAGTTTTAACTCGAATTCTATTTGTTTCAAGTGATGAAAATCTGTTCTCAAAGTGTCTTCTCTAAAATTCCTAGTGAATTACATTTCAAATAATGAGTACATCTTCAATTATTTATCGCTAATAGGACGAGAAATCTATCCTCTAATAATTATAAGCACGTCAGCAAAAAATGATTTTTAAAATCTGACATCAGGCACATAGTATAATTAAAGAATGAAAATGGTACCAAAATTTGCTGTCGAGGAACACCGATGATTCTACAAGGATTGCCAATGTTGTACAGGGTGTTTCATAATAAATGCGCAGGACTTCAGGATATGATAGATCTTTTAAGAAAATGAAAAAAAGGTCCTATTGACTTGCCCTCTAAAATGCACCATTTTCGACATACAGGGTGTTGAATTAAAAATAAATAAATCGTTTTTTGCGAATATTTCTGGAACCGTTTATCGCACAGAAAACAGATTTTGTAGGCATTTTCTACTCATAATAAGCTATGTTTTGGGCAGATTTATTATCTTTTTAAATTCATAATTGGTGAAGATTTTGAAGGGGTAGTGGGTGTTATTTCCTCCAACTTTTACGCCACTGGAAAAAGTACAATTTTGAGCCACCTATTCAAACCGCCAATGTTTTCTACACAAAAAAGGGACTCTTGTTTATAAGCTCATGGTAAGCCCATGGAAAAACATGGTAAATTTTTTTAAATAATTTTTTTCATAATTATACAAAATTTATTTAAACATTAGAACAAGTAACAAAACCAAACGTTAACTTCATATTTGCGAAATAAACAAAAACAAATCATACTTAGTTAAATTAAGTGTTGGAAATGTCCGATGCATTGACTGTCTAACACGTAGGAAAATACCCGGAATGTTCCGAATTATGTTGCAAGAAGCATCAATGCGCTCTCTTAAATTGTCA
The DNA here is from genome assembly GCA_029955515.1 of Chrysomela aeneicollis. Taxonomy (NCBI): domain Eukaryota; kingdom Metazoa; phylum Arthropoda; class Insecta; order Coleoptera; family Chrysomelidae; genus Chrysomela; species Chrysomela aeneicollis. The sequence continues at coordinate 18,875,423 of JARUHQ010000010.1, forward strand.
ACATTTTCAACTGGAGTAGCGTAGACTAGGGTTTTAAGATGGCCCTGTATGTCGAAAATGGTGCATTTTAGAGGGTAAGATAATAGGAACTTTTTATTTATATTCTTGAAAGAGCTATCATATCCTGAAGTCATGCGCATTTATTATGAAACACCCTGTATTTATATCAGGTACTTGTATTCAGTTCGATGATGTGATTTCTTCAACGTAGGTATCTATATTTCGTATTTTACCAAGTATATAATTTCCAATGTATTATTTCTTTTTTTAAATGTAATTACGCACTCTTTCTCTATGGTTAATACGTCGAGAAAGTCAAAGGCCGTATCAAACTTATTCTTGTATACTCCCTCCCTCAACGTAATAGTAACCAAACATCATAAACTGACAATTTCTCTTACTGGTTGATTGCATATTACGGGTTTTCAATTATTCACAATATCTTTTTAACAGCAAAAAGTAATAAAACGGAATTTGCATTCAACTAGCTAAAACAGTGCATCGTGCATTATAAATAAAACATGACAAGGGAAGGCATGTGAAGAAAATTTGTTTATTATCCCAAACTAGTTCAGTACCGCGAGCCGTTTTAGTTTATATTCATGCAGCATCGATTCTCATTGAAAAAAGTGATAGTTTTGCCATCTTTGAGTCGCCATTATTCTAGTTCAGCCATTTGAATCATACCTGGACAGCGAGTTTTTAAAATTGGTTATTTTATAAATTTCAACATGCTCTTTCCGAATTTCTAGTTGAACGCTTGCGATGCCATATTGGGGAAATGGCGCCTAATAAAAATATTTTTCGCAAATCGCTATAGGAAATTTTGATATTCCAGACAAAATTTCTTGAAGAAAAAGTCATGATTTCTAACTGTTAGTGTTCTACATGGTCCATAAAACGTTTATGAGTGCATATTGGTACTTTTCTCTTGATTTCTTTCTGATGAAGCATTATTCAATGCCTCAACCAGCTCTGGAGGAGTCCCAGAAATGGAAAATTCATCATCCACTTATCATTTTTACTATTTCGTTTTCGAAAACACCAGCAATAAAATGTATATGCGTAAAGTAAACAAAATACTATTATCACGATGAAAATGGTTATGTAATGAATTGAACTAGGTTGAGAAAATCTCCTTCTCGAGCAAACTTTAGACTTTAAATAAGACGCAAATAATCCATAGTAGGTATACCTTTCATAAACCGGTTATTTACGTCTTTCATTAAGTGCAAATATTCTGACATGTAGAAGAAGTTTTTTTTTTGTTTTTGAGCACCAAATTACTGAGATGTCGTAGTACATGATGATAATCGAGAATTTTGATTATGATTCCTGGAATAGACTTCTGATGGGAAGCACCACAGATGACATTATCAATTCAACATCAATTCGGGTGCCAACATCAAATAATTGATATTAATTATGACGATTGTCGTCTATGTGGAGTTCTGATTGCCATCAGCTGACTCGACTGCGAAAGCATGTCTGATTGCGGTTAATTACTAATTGCATCCTTTAGGACGCTAATTGCGCCACAGGCACAATCTGACGTTTCGGCTGGGTTTTCGAATATGAATAATTAACTCGACATTGTTCGATTATAATTGCGCATGCAAAGAGCTGTCCTGTGATTCATGACTATGGTGATTGCGCCCTGAGGTTTTATATATAGGTATATATACGCACGAAGATTATACACACACTGTATAATCTTTGATCGCTGGTGTTAATATTTTCTTCGTGGATGAATTATCTCCTCTGATATTGACGTCATGAATATGTACTGAAACTGTAACGGTGGAAAAATATGTTCAAGCGAATTTGATATACCAACTACTTGTATACATGCCTACGATGAATATCCGATTTCAAAGATTGAAAGAACCAAATGAATAATAATAATGTTTATTTTACCAATAAAAACCTGAAGTAAATAAACAGGAAATATCATAGAAGCTTCAGTTTCAAGGAAACTGTCGCTTGTACGTGATTCCAAAATATAAATGCAATAAACATTTTTTTTTCACTTTTCCAAAACAAATACACATACTCACATGTATAGATATAATACAAGACATAATCAAATTAAGAGAACTGAAAAAAAGAAAAAAAATAGCCAGTAGGTATATTTAACACACATTGTTTCGATTGAAGACAATATAAGATAATTCATTCAATGGTTTAGAAAATACTGTAAACTGGTATCAACCGATTTTTTTTAACAACACTGACTGCTCAAAAATATACAGGTTCACTAAAAAGTATAGGTGAGTAACCATTCGAAAGAAACAAGAAAAAGTTATTAGTTTCATATACAAATTTATGTAAAAATAATGTATTTCATATAGGTTATGTGAGTAACGGATTCTAAATATCGAAACCTATTTTGTGTAATCTGATACGAGCTTTTGAATTTGTTACTCACAGAATAATCTAGATCAAACAATGAAAGAATGAAGGTATTTTTATTTCAAGTGTATTTGTACAAGAGCTTGTTTTAAAAATGACTCTTTCAGGTTTATTTGATTTTGTACTTCTCAGCATTATACCTTGTTGAATTATCTGGCTCAATACTTCCAATTTTGAATTATATTTGCCCATAATGATACAACCCATCATCTTGGAGCCACAATTTATTTTTGATGCATTTCCTTAATCTTAATCTACGATCCCGTAAACCCCTATTTACTTATTTTCAATAGGATCGGACCTTGATTACAATACTCGACACAATTTTGGAACTGCCACTTCATTTTTTGCTCTAAAAAAATTGGATAATGCATTGTCAACAGAATTATGTACACCTACAATTTTTTTTTCTACAAGTCAAGATAAATATAAAAATTTTTAGCATTCGAGGAGTCATTTCATTTGCTTTTTGTTTTCCAAAATCAATATGTGTGCTATGAAATAATATATTTAATATATGATGGCATATTGATACCTACTCGCAGCAAATAATTTTCACTTTCTAAAGCTCTATCCTGACATTGTTTCTGATATAACGAGCACATGGTTTTACTATAATCTCCTCATCACAATTTCTGATTTGACATTCTTTGAAGACGACTCGAAAAATATTCATATCTCCAGTGAAATTTCCTAGATGCATTACAATTATCTTTTATTGTATCAATGTGGGTAGACAAGATCAGAGACAGTTATAATAATAATGATCCAAAACCATAAGCAGCATTGTAATATTCAAGTTGTGGTATTTGAAATTCAAATTCAACAGCTTAAAACTACGATATCGATCTTTAATGTCATGACTTGGCATAAACAGAGGTACCTATTCAGAAATTCTTCTAAATAACTGGGTATCTTCCTTCGAGTAAACAAATCCATTCTTGGTATGCAGATTTTATTATTTACACGGCTTTGTTGTAGATTTCGTGCATTCCATAACATCAATTTAACCGGTAGAATTCAGAATATTAACTTGAGTTCACGCTAAAAGTGGATCATCATTGATGTTTGCTTCTTTGAAGGAAGTAGGAAATGCTTCAATTCAGTGTAGCTATATATAGGGTGTTAAGAAATGTCAGAACCCCATTTGTAATCGATCAACTACAAGTTTTTCTATTTTGGTTCTATAATGAAGTCATTGTGCAACGCAAATGCGTGTCGAAATAGCCTCTATTTCGATACGCATTTTTTATTATTCGGAGGTTGGTACAATCGAACTGTCAAATGAGAAGTCAGAAGAGTTAGGCCCAGCTTACTTCTGAGCGATTTTGGATATGGTGATACTAGCAGTGAAAAACTCAATGTTTTTGTTGCCTAATTTTAATTCAGAGTGTGATTTGATTCGAATTGATCAATAAAAACAATGACAACGTTGCTTTTTTCTCCGCTGGTATCGCAAAAATCAAAATCGTTCAATACTAAACTGGGCTTTCCGATTGTGCGTCGGATTTCTGTTATGTATCGATATTCAATCAATTTTTTCAATAAAAGACTTCAAATTAATGCAAAATAGAAAAAATTGCATATGTTTTATAAGACACGTTGTCGCACTTGTTCACTTGGAGCACTCCTCGCTTCGTTCGTCGTACTCCAAACAACGCGTGCGACAAAATAGCGTCTTATAAAACTTGTATATATGTTTATATATATGTTTAAATTATGTCTATCATCTATCCCGAATTCAAACTCGTCCATTTAGGATCCTAAGGATACATATTTCTAATTGTTTTTAGTTTTTTCGTGTCGTACCATTATTAGCATATATTATATTGCGTATCGGTTTGGCTAAACAGTCCTTACGTTAAGTAAGGTGGACACCGTTCTCAATCAAACAATGAGAATTATTACAGGATTTAATTAAATCCACACCCATCGAATGGCTACCCGTGTTGTGTCATATCGAACCATCGAAAATCCGTAGACAGCAGATACTAGAACGAGAGTTTAAAAAGATCAGCGGAAACGTATAGAATTACCGATTCATCAAGATATAATTAGATTCAACCGACTAAAATCTAGAAATCCAACTGTCAAAACAGCCCAACAGCTAATAACCAACAACTTTAACGGCCATAATGAGTAGATATCGAACTGGCAGAGCAAAGTTAGTCCAGCCTACCACTCTTTGCTAGATCCGGATCATCCACCTTAGGGTTTCAACATGCCCCGAATAACATGGGTTCGGTTGAACAGGATCCGGACTGGCCTTGGCAGAAGCGGATCGGCCTTATTCAAATGGGGGATGAGTCCATAATGCTATCACATTACCTATGAATGTCCAACAAGAGCATTTTCTGGTACAACTTTCGACCTTTTGCATGCAACACCTCAGGCCATCCAATGGCTTAACCAACTAAATATGGAGCTGTGACCTTACTCACGAATAATGTTTGCCTATACATTATAACTCTTGTTTTTGGAAAATTGAATGGTTATTTTTGGTGTCTACGTTTGTTCTGAAATTATTTGTTCAATTACGTTGCACATAAATTATTCCTGTTCTATACCAGATACTCTAGTCATGAGTAATCCCGCTTTTGAAGCAAGATTATTTCATTATTCTGTATGTCAAGTTTCGAATGAGAATGTGCAGTAAAGAAACTCTAGTTAGACAATACTTTCGGTACACCAAGTCTTCCTTTTTCTGTGTGTAAAAAGCAGTTCAGTTGAAATTGCGATTTCTTGAAATTTATTCCTAGAAAGAACAAAGCTCAAATTATTAGGAAGCGTCGTGTAATTTGACTATGTATCGGGGTTCATATCGCGTTGAATAGCGGCACGTATTCATTATAATAATTTTAAAATAGCACACACAGGTACAGCTTTTGTTTCATCGACACCATTTTGTTTCAGTGGCGTTTCAACAAAAATTTCCTAGCACTCGTGATGAGGGAATCCTTGTATCTCATGGACCATTAACATTGTGTTATTGTTGGAAGAAAATGACCAATAAAATGATCAATGATCAATAAATTTTACTTTTTCTTCTACTATCTTCTTTTGTTCTTCTCCTTCATCGCCTTCTTCTTTTTCTTCACTTTAATTGATGAGATGGTACCACTTCATTTTCTCCTTCCTCCTTTTTTTCCTTCTTCTCATTCACTAACATTCTAACTGTCTTCAACTTTTATACGAAGAAATAGTTACTCTGTAGAAAGCTGAAGCTACATATAGAACTGACCTCATCTTTTTGCTAATACAAAATAATAATAATTGTGATACACCAACAAATTTTCATTTTCCAACTTATTTTTTCTCGTATCTCCGTGATATGTAGGTTCGTAGTTTTCATCAAACGTTCATTCATATACAGCAACAAATAAATGTTCACTTTCTTCAAGAAACATTGACGTTATCTTCAAGTTGAATTCACATTCTCGCGAAATCGTTTTCAACTTCCAAATGAAATATTTTATAATTAAGAAGCTTTTCGACTCTTCAGACAGAACTCTTCTGAAAGGAATAGCTTCATAGTAGAAGAAAATACATTGTAGATTGTAGGGGGGGTCGTTAAGGCTGTGCAGCCTCTCAAGCACCTCGACCTATAAGATCTTTTCTTAATCTATTCGAGGCCCGGGATTCCGAGACTTCGTGCAAAGTTTATCAGAGTTTATCAAAGTTTCCTGGGAGCTAGGTTCCTGATATCGGAGGGCTCTAAAAGGGCCCCTTCCAGGAACTTGAGCCTCTTGCAGAAGAGCGCTGGGCATTCGCATAGCAAACGTTCTGCAGTTTCAGCGAAGTTCTTGCAGTAGCGGCAACTATCTTTCTCTGTTTTACCCATCTTTTTGAGGTGATACCTCAGAGGGCAATCTCCAGTGAGGAGTCCCGTCACCAGTTTCAAGTCTTTTTTGTCCAACTCGAGATGCTGTTCAGCTTTCCTTGGCGAGAGGCTCACTAGGCTTTTCACTTGTCTTTGTCCTTGCACTTTATTCCAGTGAAATTTCATTTCATCTGCTTCCCAGCTTCGGAACTCCTCTCTCAAGTGGGCCTTGGAGAGTCCACAGAGGGGTTCTGGGCCGGGAAATTGTGTATTTGCCCCTTAAAGAGAGAAGAAAATACATACAACAGGTATCTTCCCAGATGAGCTAAAAAATGCTAAGATTACACCAGTCTACAAAAATGGTCTGAAAAGTGACTTCTCAAACTATAGGCCTATATCACTGTTACCAGTATTTTCAAAGGTCTTAGAAAGACTGATGTATGCAAGACTACTCGATTTTTTTAAAGAACACAATATACTCAACTCGTGTCAATATGGCTTTTTACCAGGAGATTCAACAGAAAAGGCCATTTACCATTCACTTAAATACTTAGTTGATCATATTGATAAAGGAGAACTTTTGACAGGTATATACTTCGATCTATCCAAAGCCTTCGATTCTCTAGACCATTATATACTTTTTAAAAAGCTTGAATGCTTTGGTATCAGAGGTATACCTCTGCAGTTATTTAAATCCTTCTTGACAGGAAGAACCCAACAAGTCAGCCTAAGATTTGAAACTAATGGTAGAATTCAGGTATTCAACTCCTCCAGTAGAAACATTAACACCGGTGTCCCTCAAGGATCTATCCTCGGACCCTTACTGTTTATAATATATGTTAATGACCTCCCAAACTACGTATCAACCCCAGCTATTTTTCAATATGCGGATGACACCTCATGTTTAGTGATGGACAAAAATTTTGAAAACCTCTCAAAAAAGGCAACAAAGGTGACACATGAAATGTTGACCTGGTGTGACAATAACAATCTATGCCTAAATAAAAAAAAACCGTGACAGTGCAGTTCAGTAATCGCTATAAATTAGACAGAAGTGTTTTAATAAAACTTGGTAACAAATCAGTTCCCGTGCACTCTGGTACTAAGTTCCTTGGTGTAGAAGTTGATTGCAACCTATCTTTTGGAAATCATATATCCCATACTGTGAAGAACCTGAATAAAATGTGTTATGCCATACGTATACTAAACGATTCTGTGGACATCGCTGTATTGAAAACATATTACTTTGCCCATGCTCAGTCAATTCTAACTTATGGCTTGATTTTCTGGGGAGGATCCCAATTTGCTGATCGAGTTTTCTTGGCACAGAAGCGTGTTATAAGGTGTATACACAAAGCACACTTTTTAGAACCATGCAGACCACTTTTCAAAACATTTGGTGTACTACCACTTCCCTCTCTTTACATATATAGGCTACTAATTTTTGTTAAGAGTAACCCAAGCTTTTTTATAAGAAATGTAGATGAATATACCTCTAGTGAAAGGGTACTACGTTCTTCTAATAACTTGAGAATTCCACAACACAGTACAGCCTTATTTGAAAAAGGTGCAGAATATAGAGGAATACAAATTTTCAATTCCTTACCTGGTAATCTGAAAAGTATAAAAAGTATACATTCATTTAAATATAAAGTTAAGGAGTTTTTACTAGAGAATTGCTTCTATTCTGTGGAAGAGTATCTGAGTTTCACCTGATTTTATTTATTTTTTTTTATGTCCATGTTAGATGATTGTGTTATATTGTTGTTTGTCCGTTCTAATGATGTAATGTACTGCTTAACTCTTTTATTCAATTTTTTTTTATGTATAGAAAATGTGACCATGTCAATGTCCAACTGGATCCTCTGACGACAATAAATATTATTATTATTATTATTATTATAAGTGATCGCTTATTCGTTCGAAGGTTACATCTTCCTGTAATAGAGTGGATTATTCATTTTCAAATCGTTACATACATAGCTCTCTCATTCATTTGGTGATGGAATTCTTGAAGTGCTCCCATGCACGCAAATATAAACCAAAACTGTGCTGGCGATATGTTTAATATGAGAGCAGATCACTGCTTTTGTTTTTGTCGTGAGCACTCCATTTGGATTTGTGATGCAGAAGCTATCGTGCAGGAATGATAAAAACATCCCTGCCAGTGACAATCATTGAAATAAATCCTCGTTATGGTCGCCATAACAGACACTACTTTCCGATTCCAGAGGTTATCAACGATATGTGCACTCCATGCTCATATTACATCGTACTAGACTCGCGAGATATGAGAGGAGCTTTATCGTATATAAAATGTTGGCAATGTGATGTTCGATGTTGATTTCATGTATCAAAAAGTGCAAACAAACAGCAATGATTTAAGTGAAATTAAAGGGAGATATTGTGGTTGTAGGGGTTCCTCAAGGTTCAATATTGGGTCCATCCATAATTAACACTATTTTTGTCAACAACGTCAATTTTTTTTGCACAAAAACACAAGAAAACCTCCTGGAAGGAACATTTTGGGATGTCAATGATAATTTGAATCATTTCTTCAAATGTTGAGAAATACTGAAGGAGTTAATCAGCAAAATTGAGATATCTATTTCAACTATATCTTATCGGGATCATTTAATGAAGAAAATTTACCCACACATTTCGCAAAAAAACATCACGTAGCTAATGAATAAATACACACATAAAAAGACTTAATTTGATTTGATATGCTTTGATTCAATAGTATGGCTTGTTTATATATACTGGAATAAATGTCTGCTCAATTCAAGACTATTATGTTTTCAACTAAATACACTTATACCAATGTTACCTATAGATTTCTTGAATCGTAAATGAATGTAGTTCTTCGTGAGAATAATACAATATTTCAGATTGAGAACACAATATATACAAATCAAGACAATCATAATAGTTCAATGACTCGCATTTTTCTTGAACAAAAAGAATCAGATTTTCAGTTTTAGCTGTAGATTGTTTTGTATCAAGAATTTTATCAAATTAGAGGAATTATATCGATTTCTTATTGGGGCTCTCATCAATCACATCATCACTTGCAGACCTTCTTGTTGACAACCTTTCCCCCTATTCGTAGAGATTATTTCTGAACTTGTCCACCAGTTTACCTCGCAATAAAGTTGTATTCCTCTGGTTTCAAACTACTGAAAAATATAAAATATATCATTCACAACGCCATGTAGGTACAATGTGAGAGATAATCTGACTTAGCACAATGCATGGTTATTATATATTTCTTCAAATCTGGGTTCACATTCTTACTACTGAATTAATTTTCCTTGGATCGAAATTTGGTAAAAAAATATATGCAATATCAAAACACAACAAACACAAAAAATCAGCTCTTTTCCACTGTTCAATCAGTGTTTGGACAAATTTAAACGTTCATCCGCACATATGTACCTAACCCCAATTTTCACTCACTATGCCGATTCTGGTTATTCAAGTTTTTCACGAATTATCAGTTTTCGAGATGATATAGCTACGTTAATTGATTGGATACACAATAATACCTACCCAAGAATGGACGTCGATAAGATATAGGCACGTAACTTACCTTTAAAAGTGGTAATTATATCCTCAGATATCTCATAAGACCTTAGTTTTTCTTTCATGGTAAGCCAATATTTCTATGTCAATAAAATAGGTTGAACTGGTTGAACAATGATGGATGCACGACAAGAGCACCGAAACAACACACTCACACCGTTTGGCAACATTCTCGGCTCGAAGGGATCGCAATTATATTCAAGAAAATGTTATGGTCAATCAAAAGAAACTTTCTCAGAAATGTACCTATTCAGAGTTTAATTGTCTTGTAAATCTCTTTATTGAAGAAAATGCTACATATGTTATTTTGAAAGAAGACATTCCGTGATATATTTTTCAAGAACTTCATTATTTTTTCTGGATACTTTGAATGTCTTGAATTGAGAACATTTTGTTATACCAAATGAAAATTCCAGTGAAATAATTTTCTACAATTGACATATTCAATAAATTCATTTCAAATAAATTATTTCAGAAGAAGAATTCGCTTTTTCAAAACAAGAATCGGACGTTCAACGAATATATCGTTTTCATTTGAGAATTTGTTTTTATGTTTGTAGTTGTTCTACATTAATAAAGTGATATTTGGTATGTCTAATGCACCAACAATTTTTGAGCGTCTTATTCACAAAATGTTAGCTTCTGAGTTAGTTGGACTTATATATCTAATTTTTCTACATCAGTTGCACCAATGGCGTCCAGTAACAGAAAATTGTGTTGCTAGTCGAAAAATTGTCAAAGTATCAAAAATACACTAACATCATACCGTGTGACCCTATTGTTTGATAATAAAATGAGTAACGTTCCCTGAGTGATTCGCACTATGATATTGTTAGAAAGCGTCATTAACGTGTTGAATTGGGGCCAAAAACAGTACCCTGTGGTACTACAAACCCACCATGACATGACCAGTTTAATTTTCGTGTTCAAGCTAAGGGTGACCCTCGCTATAATGAGAAGAAGTAATTCGGTATTTTGATGCTAAGCATACTGCATGTTCTCGGAAGGCTTCTTTTATCAGTGCATCTCCTTCGTTTCTGGTATTGTAGTTTATGTAGAGCACGCTCGTGACACTTTCTGAATATGAATAAGAGTATAATTAAAACTTCTTAGAGTTGAAACGTGTCTGAACTTTTAATCCTATCCGGCACATCCAAGTTTGCTTTGTTATCGCACGTATGTGCGACAGAATCTTTGAGCAGTTTTTTATTCGTGTTTCATATTATTAACCGAGAAAAATTGTCAGGGAAATGTTGAAGACACAATTAGATGTGTTTGGAAATTATACAGATTTGTGATCAACATCGTAGTGACGCAAAAATAGAATCTGCATTTTGGGACACCCAACTACGATTTTCTTTGTCTTATAATAATTGTGCTTGGAGATTTTTCACTTCATGAATATTCTCACTGCTAACTCGATGTTTCGAGTGGGTGGGTGCGCAGACTTGGCAACACTGGTAATCAGTAGGATGATCGTAACGGCATGGACGTTAAGTAAATAGCCTTAAATTATGCATATACATGCACGACATGCAAGGACCATTACATTGTTACAATAATTTAAATTAGTCCGATTGAATAAACCGTTTATTCTAATACATCAGTCATGGATACATATTTCCACGGAAAATGCTCTAATTTGAATACGGTCTGTGGTATGAGCAGATTGTGATTATTTCACTATTATGTGTTATACTGGATGATGGCAAGACACGGTGCGATATATAGTATGACTCATTCGAAATGGAGAGATTTATTAAGAAATGCAATGAATTTCTGATATTCAAATGTTGGTTGAAGTGGGTTGAAGACTAACTAGAATATATTTCAGAGCAGTCTCCTCATACAAAAAATATGTCATTAGTTCCAGCATTATGGTACATCACCACATAATATCTCCAAATAGAATAACCAATGTGTTCTCGTCATCTGACACCCTATTTTTTTACGGAAAATAGTATATTACACAACAAGTGTGGATATTTCACACGAGTAGTCGTTTAGCACGAGCCGCGTAGCGGTGAGTGCGGAAATGTAACGAGTGAAGGAAATGCACTTTCCAACGAGTTTTGTACACTATTTTTCCTACGACTCCGAATACTTTCATTTCGCGGGAGGTCTTGTCAAAAATGTAATTTGAGCGCTCTCTATAATTACAGGTGGTTTCGATTCGATATCAAGTACTGTTTATTTCCATATTCAAGATTATATTTGAATACTTCTCCGACAATTCCTCATTATGTGAATTACTGATTGATTGAGTTAGTTTTGTTTGGACAATTTTTATTGATATTGACACCAGTGTACATAAACAACCTTGACACCATACGCCTGCTAGCGCCAGTAATCACGCAACCAGGAATACAGAACCATAGAAGTACGTAGTTCTCAAGCGCGTACGAGTTACTCGAGTTAGTGCGTCCTTGACTCTTTGCAAACATCTGTGATACCAAAGAAACTTCTCGTTGGTGATACTGTGATATCAAACTGATGCAAGCAGCAAGCCGCACATGAAACTGTAGCCGTATTCTTTTGAATGATCTCACCTGCTGTCATCAACATCGAAATAGTTCCAGCAAAGAGTATAGGTTCCAGTTTTGAAGTGAATTCAGAGGTTATGTATCAGACACATTGAAATTAATAGATAAAGAATTCTCGGTATAACTCAAAACGAGACAGAAATTTCAATAAATAATATAAACTTGATTTGAGAACGCTTATATTTACAGTAAGTATACCTTCACAATATACATAATTATTTCTATCAATTCAGGCGACCGTTGTGATATTTTTCATATCAACACTTGTGCTTTTTCTTTCAAATAAACAATACCATGGTGATATGAGCTACTTTCTGAATAACAAAACAGTGTGATTATTGACGTTTTCATACGTGGTCGTAGGAAAACGATATTTTCACGATTAGAACGTGCCAAGATGATTGAAAAACTTATTCTGAAAATGCCCTACCACTGATTTTTCTCAGTTTGTTTTCTTGAATGTCGTCAAGCATATGTATCACTTTTGTACTGTTGATATTTGCAATAATTATTGAAAACAATATAGCATTATTCACTTGAGAATAAAAATATTGTTACGACGTCGCGGCAGACTGATAAAAAATGGCCGCCGTATGATTTATCACCGAGTTCGACAATAAAGACCCCCTGATATTTTCCGTAACTTCTCGAGTAATCTAGAAAATATGTATCTTTTTTAAAATCATTGTTTCGTGTCTATATAAAGGACCGCAGTATCACGAACAGTTAATCAGGAAGTAAGTTCAGTTTCCATTTCTATATTTGTGAAAAAATAGACTCTTGGAGATCGAAGCGAATATCGAAGTGCCTATTAAATTGTATTAGTTGGAATAAATTGTTCAGTTTAAGTACCGAGTGTTCAAATAAAACATACCCAGGTGTAAATATCGTAACAATAATATGGCTCTCACAAAATTAACTTCTAACCCCAGCTTTTACCAGGCGAAAACAAAGATTCAGTAGCCTAGAGCAGAATTCAAGGATTCATCAAGCTTTTAAGAAACCAAATAAAGAACAAAGGACATTTGTACAAAATATTCGCGAAGTAATTTGTGACATGTTTTATGCGACTTTTTTTTGTCTTTTCTGCAAGACTTTTCTTCAATAAGATGTAAACCTTCAGCCAATACACAGTGAAAAAAAAATACACCAGCTCACACCAGCTTACACCGCCTGTTATAGGTGCCATTAGGTGTTTATGATAATCGAACCCAGTTGTGAGTAACACTAGTGTTACTGCTGAATTTAGCAGAATTAACACTTTGGTGGTGTTGTTTATGGATTTCCGAAAGTGCGATTTGACACCGCAGTGGTGTGATGCACATTATGTGATTTTCTTAATGCTGAATCCTACCTCTACGAAATTCTCTTCGGTGCGTTTGAACACTGAACAGGTACATGCGAAGACTTTTCTGGTGGGAAGACAACAGGCGAATCAGTATTTTACTAGGTTGGATTACCTATTGAAATATAATTTATAGAAGCTATAGAATCAGAACAATCTAGGAACAATTCGGTTGAGGACGAACTATTTCGGCTCATAAATCCTGATGATCAGTGGCACTAGGGCCTAGGCACAATATCAAAATCATCCAATATATCATGTCCAATATTGAAATCAAGTACGGTAGGAAGGATGTCAGTGCCACCTATTGGCAAAAGTTCTAAGGGTCTAAGATCGAACAGATGTGCGCATGAAATTCACAGCATTCACAGCATGCTTACACAAAATATTTTTTATTAATTCATATAAAATATGGTGTTTTCAGGATGCAATACTTAACGAATGATTATTGCCACCAAATTAGATGATTCATACACCGCCACGATTCCATCGTGATATGACACGGTGTATAACTTGATGTTATTTTTATAATGGGTGTTTTTTTTATGCGTTAACGTCAATGATAGCACCATTGAGAATATTAAATTTCAACCATTTGGTGTTTTTTATGATTCAATGTTTCAGAATCGTTATACTCCACCACATTCGTGTCATTCTTCACTACCAAGATTAGAATTAGCATCACTCAACACTCAATTGTGAAATGTATTTTATTTCTGACAGTGACATTATAAGCTTATATCGTCATAGTTACGATATCTATAATGAGGGTCATAACTCCCTTGGGATATTAAGGTTCAAAAACTCCCTCTTACCTTTTACAGGTGAAAATGATACAAGAAATGCTTATAAACGTTTAAATGTAATGAAAACTAAGAAATATTTTCCTTATTCACGTCATTACAAATAATAAATGTACAATTTTCAAATGTTCCCTGAAAATTACTTCCGCCGCTGGAAACAATTTCTTCTTTTTTATGGGTGGTGCTGTTGCTGTTCACTACAGTCGAGGTGCCTGCCTCTTCTGATGGCAAAGTAGACAGCATACGCGCCGTTTCATTTCTCAATTCAATACTGTCCTCCAGATACCCCTCTGCCACCGTGGAACTTCTCCAACCTCCGTGTCTTTTTAAGTTTGTCATAGTTGCTCCTGCATTGGCTAGGGCAGTAGCAGAAGTGCGACGAAGGCAATGTCCCGTATAGGTTAGTGGGTTTGGCAATCCTAAATACATTGCGATTTTGCTGGGAATTTTGCCAAACATATTCTTTCCAATTAGCTGAGTTGTACATTTATTTTGTCGGAAGCTCAAAAAAATCGTTTTGTTTTAAGTCTCAATAAAGGCAAAGCAGAGAACTCTTTTTCATCCACAACTGTAAATTTCTTCGATACACCAGTTTTACTTTCCGGTACGTTCACTACCATAACTGTATCCCGTACCTCTATATCTGCTATACTCATATTTAGAAGTTCCTGAGTTCTGCATCCTCCAAAATAACCCATAATTAGAACAACCTATAACAAATAAAACGAAATAAATAAACGGAAAAGAAAATTATGAGAAAAAAATTACCTTATGCAATAAATTAATTTCATTAGGGGCGTCCTTTAGAAATTTGATGACATCTTTAGGAGATAAGACAGCAGACTTTTTCGGCTTATACCCCTTACTTTTCCGTTTCAAAAAAGCCTCTAGTTCGTTGAACTTGGTTATATCTCTTTTCTCATATATGGTCACCATCGATTTGAGCATTGACCATTTAGTCCATAACGAATTTGGGCTAAACGTTTCTGACTGCAACGAATAAATACAATTATTACCAAATCTACCAGAAAATACTGAAAATACTTTACCAGTTCTTGAAAATATGCCAGAAAGACAGTTTCGTTGGCATCTTTTGAAATAACATTTCTCTGTGTCAGCCACTTCAGATATAAGTTGTATTCTTTTTGATATAGGGCTTCACTTTTCGATGGAAGTAATGATTGTCTTGCTTTTTCCGCTTTTTTTATAATATCCTCCATTATATCAGAAAAAGGTCGTCGATTTGTGGTAAAAAATAAACACGTTTTTAACGGAAAAACATTGATTGATAAAGAAAGTTTGCTTATAAACATGTAACATAGCGACAACCTAGCAACAACCAACAATGCTACAATCAACGCTACCTAATTCAAATATACCAGAAAGAATATAAATTTAAACATTTATTGCGTTCTAAATATGGACATATTGTTATGAAAATCGGTCAAAAATAAAATTATCTATGTACCACGGGAATTATAGAGCCTTGATAACCTCTGGCAATTGCTGTCCCTCGGGCCAGCGAGGCCCTCGGGACGCAAACTTTGCCATCGGTAATTAAGGCCCTCATAATTCCCTTAATACATAAATAACTATTAAAAAGGACACAACATTGATATTTAGGTGTTTATTCGTCGGAGTTTGCTCTGATATCCATTTGTTTGAATATACACCCAATTTTTTTTACTGTGTAAAGTATATCATCATCGATTAATATACACTTTCAGACAGGCATATCTCTCTGGATAGCATGATTGATTCAGAAATAATGGAAAAATAATCAAAATCGTCATTTCGGTATCTACCGTTATTTGGTCGCCCTGTATATATCTAAAAACGATCAGGAATTAAACATCCTTGCACGGTTTTCAATATTCGCCATTCGAGAACGCGACGCAGCGGCCATTTGGAAATCGCAATTTCGCCACAAGATCAAAGTTGTTTCCGGACCGATGGTCCTTTTGTCCACCACTGGATGCTGCGGGCGATATGTGCGCCTTTCTGATATCCTTGCACCCCCCTCACCCCCTTGGAGCAACCCCTTCGCATTCTTTCACGCCATCGAATTTTCAGTTATTATGAATTCTGCTCCGGGATCCGGGAATCTTGGATTTAGCCGACATTTCCATCATAAACATATTCTTTCGCAAGATTATATAACAGCTAATGACACAATAAATTGTCCATTCCAACCGAATATGGATTGAATAAAAATGATACAATATAATAAAATCCGTGAATAAAAAATGTTTGGGAAAAAGTACCCATCACCCCTAGCACCTCTCGTTTCTCACGCCCCTGAACAAAATTTCAAAATATTTTCAGGATTATTGAATTAAGCATAAAAAATTAGGTACATTGACAAAATCTGGTTATTTTATCTCCAAGGGTTTCGAAAATATTTTACAAAAAAACCATCATCTCGAGCCCGCCTTCAAATTGATATAACTCCTTAGAGGAGACCAATGTTTATATAAACTTTGTCTACTATTTTCTTTCCTTGAATCTGCAGCTGAAATCTTTCTATATGTAACTTCGGGACACCCTGTATACAAATCCATGGAGCTGATGTAGCTTGATGTAAAGAATCATCATCTCGTGAGTAAGCAATCTAAGATACCCAAATCAAGAAGAACACTAGGGACATAATGGCTAGACCCTTGAAGAACCCATGCCGGGAGATCAAGATCATCAGAATATGTGATGGAATCCAGGAATAACTGCAATCTGACAATAGACACATTAGGAGTATAACAAATGGTTCTCGAAATTATACTTCACTAGTTCAATTTCTTTCTCAACCAGAGATGATGGCACATTGAATAAAATATTACAATGAACATTCAACATATTTGCTGGAATGTTTGCAGTAAATTCTACTTTGGATCCAGATAGGAAAGATCCTCTCCAGAGTAACCAACAAGTAGTGCTTCAGATGACACTCGAAAAGCTAAGGTCCCCTTCTCCTTTACCCATACAAGTCTCAATGAGACTTAGAGGGTTGCTTTGCAACTAAGTTGGCGGTTAAAAACACTTTTCAATCACTTTTAAAAGCACAATTATTTAACTCATTTTGCTTGGTCTCGATTCTAAGAAGCTATATGGTCCATTGGTGCAATAGTTCCCAAAAAATGTTCCCAAGAATTAACACCAATTATCTGTTGATTGTTCTCTTTCTCACGAACTTGGTGTATTGCACCCACGAAAAGTGATATCCTGTAATGTTCAGAGAACATCGTGAGAACCAAGGGAAAGAAGGTAGGAGTTGGTGTTCTTCTTAAATTTCTGGAGATGGTTTACCTCGGGGAACACGTCCCTAGATAATTAATTCCAAAGTCTCGATGTTCGTTGGGTGAACGAGTCTTTGGAAAGGGACGTTCTGCAGGTCTCTAAAGTGGCCACGAAGAAGTGTGAAGACTGAACTTGACGGGTTAATCTCGAAGAGACTACTAATGGAGGAACGATTGTTGATATTTCAGAAGAACATCGCCCATGGAAATATCTATAAAATAGAGTTAAATCTCCAACTTTTCTACGGTGTCCCAGAGAAGTGAGCGAGTTTCTGAGTGAGGCATGACCGACGCCCTTCTTTGGACAGAATCCAATAGTTTCAGGATATGTTTAAGTGCCGTACTCCAAATATGGGAACATTATTCCAGGACAGGTCGGATCTGTGCCTTATAGATCATAAGCAGATGACTGGGAGTGAAATAGCTCTCGGCTCAAAACAAAAATCCAATTTTTTTGGATGCACTTTTGGCAATGGACCTCACGTGATTTTCCAAAGAAAGGTTATTGCTGATAGTAACGCCAAGCATCGAAATGGATGACTTCAATGGTATGGATACTCCTGACTGAATTATGTTGGGCACAGTGAGATCGGCTTTTCTAGAGAAGACATGTTTGTGTTTTGTTTGCATTGAATTCTACCAGGTTATTAGATCCCCACTCGAGAATTGTTGCTAAGTCCATATTTATTTTGTTAACATTTCTTCCTCGTTCAACTAGAGTTCAATCAGTACTATTTACTCATCGCACTACTAGTTCCTTCCAACATCTGGAGACATTAAGATTTTGATCATTCGTTACTCATCTGGCTGTAGCATTGAATGTCTAAGGCATTTGATCAGGCTTAGTACGAAAGCCTTCTTCGTGTGGTTTCAAGCTCTCTTTTGAACCGAATGATGTCCCTCACACTTTTTTGAACATATTATGTGGCTTCTAAGTTCTATTCAGATGAACTGGCCCCTTCAAACTTATAAAAATTTTCGCCACTTTCTTATCGTAAGATCAACTCTGCATCAGCTTACTCTTCAAATCTTCAATCCAAATGGAACAAATTCTGGAAGAATTGATTCATTCCATTCATCCTGAATCCCTCTCAGCTTCGAGATCTAGTTCCACGTGTTTGCATCCGGCTACGCCTTGAAACAAAAAAAATCATGGCCCACCTGGTATCGATGTTATCCACCGCATACTTTATCTCTTCCTGCTAGATCTTTTGCTGTCATCGCCGCTCCGTGCCAGTCAAGGCACTCTATATTCCCGCCGAGTGTCATAGAACAAAGACAATAATAATTAAGGTTATGCGTATACGGTGGAAGAGTGGTAGCTAGAACGCCAGGTGAATGTCTTGTCAAAGAACCGCGCTTACCTAACCAACCACGATAAATCACATTAAAATGTCTTACTTGTACGTCGGTAACGGCCGTCCACTTATCATATTCATACAATTAAGGACCGGGGATGTACGTGAATCGTGAAACACGTACCTTTCGAGATTTCCACTGGAAAGTCCACTCGATTCATGAATTAAACACTCACCGATGTTTCTCCGAGAAATGTAGCAAGCAGGACTTGCATCTATTGCCGAGCTCTTTGGACGACTCTTTTTCCGAATGGTTGATCTCGAATCTGTATTCGGTATATCTGATGTGTAAAATATTCTGTTGGGAATGCACAATTAATATTTCTCGTTCTAGATTGAACCACACATTGAAAAACCTCACGGATGAGACAGTCAGACAGAGCGAATAAAATTAGAGAGAGATGTCGAAAGCGCAAAATTCAAAGGTCCGGTCATAGATATGCGCAGGCGTTAAAATATTGATCGACTTTTGTTTACTTCGTTGTCATCATTTTGTTGGTTATGTTACGAATATTTGTGTTTTACAAGATTCACGATCCAGTATTTCGGATTGGTTTATGTTCTCATAATGTATAACATATTTTCCATGAACTATAATTTTAAAGGAAAAGGTAATGAAGATTTTGAAGATTATCACATCACAGATTGAAGAACCTGTGATCATAGGTCATCTGATGGAATGTGAATCAGGTACAATAATATGTTTATTGGCAAATCATTACATGTGTATATAAAGAAAGCAAATCATCTTTAAATAAAACGGAAAATATCAAATTAAATTTTATTTCCAAATGACGAAAAACTGAGTACTTATATTGAGTGATTGACTTCTATCAATCTTTTCCATTTGATGAGAATATCACAATTTTCGCTATAACTATACTGATATATCACATTTCAAGTTGAGGAACTTAGAGTCTGATAATTAATTAAATAATCGCTGCATTCGAAATATTCGAATTTTATCGTTAAATTCTTTCAGATTATATCTCATTTCTGATAGAAACTAATTTCTGATGACAGCTTGCTAATAATTTATCACTCAGAAGTAGGTAACCTTTTATATTGGTGTTGATTATGCATTACTAAAATGGCAACATTGGACATCAGTACATTCAGCGACTATCCGGCAACTGCGATGCGCAAAATTTAAAGGTCCGAGGTCAATGAAAACGGATCTCGGCACATCAAACAAAATGGGCGGAGTGTCTCATCTGTAAAGTTTTCTAATCTGAGATTGAACCTAGTTGTGTTCCGAGAATTGACACCAGTCATTTTGATATAAACTTCAAACTGAAGGGCAGCTAGACTTCAACCAAATCCAGAAAAAGGCAAGGATACTCTTCCTTAAAACGATCTTTGGTGAAATTTGGTCTGTCCACATCAGATTTGCGGATAATACTTCATCCAGCAACCAACCAATACTTTTTTTTATGGAAGGACATGGTGACGTATTATATCTGGGATCTAGGTACGACGTTTTCTCAAATGAACGTGAACATTTTCCATTTTTCACGTTAAAAAATTTCTTGGTCGCAATAAGAAATAATCCACCCACTGAAGACTAAGATCTAACAATAAGTGTCAATAATGATACAAACTCCAAATCAGATATCGCAGCCCACTTATTGTCAGAATGATGATATTGTGAAAAATTGTTATATTTTCCCATAGCCAACAAAAATGTGCTATTTGAATTTTAGAGTTTCTGATTTTGAAAATTAAATTTGGATCATTGAAAGTGTGGACCTCCCTCTCCAACTCCAATTTTTGAATCAAAAAATGAATAGAAAACAGGGGCATACCAATAGGATTCGATCCGTTATTATAGTCGCAATTTCAAAAAATAGTTTCAATTCACACAATAACAGTTGTTGTAGCTCAAAGGGTGTCAATTTGAGTACTCATGTTAATATGTGAAAAAAATTATTTCATTGATCCCAACTTAGAATATCTACATCGATTTATGAATCACCCTGTACTAGCCATAAGATTATGGGGTCATCTGCCAAAATAGTAAATTTGCCCAAGATATCTATTCTCCACAGATCTTCAATGTAGGGGGCATATAAAAGAGTGGGGCGAAGTATGGAACCTTGTGGTACACCACAGTTAATCGCTGCTTCAGATACGATCGAAGCTTCGACTATTCGCGTGCGATCTGTAAGGTGATAGGTTTCTCTATAGCGAAGGTTTGTCAAGATCAAGGTTCCTGATGATGTAGGGAAGGAACAACCCTTCAATATACAGGGTGCGGCACCGAAAACGAAACAGATCGAATATCTTATAGACACATGTGTTGTGAAAAAAATGCAAAAACACGTCGATTTGTAAACCAAGGGGGACATATTTCTACCATAACCTCAACTGTCATACCTCTCTCTCCTCCCCTTGGTCACTATCACCCATACAATTTAAATAGGGAAAGTACTAAGTGTGACACATCACTGAAAAGGTAATTTGAAAAGGAATTCAGCCATGTGAGTGTTCGCTTCGTAACTTTTCATTTTGGCGCCCTCTTGCGGAAAAAAATTTTTTATTCAAAGGTACGAATGTCGTCAAATAACTCCAGAAATGCTCCAAAACCTCAGACGTTTCGAGACTAACTTATACTCATGTATGGCAGTTAAAGGAGAACACTTTGAGCAGCTATTGTGAATTATTGTAGTTTGGAATGATTGGAGTAAAATTTATGCAAGCCTTTCCAATTTTTTAGTTCATACACTGTTCATACACTGTCATTTGAGGTTATGATAGAAAGATGTCCCCCTTGGTTTACAAATCGACGTGTTTTTGCATTTTTTTCACAACACATGTGTCTATAAGATATATCGATCTGTTTCGTTTTCGGTGCCGCACCCTGTATATAGAGGATCTAAGGTATGGCCCATGATCCCTATGAAGTCTACTCACGAGGACGGGTCTAGAACTCTTTACCAGTCCAACCGCACGTCACCAGGTTATACACAATGGATCTGAAAAGGTCGTAGTGAAGAAGCTTCTGTGGCCTAAAAGCACAAGGTAGGATCCTATCCATTCATCTACTACCATAGTGATGAAACTTTGACAAAAGCATCAGGAGAAATTCATGTCAATATATATAGTTGATAGCTGAAACTGAAGCTTGACTCTCTGTCATGGAGTATGGTTCTCAAACATATACACTGAAGCTTCTAGATTCTATCCAGTGGAGCTTTAGCATTCTTCTTTATTGGCTTGTTAGCTCCATAATTTTTTTCATAATAACATGTCAGTCGAACCACGAAAAATTATTCGAGCCCCCTACATAGTCGAAAACAAAACCAGTGCCCCTCGTACGCGCTCTGCTGCCTCTTTGTCTTTGAAGATGTTTATCTGCTGGTCCGAGCAGTTGAATAGAATATAAATGCAAATGGAAGACACAATTGTATACTTTCGTGTGGGTATTGTGTGTTTCTGAGCGAGCGGGACGTCATTAAAATAATCAACAATTATAAGCATGGGCTTGTGAATGGCCGCTAACTCGTTATTACTATCTGATTCGCTTTGCACCAGCCACCAAAGGCGGTGCCACTTATTATCTCTGGATGGTCTTTTAGGGAAACTGCAGACGCAGATGGTATCCATTGTGGAGTTCGTTATGCTGAGGCTGTCCCGACGGTAATTGTTATGATCCATTGTGCTGCAGTGGAAGTGGTGTCCCACAAGGTACCGCATTAGGGCTGCTCACTCTGGAGCTTCCATTTTGTCCTTATACAACGACCATTCTATTCAGATATTTCAAATTACGGACTCCACAGTGATTTTAACTTTAACAATAACTCTGCGGAGACGAACTGCAGATATATATGATCAAAATGGAGGTTATTAATACAAAGAAAAAATCTAATAACTTCCCAAATTCTATAGATTCTCGAATTAATCAACCCTTCAGATGAAATTATAGTGCATCCATCCATGGTATTAGAAGATTAATTATATCTTTCAACTTTTCGAAAGCCTTCGATACTATAACCAACAGACTATAACTGACAACTTATATTCAGTGCTCGATAAATCTCGAAAACGGTGTGCCACAAGGATATGTCCTGAGTCCACTTCTGTTCGATCTCTACATAAACGGTTCGTTTTCAATCATTCGCAGTAGACTGGTCTATTAAAACACCCATGCAAGGCATATTTACACAAAAATGATTATTGATAATTTCTTCATATCCTTATCGTTTGTGTATTTCTTGCTGTATCACTATAAATAAAATATATATTGAAGGATTATTCGAATTCGAGGCTCATAATTGGGATCTCAAAAACCCTGAGAGGTACGAAGAATGTCAAATCAGGGCAAAGTTCTAGAATTTCATGCTCATTGTTTCAGTGGGAAAAAATCCACGATAGCTGTGCTGTGCTTCTTCATGTTGTATAACGAGATACATCTTCATATGTTAAAGAAAAGATATATTATGATAAGTAATTACTACTAAAAGTCGAATTAGAAACTAAGAATGATTTTCTGTAGATCGCCAATTAGTTACAGTAAAGAGGTTCTCTGAATTTTGATGATAATGCAAATATATAGCTTTTTTCGAATATTATGCAAACGAAAAGAGTCATCGTTTATTATTTTCTTTCAATATACTATAATGATCATAATATCCCGCAGCATTATCCCAGTTTTGAAGTTCCTCCAAGGATTATCGAGATCCCAACTATAAATTTCGAATTTGAGTAAATACAGGGTTACTCAAATCCAATCATATTTATTATCATAATTTCATCATTACCACACCTGCTCATCTAGATTCATAATTACATACAAAATAAATCATGTTTACAGAATATACCATAAATAAAAAAATTGTTTCGTTAGTTGACCTACTACTCAAGACCCTTTCTATATCAATCATAAAGAATCCAAACGCAAAGCGTTATAGTCGAGTTTAGTAGATCCTGAACTTCTTTTATTTTTTGTAGGGGACTATTCTTTCGTCCACTATCCTTTTGATGAGGCCACTGTATTGCCATCTGTGATTGGGACGCCAAACTACACAGAGGCATCGAACGGTATAGTTGGAATTTTTATTTCCAGCGCCACTAGCCAGTGGCGTAAGCAAAAAGGCTCTAATGCGTGTATCTGGCCAGAAAATATTGTCAATGATGAGATGCTCGCAATCCTAATATTTTTGATTCATATCAAGGAAAAATAAGAGGAAACAATAGAAGTATCCACGATGGTTCTGATACTGTTTCATTAATCTTGCCTAGTAACGATGTCGGTGAATGGGTACAAAAATTCTCTACTAAATGAACATCAAAAGCTAGTTTTTGAGAAGAAGAAAATATGTATGTCTGCTCAATGTGATATTTGATGCTACCAATGTGGGGTAAGGTTTTCGATTGTATCGACATTCTAAAACAGAAAGATAGAATTGATAAAATTCAAAAATTCCTCTTGTCGAAAACAATGATTTCAACAATTTTCTTACACACGAACAGATATCTGATTCGTAAGTTCTGGTTTTTCGAAACATATGTAATACATTTATTTTGATAGTAGGTATCTATTGGAAAAATCGATGTGTTCAAAATTCTCACATTAAATTCATATGTCTGACTGACTTGTTGAAGATTACCTATAGATTTAAATTGTGAAGAACTAATAATTTTTTTGGATTTTTATTGTTGATATAGTTGTTGAAACCCATTTTGTAATTTGTTCTTCTTCTCATAACGTCCCATATAGATATCCGAAAATTTGCAACAATAATGTCAATATACAAAATCTTCTGTTGAGAAGAACACCAAAGATAACTGTTTTCGTACCCCTGATGATATATACTTACATATACCCACATAAATAGTCCAAATTATATTAAAATTTGTTGAATATCAACCCTCGTGTAGCAGCGAATAACAATATTTTCGTTGGGGTGTTATTTATTTTCGTTATATTCATGGCTATCACATTATATGTACCTACTTCGCAGGTGCAGTATACCTATACCTAGCTAGCTGAGAGAATATACTCTCACATAATAATTCTTTATAGCTAGACATCTAATATTGCATGTTCTTGGGGTTGAGGAACTTTTATTAAATGAACTGATTTCACCTAGAAGAGTAGGCTTCAACTTTAAAACCTTTCATGGAAATCTGACATATAATAATATGTCCAAAAAAATTGCAAACTGAACTTTACCCCGATTGATATCGAAAGGAAAAATTGTACACTAGTTCTCGTAATTTCAAATTTATTACTTCTGGAGATACGAATTCATATTTATAACATTTCATACTGGTTCCAGAAGGGATCCTTATGAAACCCTCGCAATTTTCCAGTATATCTAATGTAACTCCATTACTTTGTCTCCATCCTTCCCATATCAGCAGCGTTTCGTGTTCACCCTAATTACTCCCTACGAGGGAAATCAAAATGTAAATTTGGTCAGGTACACGTAACTGTAGAGATATTCTAATAACCTAGGAATACGTAATAGCCAAAGTTCGACATGGTCCTTTGTCAAAGTTCACTGATGAACATTTCATCAATAGTACGGAGTTATAATTAACAAAGAGCCAGCACGAATTCAATCATATTTCGCCACAATTGTTCAGAGTTCAATGTGAATCACCATTAGCATACCTAATTACGGTACATACATCAAAGGGTTGTAAGGGGGGTGCTGCATCCCTCACCAAAACTTATTGTGGATGATATCTAGTTATGATTTTGCATGAAGATCTGAATACGATTAATTATACCTTTCCAACTATCACCCTGTTCGGTTGGATAGTCATCATTGGACTCATATATATATATATATATATATATATATATATATATAGGCATTGGAGCAATGTTAGACAGGGTGGAACCGGTCAGTTATTAATATTTTCACTTCACAATTTTCACTTCCTTACAGCAAAAGCTGACAAATGGAAATGAGAATTTATATACTGTTTAGTGAACTTTTCCTCAATCATTATCATGTTTTCGCGTTAGATCGATTGATGTTCTTTCGCGTTTTAAAAATTCACATTAATTTCGACCGAAAAATAATCCGTCCATCTCTCTGAAATACTTCAATGTAATAAAAAATCCTATTCCGGAGACCGGTAAAGATGAGTCGTCCTATCTCTAACATCCATCTCATTTCGGTGATTACATAAAACTTGCGAGCGTTCATCTCATCCGGCGTTGTTATTGACATAGGCTGCCGACAAGGAAGGCTAAAAGGCACACTTTTTGTCGAAAAAACCTCTGATATTGATATAAATTCGACTATCACAGCTCTGATCACGAAAATTTAAAGGAAGAAGAAGATTTTTCGAATGTGCAATGATGTACTTCAAACAAGTTAAATTAGGGGCCAGTCTTTGAGAAAAAATGTTTCGTCATTAACATAATAATTATCACAAGGTTTAATTATTGATGGAACAGGTCACTTCAAAACAGATAAACATAAGCAAACTCTTGTAGGTTTGTTGCCTTATTACCAAACAGTAAAACTAGCATGTGATACAAACCCTGATGTTTTATATTACAGATGCAGCAGGTACTATCTTTGGAGTAGAAATATAAGATTGAGCTTAAGGAAGTATCAACAAGAATCATGCATGCTTTTTTTCAAATTGGTAGACCAACTGACAATGCGCTATTTATTCAAAATTTATTGAGATACATAACATATTACCAGTGTAACCACTAATGAAGAAGAAAACAATTGAAGCGATGTGTCATTCCTGCTTTGAATGATTGGTCTTGGTCTTGCTTGTTTAAAATCAACACGAAACACACAATTGCAAGATGTTCCAGAACAGGATAATTCTTTATCATCTATCAATATAAATTTTCTATGGAAGAATAAATCCTACGCCTATGGTGAAAGTACACAGTCAAAGTTTATAGTCCTACACTTCAGAATTGCTAGGAGTGTGACCAGATGACTATACGATGCGCGTGCCTCTGCAATTAAATTTTGGAATTAGAAAGAGGGCCAGTTCTGAACGTCCGTCCAAAGAATGCTTGGCTCGAGTGATATCGTTTTTCTGCTACCTGAAACAAGAAACATTTTACCTAGACGCTGATCTATTAACCGATTCAGAAGTCATCGCATGCAAGTGAATCAAATATTCGTATTGGTATAATCAGACAGCTTTAGAGAAATTACTGCGAATTCATCATGACCTTCACATATCGGAATTCTGTCAACGTGTAAATTCAAGCAGATCATAATATTATATTAGGACATGATGACTGCTCAATTGGTTTCACTGAGACAATTTTTATTTATTCGGTAGCTGGAAAAGGCTGGAGAGATCATGCAGAATTAGGTAGATCAGAATGGCATCTTTCTCACTGAGATAGAGTGGGTCCAAACTGGATAGCCGTTAGACAATCGAAGCTCCTAACCATTTGAGTAGCATTTGTATAGACCAAATCTGCACAGCATATTCCAGCTGCTACCTGATTTGAAACAGTCGCAGCTTCTTGTTGAGAGTTATCTACTCCAAGATACCTGTGATTATCAAATTATCTACCGCAGAGATAGACTTGTTACCAAGGAGGTATCAAGGAACACTTGTCTCGATCGAGAGGAATATCCAATGCAATAAGGCCAGAAAACTTCAGTTCGTTAGCAAAAATTGCGTGGTGGAATTTCAAAATTGGATGCGTATGCTAATAATAGCTTTGTTCAAGACCGAATCCAAAAAGGATAGGAACATTCCCTACTTTTCAGAAAGAAATGCCTCAACCCAGTTGTGTAGTTGTCATGTGAAGCCACATGCTCTAGTTTGCGCAATAACTTCTTGTATCAAAGTCTGTCTAGAAGTCGAAGTAATTTCCATAGGTGAGCAGGAGAAGATATGATTTAGTTACATATTGTTGATGTCCTAGACTTACGAGGGTTGCTCTCCAACTAAGTTGGCGATTGAAAACACTTTTCCAATACTTTTCAAGCAATTCTGGTACAGAGGTTGATTATCCTGTAATTTCCAAAACCGATTTCGTCTCCTCTTTTTAGTACAATGGGCGAAAAGAATATTTGAAAATCTGAGTTATTGATGATTCTGAACTGCTTCCACACAATCCAAAGAAATAGCGTTAGCAGAAATTCTAATATTTGTTACTATAGATGACATTTTCTTCGTAACCTTCATATGCTCTTTCACGCATCTACTCTCCCAAAGTTCACCAATGTCTCTGCATCCCCTGTCCACCTCAATCAGCAGACTCGGCTCCGATTATGCAAAACTCATGGATATCCGACACCTGGCAGCGTTTCGAACGACTGTCCCAATCTAGATGGCGCAGATCGCAGAGAGAGACGTCAGCTCGGGTTTGTCGAGATATCTGTATTTATTATATTCGCGGACGTGATCATGATGGGATACGTGCCCCAATCGTATTGGAGGGGCGATGGGGAGGGGGGGTAGGTAATTGCATCGCGGTAATTTGTATCACGAGGGAAATTAACCCGCTAACTAACCGAGAGATGTCTGCAGGCGCCCATGTCTTAGCACGGAAGGATAAAGCAATAATTTGAAGTTGACATTTTCAATACATAAGTAGTATGGTATGAGTCTATAAGTTTTCTTCAAGGTATGAGGGTTGTTGTTATAAGAGGGTAGTCCTGATTTGGTTTGAGATCCACAATATCTCAATGATATATAGAGAAGATACAGAAGATACAGAAGATATCGAAGATATCGAAGATATTGAAGATATTGAAGATACAGAAGATACAGAAGATACAGAAGATACAGAAGATACAGAAGATACAGAAGATACAGAAGATACAGAAGATACAGAAGATACAGAAGATACAGAAGATACAGAAGATACAGAAGATACAGAAGATACAGAAGATACAGAAGATACAGAAGATACAGAAGATACAGAAGATACAGAAGATACAGAAGATACAGAAGATACAGAAGATACAGAAGATACAGAAGATACAGAAGATACAGAAGATACAGAAGATACAGAAGATACAGAAGATACAGAAGATACAGAAGATACAGAAGATACAGAAGATACAGAAGATACAGAAGATACAGAAGATACAGAAGATACAGAAGATACAGAAGATACAGAAGATACAGAAGATACAGAAGATACAGAAGATACAGAAGATACAGAAGATACAGAAGATACAGAAGATACAGAAGATACAGAAGATACAGAAGATACAGAAGATACAGAAGATACAGAAGATACAGAAGATACAGAAGATACAGAAGATACAGAAGATACAGAAGATACAGAAGATACAGAAGATACAGAAGATACAGAAGATACAGAAGATACAGAAGATACAGAAGATACAGAAGATACAGAAGATACAGAAGATACAGAAGATACAGAAGATACAGAAGATACAGAAGATACAGAAGATACAGAAGATACAGAAGATACAGAAGATACAGAAGATACAGAAGATAATCAAACTCATTTCCAGCTATTCAAGCGTGGCTTATCCCCCTGCACGAATTGAATGTGATATCGGAGTTAATCTCCCGTACTAGGGGCCTCATCAAAATTCCCATGAATATGCAAAAGCGAAGTAATTCAGCCGGTATTGTGTGAAAATCATACAGATAATTGGGTGAATGCGGAATTAGCATGGTGTTCAATTTCAAACGGACTAATTTTCCCTTTTTCCGACCCTTTGCGAATCAGTCAATGACGAGCGGGCTTTGAAGCTGCATTTGTTTCATTTCTCTGTTCATTAGGCGGTATCCTTGAATTGAAAGGATATCGGAAAATAAGGGATATCGGAAAATACTCGTACCGAACTTCGTTTCCGAAGAAAAATCTATTTCGTGTTTGCAGTTAATTTTATGCTTGAGAACGTTAATGGAACGATTCGAATGATTTTCTTTGAATCAAATATAAAATGAAGAATTTAGCATATATTTGCTATTAAAACGGGCATGTACACTTGTCAAAAAAACACTAAGGGGCGTTGGTTATTCTTGGATAATTTTTCGAAATCGGGTAATGAAATATCTTAGTAATGTAATTGAATTGAGTTCCGGAAATATTCAAATTAGAGAACACTTAAACTATGTGATTTCAAGTTGAAAATTGCTGATCACAAAATGGGTTTTCCGATTGCGTTAAAGCATATGTTAACTGAATAATTTGAAAGACAAAAATATTCGGAAATCTAAAATTGACTTGACAAAACATTGATTCAATTATAGGAAATAAGGATGTAAACATAATCGTTTATCTTATGGATCTATCACTAGCTTTAGTGAGTGAGTGAGTAAGTGAATTAGTGAAATTAATGAATAACTCTGGTAATGAAGAGAAATAATACATCCATGGCTCAATGATTATTGATTTGGTGAGCTTCCACAGAACCTTCAGTATTCAAGAGGAAGACGAACCTGATCTCGACGCAGACTTCATTATCAGCTGGACGTGTCGATGAATTCATTGGAAAAAATGGAAATTCAGCAATATCATTTCTGACTCCTGAAGACATTCCTCGACATCCTCGACAACTCAGACTAGCCGGTCGCGCACGAACGAATAAGGGCCGATAGGGGAAAGTGGGAGTAAGGGTGGAAGGGAATAATCCCAGAGTAGAATTTAGATTTCACAATTGGAATTGCTATACGTCTACATACAGAGTGACTCGTTTGGGTATGGAAATTTGAAATTCCAGATTTCGATAGTCCAACGAATCGTGGCTGTTTTTGGAGACCTCATATACAAAGGGTTGGTTGAACATGTGTATCTTGATTCTTTTTCACAGAGTTTGCCAAAAGCAGATGCCAACTTCCATGTATTGAATAGAAACCTAAATAATTCTGGAAAAAATCAGTTGCTCAGGAAATAAATCTAC
This sequence comes from Chrysomela aeneicollis, assembly GCA_029955515.1. Classification (NCBI taxonomy): domain Eukaryota; kingdom Metazoa; phylum Arthropoda; class Insecta; order Coleoptera; family Chrysomelidae; genus Chrysomela; species Chrysomela aeneicollis. The sequence continues at coordinate 18,906,419 of JARUHQ010000010.1, forward strand.
GGTAGGTTGATTGATATTATTAAGTTCAGTGTGTGTATAAAGAAGTCGTACAAGGTGTGTATGGTGTAAACGTGCCTACGATGTACCAAATTTCATTAAAAAGTGGTACACGTACACATTTGGAACCTTTGTGACAAAAGTAGTTTGAATTTTGACACTACTTGTCAAAGTCTATAAGAAGTATAATTAAGATGGACAAGCCTGACTCAAAATAGCCTATAACTGCTGTACGATTTTTTATGGACACAACTGTAGGTACCTATAGCTTCCTAATGAAAAAATAATCATAAAAATACTTATTCTCAGGAAACATATAGCATCCAATAAGAGAGCCTGATGAGATTCCACTAACACATTCAACATGAGAGACCTACAAATTTTGAAAGATTTAACACTTGCCTAAAATATTGGTGTGGAAGGTTCTGACACCTTACTTTTTATTCACTAACAGAATATATAAAATGATTTTTCTTGTAATTATTTACGAAAAACTTGGCAGTCCCGACATAGGAGACCAATCTTTGTGCCAAAGATCTCTTGTGTTTGCTAATACTACATACTACATACTTATGCATTTACAATTTGCTATTCCAATCTTGGGTCCAACAAAAAAAATAGGTTATATTGACGTTAAAATCGCATAGAAACAGCAAACTATAATGAAGAAGGAGTGGAGTTACTGAATTTTTCGAATATATTCAGCACTGACTGGAAATATTGAGAATTGATGAATGTCTTAATTGAAGAATACCACATTGCAAAAAAAATTTTGATAACAACATTACCACTCAATTCATCCACTGGGCTAACCACTTTTCAGACATTCGAATCGAGTCTAATCCAACCAGAAGCTATATAGATTGTTCCTCCAGTCGAAAACTTGTCGATTAAATAAAATATTCGATGAGTGAAACTGTAATGCAGTTGTACGTGTATGAAAAAATTTTAATTCAGATATGTGGAAGTGTACTCTTATCTCTCCTGTCCACGCTTTCCAGTCTCCATTAGCGCGAAAAAAAAACTGGACCTACAGCTCAAAGTGGTTCTAGAGGCAACGGGGAAACTGCATCAGGGCTACCCATATCGTGTTCCCCAACAAGCATCCATTAACTTTTTTTCTCCTATCTCCGTGGACCACCCTGTATATATGGTTGTACGGGCGCGAACGGTCCAAGCGAGCTGTGACAGCGTCCGCGGCCGCCTCCGAAAAAGAAGAAGAAGAAGAATTCGCGCCGCTGCAATCGAAGCGCGATTTGAATAGCTAAGCCCGGCCAAGGTTGTTGCGCAGCGGTCCAGCGCGTTTTCCGGTTATTCCGGGCGCCGGAAGGCGGCTGTGCCCAGCTGGTCCACCGCACCACTCATCTATCTGTCCCTCTGGCGACGGAATCGAATTTGAAATTACTTTAATTCGCAAGGGAGGCTGGGGATTTTTTCGTACCGCCATCGCGGGCTAACGACTGTTGTTAGCTATGTGATGGGAATCGGACATCGCAGGGACATTAAGGGCGAGTATACCGGCGTTGACATGGTTTATGCGACATTCCAGGAATTCAGCAAACTACGATTATTCGCGAAAATCACGAACCAACAGATGGCGCTCGAGAAATGTCAAAGATTTGACATGTTGATCACCCAACAAACATTTGGTATATGTTTTCAATGGTAATGTGTCAATTTTCGAATTTTAGGGAAGAAATAAATAATCCTAAGTATCCAAAAGGGGCGCTATTGATAGATTATCGTATATAGAATTCAAAACAGGTACTTTATGTGAGTTCAGTGGATTTATAATGTTTTATAGGCTTTTCTAACCAACTCTGCAAAATCATTTTTTTTTTCCGAGGTGGTTGAAATCCTTTATGGACATCATATGGGTCAAATTCCCCATATGATAGTGTAGGACTCCCTGATCTCAGCCAGGTCTACCCACTAAAAACTCCACCCCCTTCGTAGGCTCGTCTGGCCGAAGTCTCCGATGACACTTATTAGGCCTAATGGCCCATTGTATCTTGCCTATTTATCATCATTGTACCCACTTTATTATCTCAGTGCCTTGTACAAGTTTGTACAAGTCCTTCACTGGATGTGAGTTGTATATTTCTGGTTCGCCAACTGGTTGCCCAAAAATTGTCTGCCTTCTGCGATGCAATGCCTCGCATTTGCATAGTATATGTGATACTGTTTCTGGTTCCTTTCCGCATAGCCTGCAATTTGGGTCACCATTATACAGTCCCATCCTGGTAAGGTGCTCCTTGACTGGGGCGTGGCCGGTCATGAGTCCTATAACAGTTTTTATCTGCTCTCTGTTCATGTTTAGCAGATCTGCAGTTCGTATTTGGCATGGTTCCTTGATGTATTGTTTCTCATGTATATTTCCTGGAATGTTTTTCCAGTAGTTCTTATGTTTTTTCCGAATCCAGTCTGTTACAGACGCTCGTGCTGCACGCTTGGGTACTCCTAGAATCTGTCCTGGTTCTGGTTCATTATCTGACCCTCTTCTTGCAAGTTCATCAATTTTCTCATTGCCAGCAATCCCCTGATGTCCTGGCACCCAGGTGAGTTTGACACTGTTCGCAAAATCAATTAGGCCACCAAGGTATTTGTATTTCAATGGTTTCTCTTTATTTCAAGAATGGCCAAGTATGAAATAAGTATCTAGAGTATATTGGAGATAAGAAGAAGCCCTTAAAATAGCGAAAAGCATTATTCAAAGCTGGTCCATTACTTTGTGGGATAGATGTCAAACACATACTCAAACACATATAAATAAACTCCTGTTCACAAACTTCAGCTCTAGGGTAGCTCTAATATGAAATTAAAATAGTTCCATGGAAAAATTAGCAGTGGAAGTGTGCATTTATCTGTAAACCTGTAATAATTTCATCCTGACCCATCAAAAATAAATGATTAGCAAAAAAACAAAGAATTGTAGTCAATTAACTTTATTCTCTGAGAGAAGTAAGTATAGGGGTGCTTATATTGAGATACCTACCTATCTTAAATAGGCAACACAAGTTATTATTTTCATGTTAACATAAAGCGTGAAATGTTATGAAATATCCATCGGTGTGGATTCTAAAAATGCTTCCGAATAGCACCCAGTAAGGTGAATGGAAACAGTGAACTTCCCAGATAACCCTATTAGACCTAATAGCGTATTGGTTTCTCTTTGTTCCAGCTAGCGTACGATAATAAATTGAAAGGATCGTTAGCATTAACAATAATAATAATTCTGAAAGCCTCATTTATGAAAGCGAGCTCTATACTCACTATATGCAATTATTCAAAGGAGCCGGGGAATCCTGTAGTAGCATAATTGACTATTAGCGAGTGTGCTCCAACTTCCCTTCTGCGGAACTTTATGAATTTCTCGTATAAGGAAACGCTTTAGATAACCGGTCGACTACATCCAACACAGTGAAGGTTTCGGATTATATACGGGGTTGTACAGAGATCTTTCAGAGCTGAAATTGTAGATTTTGATTCAACTTTCATAAACTCACAATTATTCGTGAATGGGGTGGCCTGGTAAGATTAGTCTTCTTTGAATGCCCACTACAAAACAGGCAACAGACTGGAGATGTCATCGTCAGTGGAAGAAATTCAGCAGAAAGGCCCCAAATCATTTTTTGATGATCTAAGGATGCGAGTTGAGAAAAATCCTCCAAGTAAGTTACTGTGTTATACAGTGTCAATGTGACCTTCATATTTTTTTCATTTTATTCCATCTCTATTTCACTAGGGATATCACAATTCAACCTATAATATAACTCAATCTAGTATCACATTCAAGACATGAATAGAAAAACAAATGCCAACAAAATATGACCTCACAAACAATTATCCACAGAATAGTAAGATTTCAGCACAAAATTTCTTTCAATTCTAATTTGGAAAGTTTGGTTGAGATCAAGACTTCATATTTGCTATCAACGATGAGAGATTTTTAGAACATATTTTGAGTATCTGAAAGTTACCAACAAAGCAAATTGAAAATAAAGGATTTGTACAAAAACCTATATATACTTCATGTGATTTATTTCACATCTACATATCTGCAGTGGTTTTATAACTGAGTAATTTTATTTATATACCATGTGATTTATTTTATATTTACATCACGTCGTCGTAGTTTACGTAATTGTTTCAATTTCTGAGTGACTTCACCCCATGTGATTTAATGTTTTTAAATTATTACTTATATCTCCAAAGTAATTTTCTAAATTCTTATATGTATTTGAAATTCATATATTATCGAATTTATTTACATGTTTTCACATCATTTGTTGCTCCTGTGGATTTCCCAAATTTTTTTAACAGATATATTTCGCAGCATCCCATTCTTGTTGCGCCTCTGGAATCCAGGGTTGTATTCAGCCCTCTTGCGACTCACCACACGATGAAAACGGGTGAAGGGGGAAGGAGGCGGAAAAGAAACATAAAACGCGCTCTAGATTGAAACAAGTGATATATGGCCAGTGACATTCGACCATTAGAGTGTCCGAAAATATTAATCTCTCGGAAAAATGAAAAAAACGGACCGGCCATCGTACGTGTTGTTTACGTTGGCAGACTCTGTCTAATTCGGCGCGTTAGCGCTAGTCTCTGGGGCTGTAAAATATCATGTTTGCAGAGGAATAATGGAAACAGAGGGCGGTGGAGTTTTTTGGGCATCGCTAGAAGATGGATGGGAAGTTTAATCTGCGGATTTTTCCTCTGTATGACGTGAAGTCACATCTTTTTTATTGGAATATACGTGATGAGATGGCATTAACTACCCTGAATACATAACTGTGGCATTCAAATCTATACAGGGTGTTCGTGAATTGATGCCCCAAGATTCAGATCACATTTATCGGAAAAATAGTATTATTTCGCTGGCAGTGATTGCAGCCTCTATAATTTCAGGTGGTGTCGTTTCGATTTTGCTGTCTTTTTCCATATTTTAGTCGATTATATCAATAATAATTGCAGATGTGAATTCCTGAATCTATATATCGGAATGTATAGCATCAAGAATGATAAAAATAGTCAGTCAGGTTTAGATATTGTAGAGATCACAAGTATATAGAGCTAGCTGTATATATGGGGTTGGATTGTGGTTGTTAATATATTCTATATACAGAGTCACACATAAACTTCGCGACATATGGAAGTTTTTTTTATTAATAGATATAAAGAAGATTTGACTTCGCAGTTAGTTTGTACTTGAAAAATGAGTAAAATACTAAAATACACCATTTTTCCTTTTTTTTATGTGCTACTCTAAAACTGTCAAATTCGAAATTTTTTTCGAAAATCAGTTTCCAATTTTATACATTTGTAACAAATTTGGACTCTCTACAGTCACTTCGACTTTTTTCCATTTTTTTTTAATTTTTCGAATCTTTCGCTCTATCTATTCGACTGAAACATGATTCAAATCTCATAATTTTGATGAATATGAGACTTCAATATCATATCTTGCCTAGGAAATACCCACATTGGCCTGTTACCAGAAAATAAAAAAAATGCATCTCCAGAAATTCGCCTTTGTTGTTGAAAAGTTCATTTATTTTTTTCATTTAATTGTTAAACTGATGTGGATTTTCAATGTATGGACGTTAATATATCAGTAATTGAATAAACGAATATCTCTTCATTCTTATTAAACTTGTATTTCTTTCGTTCTAGCGATTTGTACTAGACATAATATAAAATTTTGTGATTTTAAACAATACAAGACTAATGCAACATCTCGGGATGAAAATAGTAGGTACTGATCAAATCCAAATAAAATTTTCACTTATTAGTAGTCGAAGTGACAGTACAGTCCAAATTTGGAACAAATGCATAAAATTGGAAACTGGGTACCTTGTTTCTACGGCAATTTTCGGAATTTCAAAAAAAAACTGTTTTTTTGAGGATTTTCGAAAAAAAATTCAAATTTGACAGGTTTAGAGTAGCACATGAACAAAGTAAAGATGTTACTCATTTTTCAAGCACAAACTAACTGCGAAGTCAAATTTTCTTTTTATCTGTTAATAAAAAAAACTTCCATATGTCGCGAATTTTATGTGTGACACTGTATGTTTTTATTGATAAGTTCGATAGGCTGTGTGCAGTCATCGATGTGTTGGATGAGCTATATTTTGCATCACTGTCTATTAGTTAATTTATACAGGGATGACTTCCTTTCCTGAGGAATGTTGAATATTGATACGACCTTGCAGGAGCAAGGCCCAAGGTCGCTACACTAGTATCAATATAACTTTATACTTTTTGTTAGTGGCTGTGAGTATTGGAAAGTTTGATATTGGTCAGTGGATTTGCTCTTTATATTGGTGCCTTTCATGGGAGAAATGAAAATATATCAAACTATATGAATATGGTGTAACAAAAACTCTTATGGTTACAGTGAGTAATTACTAATAATCTACAAACGATTTCAACGATTGTGCTTTTTTCTTCCGAATAACAATGTTACGATGATATGAGCTACTTTTCAAATAACAAAACAGTGTTTTCCCGCGTTCTTCATGATCCAAAATTTCAATAATTTATTTGAAATCCACGAAGCTCTGAAGAAAAAACGGTTCGAAGTAGTACTTTCGAATTATCGAATGAATTTTTCCTGGGATATGCCCATTCACATATGTGATTTTCGGTCAAAACTGTATACGGCCCTATTAAAAACCCATTAAAGCCACTTCTCAATGTCACCATCAGTAGGTATACATATTATAGATTCGGAAGAGCCACCTCGCCCATAAATAACCGGTAATTATTTATTGCTCTTTTGTGTTTTTTAAATTACAGCTGCGAGAGCAGTTGTCAAGCGGGCCATGGTGACATGTGTCCCGTGTCTTCTCCTTTCGCCCCGCTGTTTTTCGGCCTTCCGAAATGCCGAATTCACTGGCGGATAATGTGGGAGGAATTATTCATAATTACCGGGAATTCGGGAGCTCAGAGTTGAAGATGGCGATCATAAAAGATGCTGATAATATTTCATGCATTGCCTTGAATATGCAACGCTATAGGAGAAACTTTCTGATTTACCTATATGCGAGATTCGATGCTCATTCAAAGAAAATCCCTGCAGATTTTGAGCTTTTTTTAAACAACATTCATATTCATTGGATAATCTGCCTCGTTTCAGATTGTATGAGATGAATTCGTAACTCATTTCAATGTGTCAATGAGACATAACCTCAACTTCAGTCTGGAACTATTTCTACCATAATTCTGATGATTTTGACTGCAGTGAGTGACATCATCCACAACTTACTATCGAAGAGTACGTCTTGCATCATAAAATTGTTCACTTTTTACATTTGAGATTACGCACCAACATATATTTTTCGGTTGATGTCAATATGCACTGATGTATTCCTGGTTGCGTGCGATTATTTGGTTCTTTATCTATATATAATAAAGTCATTATGAAACGGAAATAGATGCTATTTCGATACGCATTTTTAAATATTGGGAGGTTGGCACAATCGAACTGTCAAATGAAAGTCAGGAAGAGTTAGGCACACCTTACTTCTGAGCGATTTTGGGTTTGGTGATACTATAGCAATGAAAAACTCAATGTTTTTATTGGTAAATGTTAATTGACCAATAAAATCAATAACAACATTGCATTTTTCACAGCTGGTATCATAAAAATCGAAATAGTTCAACAGTAAACTGGGATTTACGCTGGTGCGTCAGATATTGAATATTTCAATGTCATCATTGTTACCAATCGAAGATTTTTCTGTTATTAATCGATATCAAATCAATGTTTTTCAATAAAAGACTTCAGATTAATGCACAATATAAAAAATTTTATAAGACACCCGTTTTATAAGATAATTTGTCGCACCAGAAATTTTTCTGGTTACTATAGTAACGAGCTGAAATAAAGGTACCTTACTGGGTTCACCGGTTGCGGTTAACATAAAAAACTCAGATTGTTAATCCGGTCCATTTTTTTTCTAGATTTGAATGCGAATAAATATTAATTTCATGTACTCAGATTACTGTGAATTGCAGACATATTCATAAAAAAATGTTCCAATGAGAAACGAACAATCTGAAAGTTGTATTCAGTATATAACGGATTTTTCAATGAAAAAATATTCCTGTTTTTGTGCAGTCACCAGGAATTGTGTTTCCAATAAACAACCCCAAATTGAATCATGCTTAAAAACCCAAACGTATTCATGAAAAGTTCCTGCTACAAACCTCTAACGTTATATTATTCTCCTCGTACATTTTTCTCGAACCCTCTGTAATTTATATTCATTAAAGTCTAATTCGGTAGCTGAGGTTAGATATTGAAAATTCATTTCTCGAAGGCCTTTATTTATCGGAAATTGTCACACGCTGAGAGATATTAATGCGTTCTTTTAACAGCAAAATCGATTTTCATTTTCTAATACATTTCCCCCATTAGCATGGCAAGCGATTATAAAATGACATTATCAACGACCATTCCGACACGAAAACGTGCCAGATATATCACCTTGGAGATGAATAGAAAATATGGAAAGATCACTTACGCATCGATGAAATTTGCTTGAGCAAGTACTTTTGAGGGGAAAGTCCTGTTTTCAGACAGGATATATATAAACACTGATGGCTGTGTCTGGGGGTCAATTTTTATGACAAACTCAATGGTGAAAACCGCATATCGATATCTATAATCGTTTTTGAGTCACAGCATGTTTTTCGAAAAGTTGCTGTAACTTTTTTTTGTCTAAAATTCATTTTTTCTATGAAAACATTTTCAAAGCACTTTTTAACGTAGAATTCAATGGTTCAAGTCATTTATTCTTTAAAATCATATATCAAAAAGTAGTTAATGAAGAAATATTTTTTTCAAATGGGAAAACTTGTATATTCCTGCATATTTCGATATTCCGAAAATGTAGCACACTTGATGTTTTGCAAGAGTCACCTTTGAAATGCTAGGTTTTTTCATGTAGACTTGGAAACACAAGTAGGCTTTGGACGACGCGGCGAAAAAACAGAATGCAATTGTTAAAAAAATCTGTCAAAATCAGTAATTCAAACTCATAGTTTCAATATAACTAACAAAAATGTAGACTTTAATATTGAGAAACAGATTATCATATCCCATTTTTCATAATTTTTATACTTCATCGCAAACTGTTTTTGAGAAGAATGAAAAAAACCACGAATTGAGGAGCGCTTAAATTACAATTTTTTTCTATTTTGGTTGTATAATGAAGTCGATACGCATTTTTTATTATTCGGAGATTGTCAAATAAAAGTCAGAAGAGTTACTTCTGAGCGATTTGGATTTGGTGATATTAACAGTGAAAAACTCATTGTCTCAATTGGTAAATTTCAATTCAGAGTGTAATTTGATTCAAATTTACCAATAAAAACAATAACCACATTGAATTTTTCACCACTGGTATTGCAATAATCAAAATCGCTCAACTGTAAACTGGGCTTTACGCTTGTGCGTCAGATTTTAATTATTTCAATCTCATCATTGTTACCAATGGAAGATGTTTCTGTCATTTATCGATTTCAAATCCATTTTTTTCTCAAAATTAATTCAAAATGGAAAAAATAACATGATACACGTTTTATAAGACTCGTTGTCGCACTTGTTCCCCGCTTCGTTCGTCGTACTCCAAACAACGCGTGCGACAAAATTGCGTCTTATAAAACTTGTATCATAATACCGGGTGTTTCACAGTGGATGGAACATTAGAAGTATCTGGAGAACAGAAAGACAGATCATTTCGAAAATTTGTGGGCGTCGATAGTCAAACTTGCTCTATCCGTCTAAAATATTTTCATCAATACAGTGTTGCCGCTTCTATCGAAAAGTAGCAACAACTTTGTTATTTCAAAAGGAACACCCTGTATTTTATTTCATTTTTAGATTCTTCCTAAAGAGCTGATTTCGTCGATATATCATAATTGGGGTATAGCGCGAAATATTACAGAGATATAGGGTGTGCAAAATCGAGATTTTTCAAGTTTAGGAATTTTTTGTGTCGAAACTATTCATTTTTACTCAAAACGGCTTAAATGTCCCTATCTTAACTTTTCATTTACTATCTAATGACATTTAATAGAAACAAATAGAGGGTGATGCAAAACTCAAAATTTTGAACCACCCGTATTTGTTTCAATTAAATATCAATCGATAGTAAATGGAAAGTTGAGATAGGGACATGTAAGCCGTTTTGAGCAGAAATGATTAGTTTTTACACAAAAAATTCCTAAAGTTGAAAAATCTCGATTTTTTACACCCTATATCTCTGTAATCTTTCTCGCTATACCCCAAGTATGATAGATCGACGAAATCAGCTCTTCAGGTAGAACCTGAAAATTAAATGAAATATAGGGTGTTCCATTTTAAATAACAAAGTTACTTTTTGATACAAGCGGCAACGTCGCAACGCTGAAAGTATTTTAGATTGATAGAACAAAACTGATTACCCACGAAACCAAATTTTCATGATAATCCTAAGTCATGTTCTCCAGAAACGTTTAACCTACCATCGACCGTGAGTCACCCTGTATACTATTGAGGAAATTGTTTGAGAAATATTAACAAAATCCACGAATTGAGAAGCGCCTTCACTACTTCAATCAAACATTTTTATTTAAAAGTAAAATGCTCCTCAATTCCTGTTTTTTTTTTCATTTTTCTCAATCACATTTGGGATGAAGTATTAGAATTATGAAAAATTATGAAAAATGGGAGTTTCAAAGTCTATACATGAAAAGCTTTGCATTTCAAGGGTGACTCTAGGAAAATATCAAGTGTGCCACATTTTTGGAATGGAAATTTTAAGTTCTATCGAAATATGCAGGAATATACAGGTTGTCCCATTTGAAAAAATATTTTTTCATTAATAACTATTGATATATGATTTGAAAAAATAAATAATTAGAACCATTGAATTCTACGTTAAAAAGTGCTTTGGAAATGTTTTCATAGAAAAAATGAATTATTGACAGGAAAAAAGTTACTACAACTTTTCGGACATGCATATTTTCGAAAAACATGCTGTAACTCAAAAACGGTGATAGATATCGATATGCGGTTTTCACCATTGAATTTGTCATAGAAATTTACCATCAGGCACAGCAATCAGTTTTCATGTATCCCGTCTGGAAACAAGACTTTCCCTTTCAAAGTGTCTAATTTGGCCCACCCTGTACACTATTGTCCAATCGGAAACGGAAAGAGATACGAACTAGGTTGGCTTCGAAATCTTCGAATCTAGTGTGCCTCGAATTTTTATCATATCACCGTTAAGTTTAGCATGCAATTAGAGTCCAAATAACTCGCTTATATGTATTCAGCATAATTTTCAGAATGTAAATTCATATTTTCCTCTATGTTCATCTGAAAATCCGCGTTGGTGAAAACGCTGACTTTAGCATTTTCAGGTTTATCCGAACTCGCAAATATGCCTTTGGACTTATCTAAATACCATTATCTTTTATATTAGTTTTATTTGCAGAAGGTCTGGATTACTTTGGAATTGAGAACATGAGTTCCGGACTACTCCATATGAAATTTGCATGATATCAACTCTGCTGGCAGAGTTTTTCTTTCAATTCCTCTTTCGAGATTATGGAGCAGAATATTCAATGAATTCATCTAAGGGATTATAAACGTTCTTTGTACTGAGTGTTCACCAAGATTGTGCACAGAATAGAGAAGACAACTTCGTAGAAAATGTCGTACATATTATTGATTGTAATATTGAAACTATATTTGAAGCGAAAAGGCTATAGTAAGTCTTTTGGGAAGAGAAGTTGAACAGCTTCTCGACAAAAAACTGTCTATCGCTTTTCTGCAAGAGGCTCAATTTCCTGAAAGGAGCTTTCATGAAGCCCTCCGCATGATCTTAGCTACCAGAAAAGACATTTCACGTTGCTCTTACAGAAATTGTTTATCTTTCTTCGTTTTCGAGATATATGAAGAAAATCAGCAGTAATCGAAAATGAAATCAATCAATTTTCTATCTATTATATCGGTATAGTAACTAATCATTCATAGATAGTGACGAATGGAAGAATATTTCAATGCCCACTAGTCCCACTACGATGTTAACTAATAATTTTACATGGAAAGTCTGAGTTTCTTAGTAGATCTGACAAAGCTGATGAATTTTCCACAGATCTCCTCTCGTCTGTGAAAATCCTTCTTCATCCTTCATTTGCCGCTAGCTTCCGATCGAGGCTCGTATTATGCAGATATATAGATATATGTAGTATGTATAACTGCTCTGTACCCTTGGGCCTGAGGCAGTCTCGCAGTTTTATTCTTTTTCTGGAAAAAAATCTAATTTGAAGGTGTCAAAGAAAAGCCATTTCCCATTCTGTGAGCCGTCTCAACTATATGCATACAGATATACTCTGCGCTGACCATTTGGATATACACTGTGCAACAACTCAAATGGAAATCTTCTTTGAACTATTGTTTTGATATTCAAACGTTTTTTATTGCATAAGTATATAAGTTATGAATGAAAAACTGATCCCTTGAAATGTATTCATCTATTTATTCTATTTGATTACACTGGGTGTCCATGATCAGCCTGCCAAACTTAAGCGGTTTCTACTACCAAAAATAGGATAAAAAGTTCTAGTGAACTTGTTCGAAAAATGACTCCTAAGCTACCATAATTCAAAATTGCGATGTGCATAACCTGTGAACCGTTGGTAACAAACATTTTGAAATATATTCTTTTAAACGATCTGAATATTTAATGACATTGTAGATTGTGGATTATAGGGGGGGGTCGTTATGGCTGTGCAGCTTCTCAAGCACCTCGAACAATTTGATCTTTTGTGCATAATCCTTTATCTATTCGAGGCCCGGGATTCCGAGGCTTCTTGCGAAGTTAATCAGTTTCCTGACATCGGAAGTCTCTGAGAAGGTCCCTTCCAGGAACCTGAGCCTCTTGCAGAAGAGTGCTGGTCATTCGCAAAGGAAATGTTCTGCAGTTTCAGCGAATTTCTCGCAGTAGCGGCAACTGTCACTCTCTGTTTTACCCATCTTTTTGAGGTGGTACCTCAGAGGGCAGTGGCCAGTGAGGAGTCCCGTTACCAGTTTCAAGTCTTTTTTGTCAAACTCGAGAAGCTGTTAAGCTCTCCTTGGCGATAGGCTCACAAGCCTTTTCGCTTGTCTTTGTCCTGGCACTTTATTCTATTCCCAACGTCGAACCTCTTCTCTCAAGTGGGCCTTGGAGAGTCCACAGAAGGGTTCTGGGCCGAGAAATTATGTATTTGCCCCTTCTTTGGCAAGGCAGTTTGCTTCCTCCTTGCCTTCAATTCCCTTATGACCTGGCACCCACATCAAAGTGACCTGGTTGTTCACTGCTAGTTGTCTCAGGGATTGTTTACAGTCCCAAGTCAGCCTAGACTCACAAGTGTATGACTTCAGAGCTATCAGTGCTAGATTTTTGCCCTTCGACTGGCCCTTTCGAGGCACTCCTGTGCACATATCTCTATAGCATGTACTTCTGCTTGAAAGATGGTTGGGGTGTTACCAAAGGATTTTGAGAGCCTGAAATTTGCCTAATGCATCTCTTTCCAGTTGAGGTTCATTCTCTGTGCAAATTTGGTGTTTGTTTATGACCACTTCAAACTGCATTTCGAAGTCGTACCTAACTGGCATGATATCTGTCCAATTCGATTTCCTGATTTGAGATTTTTTGTCTGACTGAGTCTGAAGGCACTGATTGCTGCTTCTTTTATTACACACAGGTGCAATGGTGAAAGGTTCAGCATTACCTATAAGGATGACAAACATGACATACTTGAGATGTAGTCTTATTTGCTCAAGTACTAGTATGCCATGCTATATAAAATCCATCAATAGGAATCACTCAGTGATCGTTCGACATAATCAAAATATTATATTCTACTCCAATACTACAATCTCTAATTCCATATGTAAATTTATGAAATATTTGCGATATCACGAATTCTTTATTCTTCAGAAGTTCAGAAAATAGCATTGACAATCAACAATTGCATCTCTCTAATATATATTTACGAAGGGACCTGTTTTGTGCTCACATTTCATCTTACCAATATGCAGCTGCTATCTATCCCAATTAGTACATAGTAATATTATTGTCTTTCAACATAATATGGGATACATTATGGAATGTATGCAACATTCCTTGCTATGAGCAGTTCACAAAGAAATTGAGATATACAAAAACCACAAAGGAAAAAAATTCTTGTTGATGGTCCACTTGAGGTGTCGAGGAGTGTATTGCATACACTTCGAGTTGGCCATCTGAATATTTGTTATTTGCCTCTGCGTCAGATGATTTCTCATTTTCCCCGAGAAATGGATCTATCTGTGAACGCTTCAGATACAAATTGCGCAATACACTCAGCTGGATATATCCGAGAAAAGTTGAGTTTTGTTTGGCAGGAATCGATATAAAAAAATCGCCAAGATATATTCCTTCATCAGTATGTGATACTCGATAGTTTTTCGAATGAAATCTGGAAACTGAAATCAGTCATTTTTGTGAGCAATATTCAGCTATTCAATAATTTTTTGTGATGATACAAAAAGGTGAAAAGCAGTTTTTTTGGATCATGAGGACAGGTTTTCAAAATAGTCTCAACTGTTACTCTAACCTTAACAAAGTGAAAGGTTGATAATAGAAATACAATAATTGTCTTTGATTGAAACAAATTTGATTGCAAAAGTACAGTTTTGTGCATAAAGAAGTCGTACAAGGTTTGTATGGTGTAAGCCTGATGCCTGTGATGTTCCAGATTTCATTAAAAAGTAGTACACGTACACATTTTGAACCTTTGTGACAAAAATAGTTTGAATTTGGACACTATTTGTCGAAGTCAATAAGGAGTTTAATCAAGATTGACAATCCTGACTCCAAACAGCCTATAACTGCTGTACGACTTCTTTATGCACACAACTGTACATGATATGTATACTTCCATCATTTTTTCAGTATTTTATGAACATTTAATATCAAATGCAAGTAAGTAAGTTAATAACGCATGTAGTTTCCATGTATTAATCAATAATTTTGCTGATTCAACAACATATTTGATCCCATCTCATTGGACCAGATGGTCTGATCTAGACATTCAGGAAAGTTTCCATCAGACTTTCCTGGATTTCCCGTCCAAATAATTATACTGGTTAAATCAGAAAATGTAGTCAAAATGACCCGGCGAATTCACCAAAACTTCAAATAGTCATCCATCCCATGTTCATCAATAAAATAAAAATGTATTTGATTTTTGTACATGATTGTTAATTTTCAGTCAACGTCAACAATCAATTGAGTCTAAAAAATTCATATTCTTCATCAAGATTATTTTTCAGTTGGTGAAATTTTCATGCGATGGATATGAGAGAAAATCTCGAGCTGAATATTTCAACCTATCTTTCGAAAGACAACACTCCCTATTGATCAAACAACGATTTCCTCTAACCTATTTCCCTCGCAAAAAATTCTGTCGTTTTCTTTGGAAGGGAGAATTAGAGCTTGCTCATAACCTGAGAGGCATTGACGTTCTTCTTAGATTTCCTCAACAGGAAACAATGTATTCGAGACATTTATATAGTCAGGTTTCCGCTCAATAAAAAAGGATTTTAATGCCAAAAAATTATTGCAGATCGTATTATTCTTGTTGAGTCGATCACGTTTTCGTTAACAACAAATTGAAAAGTAAGAGCAACATGAATTCAAAATAAATGGGAATCACAATCTCAACTTAAAATAAGGTCGCAATATCCAAATTATTCAATTTTACAGCTCTTTACAAATACAATACAAATAATGTATCAACGTTTGTTTGCATATAACGAATCGTGTTGATTGGAACTTTATTGTTTATGGGAAATAATAGGGTTTACTAGATCTTTGAGAATACTTAATGAGCTAGCCCCTCTTCAAACTTTTCCCATGCAAAAAGTGTCCCTATTGATTCCAAAAAGTTAACACAATCATGTTCGCAACTTTTGAAATAAAAATCTACAGCCTCAAACAGCAGATATACGAACGTACATTCACTTTTTTTTATGTTCTGGTTCTCACGAAAAGGAAATTACCAAGGGAAAGAAGGTAGGAGTTGGTGGCAATGAGTTACAAAGTCTCGATGTTCGTTGGATGAACGAGTCTTTGGAAAGGGACGTTCTTCAGGTCTCTAAAATGACCACGAAATGGGGTGAATACTGAACTGGACGGGTTAATCTCGAAGAGACTGCTAATGGGGGAGCGATTGTTGATATTTCAGAAGAGCATCGCCCAAGAAAATATCTATTAAAAAGGGATAAATCGACAACTTTTCCACGGTGTTCCAGAGAAGTGAGAGAGTTTGTAAGCGAGGCATCACCGACGAGACGAATTGCCCTTTTTTGGACAGAATCCAATAGTTCCAGGATATGTTTAGGTGCCGCACTCCAAATATGGGAACAGTATTCCAGGACAGGTCGGATCTGTGCTTCATAGATCATAAGCAGCTGACTGGGAGTGAAATAGCTCTTGGCTCGAAACAGAAATCCAAGTTTTTGGGATGCACTTTTGGCAATGGACCTCACGTGATTTTCCCAAGAAAGGTTATTGCTGATAGTAACGCCAAGCATCGAAATGGATGACTTCAATGGTATGGTTACTCCTGACTGAATTATCTGGGCATAGTGAGATCGGCTTTTCTAGAGAACTATTTCATGAACATAGCAACTGCTCAAAATTCTTTTTGACATTTATAATGTGAAGAATCTGATGATAAAAATGGCCGGAGAGCCCCAAAGACAATCGCCATATAAAAATAATGTCGAAATGCATACTTCATACATTGTCATTGCGATATTAATCTCAAATTTTTTTGGCATTGACGAAATGTTTTTTGACCTTCGCGTGACCCCCAAAAATTCATCTAGTCTTGCTGTTACGCCACTGACGCGGAAGAAGTAGGGGAAAACGAACGACTGATTTCCACATATACACACACATACAGTTTTAAAGATCGATGCAAAGTAGTAAGAGAGGAAGTAAAAAGAAGGAGGCTGCCAAACTACGGGCTAGCTCGTTACCATGGAGATGTGATGAGACGACTTCTTCTTTTTAACCTCCTCGTCCACATGCAGACAAGGCGAGGGCGGGGAAGGTAAATTAATAAATTATCAGTTTTTTTAGGTGACGAAAATTGATGGGGTTGGGTTCGCGTAAATGTTGGGCAAACACGGCAGAACATAGAAAGTCGATTTAAAGATCATATTTCCCATTAGTAACATCAATTTCAAAATTTGAGCACCACTATAATTGGTCAAACCTTCTCATAAATATCACCAATCTTTCCAGATTTTCAAGGAAAAAGACACCAGGTGTATGTGTAAAAATCATTATAATAACAAACCTTTTTATCATGATTGAATAAAAACATTTCAAACATATTAAAAACAAAAAGATATTGCATTACATTCATACTCACATTATACTCCAAAATGTGAAGGGCCAAAATTACTTCAGTTTCTGGAAGAAGATAACTTCGGATACAATTTGAATCAGAGCAGATCTTTCATGGGATGCATTGACAAGTCGAAATTTTTCCTAAATGTGAAGGGCCAAAATTACTTCAGTTTCTGGAAGAAGATAACTTCTCCATCATGTGATAAGATACAATTTGAATCAGAGCAAATCTTTCATGGGATGCATTGACAAGTCGCAATTTTTCCTTTTTTTTACATTTTAGTTGCATCGATTACTGAGATAATTAGCATTAGCCCTTGCCTCGTGAGAGAAAAACGATCTGAACATGACAGTTTACCTGGAACGATATCTTAAATTTTTCATTTTTTTTAATATAGATCGATTGTTTTCAGAAAGTTCATCAGATTGTTGATCGACGCTGTTTTTGAAATTTTTGCAGAAATTATTATGGATATTTTGTAATTACCGTTTATTGTTAGCACTAGCGCATCTAGGATTCAGTTCTGGGGGGGGTAAATGTCCAATGATCAGACATATATATATATATATATATACAGTGTCCGCCATAATAAAAATAAAAACTAAAAATAAAAATCTATTAAAAAAATCAACAACAAAAATGGTCATCAACATTCGAACAAAGAATGAAAACAAAGAATAAATTACAAAAAAGTGATTTGAAAAATAACTCTTTGGAGAAAGGAAACCATTGAATGAAAAAGCGACGACAAAATAAAATCTAGTATGATTTTTTTATTGGCACATCGGTAATAACATCCTCGACATCTACCTGTATGATTCTGTGTTAACGTGTGAAATGAAATGAGACGATCACATAATATGATCAACTCGATAAATAAACCATACCTTTCGATAGAAGCACTTTCTGAATGAATTTGTATACTTATACCAACGTAAAAAATCAAGAATTTTCACCACAGCGGGTTCTCAGTAAAGACAACCGTTTGAGTTGAGCTTAGAGCCACTCTGCCGCTTGCCGCCTACCTACTGTGGGTGAGGGTAAGGGCACAGATGTTAGGAAAAGTAGGTAAGTAACTAAACAAAAATGAATGATGCACATTCAGATGGCCGCTGTTAGTCTTTAAAAAAATGTTGCCAGAAATGCCAAATTTTCATTGCCAATACTAGCGTCAAGTATGAGAATTTCAACTTCATTTTTTTTAACCTTCATCCCGTGTTCTGGGGGGGGGTAATTACCCCCTCTACCCCCCCTTCTATGCGCGCCTGATTGTTAGGTATATCCTAAAACATAGTTTTACTAAATTCAATGAATTGATTCGATTTCTTGCTTATTTCAGAAATATTCTCACCTATTGTTCAACCAATCATTATAATGACTTGAGCTTTCAAATCCAACATACAGGGTGTCTCAGAATATCGTGCAATACATTCTACAGGGTGAACTAGAGATCAAAATTTATCCGATTGAAATCAACCACTATACGATGCTTTATTTTCTCAGTAGTTTTTTTGTCAGAAATTGAATGAGGAATTCAAAATTGATTTTTAATCCGGTATATCTCAGTGGCGTACCATTTTATCTTCAAAAACGCCCGTATGCGCGCCAATGATGAACATAAAATTCTTAGTTATACATGTCAAAAAATGTATATTAACGTTGAGACATGAGAGAGCGATGAAAAATTATTTTATTTTCAGTTCAACGCCCATATGCTGAAGTAGATATATGATTATTGTTGATAATAACACAATTGTGATAGAAACCTGATAATCCTGATATCATCATCAATGGACAGTATCGAAGAGGTATCAAAGTGAATTTCGATAGATATCTGGAGAACCAAAAATAAGTCATTAATTCAAATATCGAAAAGTTATAACTAGTTTCTTCCATGCAAGAGAATACGACAGATATTGATGATTATATAACATCATGTTTCCATGTACATGGTGGCCAGATAAGAATGCAAAGTGCAGTATTTCGGAAACTATTCGTCTAAGAGACTTGCGGTGAAAAATGTTATTACTAAAGTTACCAATAGAAAATCCTGGAAATTATGTTCATGTTTCCAAGATGGCCGCCAGGGGGCGTAACCGCCATCTAAAACTTTTGAAATGAATTTTTGACGAAATACGCCTAGTAAACGTACCAATAAAATATATACCTTTTAAAGTTGACCTTGATTCGAGTAATTTTTGCTCGATACTTTTTGACGTATCTATTAAAATGAAGTGGTGGTGGGTGGTTCAATGTTTTTTCAACTAAACAGCTGTAACTCCTGAACGACTGAACGAATT
This sequence comes from Chrysomela aeneicollis, assembly GCA_029955515.1. Taxonomy (NCBI): domain Eukaryota; kingdom Metazoa; phylum Arthropoda; class Insecta; order Coleoptera; family Chrysomelidae; genus Chrysomela; species Chrysomela aeneicollis. The sequence goes on from JARUHQ010000010.1 coordinate 18,926,161, forward strand.
TTAACAAACTTTGTATCGTTGGAAAGAGCATTCATTGATTTATCAAATTCATCTTATTTGTAATGAGTCTGATTTTAAGTGATGCCACTAGAGCACGTTTTTTGACATAAAAACAAAAAATTGCAAAATTGTCTGGAAAATCAAATGCAATTATAAGACTTTTTTCCATGAAAATGTAGTGGAATGATACCTTAATGGGCTAGTGGAAACCTTATCTCGATATATACATTTTTCACCGCAAGTTTCTTAGACGAATAGTTTCCGAGATACTGCACTTTGCATTCTTATCTGGCCACCCTGTACATTCACGATGGTAACACGCCCTACAAAATTCAGAGCAGTACCTTCTAAGGATCTTGAAATATTCAACAAAACATGCCTCTAGTTCACCTTGTGGTATCCACATTGCACACGTTGTTCTGGGACACCCTGTACAACAAAACAACCTGAATATTACATTTTCATAACCTAATCACATACGCAGTGTTGCCAGAGGTAGCACATTTGTGCCACATGTGGTACAATTGCTCCCTCAAAAGTACGGTGGTACTACATTGTGATATGAGGCCCATAAGTGGTACATTTAAAAATTTTGGAATCCGAGCTTCAAAACATGGGTATTGACCTCGTATTAACAGTGTCAGTTGTCACGCGACATTTGTCATTATACACGGATTCGTTGGTTAGTGGTCTTGTGATCGTGTCATTGGTGACAGTTAAAATTACCCATCACTGTCTACTGTCTTACTGTCAATATCAATACTGTCATTGATTGTAGAATAATTTTCTGTGTTTAATTCTTAAAATTCTTTTCTCATCAATTTATCATCAAGCAAATCACTTATCATGCGATCTATATTTTGATGAAAATTTTTGTTACTCACGTATTTTGACCTGAAAAACAAGAATTTCATAATATTATCGTGAACATATCTCTAGTGTTCGAGATAATCGATGCCAAAGTTCGAAATTTCACAAGTATACATGATTTCGAAAATATCATCATTATATTTGAATATTTTCACTCAAATTTATTGAGTCGTTCTTTTTTATGTATGTATTTTTATATATTGTTTGTTGTGTTTATACCAGAGATTTTCTTTATATATATATGTTTTGTTTAGTGTATTGTTTGTTCCTAAGATTTTTTTTACGTTTTGTTTCGTGTTTTGTTTGTTTCAAAGATTTTTTTTACGTCTTGTTTGTTCCAAAGAATTTATTTTTTGTTCAAATATATTTTAATATTCAAAATTATTATATCCAATGATTGTTATTCAAATTTCCCGCATATATTTGGTGGTGGCACATTTGATGCAGAATGTGGTACATTTTTCCTACGCAGTTGGTACTATTTGAAACTATCGTCTGGCAACACTGCACATACGTCATCTGCAATGTGCAATTTAACGTCCATGTTGGAGTTGTGAACGGATGAAATAACTCTGGGAATCAGATACGCTGCCAGTACAGCGCAAATTTTATTGGGCCGTGAAAATCCAACAATGTTTTAAACACTCGTCGAGAGATTCCATATCTCGGACGCGGTAATGCGAATTACCACATACACATAAATACGAGAGCGTTCCGCGTGCCATCAGCCCACGAAGCACCAGAAAAATTTGATTAAGGATCTATATGCAACGGGCCGCAAAAAACACGTCCAGTCTGTGGTGTGTCTGCGGCCAGCGGCCCGTCAAAGTTGGCTGCGACCGCGTCCACTGGCCGATCGTCGCTTGTTCGCATGGCCGACTGCGACAGAGGTTAGCCACAACTCGAGAGGTTAGCTCTCGGGACTTATCTCGCTTTTGTTCTCTTGTCAACATAATTTTCGTGGGGAATGCATAAACAAAATATTTATATTGTGCACGCGGAGCGGTTTTTTTCGGCGGCCGTGGACTTTTTTCTTCCAGGAATCCGATTTTCGCTCATGCACTCGAATCCGAGAACGGAATTCGATGGTCGTGATTGAGTTATTGGGGCCGTAAATTATTTTGTGCATGACGAACGCAGCTGCGCGTCAAATGCTTCGGCGATGTTTCTCACCAAAGCGGATGTCCCTTTTTTTTCTATGGGATATCGAAGTTGTAGAACTCATTGCCTAGTGAGGTGTCTTCTGGTGCCTAACCTCCAAAAAATCCCTTTTAAACACGACGATTCATGAACATCATAGTTTTTACGTGTATGTAATAAAAGTGTAGACAGCCCAGGTATTAAATCTCAACTACTACTTACATATAGGAATTGCTATATATAAAGTAAACGGTCAATATACCTATTGTTACGAACTGCTGGCATTTCCGAGAAGGCCGGAAAGCATCCGCTCGACGCGTGACTCACAGCGGAGGTATCGGTCGCAGACGCACCGCTTTAATTAGCGGATGATTCATTGCCGTCGAATATGAAAAGTGCTTCCAGTTTGTTCCTGTTCTTTCTGGACAATGATGTTTTTACCTATATAAGATCCGCGTTTTCGCGGACAAGTCAGATTAGAAAGAAAGCTAGTACAGTGAACATTGAGATTTGTGAAGCGAATATCGTTGTGATTAAACTAAGTGTTTATTGAGTTGTATTAAGTGTGCTTAGTGAAATAAATTGTTCAGTTTTGTACTGAGTGTTTTAAATTCACGAACCCTAGTGGAAATATCGTAACACTATTATAGATTACACATACATCATCTAGTACATGACCTCTATGAATAATCTCATAATAACTTCGCAGTTAATTTGTGCTTGAAAAATGAGTAAAATACAGCATATTTCCTTCTTTCATATGTGCTACTCTAAACCTGTCAAATTTTTCGAAAATCCTCAAAAAATCACAAAAGTTGATCAGTTTCCAATTTTATACACTTGTTCCAAATTTGGACTCTCTACTGTCACATTTTTCCATTTTTTCAATTTTTCGAATTATTCGCTCTGTCGATTCGAACGAAACATAATTCAAATTTCATAATTTTGATGAATATTAGACTTCAATACCATATCTTTCCCAGGAAATACCCACATTGGCCTGTAACCAGAAAATAAAAAAAATGCATCTCCAGAAATTCGTCGTTGTTTTTGCAAAGTTCATCTAGTTTTTTCATTTCATTGTTATGTGGATTTTCAATGTATGAACTTTAATATGTCAGTAATCGAATAAACGAATTTCTCTTCATTCTTATTACACTCGTATTTCTTTTTTTAATAGATTTTTATCCCGTTTGATTATTTTTCTCACCAATAATGCAACATCTCGGGATGAAAATAGTAGGTACTGATCAAATCGAAATGAAATTGTCACTTAGTAGTACTCGAAGTGAAAGTAGAGAGTCCAAATTTGGATTAAATGCATAAAATTGGAAACTGGGTAACTTTGGGTTTAGAGTAGCACATGAAAAAATGAAAGATACTGTATTTCACACATTTTTCAAGCACAAACTAACTGCGACAAATTTTCTTTATATCTATTAATAAAAAATACTTCCATATGTCGCGAACTGTGACACTGTATATATGATTAAGTTTTTCTTTTTAATGTTCAACGGAATTCTAATAACAAATGAGTTTCTTGATTAGATCAATTTCCATATTTTTCATAAAAATTTTTAATAGTCATATCGACTTTGAAGTTTCATCATTGCTGTTTCTAACCACTGTATCTATCATCATTTGGAAATAAGTACAACACGAAGATGAAAACACACCATTTGGCCTGAATAATGCCACACCAACATTTCATTCTGATAATATCCTGAATGTAAATAGTCAAAAGTAATACTTACTATTTATTATAGTCATATAAGCTTTGCTTTGGTTTTCCTAGGAACCGTCCTAGAACCGTTCTAGAACGGTTCTACTCATGCGCATTTTCTTCAAAGTAACAATTTGAAGACAATGCGCATGAGCAGTATAGTTCCAGAAAGGTTCTGAGAAGAACCAAAACAAACCTGATCATGCTGATTTCATTACAAAAAAAATCCATTCTCCAAGAAATTTTGATTAAGAGTGGGTTGCTCACCTCCCAACCTATCATAATTGTGAAATACAATAACGTACAAAACGAAAATGAGAACATGAGTATTCCACACTTTAAACGGTCAATATATCATGCTATAACTATCATTTTTTCAACTGTATAAAATGCAAAAAATCATTCGTAACACTGTAGTTTCCTTCAAACGAATATTGAAACTGATAGCCGTATGAACAAAAAATGTCGAACAGAGCACCTACTTCGTCTTTCCCATTCAACGTACCAACCAGCTCTTGAAAGCATGAATTTTCATAATTTGTACCCGGACGTGTACGATTAATTGCCTGTTAAGTATTCTCTGTTTCACGGACGATGATCACGCTAAATTAGATGAAGATCGTGATAAAACAAGTGACGAGTGTGAGTATCGTTTAGTCATAGCCACCGTGATGTTAAACGGTTACCATTTGGCAGCGATAATGCGACAGCTACATTGGTATGGTTAGGCCTAGGAGGGTTCGTGCTTTGGAATTTTTGTATTAATTGCTTCCGGTATGAGGAATTAGGAATCTATTGAAATTAGTTGAGTGCGGGTCATTGTATAATATATGTGAGGTGAAACAAAGGAAGTATCTTTTAGAATCTAGATTATATTATTCATTACTTTTAAACAGTTTTTCACTACATGAAAACACTCACCTATTGAATAAATTCAATCTTATTTGTCATCTTCTATTGTTATTCCATCAAAATCGGAACTAATTGATCTGCAAAACGATATAAAAAGGCTCGAATTGGATAATAAGTTAGTCAAAATAACTTTGAAATTAACGAATCAGCAGATCAGCCAATATCATCGTTGTGAATTGAGGTTCTTATCATTTTCCATGCACTTATCACTCATATTATAATAGGTACAGGTTCTTCTTCACATAGATTTTGAACCTTCCTCAACTGTTATCTTTCAAAATATTTGAAATATGTCGACATGAAAATAGTTAGACATCCCTGAAAGAAGTATAATGGGCAATATTTTTTTCAATGGCAGAGTCGTAACAACAAATAAACTTATTTTTATTTTTCAGTTTGTTTTCATCTAGTCGGTAGAATATTCCTGTTATTCTACTTGAAATTTATATGTAAGTCATGATAGATATTTATGTATTAAGTGCGTAAAATAGGCTTTTATGGACCGTAGCGTGTAAGTAACACGCCTAGGTCCATAAAAGCAAATTACGCCCGAATTGCATACAACATTTTATGCACGACCAGTATATTTTATTGTAAATACCTCTTCAGCTCTCAAGCATGATAGGAATAAAACGGTTCTTTAATACCTTTTAAACCCCTTAAAAATAATTATTGCTACGCCCGTGATGTTCCTCTCGAAAAAGCATTACATGAGTGTTTTTACTTTTTCTCTATCTCTTATAATAAAGGAGTTATTAAGGGTTAACAATTTGCTCATATTCCAGACTGGTGGCTGAATAAATAGGCTAGTAGCCATATTTGCTGTCAATACAGACAATAGTCATTACGAAATGCATTCCAGTGACGAAGAAAGTGTGAATTGTACTCCACCAGAAATCAGTAAAGCAGCTGAGGATGCGAATTTTGCCCGGCAGGCGGTAAAGTGCCATTTTACGCCCGGCGGGCGGTAAAGTGCTATTTTACGCCCGGTCGTGCATATAGTTATATAACAAGAGGAATAATACAATGAAGCATTAAAAATGAATGATTGAATTTAAATTTTTCGTGATCTTGAACACCTAAAAATCAAATTTCAAGAAGAAATATTTGCTATGGTATTTAAAGGTTCAGATATCTTGGCATATCAGATATTTTTATTCAACAAGAATTCATTCAGTATTTATTGTTTCATTTATTACTTACTACTTCATAATATAACATTATCTAACTGTCTGGAATTGAACAACTTCTGAGAGTAACATGATCTCATTTTATATCCTCTATAAAATATGAAATCTTCTCTCAAAGTGAATAAAACTTTTTCCTATTCACTTCGAAGTTGGTTTAGCACCTCCGGCAAAATTTTAAATTGTACTGGTGAACTAAGCATTCAGTGAATTCTGTCTGGTTTCAATAGTTGTGAATTCATTTCGAATAGAGTTCAACGAGAGTGGCTTGCAATCTTTCGCATGTTTTCAATACAGGGTGGCACTTGAAAAACGCCGTGAATTTTAACGCCAGCATTCTTATCCGATTTCAATAAATGAACAAAACAAAAAGGGAGGTTTGGAAAATACAATAAACAGGTGTCAATGTAGAATGTTTTTTCAAGAAACAGCGAAGGTCAGTGTTTGGTATAAACTGGTGAATATTCGTGATATGAAGACATTATTAAGATAATGAGTAATATCGAAGATATAGCAATGAAATCAGAGTAATAATGAACAAAGTATAAAGAATAAACAGATTTTATACAAATTTCCTGTTTCTACAACCGGTTAACAAAGTGAATTTTGATGATTTCAAATCTCAACACAAAATTGACGTTTTCCGAAGAATGTGACCACAGCATTTGCGCTCATGAGAAGAAATATTGAACAAACGCTCGCTTCCACCATTTTTAAAAACGAACTCCTATTTTATTGCATGATTCAAAATAATGACTGTGAATTAACTAAGGCACCTGTATCAAAAATAGTCAAAATTGTAAATTTGAGCCTCTTACCAGAGAAATTGAGGTGAAGTATGAATTATGATACGATATATACATGACATGATGCCATGAAATGCTTGAAAGTTCCAAACTTGTCGCATTTCTAAAAAAACATCCTTTGAATATAGAGCAAAAATAATATTTAATGAAAAAGGCAAAATTCATAATGCATACTCTAGTAAGTAACTTCAGATGCACCCGTATAGTATCTAGGAATTGCTTTTGTAGAAAAAATCTTGTGTATATTTCGAACGCAAAGTCTTGCCACTATCGAAAGATCATCGCTAACTGTGTTTTTTGAGCTCTGAATACACAAATAGCTATTCAATACTTAGAATTTAGGAGATTTGAAAATTATGGTTTTCTCAACATTGCAGATGAACTGAATATAAAAAAGTTTCAACAAAAAAAGTTGCAGAAATATGTGTATTGTAAATTGGTCCATGTCATATAGAAGGAACATTATTTGATGTCAAAAATTCTCCTATGGATATGATGAAAAGGAGCAAAAGTGAGCAAAAGTATCAACAGTACTTGATCGTTTGATTTAAAATTATGGAAAGTAAATTAAATGACAAATTATTTTAAATCGGATATATCAATCTCCTGAAGCCGAATTCAGAACCTGTTCAGATTTTCACTTGTAATCTCCCTATAGCAGCAGAATTATTACCGATAATTTTAGTCAAGGTCACGAACGTTTTTGTTATTGTAATATCACATGTCTACACAGATTTTATTCTGAGTGACGTTTGTCAATAAATATAAAGCGCTTTATTTTTGACAGAAAAATTATCACTTATTAATTCCGTCATAGGAACTAACAAAATTATCGCATGTAATACAACAAGTGTATTTATGATTTTCGAAACACAAATTCCTTCGATTTGTTTCGAAAAAGAGTAGGAATTTTCAATAATCATCAATAACACGAGTTGTATTTGTTCAGATTATTTCATGAATAAAATCAAGCCATTCTGATTATTTCCTATTTAGTGTTAAAATTAATATTAAACGTACAGTTTATGGAATTATAGTTATTTTGATTATGCATTGTAGTTCGACAGAAGAATATTCGTTATGCAACAATACATTTATGCCATTGTATGATGTAGGCAAGATTACCTATGCACTATAGGTACTACTGAGCTAAATTCATTTTGATTGTTGTCACAATTTGTGTGGTTAGGTTACATTAGATTAATTCTTGCTGAAATTATCCATAATTTGTGGAAAATGAAGTTGATACATATTGATAGTGTGTGTTTATCATGGTTCAGACGAAAATTTGGTGTAGTGGCATTCATTTATTCATCAGGGAATCGGAAAATACTATGACAGGTTGCAACTATTAAGTCGTTGTTTAATTAAACTACCCTAATGCCTACGAATCAGAAAGCGAAATACAGAAACGAAAACACAGCATGTAGGTATCCAATAGCCAATCAGGAGCCGAAATACAAAATCTAAAACATGGTGTTATTGCTTATCAACACAATCATTTCAACCAATCAAAAACGTGTATTTTAGCATGAATGAAATAATCACGGTAATCGCCCGTTGCTATAAGCAACGTATACAAAAAGGAGCCTACTAATTGGTTGAAACTAAATTCATGAAATTTTCTCATGTAATCGGACAATGATCAATTTTGAGCAATTAGTTTTCAACAGCAAATCTTCCTGAAAATCCAATCTGTTATAATTCTCAGAGGTGACTCCTCTCAAAATTTGACAGGTTCTGTCCGGCCTGAAATTATCATTATCAAAACGCGAGTGTCGACCAACAAAAGCTGAATTCCTATTTGTATCCAAACATCGTACACTTGTTAAAAAAAATTCACCGATGCGCCACCACATCAGATCGCTATTAGACTCATATCTTGCGTTTCTACATGATGCGGACATTAAAATCATTTCGGACATGGATGCGTCGCGACGCCTCTCTGGATCGACGCTGCCTCGACGAGCACCGAGTGAGATCCCTAATGGCCTCCAATTGATTCCCACTCTCATGGGAGGCTGGCGATGGAAATCGATGTTGAAGTGAAATGTCTCTTCAGGTGACAAGAAAATGTGTTCGCATCGCACCGGCATCATCAGAGAGAAAAGTGCGTTGCTAAGCAACGGTACTTTTGCCTCCGCCGGCTGCAAATGTGGATTGGGATATTGCAATCAATGCGATGACGAGAATATACTTACTCATCGTTATCAACATCATTTCGTGTTTTTTTTTGGGGTTTATGCAAAGCCATCAGCACGTCTTGTTGTTTACTCAAAAGTTTATCAAGTGTTCATGGGAGATGAATAAAATAACAAGTGTATTTGAGTTTAACAACATAAAATGGGATTCGTGATCTTCGAACCATTTACTGGGAACTTTTCAAGTTTTGGTGCATGCGCCATATTTATACGAATAATGTCAATATGTGGATCTATTAAAAAATCACTTGAAAACCCGATATGACTATGTGAAATACGATTTTGAATATTTTCAAATTGTTGAGGAACACCCTGTAAATCAGATCAGAGTAAAGTATCAATTTCACGAAGAGCCTTCTGCTTTGCTTCTGCTATCAATTTCACAAGGAGGTTTCTATATATTGCAGTAGATGTTTGATTCACATTCATTCTCTCTAAAAATGATTCATCCATAATTAATTTTCAATTTTCACATATTCATATTATCTGACATATTCTCGGTAACCAGCCGAGTAGTGCTTCGGAAAGAATGTAGGAGAGTGTGAAAAATGCGGAATACCTACTATAAAAGATTGTAGAAAAATATAGAAAAATATAGGAGAAATGTAGAAGAATCCAGAGGAAGAATATAGAAGTATGTAGAAGAACGCACAAGAATTCATGGAAATGTAAAATTATGTACAAGAATGTAGAAGAATATAGAAGAATGTGAAAGAATGTAGAAGAATGTAGAAGAATGTAGAAGAATGTAGAAGAATGTAAAAGAATGTAGAAGAATGTAGAAGAATGTAGAAGAATGTAGAAGAATGTAGAAGAATGTAGAAGAATGTAGAAGAATGTAGAAGAATGTAGAAGAATGTAGAAGAATGTAGAAGAATGTAGAAGAATGTAGAAGAATGTAGAAGAATGTAGAAGAATGTAGAAGAATGTAGAAGAATGTAGAAGAATGTAGAAGAATGTAGAAGAATGTAGAAGAATGTAGAAGAATGTAGAAGAATATAGAAGAATGTAGAAGAATGTAGAAGAATGTAGAAGAATGTAGAAGAATGTAGAAGAATGTAGAAGAATGTAGAAGAATGTAGAAGAATGTAGAAGAATGTAGAAGAATGTAGAAGAATGTAGAAGAATGTAGAAGAATGTAGAAGAATGTAGAAGAATGTAGAAGAATGTAGAAGAATGTAAAAGAATGTAGAAGAATGTAGAAGAATGTAGAAGAATGTAGAAGAATGTAGAAGAATGTAGAAGAATGTAGAAGAATGTAGAAGAATGTAGAAGAATGTAGAAGAATGTAGAAGAATGTAGAAGAATGTAGAAGAATGTAGAAGAATGTAGAAGAATGTAGAAGAATGTAGAAGAATGTAGAAGAATGTAGAAGAATGTAGAAGAATGTAGAAGAATGTAGAAGAATGTAGAAGAATGTAGAAGAATGTAGAAGAATGTAGAAGAATGTAGAAGAATGTAGAAGAATGTAGAAGAATGTAGAAGAATGTAGAAGAATGTAGAAGAATGTAGAGGAATGTAGAAGAATGTAGAAGAATGTAGAAGAATGTTGAAAAATGTAGATGAATGTAGAAGAATGTAGAAGAATGTAAAAGAATGTAGAAGAATGTAGAAGAATGTAGAAGAATGTACAAAAAAGTAGAAGAATTTAGAAGAATGTACAAAAATGTACAAAAACGTACGAAAATGTAGAAAAATGTAGAAGAATGTAGAAAAATGTATATTAATGTAAAATAATGTAGATGAATGTGGAAGAATGCAGAAGAATGTAGAAGAATGTAGAATAATGTAGAATAATGTAGGTGAATGTGGAAGAAAGTAGAATAATGTATTAGATGAAATAAAAATGATTTATTATAATGCAAAAAAAAATAATGTAGTTATAAGATGTTCAAAAACAGTTGGAATAAAGTTGAAACGATTGATAACACCGAAGAACCTAATATAAAATCCTGTTTTGAGTATGAATAATCGTATAGTTTTTTAATCTTACCAAAAAATATCATACTACTTGTATTCCTATAATGACCTAATCTGATAAATTCAGAGCCCAACAATCCATCCCATTCATTATCTCCTTCGACGATGATGGGAAACATTTCTCTCAAAACCGAAACAGATAGCCAATTCCGCTTTGAAGCGTCTCGAACGCTCCTCGAGAAATCCATTTCCGCGAATATAAACAAAAAAGTGTCTCTCGATATATCCTAATCCCACCCCCTGGAGGGGATGGGATGGGGGCGACCGAGGCAACGGCAGTCATCAATTACCACCGCAAAGGCAGGCACGTACAGCGGGACGGCCATATTTTCTGGTATCGAAAACAAAAGCCTCGTATGAGGACGCTTCGCCAGATATACATTTTTCATGTAAATGGTGTCCAATATCGCATAAAGCAATCGTTTACAATACATAAATCCGCTGAAATCAAAGCACGAGGGCTTTGGACCGGTGTGTGTGTGTGCTCGTTTGCCTTACAGGACCGTACCTGGCGGTATAAGGGAAAGTTAAAGTCCTCTAGAGAAATAACTGAAGAGAAGGTTGTTATATATCAGCAAGTTCCATTCTCCAAGAGGCGAAAGTATAAACGAAGTTAAAGCCACAGCTCTGAACGGAATCCATCAACTCATACATTTTCAAAGATGTCAACTATCTGGACGTTATAATCGACCAAAAACTGACATGGGATAGCCCAAACAACAGAATTCTTCGCGAAGCTATAGCGACTAACTGTCTTTGGCAAGACATGATAGGGTCTGAAACCAAAAAATAATCCACTGGTCATAACAAACGATCATCAAACCCATACACCTTTGCTGGCCAAAGATTGCACCTATTTGTGATGAAAGAAGCAGCAAGCAGTGCTTTTTGATAGACCCACACAGTGAACTTCTCCCTAAAATCCATGTCTGAACCAACAAAGACAATGCCAGTTAGGTGCAGTTTGGAATGGTCATACACAAACTAAACCGCGTCCATATAGAGAATGTACCTTAACTAGTAAGGGATGTGATACATTGATGGATCCAAGATGGATGAAAAAGCCAAATTGTCAAGTATCAGGCTTTCGAAGCCTCATGGTTATACCCCAATCTTCCAAACAGATACATACTATAGAGATATGTAACCAGGAGTACCTGGAAATCTTCATCAGATAGCCAAGCAGCACTGAAAGCTCTAAAGTCATAGTAGTAGTAGTAGTAGTAGTATTTATTTGACTATTTTTCATACATTTCTGTATAATTATAGCAAGTCGGAGAAAATGTATATATAAAAACACAATAAAATACGTTGACAATGTCACATTAAAATAAAACACAAGCACAAACATGAGAATATAGAGAGTAAATCAACCCATGAACGAGTAATCCACAGAGTGGGACATTATAATATCACCGGAATAGTTGAAGGTCCGTGAGGTTTCGTCGGTACTGCAGTGATCCTGCTAAGCTTTATAGTCGCTGATGATGAAGTGTTTGTTCGACGCCTGTCATATACGCGTCAGGAACCGTTAACCTTTGGTGTTAGCATTCACGATTCAACACCTCTCCAGATATCGTATGAGCTCGACGTTGATTGCTCCCTACTCCCTACGGTCACAGATTAGAAATCCTTACAGATGAGACAGTCAGACAGAGTGAATGAAATTAGAGAGAGATGTCGAAAGCGCAAGATTCAAAGGTCCAGTCAAAGATATGCGCAGGCGCTAAAATATTGATCGCGTGTTCTGTTTACATCTTTCTCATCATTTTGCTGGTTATGTTACAAATGTTTTCGTTTTACACGATTCACAATCCAGTATTTCCGGTGGGTTTATGTTCTTACAATGTATAATATATTTTACATATACTATAATTCAAAAGGAAAAGTAATAAATAATCCGAGGATCATCACAGCACAAATTAAACAACCTGGGTATACTCATTCTTTGTCTGGAATGTGAATCAGGTACAATAATATGTTTATGTTTATTGGTATAGTCATTACTGTCTATATAAAGATTGCAAATCATCTTCAAATAAATCGGAGAAAATCAAATCAGATTGTTTTCCAAAGGACGAAAAAATGTGAGTATTTATATATTGAGTGATATTATTTATCTCGATCAAACTTTTCCATTTGATGAGAATATCACCATATATAAACCAACACAATTCAAGTTGAGGAATTTAGATGCTGATCATTTATTAGATAATTGAATCATGTTTTATTTTTCCTGATGACAAAAAATGGGCTACTTTCAAAATATTCGAATTTCATCGTAAAATTCATTCGGAATCCAGAAATAGACACAAATTTCTAATGACAACTTGTTCATAATAAATCACTCAGAAGTAGGTAACATTTAATCACAGATCTTTTATATTGGTGTTGATTATACATTATTAAAATGGCAACGTTGCGCATCAGTATTCCCAGCGGTGACAACGACTATCCGGCAACTGCGCTGCGCAAAATTTAAAGGTCCGAGGTCAATGAAAACGGATGTCGGTACATCAAACAAAATGGGCAAAGTGTCTCATCTGTTTTCTAATCTGTGCTATACGGTCCTGTTCTCATTTACCTACGTTGTTCACCTCTCACACGGGCTTATTGGATATCCACCAACGCATCCGGACTCTGGCATGAGCCAATTCCTGCGACATTTACCCCCCCCCCCTCCTCCTGCTATTTCGCTCCTGCCGTTCCGTCACTGCTGCCGCACGTCGCGGTCCTGCGTTTGCATAAATTGGCCGGGATGTGGTGGCGATTTTTCAGGATCGATGTTATTCATCGATGTCGGGAAGCGTGGTGGCATCATCCTGTGGGAAATCGACGGATGGAAACCGTTGTCGAGCTAACAAACAGTATGGAATTATTGTGAAATCACATGAAATTACACAAAGCTTGATGTAAGTTTTTTAGGAGTTCTTCTGAAACCTCCAGCAAGGTTTTCAAGCTAATTGTTTCGAATTAGGTCGAGAGAACAATAATTATTAATGCATAGGTGATCACATAAAATTACACAAATTTGATTAAACTTCACTAGATAAGGTAGGATCACATGAATACGATGAAATGTTCTATTTGTGAAAATACGATACCGTTGGCGAGCTAACGAGTATGAAATTATTGTGAAATCACATAAATTAAAATAACATCAATTTCAACGTAATTTTTTGAAGAGTTATTCTGAAACCTTCAGCAAGGTTTCGAAGCTTTAGCTTTATCTGAATCGCTTATGCATATAGGTGATCACATGAGATTACACAAATTTGATTCATTTTCATAAAATGTGCCTTCAGAGTGATCACTAGATAAGGTAGAATAACATGAATTTGATGACATGTTCAGTAACTGTATGGAATTATTGTGAATTCACATAAAAATACACCAAGTTAGATTGAATTTTCTGAGTAATTGTTATGAATTTACATGGAATTACATAAATTTGATTCATTTTCATACTACACATCATCTACATGAGAGTGATCATTAAATGTAGTAGGATCTCATGAATTTGATGAAATTTTTGGTAATACCTACGTATATTGAAGATTATTTCGAGAGAGCTGGAAAATAGCTTTTGGTTGAATATATATGGCTAGTTTGGTGTGCAAGAAATAGAATTATCAAACAGAAGTGAAGTATTTTCTATGAACTATGATTATTTTGTACCTCTTCGTAAAAAGTAGTTACTTTGCCTAACTGTTATCATATCCACAATTCAGAGAACTCATATTTACTTAAAAAAAATGGCATGTACAGTTGTGTGCATAAAGAAGACGTACAAGGATTGTATATGATGTAATTCTGCCTATGATGTTCCAGATTTCATTAAAAAGTAGTACACGTACACATTTGGAACTTTTGTGACAAAAATGGATCGAATTTTGACACTACTTTTCAAAGTCGATAAGATTAATTAATATTGACAAGCCTGACTCAAAATTGCCTATAACTGCTGTACGACTTCTTTATGCACACAACTACTGTACAATAAACCTTGTCTCTCTGAAAAATCAAATAGAACTCTGCTCTCGTCTGATAATATAATATAAAGACACATTTTTTACCCTTGAGTGATTCCTCTTTGTTTGCTAGCACACTAATCAGGATATAGGTTGATGTTTTGAAACATAAACCGTTCAGTAAACACACCATTAACTTCTATAATGGCCCGAGATAAAAATGGCGAAAATATCGGGTGATTTATTCAATAAAAGAAAAGAAAACCCAATACTATCGAGTTCGACAACATTCAATTGGTTATCAACAAATGTTTTTTATCTCTTGATATCCCTGGATGGAATGTCTACGCATGTTTGGAAGATGATTATATAAGATCCCCATAATCAAAATTGTAGCTGATGGTCATTGACATTATTCGCAAAATATTTAATGATCATTCTACTGTTAAAAGCATTTCAAATTACATGCTTCTAAGATCGCTATGTTATTCAACATAATATCCCTGATGTAAAATTTATTCTCCATCTCCCCATTAACATGGGAGACATTGAATTCTGCAAAGCTTATTATGATGTATATTGTATAACTTTCTTTTGGCGGAATTATGATAGCAAGAATGTTTCATGTTGCGCTTGGAAAGTCTTTATAAAGATTCTTCAGCGAGTAATAATTTCATTGCTGCAGTACCGAGAGCGAAGTAATTCTTTTCACGATGGAAAGCTCTCCAATTAAAAAGCTTTTGAGTTTTGAAGTCTTCCCTGAAAAGACTAGAAAAATCACCAATCATGAACAAGGTATATTTATATGTGTTTAGTTATCTATTATTTCTTTCCTCTCCGAATAATTAGATGATAGCAGAATTGTGTATACAGTGTGACGCATGAAGAAGTTGCCGAGAGTAATGAGAATTTTCGAAATTCTGATTTCGAAAGTAATATACAGTGTGTACACCTCAATTTCTTATCACCCCTGTAAATTCGTTATTATTTGATCGATTTTGAAAATCTTCTTTTGTTGGATAGGCATTTGAAATGAGTTATTATATTTTTTGGCTGTTATCGTAACATAGGATGTCCGAAAAACGAATAATTTGTTTTCAATATTCCATCAAAAACACGTACCATAATGGTATTTTTGAGAATTGATGACAAATTATCATTGAGGATGATCCATCTAATTCTTCAATACACTTTTCATTACGTCGACGATTTTCAATCTTATCCTCGGACACATTGTGTATTTCAATGATGCAAATCGGTTTGAAGTGATCGGTTTGAAGTGATCCTCAATAATAATTTATTATTGATCACTTCTGAAAATACTACAATAGTAATTGTTTTGATGAAATATAGAAAAATAATATTATTTGTTTTTTCTGACATCCTTTGTTTCATGATGATGAAAATCGGTACAGGTATGTTTCAAGTGATACTGATTCAGAAACCATCATTATATTTTTGTGGAAAAAAAACCTCAATAGTACTTTCTGAAAAATGGGTCAATAAAACTAGTCGCAGTTGGCCACGATAACAGGCCACAAATATAATCACTTGTTGAAAAAGCATTTCAAATACCTATCCAACAAAAAAAGTTTTTCAAAATCGATCAAGTAACAACAATATTACAGGAGTGGTAAATCCTCATGGTGAGTTCAGGTCACCGATATGCTGTAATAGCAATAAATGAAGTTGAATTGAACACGCGAATAGTTCAATGTTTGTATACTGTGTACTGTTCGAATCGTGTTTTAGATAATGGAAAACAGAATAAAAGTATATATATTTTCGAATATTCACAATATTGGTTTCAATATTTGCGTGAAAAAATTGTATACACCATATTTTTGTTCATAGGATTTTCTGTTTCTTATCGTATAATAGGGATAATTGGTAGGTAACTAATATCAATGTATCAATGAGACATAACCTCAAATTTTACTTTGATGGTAATTAGTCTGGAACTAAGTTTCCACTTTTTATATTTGAGATAACGCACCTACTAATATTTCACTGTTGATATCAATACGAATACTACTGTATTCCTGGTTGCCTAATTACCTACTGGCGAAAATGCATAAACGGTGACATTTGAAATAAATTTCATATTCGTGACATTCGTGTAGGCATGTGGTGTTCAATATTAATAAAATTGTTTGTGATTCACATCGGGAATCTTCGACAAAGTTTTTAATTATTGCCTAAAATATGAAAATATACAGTAATATCGCACACCTAGCTAGATTTGAATAATTTCTTTTTCCTACGACCAAGTATATGAAAACGTCAATAATAACACTGTTTCGTTATTCAGAAACTAGCTCATAACACCATGGTATTGTTTATTTGAAAGAAAAAAGCACAAGTGTTGATATAAAAAATATCACAACGCTCGCCTGAATTGATAGAAATAATCAGGTATATTAGTTGCTGGTACTCACTGTAAATATAAAAGCGTTCTCAAATCAAATTTATATTATTTACTGAAATTTCTGTCTCGTTTCGTATTATACAGAGAATTCTTTAGGTATCTATTAATTTCAATGTGTCAATGATACATAACCTCTGAATTCACTTTGATAAAAATTAGGGTCAGTGACTGGAACTATTTCTATACATGTCTGATGATGTTTATGACAGCGTGTGAGATTATTCAAAAGAGTACGGCTACAGTTTTATGCGCGGCTTGCATCAGTTGCATGTTGCATCATATCACAGTATCACAGATATTTGCACTATTTATTTACATTTGACAAGGAGTCAAGGACGCACTAACTCGTACGTGCTTGTGCACTACGTACTTCTGTGGTTCTGTATTCCTGGTTGCGTGATTACTGGCGCCAGCAGGCGTCATATCAATAAAATTGTTTGTCCAAACATAACTAATTCAATCAATCAGTAATTCACATAATAAAGAATTGTCGGAGAAGTATTCAAATATCAGCTTGAATATGGAAATAAACAGTACTTGATATTGAATCAAAACCACCTGAAATTCTAGAGACCGCTCAAGTTAGATTTTTGAAGACCTCCCGCGGAATGAAAGTATTCAGAGTCGTAGGAAAAATAGTGTACAAAACTCGTTGGAAAGTGCATTTCCTTCACTCGTTACGTTTCCGCACTCACCGCTACGCGGCTCGTGCTAAACGACTGCTCGTGTGAAATATGTCATTTTCCACACTTGTTGTGTGATATACTATATCAAATAGAGTGAAAACAACGATGTACGGGAAATATATACTTCCCGGACTAGGTAGGAAAAGTAAAGAACGGTCACTGAAAAACATACTTTACTGTGGTATAGCATCCATGGTGCAAAACAACGCGAGAAAACAACATAATTCAATTAAATAAAGCGCTGGCAAACATCGATTCACTATGGCAAAGAAAAAACCATAAATTTACACACAATCGTGCGCAAAACTCGGTAATTCTTCGGATCTGGCGAGACTGAAGGACGAAAACGCGTCGTAGACTCATTTTTAATGATGACTATGAATGGCTTATAAGCCGAAGGACTCGAAGAAATTGGAGTTCTTGTGTTCGATGAGAACTAGTGATGGACATGTGACGTTTAATCGGCGACATCCATCGCTCTATGAGATCGATTTAAAATCGAAACACCCATACGAAGAGATGGAAACTGGTTCGGATTGAATATGTTAGGTTAGACCAAATGAATATACAGTGACATTCGAAAAGCAGGTAGGTACGTAACAAATGAAAAAAATCTGTATATTTGTGATTTTCAGTTATTTTTTTCAAAAAAACGCGATTTTCAAAATTATCTAAATCTCTGAATATATATTTTTCGAAAAATAAGTAACATTTGTATAGTGATTCATTGGCAGAGATGGATTAAAATTCTTACAAGCCCTTCAAATAGGAATCAGTCAGTTATGAAATGTTCCTTGCTGCAAAAGTTTTTAATGATTTGCCAATCATTACATTGCTGAGGTCTTCCTGAAGAAATGGAATTTCAAATCATATCCTGATGTAATTAAAAACATTGAATAAACTCGATTATTGTAGAATTTCACGAAAAAAATCACAGCTCTCTCATCGTCACATTGCTCAAAGACCTCCAACGAAGAACTCCTGGAAAATTTCATTCAATGTTACTCATTTGCCGAAAAATATATCTTTGAGATTTTTCTAGTGGCTATAAGTAGGTTTTAAAACGAGCCTGAGTTGACAAATTTTATTTTTTTGTAAAATGACAAATAAAGATTTCTTCTATCGTGTACTTTTTTAATGTCACTGTATAATAAAGCTACAGTGGTAGTTAGGAAAAATCATTTGAATTTCCGGAAATAAGCATGCAATATTTCTACCGAACATAAAAAGAATAGTTCAGTTCGTAAGAAATGAATTACGCAATCCGAATGTCATACCATGTCCTTTATTTCATTAGCCTAGAAGTTTTGAATGTTTATATTGACTGAAGGTTTTTGAGAATACCTTTTTCAGGGACATGCAGTTTGATTTTCTGTTCTGAAGCCTAATCTTGTAGAGATGTGAATTTTTTATATCGAAAGAACAACTAATTCAAATATGTCAATGACAACAAATAAGAAAGGCAATAATTATAATTATTATAATTACTTGGAAATACATTCAATTTAGACGGTAGTTGTGAGTATTGTTTGGTGATGAAATAAAAAACTGTGTTTTACATAAACAGTAGAAACTTTTCTTTCAGCGATTTTTTATTCCAATTCCTGTCAAAAATCCTCATCATGACTGCCTACAGTTTTTTAAAGTGCATCTGTGGTGATTAAACAGTCATAAGTTCTAGATTTTACCACCCACTTCATTTCATAAGGAAGGATCCAGTTCAAATCATCGAAAAGTAAAAGAACTTGACTTTCCCAAAATTTTGAGATCTGGAACACCACAGGGATCGGTTTTGGACCCAACTCACAAAAATTTCCACACACATGACCTCGATGAATAATCATAAAACTTGACATTGAAATAGTTGAGAAGTTGGTATCGATGGAATAGTGATCTATATCCAATCAGAAGAGAATCATGTCATAACTCTATCATGAATATTTTTCGAATACACCATGAAGAACGATAACTTTCCATCCCTCCAAGCATTTCTGAACCGCTACCCAGTTCACCGTACTATATGCCAAAGTCAACACATCGAATTCACTTTTAATATATTCCTGTGTCCACAATGCCAACGAAGAGACGGGATCTGAATATCGGATCGGCCGCCCCCTCGTGTTCCCCTTGCCTCCTTCCCCCCCTCTTCACAAGACCCGCGAGCTGTCCGCCCGCCTCTGCTATGTGCTAAATTAAACTCTTCAGAATATATTAACATTTGGAATGCCAGAGAAAGGACAGGAGAGACACTGTGCTGGGGCTGCTTTTCAGAAAAAAAAACGGAATGGTGAAGACCAAGACCTTTATTTTATTGGTTTTGGTAAGGCTCTTGTTATTTCCGGATTGATCATGACATGCATGCTTCCAAATAACATTGAACTAGATACTCTAGTTGCCGATTTTCATTCAAATGTTCTTGGACTTCCGACCTCCGAGTAAACATTGAAAGTCACCACGGTCTTGAAGAGTACCTATTAGAAATCTCAATATACCTACGAGGTATAGCTTCAAAATTTTCCCACCCAGAGTTCACCACCTTCTCCACGTCTTGTATTTCTGTGTTTTCTGTATTTCTGTGTGTTCTGAATGGGAATCTAATAGTATAGGCTGAAGCTATAATAATTGTCTGTTTACTCAATTCCTTCAAGACCTTCTTTTGACTAAAACATCATCACGCACGCTCACATTTTCCCGTAGGTTTTGTAACTGTGTTGAAGGGCGGAATTTTCTAAATATATACTAGATTTTCTACGAAATATTCTGAAAACAACTAAATGTAAGTATATGTGTGGTGTTTTTTTTTTAATGAAGGACTAATTTTTATCAAGATCAAAATAGTTCACTGTTATTATCAGAAGATGTCTCTGTCTTACAGATAAAGTTACGTCATTATTTCCAGTGAACAGACATTATTATACCGTCTACTAATAGAGAATTTTAGAATGCTGTCAGATTAGACCTGCTGGACCAGAAAAAACATAACCACACTTATTTTCGCTGTCATTCGAGTTGGAAGTATTTAAAATCAGATCTTGAGACATGTTTGATCCCGAAAGATTATAAAGACTGATGATGTCCAATGAAGTAACTTTTGGAAACGTTTCCACGTCAGTTTCCACTTCATTTTTAATAACAGGGATCAACGGAATTCATGACTCTTATTTTATCGATCCCTATATCACTCTGCAGCATCACTACCAGAATTGGAAAACCTGCAGCAAAGGGAACTCGCACCGATTTCGATGAAATTTTCACAGAAGCTTCCTAACATGAATATAAAACCATACAAATGAAAATTTTTCTGCGGAAATACTTCAAACTATTTTTTTTTGGAAAAGTTTAGAAAATTTTATCACTTTTCAGTCCTAAGAATGTGCTTGAAATTTCAGTTACATTGTCAGTGGGGAATATGTAAAATATACCAAAACATTAATATTGAGTCCCGAAATGGATTTTACAGGAAATTTCATGATGAAAAACTTCAAAAACTGTTATTTTTGCATTTTTATTCAAGCATATAGATGCAAAAATATCAATTCGCAATATCAACTGTCAAGTCACAAATGGAGAAAGCAACGTTGCCACGTTTAAAAAAAACCTATGCGCTCATTTCCTGATGAGTGCAACTCGTGTTTATGAGACTACTAACCTGAATGTACTAACCTATCAGTGACGGCCTAGATCACTATTTTCAGTATATTTTTGAAGAAGGAAAATTTGTTGAAAAAAAAAGGATGCTGAACGGGAAATTTCAACGCGTTGTATTTATTTGTTTAGACTACTTACCTGAACGTACTAACCTGTCAGTGACGGCCTAGATCACTATTTTCAGTAAAATTTAGAAGAAGGAAAATTTGTTGAGAAAAAAAGTATGATGAACGGAAAATTTCAACGCGTTGTATTTATTTATTGAGACTACTAACCTGAACGTACTAACCTATCAGTGACGGCCTAGATCTCTATTTTCAGTAAATTTTTGAAGAAGGAAAATGTGTTGAGAAAAAAGAAATGTCTGCTGAGGGGGAAATTCGAAGGCGCAATCACGCTATATCACCTGGCCTCAACATACTAACCTGCTATCAATTGAGGGCAGATAACTATTTCCGTTGCTTTTTTAAAGAAGGAACATTACATTTAAAAATCGGAAAACAATCAAAAAGTTGTAGAATCTGTGAATTTTTCAAAACTTGGCAGCGTTGTCCCCTATATGTCATGACGTGAGTACCGTGACATTTGACATTGCACATCACCTGATACTTGGAATATGGAATATAATGAATAAAAATTCGAAAATAATTCATTTTGAAGCTTTTACTGGTAATGTTTTTATTGAAATTGTTTTTTGAGACTCGATTTTAACGTTTTGGTATAACTAACATATCCCCCACTGACAATGTAAGTACATGAATCAAGCACATTCAACTTTTCCAAAAATGAAATAGTTTGGAGTGTTTCCGCGGAAAAATTTTCATTTGTATGGTTTTATATTCATGTTAGGAAGCTTCTGTGAAAATTTCATCGAAATCGGTGCGAGTTCCCTTTGCTGCAGGTTTACCCCAGAATTTTCTAAACCCAATAAATATTTACTATTACCTTAACAAGCCATGATCGAAATAATCTTGAAAATATCTGCTAAATCAGCAACGAATATTCCTGTTTACTGACATTTACTTTGTATTGACCAAGTATTGACATAATATGAATTTGACAAGGCGCCATGTTTGGTCCTTAGGTCATATATGCTTACGCTAGATACGGTATCCACGTTATTCGTTTGGTAGGTCCAGGGGGGGGGGTTTAACGTACTAAGCCATTGATTGATCGTTTTAAAATTTTGACTATACATATGTGTTGTACCACGTGATATCATAGTACTTTTTACAGACCCATCTAATACCAAACAAATACTACATGATGCCGGATCTAGCATAAACCTTTATGATCTAAGGTTTGGTCCAACAAGGTCACGTGTTCTAAAATGCCCCATAAGTAGGTGTTCATTTAGATCGACAATGATGAAACCAACAATCAGAGTAGTATCATCTTTGTTTTCACCTGACAGTTCTGAGGACTAGATTTGTCGGAGTTGCTGCCTAGCTCTGTGTGTTCTGAATGTTTTCTTTTTCCACACCCAGGTAGGTGTTATGTACAGTTGTGTGCATAAGAAGTCGTACAAGCTTTGTATGGTGTGAACCTGCCTATAATGTTCCAGATTTCATTAAAAAGTAGTACACGTACACATTTGGAACGTCTAGTCATCTAAAATAGTTTGAATTTTGACACTACTTGTTTAATCAAGATTGACAAGCCTGATGACTCAAAATAGCATATAACTGCTGTACGACTTCTTTATGCACACAACTGTACACACGTACGTCTATCTGACATCTAAAGGATAGTTGGTTGAAAAAACGTGACTGTAGATAATAAGAAGCTGTTGTGGTGTGAATGAGAACTGCAGTTCCTCTATCAGATGGAATGTTCTTGTGATCTTCGTTCACTGATCTAACAGCATCGCAGGGAAGTACTCCCAACAAACCAAACTCTTTCCAGCTCTCAGCTTCGCTAAGGCAGGAAAACTTCAAAGGATCTCGCCATCTCGATCGGAGACCTTTATTCAGTTCGTAGGAGATTCTGATACTGCCGAAGTCGAGCCCTTAATATTATTGCATGCAAAGGAGGTGTTTGCTTTCCTTCGAGTTTGCTTTATTTCGATTATGGGAAATCTTATCTGGCTCGAGAGACGCCGTGCGGGATCATCCTTCTACATCATTTTGTCGAGAGCAAATTCCAATTCCGTATCTATATACGGGTTAAGTTCGTATACAGAAGCAATAAGTAGGTCCGGAATTCGAATATGAGCTTTTTGTCAGCAGCGTCTTTTTTTCACGTATATAGTACCCCTTGTATATCATTCAAGGTGTTCCTCAAGGTTCAATAATAGGAACTTACCAGTTTTTAATGTTTCCAATACTGTTTTATGTACAGTGAGGACCAAAAGTAACGAATGCATTAATTCTCCGAGTTCAAGCAGAGCACTGAAATAAATTAATTCATGTTTTTGTATAAACACTCTGTGACATGTAAATTAACCCTTCTCCTTCAGCCTCCTGAACGTTATTTTCAGTGATTATAAAAACATATTTTATTGAAAAAAATATGACCCAAGAACAAAGTTCGAAAAAGTTAAGGAAATTGAATTCCCTTCAAAATTAAGTGTCACTTATCCTCCCTTTTCACTGAATAAGAATGGACAGAGCTTTCACATTAAGAGGGTAGAGAATAAGAGATTTTTTTATCTAACAGGGTGTCTTCTGATAAAAATAAATCGACGTCTTCAAAATAGCAATAACGTAGAATATTTATCTATCCGTTACTTCAGAACCTCACGGTATACCTATTTTTTATATATAATTTATCAACACAATCACTGAATTATTGTATCCTGATACAAACTTGATAATTGATTAAAACAATATTTCCACCAAGATCGCAGTGTATGTTATTTTTTTCATTAGAATTTCTTATTTCGAAAGAATACCTAAAGATTTTTTCACTGAAATAGTTCGAAAGTTTTTATTGGCGGAAGAAAACTCTTTAGAGGTGGAACCATGCGAAAACATAGACATATCACTTGAGACCATAGACTTATTATACCCCAAATAAGACTATGCTTGAGACCCAGTATTGAAATTATGATGTTCAATTCGATTATTGTCCTAAGTGGCGCCATCTCTAAGTCAACGATAAAACTCAAACCTTTTTTGTCATTTGCTTGGTCGCGCTGGTCGCAGATTCAGTTTTTTTGTCGTCCGATTCAAACCATCATTCTAACCTCTATTCAAAGTAAAACAAAACTTGAGAAGTCTCTGATGACAAGAAACTCATTCGACTTACCCCAAATTATTCCAGGGTCCTGAAAAGACATGTTCTTATAATAATTTCGATAATGAAATACGAAAGATTTACAGACATTCTTTTGTCAATTGCCATGAAGTGATAATTGACATGAATTGTAATGATACAGTGACAACCTTAGAACGACAAATGTTGAAATATTGTGACGTGGGATAAGGGATTAAATGAAAACCCTGTACAATATAGGTATAGTGTGCTTATTTATTTCTAACTTATTCATTGTAAAGTTGTATTTAACCTAATATGTAATCTTTATATGTTTCCTTGATTTCGATCAGGTATTTTCATAATTTGCAAGAATTATATAAGTACAATTGTATAAAGCACACTGATTATAACGATAAGCGATTGAAATATTTAGGCATAATAAAAGCTCGTGAAACAACATCATCAAGTTGAAGCGTTGTTGATTTTCACATCTCTGTAGATACATTTTTTTCTATGGTTTTATTGTATCAGTTGTTACAGTTTATGATATACGGTAACCAGTCAAACTTTTGCAGATATGTTAATGTGGAATGTAGGTGTGGAATATTTTTATCACATACGTTGCAAAGCATACAATAACTACTTTTTCCTACGACCACGTATGAAAACGTCAATAATCACACTGTTTTGTTATTCAGAAAGTAGCTCATATCATCATGGTATTGTTTATTTGAGAGAAAAAAAGCACTAGTGTTAATATGAAAAATATCACAACGGTCGCCTGATTTGATATAGAAATAATTAGGTATATTGTGAAGGTACTCACTGTCAATATATGCGTTCTCAAATCAAATTCATATTATTAATTGAAATTTCTGTCTCGTTTCGAATTATACCGATCTATTAATTTCAATGTGTCTGATACATAACCTCTGAATTCACTTTAAAACTGGAACCTATACTCTTTGCTGGAACTATTTCGATGTTGATGACAGAGGGTTAGATCATTCAAAAGAGAATGGCTACAGTTTTATGCGCGGCTTGCTGCTTGCATCAGTTTGATATCACAGTATCACCAAAGAGACGATTCTTTGTTATCACAGATGTTTGCAAGAAGTCAAGGACGCACTAACTCGAGTAACTCGTACGCGCTTGAGAACTACGTACTTCTATGGTTCTGTATTCCTGGTTGCGTGATTACTGGCTCTAGCAGGCGTATGGTGTCAAGGTTGTTTATGTACGCTGGTGTCAATATCAATAAAATTTGTCCAAACTGAACTAACTCAATCAATCAGTAATTCACATAATGAGGAATTGTCGGAGAAGTATTCAAATATCATCTTGAATATGGAAATAAACAGTAATTATCGATATCGAAACAAAACCACCTGAAATTATAGAGACCGCTCGAATTACATTTTTGACAATATACTTCCCGCGAAATGAAAGTATATTCGGAGTCGTAGGAAAAATAGTGCACAAAACTCGTTGGAAAGTGCATTTCCTTCACTCGTTACGTTTCCGCACTCACCGCTACGCGGCTCGTGCTAAACGACTACTCGTGTGAAATATGTCGCTTTCCACACTTGTTGTGTAACATATATACTATTCTGTTATTCAACTTGTGTAGCGTGATGTAACATGAAAAGTTAGCCTTCTGAATAGGTGAAAATATGCGGAATACCTACCAACTAGTATTCCATATTACCAGATCCCATTAAAACTGACGAGATCAAGCCGCAATATCTCAAATCCCCCATTCCCAATCCCATCGAGATTAAATCCTTCGGTAATTCAGCTAGGTACATATCCGCTACCCCCAACTCAAGGGTGTGAACCGGTAGAGGGTAAGGTCTCAACGCATGAAAGAGAGGAATAGCGGTGCAGATAAGACGATTTCCCTGTCGGACCCCACGAGATGGGGGCCCGGGCAGGCCAAGGGGGTAAGGGGGTGGGGGGGGGGTCGGTGTCCGCTACTAAATCCCCCCTGATGTATAGCGCCAGTTAGGTGGATGTCCAGTGGGGCGGTCATTTTGCATATGTTGGGCGAACGAACAAATATATGTTGAGGGTAAACGGAGGCATCATTATATGACGTCCCATCAGGTTTGGGACTCGTTGTCGTGGTGGAACAATCTTTTTCATGCTATAATTGATGTTTCCTCTGATGATGCAACCATGTTGTACGACAGTCTACATCATCTATACAGAGTGTCACGTTAAGGAGTCACTACCAATCATGTAATAGTACACAACAAGTGTGGAAAGTGACATATTTCGCACGAGTAGTCGTTTAGCACGAGCCGCGTATAGCGGTGAGTGCGGAAACGTAACGAGTGAAGGAAATGCACTTTCCATACTCTTTGTTGGTACTATTTCGATGTTGATGACAGAGGGTTAGATCATTCATGGCTACAGTTTTATGCGCGGCTTGCCGCTTGCATCAGTTTGATATCACAGTATCACCAACGAGAAGATTCTTTGGTATCACAGATGTTTGCAAAGAGTCAAGGACGCACTATCTCGAGTAACTCGTACGCGCTTGCGCACTACGTACTTCTATGGTTCTGTATTCCTGGTTGCGTGATTACTGGCGCTAGCAGGCGAATGGTGTCAAGGTTGTTTATGTACGCTGGTGTCAATATCAATAAAATTTGTCCAAACTAAACGAACTCAATCATTCAGTAATTCACAAAATGAGGAATTGTCGGAGAAGTATTCAAATATCATCTTGAATATGGAAATAAACAGTACTTGATATTGAATCAAAACCACCTGAAATTCTAGAGACCGCTCAAGTTACATTTTTGACAAGACCTCCCGCGAAATGAAAGTATTCGGAGTCGTAGGAAAAATAGTGTACAAAACTCGTTGGAAAGTGCATTTCCTTCACTCGTTACGTTTCCGCACTCACCGCTACGCGGCTCGTGCTAAACGACTACTCGTGTGAAATATATCACTTTCCACACTTGTTGTGTAATATACTATATCGTCGTATAGGAAAACCACGTGCTGAGCGACTACTCGTGCGAAATTTGCCTCTTTTCCACACTTGTCATGTAATGACCTATTTTCGCACTGTAAGGGCGAATCGAATCATGATGAAATAAAGCGTGAAACGTGATACTTCGATGAAATATCGATCCAAGTCCATGTTTCCATACTGTCGAATTAACTCCGCAAATTATAAACATCAATTTGCCAAAGCGCCACAGCGACTTCAAAGGAAATCGAATTCCAAGAGGCAATCTCATTACCCGCGCCCCAATTAAATTCCCGCCAAAATTGGAATATCCGAAACCATCAAGCTGACAAATAGACTGCGAACTCATTAATTTTAATCGGCCACCAAGCCGACTCCTCCCGATTCCCATTGACTGCGCCGAGCGCGAAAATCTCAATTAAAAACGGGAGAGTTCTTCCGGCCGCGCGGGCCAATGGAAGACGCCCGGAGAAATCCGGAGGCAATCAAGGTGTGCCATTGGCCGAGAGAGCGGACCTCGAGAGAGAGCCTTGTTCTTCTAATTACGCAATCAACGGCCGCCATTGGAGTGGATGGTGAATGGGGCGTTGGCTCGCCTGATGTGCTTTAATTACTGCCCTGGATATGGGCCCAGATTTGCTGAAGATGATGAGGAGGAAATAATTATAATAATAATGTTTATTTTTCCAAATATAGTAGTATAAGTACAAGTACATTTCAGAGTACCTAAAATAAGGGAAATAAACATTGCAGTCCTCCGCTAAAGGTGGATAAGTATACTTGTTTGCGGTAATATTAACAAATTGAGTGAGTTACTGTAAAGACTAGACACATATAGGATTTTTGAAAGAATATGGGGAATAATGAAAAATATTGAGAAGGATAATTCTCCCTAATACTAAAATACTATTTCTCTTATATACTAATCGATTTTATTGACAGTTCAGTTAAGGTAATAAATGTTCTTAAGATCTACGAGGCTATGAATATAAATCCTGGATTTATTGATTATCCAATTTTTAGATTGCTTTTTAAAGAGCGATAATGAATTGATTATTTTCAAGTCGTAAGGCAAGATATTGTATATTCGAGGAGCAAGGAATTAGTAACTTCTTTGAGTGATAGTTTTGGAAACTTGCGGAACTGTCGAAGTAGTATTTCTATTCCTTGTGGAATAATCATGTTGGACACTCACCAACTCATATTTATGCTTGTGTTGATTAACCAATAGGGAATAACCTGAAATAGGGAGTACCTGAAGCCTTTATTTAGCATAATTTTGAGTATCCAATTCTGGGTTACCTCTAATCTTTTGAAATGATTGTTTTTGGTTCCACCCCATGCAAGGATACCGTAATTGAGATGTGGTTCAACAAGTGCATGATATACAATTTTCAGTTGTTCTGCATTAAAAATTTGTTTCAGATATTTGAATCTCCATAACAAAGATCTAATTTTTTTAGAAACATAGGATACATGAACATTCCAATTCAGGTGAAAGTCTATAAGGTCTAGATATTTGATTTCTTTCACACATTGGATTTTGAATTTTTCGCATGAAAAAACGGAATTGGTCGTTTGAATCCGTCTTTCCACTAAGGACACAATTATATGTGGAATGTGGATGAAATAGTATGTTACACAACAAGTGTGGAAAGTTTCACACGAGTGGTCGTTTAGCACGAGCTGCGTATCGGTGAGTGCGGAAACGTAACGAGTGAAGGAAATGCACTTTCCAACGAGTTTTGTGCACTATTTTTCCTACGACTTCAAATATACTTTCATTTCGCGGGAGGTCTTGTCAAAAATGTAACTTGAGCGGTCTCTAGAATTTCAGGTGGTTTTGATTCAATATCAAGTACTGTTTATTTCCATATTCAAGATGATATTTGAATACTTCTCCGACAATTCCTCATTATATGAATTACTGATTGATTGAGTTAGTTTCGTTTGGACAAATTTTATTGATATTGACACCAGCGTACATAAACAACCTTGACACCATTCGCCTGCTAGCGCCAGTAATCACGCAACCAGGAATACAGAACCATAGAAATATGTAGTTCGCAAACGCGTACGAGTTACTCGAGTTAGTGCGTCCTTGACTCTTTGCGAACATCTGTGATACCAAAGAATCTTCTCGTTGGTGATACTGTGATATCAAACTGATGCAAGCAGCAAGCTGCGCAAAAAACTATAGCAGTACCTACTGTATGTATGATATACTCAAATTGTATTCAATTAGTTTACTCTCAAATGAATTTTTGTAACCTATTTTCTGTACGGAAGAGAAGAAATTTTATCATTCTGAATTCGTATGGATGGGTATATTCACTTGTGAAATAGTTGTCAGTTGTGAGACAGTTTTTCCTGATGAGTTCGTAAGGGAATTTTCGGTTCCTGAAAATATTTTCTTGATGATATTCAAAGAGTTTTGTAATTATACTACGTTATATTACTTGATACATATGTGAATAATGTTTCTTGACTAAACTACGCAACACTAATTACGTCGCACCCCGAAATTTTGCCCCTGTTTAAATTTGAATAACTTTTTTCTCCTTTGAACAATTTGAATTATGTTTGCACTGTTCGCTAGCTCAGTTCTTCAGCTATAATCTCGTACTTCTTCGATACCTAAGGTTATTTCCATAAAATTGCTACAGGATGTTTTTTGGAACTGTGCAAAATTTCGAAATTTTCAAAAGGATCCCAAATGAAGAAAAACAGTTTTTCTTCAACTTTAATAGCAGAGGCATGAAGATTATCTCATTACCTTAGGCTATTTCCAAAATTGTCTTCTTATCACTTTTCTTTACAGAGTGACCTCAA
Source organism: Chrysomela aeneicollis (assembly GCA_029955515.1). NCBI lineage: Eukaryota > Metazoa > Arthropoda > Insecta > Coleoptera > Chrysomelidae > Chrysomela > Chrysomela aeneicollis. The sequence goes on from JARUHQ010000010.1 coordinate 18,956,726, forward strand.
AAAATCATTTTTTTGGTTTTGCAGTCATAACTTTTTTCTTCTTCAACCGATTTTCAAAATCTCAGGATCATTTTGAAGCTGAAACGTTAGATGAATAGACATGAAGATTAGAATTGACTAAAAATAAATATTAAAGATCAAGGGTTTCTGCAAAAGTGACCCAAATCTAAATCCCCCTCGAAATCCCGATTAAAAACGAAAAATATCCAAAACGTTGTTTGATCGAAACGAAAATATCACCAACAAAAATACTGATAAAAAAATTTTCACTACCTCCCCCCCAAAATTTTTTTTGCGGGTAAAATTTTTGCTGGTCAAACGGTTAGATATATCGGTAAACATATTTCACCTGACCCCCACATCGGTATCGGATATTAAAAAAAAAAAAAATTCTTTCGCCCCCCTTGCCCCCTTGCCCCCTTGGGGTACTTTGGGTACGAATGAAGGGGAAGGAGATTTTTGTGATTCTTTTACGTATAATTTTCGTGAGTTTCGTACAAAACTACTAAGAATCGCTCAAACTTGAGTTCTCCAAGTATCATAGTTTGATGTACAGGGCGAAAAAGAGTTATTTTTCAGAATCGAGACAAGCGGTACCCATAGCTGTGTTCAGCGGAAAAAGTTGATCAAATATATAAAAAAATTTGTTTCATAGGCGTACGCATAACATTTTTTTTTTGGGTCTAAAAAATTAAATTCTTTGAAAAAAATCCAAAACATGATGGAAGACTTTTTTATAGGGGGTGAGAAGGTTACCCTGAAATTTTGTTGTATTCAGAATTTTTTTTTTAATTTTGAATTTTTTTATGAAGTCTTATATCTTCAGAAAAGAAAGACCGACGAATAGTTTTTTTTTGTCCTGGTCTTTATTTTCACGAGAACGTAATTTTCAACCTGTCTTGCCAGTCACTCATTATGATTTTTGTTACGTTGGTTACGGACCATGCATTTTTTTGGGCTGATTTTTTTTCTAGAACATGGCGTTTCATTTCGGTTTTCTCACGCACAAATTTTGACTACTGAAAGAAAAAAAGACCTGGATGTGTCCAGAATGGAAGATCCTTCCGAAAACACGTTGACTTTCATTTAATTTTCCTCCCAGTCGGGATTTACAGAGTGTTTCAGATTTGGGTCACTTTTGAGGAATCCCTCGATTCTAAATGTTCATCTTGAGTTAATTCTGATCTTCAAATCTTCTCATATGAAGTTTCAGCTTCAAAATGAGCCTGAGATTTTGAAAATCGGTTGAAGAGGAAAAAAGTTATGACTGCAAAACCAAAAAATTGATTTTTTGAGATCACTCTGTAAAGAAAAGTGATAAGAAGACAATTTTGGAAATGGCCGAAGGTAATGAGATAATCTTCGTGCCTCTGCTGATAAAATTGAAAAAACACTGTTTTTCTTCATTTGGGATCCTTTTGAAAATTTCGAAATTTTGCACAGTTCCAAAAAACATCCTGTAGCAATTTTATGGAAATAACCTTATGTATCGAAGAAGTACGAGATTATAGCTGAAGGACTGAGCTAGCGAACAGTGCAAACAGAATTCAAATTGTTCAAAGAAGAAAAAATTTATTCAAATTTAAACAGGGGCAAAATTTCGGGGTGCGACGTAATTAGTGTTGCGTAGTTTATTTAATTCTGTGGCCCAAATGCAAAAAGGTCATATTAACACTGGATTTCTGGTAACAGGCCAATGTGGGTATTTCCTGGGCAAGATATGATATTGAAGTCTCATATTCATCAAAATTATGAAATGTTTCGTTCGAATTGATAGAGCGAAAGATTCGAAAAATTAAAAAAATGGAAAAAGTCGAAGTGACAGTAGAGAGTCTAAATTTGAAACAAATGTATAAAATTGGAAACTGAGCAACTCTTTTCTCTGGCATTTTTCGGAATTAAAAGAAAAACTGATTTTTTGAGGATATCCGAAAAAAATGTAAAATTTGACAGGTTTAGAGTAGCACATGAAAATAGGAAAGATACTGTATTTTACCCATTTTTCAAGCACAAACTAACTGCGAAGTAAAATTTTCTTTATATCTACTAATAAAAAAAACTTCCATATGTCGCGAACTTTATATGTGACACTGTATATATATTTACCTAATATTATTTTGTGTTCCTACCTAACTGGGCTTTTTCGAATTGTCAGACAATAAAGCATTATTTATCACAAACAAACAAGTCAAAAACTAAGATACTGAAATTTGTTAATGGTTCACCATATTGACTAACATGACAAGCTATACAATTAGTCATCTCTGCCACTTGATCGTTCCCAAGAATACGGCAAGCATTTCCGTTTATCGTGTGTTTTTGTGGGACATACAGAGGAGCTCCCATAGTATAAAGCATCGGGCCATGATGGGATCGACGTAATCGCTTATTCAAGTCATGCATACTGTTGAAAAGCGATCCGTTTGGTTGACTTTTTTCTCGTACTGATGCCACCGTTGCAGGATCACTTTAGACTCGACCATTCATCCAGTCGGTGACAGCTACGTTTTATATTAATTAAAATGCCATTTCGACGTTGATGGCGAACCGAAAACAAAACATGATTTATTGTGCGGTCATCGGAAAAAAATGAATGACCGCCAGATATGAAGGAAAAAATTCAATGAAATCTGACAAATTGAGGAATCCTGTTCGGCCGGAATGTCAGAATTGCAGGTGCAGCAGTCGAAATTCATAAAGATGTTGTTTGTTGTTGGTGGAAAGCGTCAGCGTGTATTTGGGGTTCCACAAGGATCAGTTCTGGGTCCTGTTATAATACTATATATATTCTGAAACATAAAATCATACGAAACACCAGATTGTTGAGATTTTCGAAATTGACGTTATCGAATAAAATGGAATCGAGGCGGTGTATGAATCATCTAATTTGGTGTCAATAATCATTCGTTGAGTATTTCATCCTGAGAACACCAGATTTTATATAAATTAAAGAAAATATTGTTTGTAGGCATCTGAATGGTGCATGTGAATTTCATGCGCTCATCTGTTCGATCTTAGAACCTTAGAACTTTTGCCAATAGGTGGCACTGACGTCCTTCCTACCGTACCTGATTTCAATATTGGGCTAGATATATTAGATGATTTTGATATAGATCAGAATCAATTGGCCTAGTCCCTAGTACCACTGATAAGGATAAATAAGCCGAAACAGTTCGTTATCATCCGAATTGTCCCTAGATTCTTCTGAGTCTAGTTTATCATCATATGAATTATATTTCAACAGTGATCCAACTTAGTAAAAAAACTCCGAATGTGGTGAAAAAAAGCACTGATTCGCATGAACACACTCATGATATGGTATTCCTTCACACCAGAAAAGTCTTCGCATGTACTTGCTCAGTGTTTAAACGCATCGAAGAAAATTTCGTGGAGGTAGGTTTCAGCATCAAGAAAATCACAGAATGTGCATCACACCACTGCGGTGTCAAATCGCACTTTCGGAAGTGCTTAAACAACACCACCAAAGTGTTCATTCTGCAGAAAACAACTGTTGTGGCTGACAACTGGGTTTGATTATTGAAAACACCTATGGAAAATGACACATAACACCTATACAGTTGTGAATGATATGTCGGTATTTACTGACACTAAAACAATCAGGACCTCAGGGGACACCAGACGGTGTTAGCTGGTGTATTTTTTTTTCACTGTGTTCACTCCGTTTAAGTTGAAACTCGTTTTGTTGCTATGGAATATAGCCAATCAAATCACTGGTTCTCTAGCAACTTAACCAAGTTTAGCTTAAACGGAGCTCATACTCGTTTATGAAAATGGTCCTCAGGGTTTTCGAATAATGTAACTGTATTTTTTTCATAAACATGTTTTGTTACGAGTGAGGATAGTTTGATTATGAAATAAAAATATATTCACTTCTGAACTAGATTTTGCAAATATAGATAATATTAATAATAAATTGGAACAAGAATTTGGAAAGTGTGCTTTCGTGACAATATGTATCTATCATTTATACATATTAAGGAGTATGCATCATAATTTCCTACGACAACGTATGAAAACGTCAATAATCACACTGTTTTGTTATTCAGAAAGTAGCACATATCACCATGGTATTGTTTATTTGAAAGAAAAAAAAAGCACAAGTGTTGATATGAAAAATTCCACAACGGTCGCATGAATTGATAGAAATAATTAGGTATATATTGTGGAGGTATACTCAATGTGTCTGATACATAACCTCTGAATTCACTTTAAAACTGGAACCAATACTCTTTGCTGGAACTATTTCGATGTTGATGAGAGAGGGTTAGATCATTCAAAAGAGTAGGTAGACATAAAATAAATCACATACATTTATGTTCAAAACCTAGTGTACATACACAGTACTGTGTTAGACTTTTCGTGTTGGGCAAAAAATTAAAAAAAAATCTCAACGATAGACTGACGAAATCAACTCCTCAGGGAGAATACCTAATATATAAAAAAATGCAATGCATGTGTTCTATTTGTAATGAAAAATATGACGTCACTTCCTGAAAAACCGAAAGTACCACAGTAACGAGAATATTTCAGTTGAAACGAACTTTTTGCAGAACCCCTGTGTACAAATTTTCAAAAAAATAGTCTCAGTAGTTATCTTTAAACATATATATCGACTCGTATCTAATGATGGACCCTGATGAAGTGTATGATTGTATATTATGATTTATTTCTGGATTATACTGTTTGCTTTTTCAGTGAGATTTTATTCAATTTCACATAATTCACGGAAAAACAAACTCACACAGTGATTCCACATTCTAAATTATCCCTTTGATGGGCCTGTGCCTTGGTCACTCTTATAAGGGTCAACTTATGATTAATACCGGCTTTCACAGCGTTGATTCATATTAATTACGGTAACATTCTCCTCGAAAAGCCCTTATAAATCACGGTCAATTTGAATGGAGGGACTTGTCAGGGACATTTAGGCATAATCTAGTCTAATGGTCTCAACAAACACTCGGGATGTATCGTGAAAATGCTTTCGTGAGTGAAAATTAACATCAGGTTGATGTGATATAGCGTTATTATGTGAATATATTGTATATGGAGGCAACGCCTAAAATATTGAACTAAGGTGGAAAGGTGTAAATCGCCACTTTCCGATATGTTGATTTTGTTTTAATTTCACTCACTTTTCCCAACTATAATAATAGCGTCTTTATTAATACAAAAAAATGTTTATTTTTCAGGGACATTTATTGATGAACCATGGCATACATTTTATGGTCACGTGGGACACGGGATTAAATGAAAGCCCTGTATAATTGAAGACGAAAACAATTGGTTATCGTATATTTGCAGTTCATTTCTTTTTCTGTTCAAAATTGTTGATACTATATGCAAATATACAGGGTGTCACAACTTGCTATAGTTGCGATTTGAATTAGCTATTATACTGTTGTTCTTATTGTTTCATATTGGTATTGTTTTAATACAGAAAAACTGAATACGATTTTATTTGAAACAGGAAGAAGTAAATTAAACTGATCATGCGGTAGATTCAAATGAAATTGAGTTAATTTCGGTTACAATCAATTAAACACCATTAGCATTATAATATATGGATGTCATTTAACCGTAGATGAGTGATACGAATAATTTAATTTGATGTCATGCCGGTTTCCATCGCAATCATTTCCCAATTTCAGTGAAACAGTTCTAATTGAGACAAATTAGTTTCATTGGCGTGACGTTTTGGGAAAAATACAATTTGTTCTGATATTATTTCTTAGCCTTCATTTGAATGCAAAATTTATTTTTCATCGTTGATACATTTTAAATATTTTCATTGAACAATACTAGGTACTAGAAATTTGTTTGCACTAATTGTTTTTTTTACAACATTGTGGTTATGACAAACATAGACCTTGTATATAGCCAAAATTTACTCTAAATATACACTGTGTCCAAGATAAGGATGTCTATCATGGGAATCTCGAAAACCATAAATAATACGAAGACGATTGAATTAGAGAAAAGTTGCTCATTCTCAAGCCTAACAATATGCCGCTTGAAAAAATTTTAAATTCCGAGTAGTTCCGGAGATATGCCCAAAAAACCGAAATTTGCTCGAACTTAAATGAAAATCATTTTTTCCGATTCAAATATCGCATAATCATATTGTGTCATACATCGTTGTATTCGTGATAAAATATGCCATTTAATACAAGGTTTATATTTTTCACAGATCATATAAAAAAATAAAGTTGATGATGGTTTCTCCGAAACGAAACGTTATACGGAAAATCTCTCAATGCGGCTTTGTAGAACTTAAAAAGTGACAATGAGAAAGTTACTTTTGTTTTTTAGTATCTCGTCAAATAACGTCAGAAATAAATAAAAACGAAATCAGCAAATTTCGTCTTCGAAACTCTTATGGCTTTCGAGATCCCCCATGATAAACATCCTTATCTTGGACACACTGTATAATACATAACTATGATTTTCAGGTCCCCAGATTGTCGATATATTTAATGTAGTTATTGAGGTTTTCTGTGACAAAGAATATTTGTTTTTTCAAGATATCAATCTGATTGTGAGATGAGAATATAGTTTTAATGGTATCACCAAAATTTTGGAATAGCCAGTAATAAATCTGTTTTCTTATTTATCACCCAAGGATATCCATATTTATTAATGAATTGAAGATGTGAAACTAATAAAATTCCAGTCAATACATCATAGATTCCAAGAAACTTTCTGATGAAATTTTCAAAAAACCTCCCCATTGGATGATCCGATCTCCATATTCAAAAAAAGCCTTAACGAATTCACACAAGAAAACGGTTCTGATATTGGACCACCTCCTGCTCAATTTGAAGCGTATTCTATGGGGTCCCAACCCTTCCACTGTCCAAATAACACGTAATTTGACTCTTCAACTACAGCTCTTCATCCCTTATCGCTCTATCTTGATGGATCAGAGCATTAGATTCTAGGAGTGATAACGTTTAATTGCTGGACATACAGGGGATGATATATACAGCTTCGTTATTCACCCCCACGGTTTGACTGAGGTTAGATCGTCCATGTACAGGGCGTTTCAATCAAAGTATCCTCCACACTAACGAATTCATGGTGATGGTTGAGTTGCTTTGGATTTTATCCGTGTCTTTTTCCATGGAAATGAGTCCGAGCTGAGTCGAGTGAATGCGAGTTTTTATTCCCAACCTGAAGCAGACAGAAAGAAAAAATCGGTCATATGAATATTGGTACAATGTTTTTTATTACACATATAATGTTATATAAGTATACAGGGTCACTCACGGTCGATGGTACCTTAGACGTTAAGAAGGGGTTAACCTTTACAAACATGTCAGAGTATATTTGCGGTGTAAAGGGGGAAGTAAAAATTCCGAGCGAAAGGGGCGGAGACCAATGTCGAACAAAAAACGCTAAGCGCTGTTGGCATCTCACTCCAACTCGGTGTCGCGTAAAATTCGTAGTAAATTCAGTCTTGCGTCTTGCCTGGTCGCTCGGGATCTGTGGCTCGGGTCTGCGGCCATCGGCCGTTACAATTCTCAGAATAGGTCTCCGGCTTTTCATCAGTATATTTTGAACTTACTGTATTATCTTGAAATGTCTATGAGGATAATTTGATATTATATGGAAAATAAAAAAAAACTTGTCGAAACAGATGAAACCCTTTCGAATATCAAAAACAGTAACACAAAAACGTCTAACGGCTAAATTGAAACTTATAAATACACAAATTAGAAAATGTCTCTCGGTCGTGGCAGAAATGGGACTTCGATTGGACAAAAGAGAAAATTTCAGGCAAAAATTGGTGAGCTAAAACGGGTTAGATTTCTCATTACAAAAATAAATCGGGGGCATGTAGGTTCAGGATTGAGACCCTCTGTTCGGTGGCTAAATGTAGAATCAATTTTCAACTCGAGAATTCAGACAGGGCTCGTTATCAATTTGAATCACGATGAAATTGAATGCTTTCTCATTGATGCATCGTATGATGAATATGGACACAGAATAAAAAATGCTGTCTATGGAGAAACTATATTGAACATTTTTATACACTACAAAATATATCGGAATATTCTTCTTCGATAGGTATGAATGAATGACATTTTTCAAGGTATTCAGTATCGTTACTGAACTTGAAAACTCGAAAACTTACATGATATATTTGAAAACAAAATTTACAGATAACATCCTATTTGTCTCTTATATTTTGACCCATACCTACAGCTTCAACTATACGAGGTGGAAAAAACATTGAATATAAAAGTTGTAGGGTTTCATCGGTCCTATATTTTGTCACTTCCAAAACGAACGAATGCGAATCGCACATTTTTTTTTTCAAATGGATCACCCCCGGTCATAGGTTTATAGCCAGAAGTCCACTTGTTTGTTTTATCTTCTGGTTTTCATGGTATATGGTATCCATGCAAGGATCAAATCAAAATTTCATTGGAAATTTTCATTCAATATTGGAATTGAAATAAGTGAAAAGCAGCTTGAGGGAAAAAAAAGTATTTCATTATAGTAAAAAAAAACTATTTTTTTCAATTTTGCGTTTTTTTCCACCTCGAATATAGTTGAGCCCGAAGGTAGTACAGAAATATCTCATCCATCTCTTATTTCCATATTCCTCTCGTATGTAAAAATCTACTAATTTTGATTCCATCTTATTACGATGAATTTTTTCAATTGTTATTCCTCTATTTGTCCATACCGCGAAGTAACCTGCATACGATGAATGATGAATTGCAGTTTCGAAATTTCGAAAAAAAAAGTCGATGGTGACCCTCGAATGACGAAACGTCGTATTAAAAATTTTATACTGCTAAGTTATAGAGCATAAATATTAAAATAAAGCCAATAAAAATGAAAATCTAAAATTTGTATTTTTTTTCAATATTTCAAAAACCAAAAAAAAATTTCAACTATTTCTTTGCGGCTCATTGTTGCGCACATGGATACACAACTTTTTCCTAATTCAAACGATCCTGTATCTCTCCGTTATCGAATTCCCAATGTAAGGCTGCGAATATGGGACACCCTGTATATCGATTCCAATTATTTCTTATAAAAACATTCGAAAATATTTACGTACCTTATCAATCTCAATATCTTTTTTTCGACTGACAATTTCCTCACAGAAAGTCTTTTACGATGTTTATCGCCAGTTCGATAATTTGAACTCGACATGCTTGATCACAATAATAATACTAGTTCACAAACTAACAATAGTGTCACCATCTGAATGCAATCGCAAACTAACTAGCTTTCTGTTTGTAGTCTGATACATGCATATCTAGCCGGCCCTTTGATGTGTACATAGCGCCTGCCGCCGCCGTTCGCAAAAAATGTTTACGTTTTCTTTCACCTAATTAGTCTTATTCGAGAATGCAATGAATAATTTTCGCAACTTCCATTGATGTCATCACCTGTGCTAAAATTCTTGGAATAGCTTCAGTGCTATTTTTGGTTCTTATGAATGAAAATACGATTCATTCATAAATTCATAGTATCCATGTAAAAGTGCTTATTTGGTGCGAGGGCGCTCGAATCAGTCATGAAAAATGCTCCGTAATTGAGTCTGCAGAGGTTCAGCAAAAATCATTTTTGAGCTAGTAATTATTGATGGATCGCGATAATTTTTTTTTTCAATAGAGACAATTGTATGATTGAGGCATCTCTCGGAGTACTTTTTCGAAATACGATATATCTTGTGAGATAAAAAATAGTGAATATGGGCGAAATTTCGCAATTTTTTTACTTGTTTTTTTTCAAAAAATCAAAAAAGTACTACGAGAGATGCCTAGATCCAACCTTCCTCAAGCAGAAAGTGAAAAAAAAAATCGATTTTTTTCAGCGAGGTCCGAGTAATATGATTTTTGCCATTCCTTGTTTCACAAAGTTTTACCATCAATCCCAAATAAGGTTAACCCCCTCTTAACGGAGAACGGGACGTAGGATTATTCTGAACATTTGGTTTATTGGGTAATCAGTTTTGTTCTATCGATCTAAAATACTTTCAGCGTTGCCGCTTCTATCAAAAAGTAGCAACAACTTTGTTATTTCAAATGGAACACCCTGCATTTTATTTCATTTTGAGATTCTTCCTGAAGTGCTGATTTCGTCGATCTATCATACTTGGGGTATAGCGAGAAGGATTACAAAGATATAGGGTGTAAAAAATCGAAATTTTTCAAATTTAGGAATTTTTTGTGTCGAAACTATCCATTCTTGCTCAAAACGGCTTAAATGTCCCTATCTCAACTTTCCATTTACTATCGATTGATATTTAATTGAAACAAATACGGGTGGTTCAAAATTTTGAGTTTCGCATCACCCTCTATTTGTTTCTATTAAGTGTCAGTAGATAGTAAATGAAAAGTTAATATAGGGACATGTAAGCCGTTTTGAGCAGAAAGGATTAGTTTCGACACAAAAAATTCCTAAAGTTGTAAAATCTCGATTTTTCACACCCTACATCTCTGTAATATTTCGCGCTATACCCCAAGTATGATAGATCGACGAAATCAGCTCTTCAGGAAGAATCTAAAAATGAAATAAAATACAGGGTGTTCTATTTGAAATAACAAAGTTGTTGCTACTTTTTGATAGAAGCGGCAACGCTGGAAGTATTTTAGATCGATAGAACAAAACTGATTACCCACGAAACCAAATTTTCAGAATAATCCTACGTCCCGTTCTCCGTAAACGTCTAAGGTACCATCGACCGTGAGTGACCCTGTATAGGTATAATAACTGTAAATTGAAAGAAAGATAAACCTTTGTTTTCAAAGTAGATTTATAGAATAATACTATAATTACGCATTAATTCATCATTCATCCTCTTCATTAATACCAACCCTTAAATGCTAACTACCCTATTCAATGTGGCATACCCTTCCAGGTGCGTCTTTATACCTCTCATTGTATATGCAAACATACCTACTACTTGTCGCGTGACCGTTTTTTGCAGTGTAAAAGTATAAAAAATAAGGGGTGATATACTTGCATGCCTCTCCCAACCCCTATACAGGGTAATTCGCTTCGAGTTATTTAAATTGTCTATATACGAGCTGTTTCTTAATGCAATCCTGTTGTAGACATTTCAACTAGGGATTGTTTGCAATGTTGAATTGCTTTTTTATATGTTAAACAAAAAAGGAAGAACGCATGGAAATATAATGTATACGGTAAAAGTAACAAAATATTCTGAATTTGAAAGTGACGTACTTATGTTTACGAAATGTTGAGTTGCAAAATTGTATAGAATTGGTTATTAGAATAATCGTTTATTTGAATAAATATGTATCTATATCATGAAGGTTATGATTTCATCATCATAAAAACTTTATATTCAATTTGAAGTAGCTGATGGGTAGCTGGTCTACAAAAAATGGTTGGATGGATATGTCTCTTCGATTTGTATAGGTAGGTATTTTGCTTCATTTCCCTATAGGTACTCAATTCCTAATTCATCAAATCAACTAGGTACTTGGATTAGATTAGTATGGGGCTGATGAGCTATTCGCTTCCATACACCACGACCTCTTCAGATCTATTGTGTATCCCCTCTCAATCAGTTAGAGGTCCTTGTCTAGCCCTGTCTTTACTATCAGACTCCATAGGCTAGTTATTAGATCCCCCATATATCTGGAAGCATTCGGTTTTTCTTCTCCCGTCGTTGGAAATCTAAGTCTTAATAAGCCCTCGCATTGGCATAGTATAAGTATGTACTGCTGTTTCCTCCTTTTCCTGACAGAACCTGACCAATCGTATGCATATATGCTTATTGAATCTCCCGTCCCACCATTATTCTAGTGGTTCTCCTATTCTGGCTTAGAAGCTAGTCAGTGAAAGTTGGCGATGATGGTTTTTTGATAAACTCTTTCGCCCCTGTCTCATTCCAGGTGAGTTATTCCACCATTGTAGAGAATTATTTTGCATCCAAATTTTAATGCTTGTTTTTTGCACAGTTTTAGCTACACCGCAAAATGGTTCTGGACCATTCAGAGCCTTGTTCGCTCCTTCTCCGACTAGTTTGTCAGCCTCTTCGTTGCCTTTATAACCTGTATGTGCTGGTATACCCAGGCTATGTCTGTTATGACTACCTATAGCTCTTCTACGGCTTCTAAGCAGTCCCAGACCATCAGTTTTGAGTTAACTTGCAACGAATTTCTGCTTGGAATACCGTTGCATATTTGCCTAAGCTCATTGATGCTTGATGTCTTTGGTACCATATATAACGGCTCCTGAAACCATCTTTGGTTTTTGAGCCATCCGTATGGATATTGAGTTCGATTGGAATAAGTATCTTCTCTTTCTTTATATGGCCTCGATATATGCAACTGATTTTACTTTTTTAGGGCCACTCTCGAGGTGAATTAACTCATATACATTCAGTTAAGCTTTTAGGTATAAAATGATGAACTTTCAGTACTTACATTCCACTGAATTTTATTATCTCCAATCGTCTCCAATCAAAATCAAATAAATCTACAATGAATCAATGCTATATACCTCTACTTATATACAGGGCTATTCAAATTCGAGTCTATGCATGGGGATTTCGATAACGGTAAGAGATAGAGGGTTGGTTAAATGGGGGCAAAGTAGCGTATTTCAGAGGTTAATTATATGGATGAAAAAAATCTGACCTAGCTACTTCAGTTCTGGAGTTATACAGGGGAAAAATTAAAAAAAAATGAAATTTTACTGGTAATAGTTAAATATTTCCAAATCACTCTATAATTCAGATGAAAATACTACTTCAATATGAAACATGACTCTTGGCATTCAAAAAAATGCAATAAAAAATACAGGTCCGTATTTGTAAATTAAAAGTTGAGGGTGGCCAATATTATACGATACCCTGTATATAATTTTTATTCAGATATTAGGAAAGGCTACAAAAAGTTGGTATGGCAAAGTGACAAAATTTCAAAAAAATCCTAAAATAAAAAGATATAGGCAAAAGAAGAATTTCGAAATTTTCGATCTTTCCTGTAAAACTCCAGAACTGAAGAAGCTAGGTGAGATTTTTTTCATCCATATAATTAACCTCTGAAATACGCTACTTTTCCCCCATTTAACCAACCCTCTATCTCTTACCGTTATCGAAATCCCCATGCATAGACTCGAATTTGAATAGCCCTGTATTTATCCAAATACTATTATGAATACCAAATAGCAAATAGTACGAATGGAGGTGAGGTTAATTCTTCTTCTTCTTCTTCATTGTCTTATCGGCCTCTTCTTGCCAGAAATTTGGTCGTTAAAAATTTCACACATGCTGATAAGTAATCGGTGATTTGAAGATGTGTCCTTTCGCTTAGGTATTCAGTCGTGGTATTTATTGCAAAGTGAAGTTTGTGAAAACATTTCAGGACAGTCTATGAGAATATTAAAAAAGCAATAATAAGTGATATATATATTCTACGATCTTCCAGAGACAGACGGAAGTTTTTCATCACAAATTATTCCCGTCATCATTCATCAACAATAATAACAAATAATCCTAGACTGTGGACATGACAGTTATCAGTGTATCAATAAACTCCTCCCTGGCTGAGGAGATCCCAAAAAAAACGGTCAAGACCATCAACCCCACACACGAATTATATCCTCCTCACTCCATGAAGACGCAAGAAAACACCCATACATATTATATAACGCAATTAAAATTCTCTGTGCGCGGTGTCGCGCCAATGTAGGGGGGGGATGGGGCGCAGAGTGGGGGGGGATGTCATCCGCCATATTGTACCCGCCCCCACGCGCCCTTAGCCACGCCCGCCACCCGTCTCTGTCGCTCTCGCCCTCCTCAGCATCTGTGCGTCCTTGGGCCGCTGTATATGTATATCATATGGCATAGTGTGCTCGAATAATTTTAATGGATCGCGAGAAGAATCAGTTTTGCTCGGCTGTCGGAGGAGAGAGGAGGGAGATATTCGATGCGACGTTGCCACGTTGGGGGAAAATTTCCCGGATTGCCGATATGGTTCGTGTGGACATGAGAGTTGAACCTGTTACCTGTATCAAATGGCATCATTGTTGAATTAAAGGGCAGAAGCAGGAAAAATGTTTTAGTATTTTTTATTCTCCAAAAATAGTTACTTGTTCATGCAGTGTCACAGATAAAGTTCGCGACATATGGAAGTTTTTTTATTAGTAGATATAAAGAAAATTTGACTTGGACTCTCTGTCACATTTTTCCATTTTTTTCAATTTTTCGAATTATTCGCTCTGTCGATTAGAACGAAACATAAATCAAATTTCATAATTTTGATGAATATGAGACCTCAATATCATATCTTGCCTAGAAAATACCCACATTGGCCTGTTACCAGAAAATTAAAAAAATGCATCTCCAGAAATTCGTCTTTGTTTTTGCAAAGTTCATCTAGTTTTTTCATTTCATTGTTAAACTGATGTGGATTTTCAATGTATGGACGTTAATATGTCAGTAATTGAATAAACAAACATCTCTTCATTCTTATTACACTTGTATTTCTTTTTTAATTGGTTTTTTATCCAGTTTGAATATTTTTCTGTCCAATAATTCAGTTACAAACAAACCCGAAATATCGTACTTTTCTGTAAACTAAACAATGACCTACAGTTTCATAACTATATTAAAAAGACTTTAGTTCTAGCGATTTGTACCAGACATAATATAAAATTTCGTGATTTTAAACAATACAAGACTAATGCAACATCTCGGGATGAAAATAGTAGGTACTGATCAAACCGAAATAAAATTTTCACTTAGTAGTTGGACATCAGAGTGTCCAAATTTGTAACAAATATATAAAATTGGGAACTGAACAACTATTTTCTTTGGCTTTTTCCGAAATTTAAAAAAAAAACTGATTTTTTGAGGATTTTCGAAAAAATTGTCAAACTTGACAGGTTTAGAGTAGCACATGAAAAAAGGAAAGATGCTATATTTCACTCATTTTTCAAGCACAAACTAACTGCGAAGTCAAATTCTCTTTATATCTATTAATAAAAAAACTTCCATATGTCGCGGACTTTATATATGTATTACACTGTATAATTATTCTCACAATATATCTTTATGAAGAAGATCAGAATGCGTTTTTATTTTTGTAGGTACCAATATTTCAACGTCCACTTCAATGCTTTCTTGTTTCATCATGTCCATTTCTTGTTCACTGTATTCAATATTTGTTCAGATGAACTTTCATGGACTCGTGCGCCATTATAAATCGGTTTGTTTTCGTATATTCATAACCAATAAATGAAAAAAATCATACAAACTCCCCAAAAAATGACGCCCACGCCCACGCCAATGCATCAGGCTATCTGCAGCAGCAAAGATATTACAATTCCTTTGTCTATATCATCATATATGCAAGGTCTGTCCAGGGGCTGCGCTACTCCCTCCCAACCCTCCATCTCTCTCGCACCATCTTTGCCGATATAGCAATTAAGTTGGCCGTCCTTTGCTCCCCCTCGGGAATCATATTCCTCGCCGGCTCCCCAGTTTCCCTGCCACCCCCAACCCCTTTTTCCCCTTCCCCCCTACTGCTCGAAACACGTTTACTTCTTTTTCCCATCTTTCCACCCGCTCGAGAATTATAAATATTTTTTATCCTTTTACCGTCCTTCTCGTGCGCTGAAAATTAGTTCTTTTTATTTCTTTCTCTGTGTGGGGGATGTCCGAAAGAAGATATATCCGCACGTTGAGATGGAAATCGTTCTAAAGTAATTAGCAAAATCCCGACTTTTTCTCTGGAGTTTTCAAGAGAAGGCTTCAGTTTCAAACACTGTTGATACTTCCACAAGTTCATATAGATGGCGCCACGTTTACTGATCCCGCGTATGATGAATATTAATTTTCACGATTTTGCACTCATTTTGGTTTTGTATAATTTGTTGAACACGATAGACATGATTGAACAATAATTGAGCAGTGTTTATATTTTATCGATGCGCTATGGTTCTCTGTAAGGTTATACGGGAAAATAACTTACATTCTCGAGGCACTTTTTACAGTTTTTACTGATGTATAATCCAGTGGCGTCGAGGAAATTTGAAAAATAAGGTGCAATTTCGAGTTAAAGTTTTAGTTTTTCAATTGAGAATCATAGTTGCCTATATGATTTGGTTGGAACAGATTATTTCCTGTCTAACCATCATGTTTAGGTATATGTATACATGTCGGGTAGCTTTCGATATGTAAGTTTTCATTAGTGAAAATAATAGATATAAAAGGGAAAAAAATCTGTTACAACCAAACCATAGCCAACTATGATTTCCATTCGAAAAACTACAACTTATATAGTTACGCCATCTCCAAAGGATTAGAGAAATATTAACTGATGGGTCATGGTAAACAAACGAAAAATGATAAGATTTTCAAGATAAATATATTTATATATATTTTTCACAACATGTTTCGCTAACACTGTAGCTTCATCAGGTTTAAGTACATTTAACTAACTACTACGATAACAACCAAATTTATACCTAATTACACAGTTATAACAATATTTGTACCTGTAGGGATTAAATAATGTTTATTCTCTTTTTATTGCGGTAAATAACAAAAAATAAAATGAATATCTAATTAAGCTATTTTTAGGAAAACAAATTCAACAAAGGAGAATTATTCAAATCTATAATTGGTCATTAAGCAAAAGATTTGAATTCTTGAGTCTAATAATTTCGAGTGTTTCTAAATACCTAGTTAAGTTTTACTCCTTTGTTTTCTACATGTACTATTTTGAATTCTTCATCAAAATCGTGATTTTCTTCTAAAAGGTGGTTGGAATATGTTGAATTTGTTTTTCTATTTACATAACTCATGTGGTGCTCATGGATGCGATTTTTGAAAGTTCTCCCAGTCTGACCAATGTATACCTTCGGGCAAGTTCCACAATTCAGTCTATATACTCCTGATTTTTCATATTTAGGAACTATGTCTTTATTATTTTTGATAAACTTTCCCAAAAGTATTATTTGTTCTATAAGCAATGTTAGTGTCTTGTTTATGCAAAAATGAAGCTACTTTTTCGGTTGCTTGTCCAAAATAGGTCAATGTTTTGTAATTTCGGTCGGTGTTTTTGTTAAAAAGAAAAACTTGATCAATAGCTCTTGAATGGAGTTTCTTTTTGAGAATATTTTCTATGATGTTAACTTTATATCCATTATTAACTGCAATTTGTTTTATGATGTTCAGTTCTTTATTAAAATTTTCTTCTGAAAGTGGAACATTAACTTGCCCGAAGGTATACATTGGTGTAATAAATAATTGGTGTAATTAGGTATAAATTTGGTTGTTATCGTAGTAGTTAGTTTAGTGTACTTATACCTGATGAAGCTACAGTGTTAGCGCCGAAACATGTTGTGAAAAATATATATATATATATATATATTTATCGTGAAAATCTTATCGTTTTTCGTTTGTTTACAATAACTATGGATTTTCATCAAGTAACGGCCAACTCAATTGAAAAAATGATGGGTTATGATCTCCCTGTAAATTCGTTATTATTTGATAGATTTTGAAAAACTTTTTATGTTGAATAGGTATTTGAAATGTCTATCCAACAACAGAGTGGTTATATTTTTCGGCTGTTATCGTGGCCAACTGCCACCAATTTTATTGACCCATTCTTCAAAAAGTACTATTAGGGAATTTTTTCACAAATAATGATGGATTATGAATAAGGATCACTTGAATCATACCTGTACCGATTTTCATCATCATAAAACACAAGATGTCTAGAACTTTTCTCAATATTTAATCAAAAAAAATTTACTATTGTATTTTTGGTAAGAATCAATGACAGATTATTATTGAGGATTACTTCAAACATGTACCAATTTTCATCTGTGAGGAAAATAAATAAAGTTGTGAAACAAAAAGTGTTTTGGAGAATTAAGTAGATCATCCTCAATGATAATTTGTCATTAATTCTCCTCAAAAATTCCATAATAGTACTTTTTTTGATGTAATATTGGAAATGAAAAATAATTCATTTTTTAGGACATCCTGTGTTACATGATGATGAAAATCGGTACAGGTATATTTCAAGTGATCCTGATTCACAATCAATAATAATCATAATTTTTTGTGAAAAAAATCCCTAATACTGCTTTTTTTAAATTGGTCGCGGTTAGCCACGATAACAGTTCAAAAATATATATGGATAGACATTTCAAAGACCTTTCCAACAAAAAAAGTTTTTCAAAATCTATCGAATAATAACGATTTTACAGGGTTGGAAAGTCCGTGAGGTTGACACACTGTATATAAACAAAAATGCAATTCCTACTACAAATTACAATCAAAAGATCAATTTTAACTTTAAAATTATTATGAAATATCGACGTTTCGTGTTTTTGAAATTATGGCGAATGCGGCGGTCATAATAAAAGGATTCCAGAGGTGAGTCGGGATTTTTTGTTTTGTTCACTGTTATTCAGTCAATAGGTACAGGTACAAAAAAAAGGTTCGTTGTATTAGTGAATGTTCTTTAAGTTTGAATGGTAAACAAAAGTACTGATTCGCCTGAACACACTCATGATATGGTGTTCTTTCTCACCCAAGGTGGATATAGGATGGTGAAACAGCTTCCTATTAACAAGCACTAGAATAAACTGTAGACCTTTGCCTGTGCCTTTGCCTACTTGATTTCATACCGTAGTAATATTTTCCCGAAGTTATCAGAGATGGCGACATACCTTGTGTCGGTAAAACAGAAACTGTGCATCTGTCACCTTTTTATCAGTTTCATCAATTCTAGATGAAAAATGACTGAGAAGAGTCAAAATATCGATATTCACTGATTCACTGAAAATATTGTGTTTTGATGTCATTTCAACTCATGTCTGTCAGATGCGAACCACAGAAATACATGAGCAACAGAAATCTTCTTCGATAATCGATCTCACCGCCATCTTCATTCAAGTCGTGGAAATATTAGTACCTTCTCAAACGGTCTACAAGTTTTTCGCAGAAACAATTGAAGAGCTGTTTCACCATCCTATATCCCACCTTGTTGTCACCATAAAAGTCTTCTCATGTACCTGCTCAGTGTTTAAACGCACCGAAGAGAATTTCGTGGAGATAGGATTCAGCATCAAAAAAATCTCAGAATCACACCACTGCGGTGTCAAATCGCACTTTAGGAAATGCATAAACAACACCACCAAAGTGTTCATTCTGCTAAAGCCAGCACTAACACTAGTGTTACTCAAAACTGGGTTTGTTAATTGAAAAAACTTATGGAAAATGTCACATAACACCTACAGTGGTGAAAAATGTGCCGGTGTTTACTGACACTGAAACAATCATGATCTCAGGGGACACCAGTCGGTGTTAGGTGGTGTTATTTTTCGTTTCACTTTGCATTGGATTTCTTCTTGAAGGATCGGAGGTTGTAGTAATTGAATAAGATATTTTATTGATTCAGATAATCGATACCGTATGTGGATAGCCCTATACGTTTATCACCCTGTAGAGCAGCCCCGATTGGTATTCACCACTCCACCCCGTCAAATTCGATTGGCACACACGCGAAAATGAGATGCAGAGGGAAAATCATCAAAAGCACAAAGGCTTAATGGCCTCGGCTGTCTGGTATCGCCTCAAAGCGACATGCCGGAATTTTTTCGTTTGTACCGGAATATATCCCACCAGGGCTCCGGGTATGCGTTTGCCATTATATATAGTACATAAGGTATATAGACAGGGGCGGAGGAGTGGTCACTGGTCTCTTACCAGCTCGACTATGCGTGGCGTCGGATACCGCAAAGGCGTGACTGGAATTGACTGAGTTGAATCATCGATCGTGATGTAGGATTTAATTATAGGCAAAAGTTTGACTACAAAATTCACAGTGTGAATCGTTGCATGGACTACGAACAGATATAATTCAATGTTCTGCGTGGTATTTACCAGGAAAGTAGTTGTTTTCTGCTCGTAGTCTACCAGACATTCATTTCAAACGATTTTTGATATTTTAATTGGATATACTGTTTTCTCTTTCAATATTTTTGTCCAATTTATGGCTCTTCCATTTTTTTATTCATAAGCTTAGTCGAGCTCTCAGCGACTTCCAAGTTCTGTAACTTGGGAGATTTGTTTCTGGAGTATTTCTTTCTTCTGCCGCATGATGTCGCCACTTCCAACTGTCTCTTGGAAAGCGGCTCAGTGCGGTCAAATAGACGCGACGAAGATGCATTGGGACAAGCAACGCTTCTAGTGGAGATCTCACGGTCTCTACTCGGATAACTACCCTGCACTGATGAGGGCCAATAAGCCCGAAACCGGTATGTAGGTTGTTAAGCGTGCCTGTCCCGATGTGAATTTGTCACGTCGTAGGAAGAAAGAAACATTTGCAATCTGCATTCACAGTGTAAATCGTTGCATCGACTACGAGCAGATATAATTCAATGTTCTGCGTGATATTTACCAGGAAAGTAGTTGTTTTCTGTTCATATAGTCTACCAGACATTCATTACGAACTATGTTTGATATTTTAATTGGAGAGACTATTTTGTCCTTCAAAATGTTTGTTCAATTTATGGCTTTTTCATTTTTTCATAAGCAAGTCATTAGTTTCCTAATGAGTTATCCTAGAAAACTGTTCGAGGGATTTTCGTCAAGATCCCAGGCAAGGTGGATATAGGATGGTGAAACAGCTTCCTATTAACAAGCACTAGAATAAACTGTAGACCTTTGCCTACTTGATTTCATACCGTAGTAATATTTCCTGAAGTTATCAGAGATGGCGACATACCTTGTGTCGGTAAAACAGAAACTGTGCATCTGTCATACTTTTATCAGTTTCATCTGTTCTAGATGAAAAATGATCGAGAAGAGTCAAAATATCAATATTCATTCCAGATTTAGCGAAAATATATTGTTTTAATGTCGTTTCAATAAAACACGTCTGTCAGATGTGAACCACAGAAATACGTAAGCAACAGAAATCTTCTTCGATAATCGATCTTACCGCCATCTTCATTCAAGTAGCTGAAATATTACTACCTTCTCAAACGGTCTACAAGTTTTTCGCAGAAATAATTGAAGAGCTGTTTCACCATCCTATATCCACCTTGATCCCAGGAATTAATTCATCTGGATGCTCAAGAAACTCTGATTTTTTTCAGAATATTCTAACCCTTATTCGTTCATTTTGTCATGGGTTTATATCAACCTTAATATTATAATCTCAGTCCGTTTTGCGAAAGGAGCATCGATTTTTCCGACTTAACGTCGTCTCTTTCCCAAGTTTTCTCAAGATCGGATTGGTAGGAAAGGGAAGATTTCTTGTGCCCCCGAAATAAACCTTTCAGGTGTCGTAGTCGCAAGCCGGTCACATTAGGATTAAAGGGGTTGGACATGGACATCCGAACTCGGGGGATGGTAAATATAATTTCGGGATACTAATAAAACTGTGTCGTTCGTTATAGGGGATGTGAAGACATAAAAAGTTACGGGATTCCTGGCACAGCTGTAAACAAACCTAAAACAAGATTGTGTGTCGTGAAAAACAGGACTATATTTAAATGATTATATCTTCTATATTTTTGAAGATACAAAAATCAAATTCCTCAAACTCATAGAGCACAATTACATATAAAAAAAGCTTGATAAAACTTATCGCTAAGACGTATAGTTTTCGAGAAAAAAGTTATATAATGTTTATATACCCATGAATAGTGAAAAAATTGACATCTGTCAATGTAATGTTTATATACCCATGCATGAATAGTAAAAAAATTACATCTGTCAATGTCAGAGAGATAACGATCTTTGGAGTCGAAAATCGTGTTAAGCATGTCAAAAACCATGGGTAATAATCATTCTCAACAAATTTGACAGATCACTCTGAAAATGTAAAAGTTTTGGGGAAATTCTGAAAATCCGGTATTTATGAAAATTTTCGATTCCCTAAGCTTATAGATCTTGTTGTGTTGATTACGAATTCGTTTCGTTTTTAGCGATATCTCTTACTGTTGTCGAGATATTAGAGATTGAAAATGCAAGTTTGAGATTTCGAAAAAAATTTATGTTTTTCAGACATTTTCATCAATAACTTGAAAACTAGGACTAGGATTTGAACTATGTGAGAGAGCACACATCAAAGTATATGTCACATGACATTGCTCAAACTTCATAAAGGACGAAGTTAAAAAGGATCGAATTTGCCTACATCATTAATAAATCGACAATAACAAGAAAATAGTAGGAGATATAAAAAAACTGGAGAGATTTATTTCATCATCAGACATCAATAGTCCTTGCTGCATTTTTTGACAGATTGTGGGGAGAAACTTTTTTTTTGCTATTTTTTCGGACTGTGTTTGGAAAATGATAATTTTTTTCGAAAAATTATGGTAAAAACTGTGACATCTTATGGATTTTGATGCGCTGATTACAAATATGATGAATTATGTATATATATATACATATATGTATATGAATATATCCTATTTGACTTTTTTGTCATGCTGATTTCAAACTATTTCAGAGATTTAATCATATATAATATGCTCTCCTCTTTGATGTAGGATCTACTGCTGAAAAAAAAGGCAGCTATTTGAAAATATTGATTTTTAGAATTTTGAAAATAGCCGAATTTGGCAGCAATTGCCGAAGATACTGTAAACATTATTTCAAGCAAAATATGTGAAGGAGTTTAACCTGACGTATTCCTTGAAGCTGCTACTGTATAATAACTATACCTAATTGAAAATTACCTTTTTCAGTGAAATTTATTTCAGATTTACATTCAATGGGATGATGTTTTTTGAGAAATGCAACAAGTTCAGGATACTTAATTTGATATCTTCAACATTCAAGCATTTCATGGAACTATATGTCATGATCTATATCATATCATAATCCATACTTTTCCTTGATTTTCTTTGGTAGGAGGTTCAAATTTATAACTTTTGCTCTTATTGCTACATCAGCATGAGTAAGTGCTTTTGATTCACACCACTCAATATTTACCAATCAATGAGTGGGGATAAATGAAAATGGGGATGGGAGATAGCATAAACCGTCAGGAATCATTCTGAAATGCATCGTATATTTCTAATATTTCAGACACTTTTCGGAAACAATGATGGGAGAAAAATAAGAAAGCAATTCAGTTTTTGCCAAATATTTCGAGGACTAAAAGGACTATCGTGAATTTTCTTCTACTATAATAATAATGAGCATGAAATTTTGCAACTTTTCTGCAATTTGAACTTTTTCGTTTCTCCCAAGGTTCTCGAGATCTCAATGACGAATTATAGAATATCCCTGTATATATAGAGACAAATAATTTATAATATATGACTGAATATTCATGCTTTTGGTTTTGCAATATTTGCCTACTAACATACCAAATTTTCTAGCTAACTTGTTCCATTTCCATTCGTAACACAATTCGGACGTAATATTCAATTTCATCATCTCTCAAGAATGGCGAATGGCTCCCATAAAAAGGAACACATTAAAGTCGGACTTCCACTGATGGCTTTCGAGACCCTCTTATCAAAACGTTTTTTTAATTAAAAATCCCCTCGCTCCTCGAATCCAAGCATAAAATATCTCCATCTCCTTTAATTAGATACTTCATTTCGGAGACGAGGGTGACAAAGCCTGCCATTTTATGTTCATTTCCATCAAGTCAAAATGGCGACTGGAAACAATTATTATCGGTATTGATTGAGTGGAAATGAAGTGCTCGATGTATACGGGGTGTCATCAATGAAATACAAATTTGTGTGTGAAATAAATAAGATCAGACCTGAAAGAAAAACCATATCGATATGAAATTATAGAAAAATCCCATACATTTTACTTAATAACAGATACGAAAATTTCATATCGTAGATTACACCATCCAAATCCTTGATTTGATAACATTAATCTAGCATCATCAAATGTATAGGCAGAGCTTGTCAAGTCATCGGTATTGGACTGACTAAGAATATAAAAGTGATGGTCCTAGAGTTGATCCTTGTGGAACCCCAGATGATATTTCCATCTCTTTTATATCCTCGGAAGATCTGTCTCGCATCTCTTGTGAGTACTATACGTGATATCAAAAATATTTCGTAAATAGGTTAAAATGCAATATTTCCTGGAGATACAAAATTGATGTTATCATCTGAATGCATCGTATAGCCACAGGTGCAAGAAATGTCAACCGCAAGAAATAGGGGGTTGAGTCTGCAAGGGTGGCACCTCAGATATAGATGTGTTTATGTAATGCCCTATTCCACTGCATAATTTATTCTTCTAGGAAGAAGTTTTCATGTGAAAAACTATTAGAAGACTTCAAATAAAAGGACTTAGTTGCCGCGCACAATTGTCCACGTAAAGGGTGATTTAACAACAATCTAGTGCAGGCGTTTGTTCCCTTGTTCCCATTGACGTACCTCCATTTTCCAAAAAAACTGACATGACTCATCGGGGATTAATGAAAATATGAAATCCATTAATTTCATGAAATTCAATTCGCGTTACAAATTCTCAGGAGGTGAACTCTCACTTATTTTGGTTAATTTCATTATAATTATACATAATCTTTGGTAGAAGTCCATATAGTAGCTCAAAGTGGAGTAGTGCATATTAAAAGAAGAAAAATACGCTAAATCATCTCCACAACATTTAATCTGAATACCTATATATCAGGGACATGTTTCGAACGTATATACGTTCTTCTTCAGCCTGAATGAAACGTTCTACAAAGAAAAAGGGAATTAAAGATAGATGTTTTACAATTTTACGTCACCACTTACATGTAGGTAGATGAAAAAAATGTTTACAACATGTTACATTGAAAATTTTTAAAAATAGGAAAAACCAAGTTAATTAGTAGGGCTCTGTGCCCTATAATTCAGTCCATCAGGACGGAAATTTTATACAGAAAGAGAAAATTGGGGAAAACATGTGTACAAAACTATCAACCACCGACATCTTGTTAACGGAAGTATGGGAATTAATTTGACCTTGATTGAATATTCATTTGACAATCTGAACAGGACACATATCATGACATTGACGTAGAGGTGCTATGGTCAAGGTAGGTTTAGGTGTGGACCATAGGCGTAGTTAACGAACTTTTTTGCATCTACGTGATGTAAAATTGTATAACATCTATCTTTAATTCCCTTTTTCTTTGTAGAACGTTTCATTCAGGCTGAAGATGAACGTATATACTTTCGAAACATGTCCCTGAAATAGGTATTCAGATTAAATGTTGTGGAGATGATTTAGAGTATTTTTCTTCTTTTAATAATTATATATGTCTTCAATTTGGACAGTGAACAAATAAATGACATTTGCAATGATATGGTATACGTGCTAGAATTAAAAAACCTCAATCTCTGCATATTGAAGATACATTTCAGTGTTATTTATGTTGATTATGATAATAGCGTTTCGAAAATAAAACCTAGAACAATTCGAAAATGATCAGGGAGTATCATTAAATAAAGGTATACTTATTCATATGAAACAACAATATTTATAATGACTCACTTTGATATATATCCAACAGGATTACTATTTTAACAAAATATGTAATATAAATGTTTGAATAATCCAACCATTTACTTCCCTTCCTTTTAGTGCGCTACTGATATTTATAATGGGTCTATTAAAGTATCAGGCACAGGATATAATATGGTAAAACACACAATATTTATGCTGAAATATGGTAGCTACATCACTCTTTTATTTGAGGCTGAAAGGAAACAACAACATGTTTCATGGATTGATCACTAATAATATGCACAAATGAATGGTTGATTGTATGAAATATATGCAGTACGTCTTTGTAGCAGTTGTAATGCAGAAATTCGCAAGCTCGTGCTGAAATACTGTTGTTGATGGAGTGCGAATTACCGAAAATTTGATTTTGATCTGTTTCATAGAAAAAATTATCGGTTGGATATACTTCAATTTGAGAATACACCGCGTTCACGATATTTCCTATAAGCTTGATGAAATCAAGGCAAAAATAATCACACAAATAAACTCCCAATGCTGATGGACCAATTTACAACGTTTCGGAATTCCCCAGTTCACTGGTTTTCACTTTAGTGAGTTATTGATCAGGAATGCCTAACGCCTTCAAAGAAATAGTTTCACGAGAAGTAATTAAACATTTTAATGGGATGTAGAGCCGATTTGTCGGCCCTAATTTCATTCGATCGCAATCCCGGGGAATTCCAACAGATTGAGGCTACTGAAGTGTCCCTAATTTTCTACGAGGTACCATCACTCCGGGAAATGGAAATGCTCTTTTCAACGAGTTTTATACAATACTTTTGGTGTCGATTCGACTGTCTATCTTCATATTTCAGATATTAATCGAAAACTTTTTCGACAATTCCAGATATCAATAATTACTGAATATCCTTCTTTTCCACAAAAAAATCATTGAAATTCCAGACCACATGCCTACACAGTGAAAAAAAAATACACCAGCTCACACCAGATAACACTGTCTGGTGTCCCCTGAGGTCCTGATTGTTTTAGTGTCAGTAAACACCGGCATATTATTCACCACCGTAGGTGTTATGTGACCATTCCCATAGGTGTTTTTAATAATCAAACCCAGTTGTCAGTAACACCAGTGTTCAGCAGAATGAACACTTTTGTGGTGTTGTTTATGCATTTCCAAAAGTGCGATTCAACACCGCAGTGGTGTGATGCACATTCTGTGATTTTCTTGATGCTGAATCCTACCTCAACGAAATTCTCTTCAGTGCGTTTAAACACTGCGCAGGTGCATGCGAAGACTTTTCTGGTGTGAAAGAACACCATATCATGAGTTTGTTCATGCGAATCAGTGCTTTTCTTCACCACCTCCGGTGATTTTTACTAACTTGGATTACCTATTGAAATATAATTCATATAATGATAAACTAGACTCAGAAGAATCTAGGGATGATAACGAAATGTTTCGGCTTATTCATCCTGATCAGTGGTACTAGGGACTAGGCCAATTGATACTGATCTATATCAAAATCATCTACCTAATATATCTAGCCCTATATTGAAATCTGGTACAGTAGGAAGGACGTCAGTGCCACCTATTGGCAAAAGTTCTAAGGTTCAAAGATCGAACAGATGATCGCATGAAATTCACACAATTCAGATGCCTACATACAATATTTTCTTTAATTTATGTGAACTCGGGTATTTTCAGGATGCAATACTTAACGAATAATTATTGCCACCAAATTAGATTATTCATACACCACATCGATTCAATCGTGATATGACATGGTGTAACTTGGTGTTATTTTATATAATAGGTATTTTTTATGCGTTAAAGTCAATGATAGCACCATTGAGAATATTAAATTTCAACCATTTGATGTTTGAAAAATGGAAAAGCCATAAATTGGACAACAATTTTAGAAAGAGAAATTAGTCTATCCAATTAGAATATCAAACATAGTTTGAAATGAATGTCTGGTAGACTACGAGCAGAAAACAACTACTTTCCTGGTAAATACCACGCAGAACATTGAATTATATCTGCTCGTAATCCATGCAACGATTCACACTGTGAATGCAGATCGCAAATGTTTCTTTCTTCCTAAGACGTGACAAATTCACATCGGGACAGGCACGCCTAACAACCTACAGACCGGTTTCGGGCTTATTGGCCCTCATCAGTGCAGGGTAGTTATCCGAGTAGAGACCGTAAGATCTCCACTCGAAGCGTTGCCTGTCCCAATGCACCTTCGTCGCGTTTATTTGACCGCACTGAGCCGCGTTCCAACAGACAATTGGAAGTGGCGACACCATGCGGCAGAAGAAAGAAACACTCCAGAACTAAATCTCCCAAATCACAGAACTTGGAAGTGGCTTATAGCTCGACTAAGCTAATAAATGAAAAATGGAAAAGCCATAAATTGGACAACAATTTTAGAAAGAGAAATTAGTCTATCCAATTAGAATATCAAACATAGTTTGAAATGAATGTCTGGTAGACTACGAGCAGAAAACAACTACTTTCCTGGTAAATACCACGCAGAACATTGACTTATATCTGCTCGTAATCCATGCAACGATTCACACTGTGAATGCAGATCGCAAATGTTTCTTCCTAAGACGTGACAAATTCACATTTATTTCAAACTATGTTTGATATTCTAATTGGATAGACTAATTTCTCTTTCATTTGATGTTTGTTATGATTTTATGTGTCAGAATCGTTTAACTTCAACCACATTCGTGTCATTCTTTACTACCAAGATCAGAATTAGCACCACTCAACACTCAATTGTGAAATTCATTTTAAAAAGGACACAACTTTGATATTCAGGTGTTGTATTCGTCGCACTGAAATCCATTTGATTGAAATTACACCCAAGTTTTTTTACTGTGTACTCGAATGTCTCCAATATGAAAGTTATTTCCAATGTCACCTTCTAACCATTGTCGCCAGTAGGTGATCACGCAACCAGTGATACAGCAGTGCGTATTCACATCAACCAAGAAGTGATGGTGTGTTATATCAAGTGGAAACTTCAATGATGCAAGCCATACTCTTCAGTATCAAGTTGTGGATGATGTCACTTGCTGCCATCAACATCATTATCAGACATTTAGTAGGAATAGTTCCAGACTAAATTCCATCAAAGTGAATGTCATTGACGCATTGGAATTAGTTCCAAACCTAATAAATATGATTGTGGTGTAACAAAAACGCTTTTCGGAACAGCACAAATCATAGAACTGATCTGTGCTGTGGTGACAGTGAGTACCAACTAATATATCTAATTATTTATATCTATCCATGCGACCGTTTCGTTTTTTTTTAACATTTCAACTCGTGTGCTTTTTTTTTGAAATAACAGTGCTATGGTGATATGATCTACTTTCCAATTGAGATTCCAATTTAGAGAAAAGTATGCTTATTACATTTGCATAATATATTTTCTATATAGCTATTGATCTTAAAACTTATGTGATTTTACGATTTGTTATATTTGATGAACGTCCTGACCTTTTAATTTATTGAACTTGTTATAGAACACACCCTCTGGATGAAAATATGGAGAAAGCATCCACAAATACAGAGAGGAAAAACAAATTGAAGACGAAGCGAAAACCCAATTACAATATCTAAAGTCCGTATTACATGGTGCAGAAATTGATACAGAAAATGTTCCATTTTCTCAAACAGACTCTTGTACAGAAAACATTGACAAATTTTCTGCAAATAAATATTGTTTGGTAATACACGATATCAATAATTCAACACATAAGCATGCGCAATATGTGAATCCAAACGGCTTTTATGAGGATTTTAACCTCATTTTAACCTAACTTGTTGAGAGATGCTTTTGGAAATTTTCTACACAAACAATGGATGTCTCCAATAAATCATTCTTTGACTGTGGCAGCTTCAGCTTGCAGTGCTTTAATAATGTTTACATTAATGAAAATTCATATGGAGAGACATAATAATAGCAGGAAAGGACGGCTTTGGAATCGCGAATGGCTGAGATAGGATAAATAGGTCTTATTTCCATCATTGCTGAGAAGGAGAGATAATGGCAGAGGTGTACTTAATATGGTTGAGAATGAACTTCTTGTTGAGAATACTTTTTGGCATACAAAAATCGGTATTCTTCTATTAGTGCCAAAACTTGTTCTGCTGTCCAATTCATATCAATATTGCCCTAACTGTGCCCAAAGACTCTCACTTTTATTTGTATTTCGAGGCGATTCGCGAAATATGATGATATTAATAAAATTAACCCCACAAATATTCGCAAAAACAAAAACAATAATGCTGCAATGCAATAATTACACTGCGCATGATCACATACAAAAAATCTGTCCGAAAATAGAACCTGTCCTATATTTCTTGGATGGAATATTCAGATTCAGTTTTTCTGTAATACACGATGCAGAAAATATTGCCTTCACATTTTCATACAGTTAATGTACCATTTTCTGCACCGTGTAATACAGACTTAAACAAAAGTTTGCAAAACCTTTATTCTATCTTGTTTACCATCCATCCATCCATCCATCAAAAGTTTGAGGCAGCCATCATCCCGCAAAAAGTAAGAAAATTAAATTTCATTTCCGATGTGTTAAGCGGTTGTTAAGCGACGTCCATTCCCATAGCATCCGCGTTATCTATTTGTTTTTTCTTGGCCATTTTTGATGTATGACGTAAAACTATACGCGGGCCTCAAAACTCTCTCTCTCTCCACCGAACGACTGTCAAATTAATCAAAATTCCCCGAATGCTTTTTACCCCCGCGACGATATTAGATATTTCCCAGCTTTTCCGGCAACTTCTCTCTTCTTTCAGCATCCAGAACTTTTATACATCTCCCACTGTTTCTTCTGAATATCATGATGACGAAAAAGAAATATTGGGAGGTTTTTCATCAGGAGATCAAATGGATTTTATTTTTCGTTGTGATAGGGATTTGAGAAAATGAATGGATATTTTATGCTACACACTGTGCCACTACTCATCAAATGGCAGCTATACACGCTTACAGAATCAAAATATAAGTTACTTAGAACATCTCTGCTTCGTCAAAAAATTGGATTTTTCACATAACAATAACAGTTTTTAATATGTCGAAACAATCTGAATGAACACATTGTTAATTGAAATATTTGGGCTGTCATTGTGGAAATTTCATCATCAGAGTCAAGTAGGCTGCTGTTAGAATTACCATGCACTTATTTTTGGATATAATGGAATGGATGATTCAACTGTTATTTCGATCATCTAATGTGGGAAAAAAAGAGTGAGGGATATGTATCTACGATGTTTACATCGTTGTTTTCGAAATTCGATCGATACGTATGGCTAAGTAAGGGAAGCGACTGTTACAACGTCGAGTTAATTCTCAGTACTTGATGTTATTATTTATTACATGAAAAAATCGGTACTATCAATTTCACAGTCAGAAGACTACTACTTCAAGAATACAGTTCATTTCAGAACAATCAGGGACGCTGCATGATTTGCAAAAAAATTGTACAATCAATTCAATACAACGGAGAGCAGCAATGACTTTTATTTTGCAGTAGAGTTGCCTTCTAGCACCATATTTATTGTGTTTCACATCATTTTTGTCACTTTAAGTGAAAATATCTGGAATTGTAAGCCTGGCAGATCTCGCATTAACTTAATATTTTATATTTTTCCTATAATTTCGACTTTAATATCATTAAACACACAAGTGTTATACATATTCATGAGGTTAAGATAGGTGACACGATTCTCTGAGCTCCAAGAGAAATAAGCTATAAGTTTGTTAATTTAATTCGAAGAATATTGTTTTGCATATCGAGTTGTGCAGATAAAACTACCGAATCTAAAAAAACAATCAGTGAAGTATATTAAATACTACATGAACGCATATTCATAAAAAAGACTGATGTGAATTCCTGTGTTGAAAATCGCCGTGAAAGAATTGTGCGGAAAAAGTTATCTGCTACGATAAATTTAAGCCGATACCAGTTTTGGAGAACAGGACTGGACTTAGCTCTAATGGCAGGACGCTCCTTCAAATGCTGCAAAACTAAGGACTTCTCCAATTATTGTTGCATCCAATGCTTAGGAATTTTTCACCCTAAATGCTTGGAAAAAAAGAAAGACCATGTGGTGGTGAGTGGCCATAAAATTCTATGTTCGACTAAATGTGCCCAAGGGCAAGAAAATGATCATGAAGATCAAATAAAGGAACTTAAACATGAAATCGAACAATTGAGAAATGACTTGAACGTGAAAGAGTCTTACTTGAAAAGGCAGAAAAGATTAACACACGACTTTGAATCTGAAGTTTTTGAAGCGGAACAGAGTTATACAATACAAATAAAGGAACAATTGATGATTATGGCAGAAACTAAAAAAAAACTCAATGAACAAACTTCGAAAAACGTGAAAATTCTAGATGAAATTCAAGAGTTAAAGAAATCTCTAGAAAAAGCTGAAGAAGACAAATCTGAACTGGAAAGCATAAGCCGAAACATGGTAACATCCATTGACACACTCTCTAGGGAAAATGAATCATACAATGACGAATTAATGAAGCTTAGACGTGAAGTTATGGATCTAAGGCTAACCACCGAATGTGAGAATGGAATGTGCAATGAAGATCCCACCTTGAAAAAGAAAACTGACTGTAGTTCACAAACAGACGCTCATGCTGAAGTAAATGGATCGAAGGAAATAAGTTTTGAATTTGAACAACAACAAATTCAGCTAAGTAAACCACAAAACATAATTTATGAAAAAAATAAAATTCTTATTCTTTGTGACCAAAACAAATATAATTCACCAAAATTATTGAACAACAAACTTAAAAATTACACAATTCAAACCATATGTAAACCGTTTGCTATTTTCGAGAATGTAATCGAAAATATGGTTACCCTCTCCAAACAATATACAAGCAATGATTTTATAATAATAATGGCAGGATCAAATGACTTCAAGAATAACAATAAGTACCCTTCTTTCAAAACGATAAATAGTATCATAAAACATTGTACCCATACAAACATTATATTAACGTCAGTACCATATTTGAATAATGATTATAATACTAATAAGTTCATTTATAAATTTAACATGAAACTGTACGAATATTCAGTTAGGTTGAACAAATATTCTATCGGTAATATAACATATTTAGATTTTAACCGCAACGGAGGATCACTTTCAAAAAACACTGATATAGCTAAAAAAATTGCTTTTACATGTACTGATACTAAAACACAACACAATAATTTGGTATTTGTAAGTACAAAGGATGCAGATAACCATTTTTTATATCCTCTTCAGGAAAACCTGAAAAAATCATAAAGGACATTGAATTCACAAATAATAGCGATAGTGATAATTGTATAAGGCGCTCATGTGAATCGGTTTTTTCACAAGAGATAATATGTGCAACAGAATATTTAACAAACCCTATTGTTGATGATGACAATGGCAAGGCTAATGAAGGTTTTGCAGTTTTTCACATAAATATTCAATGTCTTTCTAATAAGATGGATCAATTAAACTTGTTCCTGGAAAAAAATAAATTTGATATTATCTGTTTATCAGAACACTGGTTGTGTGAGTTTGCCCTCAGAGCCATGAATATTCATAATTACCACTTAGTCTCGTTTTTTTGTAGAGAAAAAAGAGAGCACGGCGGTGTGTCTATTTCTGTCATGTCTGACATAAAATATAGGGTTATTGAATGTGAAGATTTTAACAGTGAGATAAATTCGGAGTTCTGCGGTATTGAGATATTGTCCCTAAAGACAATTATCATTACCTGTTACAGGTCCGGTCTGGGTGACTTTGAGGTATTCATACATAATTTTGAGAATCTGTTAGTAAAGTGTACCAGTCTGTGCAACAACATTATTATCTGTGGAGACTTCAATGTGAATTTTAAATCTAATTCGACTCAACGTGACGAACTCATTAGTATGATAAATTCATTCAATATCAATATTACTATATATGGAGATACACGTGTTACCTCTCATTCTTCATCTTGTATTGACAACATTTTGACAAATATTGAAAACGAAAATTTCAAAACGGGAGTGTTGGAACCGTGTTTATCTGATCATTACGGACAATACATGATCATTAGTGCTGAATGTAGTGATACACCTAAAACAGTATTATGGAGAAAACAAATCAATGAAAAAAATATTTCAAAGCTGAAACTCCTTTTGGAAAATGTGTCTTGGAATATACTCACCGTAGATAGCCGAGACACTAATGATTATGCCAACAAATTTCTAGACATTTTGAGAAACTATGGAAAGCAATGTTTTCCAAAAAAAAAAGTACACGAACGAGTCAAACCTCCAGTCATGTGGTTTAATGACTCAAGAAATCAGGGAAAACCTCTCTTGTTTAAAAACTATTTGTGACTGCACGAAAAATGAGGATGATTACGCTGCCTACAGGGCTTATCGTAATCACTACAGATATCGCTTGATGACCGATAAAAAAAGAGCTTATAATAAGTACATTTCTGAATCAGAGAACAAGCCAAAAAGTAGTTGGCAATTAATTAATCATGAACTTAACAAAAAACCCAAAAAACAGGTTATACCTGATGTTTCACTTCAAAACTTTAGCAATTTTTTTGCCAACGTGGCAGAAAATATAATATCCTCTTTGCCTCACACGACTGAGACTCCGGTTGACCTAATCAATTCCTTTTCCGCAGCGTGTAACTCCTTTTTTCTTACACACATATTGTCTTGTGAAGTTATCGAGGCAGTATTGTCGTTAAAAAAATCAAAATGTCTGGATTGCTATGACTTATCTAGTGAAATAATAAAAGGTATCATTGATGCAATCATTGAACCACTTACTACCCTTTTCAACCTGTGCATAACTACAGGGTGTTTTCCCACTTGTTTCAAATATGCAAAAGTATTGCCATTGTGGAAAAAGGGTGATAAATCTGTAGTCGACAATTATCGTCCTATTTCAATAATTCCGGTTCTGGGCAAAATTTTAGAAATCATCCTGAAAAACAGGTTAGTTCATTATTTTGTAAGGAATAATTTCTTCAGCAATTACCAGTATGGGTTCAGAGCAGGAAAGTCCACAACTGATGCTCTATTAAAGGTCGTGAGTTATATTGTTGAGGGACTTGAGAGTGGCGATATCGTGGCCATTACACTGTGTGACCTCTCTAAGGCCTTCGACTGTGTTTCTCATGTTTCTCTATTTGACAAGTTGGAATACTATGGAGTGAGAGGACTACCCCTCAAATTGTTCAAATCCTACTTGACGGATAGAACTCAGTCAGTGTGTGTCAATGAAACATTTTCTGGCGTTGAAAATGTTTTACATGGTGTTCCCCAAGGGTCTGTTTTGGGACCCTTGTTATTTTTGATATATGTCAATGACTTTAGCAATTTTATGTTGCCGAACAAAAGTGTACTTTTCGCAGATGACACTTCCCTAGTCTCAACCGGCAAAAATTTGCAGATGTTATCTGTAAATAAGGATACAGCTTTGAAACAGGCTACTGAATGGTTCTCAGTTAATCAACTGAAACTAAATGAAGAGAAGACAAAGGTAATTATATTCTCTTCTAACAACAGTAGTAGTAGTAGCGAGCAAAATGGTAAATTACTGGGTATAACCCTTGATGGGAATTTATGTTGGATAACACACATCAATGAGTTAAATGTGAAACTTTCCAAGAGCCTTTTTGCTCTTAGGCAACTTAAAAGAGTGGTGGACCTCCCTGCCTTGAAAACTGCGTATTTCGCCATGTTTCATTCACACATAAATTACGGCGTAATTTTGTGGGGTGATTCCTCTCATTCAATTAAAATATTCAGACAACAGAAAAAGGCCATGAGAATAATAATGAACGCGGAGTACAGAGACCACTGCAAACCTTTTTTCAAAATCCTGGGAATCTTACCATTACCATCTCTTTTCATATATAACACCATTCTTGTAATTCATAAAAATAAAAGTCTTTTCTCTAAACATCGTGATGTACATCACTATCAGACCAGAAATGCTGAACTGCTCGTAAAACCGTGCTTTAGACTAACAAAGTCTCAGAAAAACTCCCTGAATATAAACCTTTACAACCACTTACCAGAATATATCAAGCTACTCAACCAGAAGTCTTTTAAACTTAAAATTAAATCATTTATGTTGGAAAACTGTTTTTATAACATTGGGGAATATTTAAATTCAACTTTTTCTTAAAGATTATTTTACACCTTGCCAGGGTCATTTGTTTTCTTTGTTGTATATGTATTTTGTAGGGTTATATATATTATATGTTTGTTTGTATTGATTTTTTGTACCCTTTTCCGAATCTATGTGATCGATTCTATATTGTAATCGTATTTTATACTGTGTTGACTTATACTTAATTGGTCATTTATAATTGTGTATATTGTTATGTATATGTATGTATATTTATTGTACAATTCCTTGTAATGTGTGACTTGCAGCAAACATTTTATGTAAAGTTGTCAAATAAATCTATCTATCTATCTATCTATCTATCTATCTATCTATCTATCTATCTATCAATCTATCTATCTATCTATCATTTATGAACTGGCAATTTTATGATCTATACGATGGTGTGCAAATCCAATATGGCTACTATAAATATCAATGTTGGCTTCGATATATTCGAATCTAGCATGTCTATTTTTTTATACCATCACCTTTGAATTTAGCATGCAAACTTCAGTGATTATACGAAATTTCAAAATCCTAGCAGCAATAGTTGGAAAAGTTATCAATGACTAAGTATAAAAAATAGACAATTTGCAGTTTTTTAGAATATTTCAGGGTTTACGTAAGATATCCTCGATTTCTTGTGATATTCGAGATGTGACCATGAAATTGCGCATCTTTTTCGTAATTCAACCTAGGTCGTATCTCTCTCAGTTTCCGACTTGACAAAAGCACATCATGAAATTTGCATTATACCCTGTACAGGGTGGCCAGATAAGAATGCAAATTGCAGTATCTCGAAAACTATTCGTCTAAGAGACTTGCGGTGAAAAATGTATATATCGAGATACGGTTTTCACTAGCCTATTAAGGTATCATTTCACTACATTTTCATGGAAAAAAAGTCATATAATTGCATTTAATTTTTCAGACAATTTTGCAATTTTTTGTTACTATGTCGAAAAACGCGCTCTAGTGGCATCACTTGAAATCAGACACATTAAAAATAAGATGAATTTGATAGACCAATGAATGCTCTTTTCAACGATACCAAGTTTTTTGAAATCCGTTCAGTCGTTCAGGAGTTACAGCTGTTTATTTGAGAAAACATTGAACCACCCCCCACCACTTCATTTTAACAGATACGTCAAAAAGTTTCGAGCAAAAATTACTCGAATGAAGCTCAACTTTAAAGAGTATATATCTAATTGGTACGTTTACAAGGCGTATTTCGTCAAAAATTCATTTCAAAAGCTTTAGATGGCGGTTACGCTTCCTGGCGGCCATCTTGGAAACATGAAAATAATTTCCATGAGTTTCTTTTGGTAACTTTAGTTATAACATTTTTCACCGCAAGTCTCTTAGACGAATAGTTTCCGAGATGCTGCACTTTGCACTCTTATCTGGCCACCCTGTACAATGGAAATCAAAATAATTTCATGTAATGTTGATTCTGGAATCGCTGTTTTATTTGATTTCTTGTTCATCTACTTTTATTATTTTCTCTTCGCCAAGAAAAATAGGAGTTAGAATCCTATAAAAAATTTATTCTTATATAGGTATTTTTCCTTCAAAAGAACTACATATTTAGCAAATCGGTTTAATAACAGAATAGTCAGTATAGAACGAATTTAATAGTAATCATATTTCGACGATCTGCCTCTGTGATTTTTTTGAATTATCCGTAAACTATTATAACAATTTATACCACATCAACTTCGCAGATGATGATAATTTCCGAACACACCCTGTCTATCAATCCATCATGCATTTCAGCTTTTATGATTCGAGATGAGCGACTCGCAATTCGAAAGCGAATCATTATCAATTCCAAAAACCACCCCACGGCTACCTGGCACGAATAAAAAAGAGGGTAAGCAAGAGCCCTGCGGCTAAAAAAACGCATTACCAAATAAGCAATTATAAACGTTTGTCTGCCTAATTGCCCCAAGAACAACACAACCGAAGAAAAAATGTTCGTACGAGTGTGATATTTAAGAAAAAGGGAAAGCCCTTTACGACCTTCGGAAGGTCCTGGGGGATGAATGAAACGCTGCGGGGCCAGGGTACGAATTGCATGGCCATTTTTGCCCGTTTTTTGCGCGAGGGGTCTCGGATAATATGTACGACATCACCTCCGTAATAAGGGGAAAAAGAATACATCGGACGCAGCGAAAAAAACCATTAAATGTATAAGTAATGGTTTTCCGGATTATCGTTATGGCTGATATCACATTTCTGGTTTAATGAGATACTGTCGATATATTTTATGGAAACTGTGGGGTATACGTTCTTTATTAGCTCCACTGGAACATAAATCATGTCAATCGGGCATTGGTCATTATTCTCTTCATTCAGAGGAAAAATAAGTATTAAAAACAGAGTGAGACAAAAAATTTGGGTGCTTCTACCTACTTCATAAACATGCCTTCCAAATCTTCCATAATGAATCGAAAATTGAAGAGACAGAGAAATACTTTTTTATTTTTGTTTCAAGAACTCAATCATGGTTACAAAGCATTTAGCCGAGAGTAATAGTCAATAAAAATATTCACAATGTTGTATAAAACAATTATAATGATGATATACAAGTCAAACAACAATGAGAATTGAACACTGAAGAAAAAGTGTAAAAATAATTTTATCACAGATCCAGAGTATCAGTCAAATATTCATCTAACATCTACACTATAATATTAGGGTATATATAGGAATACAACAGCTTGCCTGAAATGAATTTAATGATTCAATATTGTTTACAACACCAGGGAAATTATTGGAGACTTCATCACCATAGTAAATGAAAACAGTATATTATGATACAAGTTTTATAAGACGCTATTTTGTCGCACGCGTTGTTTGGAGTACGACGAGCGAAGCGAGGAGTGCTCTAAGTGAACAAGTGCGACAACATGTCTTATAAAACGTGTGTCATATGCAATTTTTTCTATTTTGAATTGATTTGAAGAAAAAAATTGATTTAATATCGATAAATAACAGAAACATCTTCGATTGGTAACAATGATGACAATTTGAATCAAATTACACTCTGAATTGAAATTTACCAATTAAAACTTTGAGTTTTTTTTCTGCAAATATCACCAAATCCAAATCGCTTAAAAGTAAACTGGGCCTAACTCTTCTGACTTTCATTTGACAGTTCGATTGTACCAAACTCCGAATACTTAAAAATGCGTATCGAAACAGAGGCTATTACGATGCGCATAATGACTATTAAATGGAAATTTTCTAGAAAAATTGTGAGAGCTATCTGCTTTCTTATATTGCTCAAGAAGGCAGCCATAATAGGCGTGTATTGATCGATGAAATAACCTGAAAAAACTGAATAATTGAAAAGGAGCTTTCTAAAAATCTCCTCCATAAAAATCTTCTCCATTATTCATTATTGCGGAGCTGACATAATTTCAACCCAGGAAATGTCAATACCATCATTCCATCCATAAAATGATGAATTCCAACAGAGAAATGATCGTGAACCGAAAAACGAGCTTCCAATTACGTCAGAAAAAAAGCTACTAGAAGAACGCATCAGATATATAGGCGCAGAGAGAGAAAAAAGATGGCCGTTTAATAAGGCAATAACTCAAATCCCTCATTACATTATCTGAAGACCAAAACACAGCGCGTTCTTCCATAATACTAAAAAAAGGAGAGGGCAGCATCCCTGCGTCTCCAGGGGTGGCAAACCCCCAAACCCTCGGTTAACTACCCCCCGTTCGCCCGAGATTATTATAAGAAATGCTGCGACTAAATGGGTATGTGTGTGTGCCTGTTCCCAACTTTCTCTCTTTCGTCCACACACTCGTACCAGGGGAAGTCCAATAGTTCCCATTAGTGTAGGTTCGTGATTTGTCCAAGGGGTCTATTGTGGATAATCATTAGAGAGAGAGAGATAATATGTTTATTGTCTAAGATACAAAAACCTTATGGATCACATTCAAATAAATGAATATACATTCATCCACAAAAATACATATATAGGCACAAACAGTATCATATCGCTTCGTCATTGAAATATTCTGTCAAATTGTAATATACTTTTTCTATGAGTATTGAAAAATGAACCCTTTTCATGTATCATTTTCGTTGATTACTGTATGCATTACACAAAACAAGCCACGCCCCTTGGGTAAGAGTCTTTTTACCCAACAGACTATGGCGACGAAGTAGATTCATTATACCTACAAAACAATTGACACCACAATTGTACAAAATTGAAATGGAATAATATGATATGGGGCATGCAGTGCAATGTTTGAATCAGACTCGCCATGAAATGTCATAATTTGACAATACCTAAGTACCTACCTGGGGTTATTTAACTGACTTTTTGTTAAAATGGATTTAGAAAGCGAAAACGAATTCAACTGCACTTCATTAGAAGTACTACAAGCTGCCAGTTTGAGTACAATTTATAAAATTTATATTAGAAATGTATCCACTCAATTGAAAACAAAACTGTTCAAGTAATGTTAAAATTTCCTTCGAAACAGGAAAGGGTTCGTAGCTCAGTTGACTTAGTGCATGCGCTCGCATACAGTACGATATATGTTGTAGGCTCGAATCTCAAATACCTAAGTACTTTTTTTACTTTTTTTCTCTTAAAAAATTGATGGATTTTTTAATATTCACTTCTTATTAGCATTCAAAATGAATTTATTCGACAAATACATTGAAATTTGTTTTTCAACTCACAGTCATAGAAAAAGTATAGTATTCTACTTTCGTGTAATGGCTATTACTAATTCGAATGATTACGACTTTCGCCTGCGGCTCACGTCGCAAACTTCATTCTCATGAGTAATAGCGTCATTACACGCTCGTTGTATAATATACTATTACATATCAGTGTTTCATGAAACTTTTTCCAAAATATTTCGATTGAATCCAAGATCTTTATGTCAGCAGATAACTTATTATCATACATTTTGACACCATTGTAAATTATCGAGTCTTTAATCAGTGTGGATTTAGGAATGATCAGAAATAGATTCATTGCATTACGTGCGGTGCTGTAGTTAGGTATTTCTGTATAAGGATTTGTTTTTGTGAATAAGAGGTTTACAAGAAGTCACCCTATTTACTTGGCACAAGAGGTTACAGTTCATCAAATAATACAGTTCTCCTTTTAAAGGCCACAGGATTGAAGGTTATTTGAAATCATTTGGCTCCAAATTTGTGACGCTAAAAATGTTGAACTTTAGTCTATCTAAGCAGGAGCATCATGAACATTATTGTTTTATTCGGGTTTCAATTTCATAAAGGTTCAAGAATCGTTCGGAAACTGCACGGATCTCGTGAGTATTTGTTCAGATCCTAGAACTGTAAAACAGTCCATAATTTGTTTGAGCCCGATCAGTATAGACGATCCTGGGGAAAAGATATAGAAGAGGGGATAACAATAATCTACATTAATATAAGGGAGCGACGATACAATGAACATGCATCAAGAATAATCCCAGAACTCACCCTCGAGAGCAAGTACTGGTTTCGGACGGTTCTAGGACCGTTTCAGGACGATTTTGAAAAAAAAAACAACGCGTATCAAGTCAGTCCTAGATCGGTTTAACAAAACCCGAACGCGCTAACTCCTGACAGTTCTAGAACAGTAATTGAATGAAGCTGAATTAATGTTTAGATGTTTCGTCCCCCACACAGCTTGGTTTTCTTTTCCGAGGGTTGGAGTATAAAAAATGCCTCCAAATGCACTGAAACTGGTAAATCGATCCAGCACTTGTTGTAGCCCAAAAAAATGGCTCTGGTCCTATAAATCCAGTCCTTTTGTCCACCAGGCTACAGAGCCAAACATCACCACTGGATTCATAACTGTTCCATCATAAATCGAGTAAATCAGTTCGTGATTCATGCCAATCATGCCCCATGATTTGCCCTACACATACCCTTCTGAGACTTATGTCATAAGGAAAAATGATACCATTCATGTAGAAAGTATTAAGGACTGTCAATAATATCAATCCTCTGTCATATTATTGTCCTTATATCCACTATAACCAACAATGATTGCAATAACAATAACACCTACATTATTATATCATTGATACAAGGATCAAACATAACTTATTATTTCAGCGTAGTTTTATAAAGGAAACAGATTTTTTTCCAGATTGTGGAAGGTTATTACAAACCTGAGTAATATCATCTCCTCTATATTTTCAGTGAGTTATTTTCACCATATTCTCATGTGATATTCGATATAATATAATCCCAATCCCAATCAGTTGTCATCCCACGTATTTACAGAATAAGCACCTCGAACTAATATCAACTCACCCCTCGTATATCTACGCTCTCTCTCCTGCACCGATTTGTCGTCTTCGTCTCACTCGTATATTATCGTGGTGGGGGGTCGATTGCTAAAAACCTTTTTTCGTCTTTCATACAAAATTCGGGCCATTTCTCTCGATTATTGGTAGGGAATGCGAGTCAAATCTAGACACACGTTCGAATGGGGTGTTGTTTTAGCGGGGAAAACTCTCGGAAAGAGATGGAAAACTCTGGTGGCCGAATGGGGTCTAAGGAGTGATGGAATTTTGAGATCTTTCACATCGAGGAATGAATTGAAAATATACTAGCGTAAAGCCCAGTTTACTGTTCAGCAATTTTGATTTTTGCGATACATACGCGATGAAAAATGTAATGTTGTTATTGTTTTCATTGGTCAGTTTAAATCGAATCACACTCTGAATTGAAATTCACCAATTAAAACATTAAGTGTTTAGTGTTCACTGCTAGTATCACCAAATCCAAAATGGCTCTGAAGTAAGCTGGGCTTAAATCTTCTGACTTTCATTTGACAGTTCGATTGTATACCAACCTCCGAATAATAATTCGTTTCATAATGACTTCATTATTGGAACCAAAATAGAAAAAAATCATATGTTTCTTCCACCAATGTCAATAATAAAATATTCCTAAACGACCATAATATGTAGGTATGAGAACTTGATGAAGCACACTGTTTTGTTATTCGGAAAGTAGTTCATGTCACCATGGCGTTGTAATTCGAAATAAAATTATATTTGTTGCTATATCTATTTATATATGATTTTTGCCTCGATTTTTGCACATTACATTCGAAATTAACGCCTTTAATGAGGTCCCTGCTTGGGCGTCAATTTATAACACTATTTTTCTATAAATAAGGATCGCTGATCCACTGAAAAACACTTCTTCAAGAATTATATGTAATTCACATATGAATTCGTCGAAAAAGTTTCAAATTTTTACCAACAATATGGAAATAGACCAGTGATATCGAATTGATACCACTTGAAATTATATAGAGACTGCTCTGGTTGCATCTATGAAATCAAAAAAAAAATGATGATCATCAATGCAAGCATCTCGTGTCACGAGAAATAATACATTTCAGCTGAAAAACATGTCTTCTGCACCTTGGTATATAATTAT
Organism: Chrysomela aeneicollis; assembly: GCA_029955515.1. NCBI lineage: Eukaryota > Metazoa > Arthropoda > Insecta > Coleoptera > Chrysomelidae > Chrysomela > Chrysomela aeneicollis. Next base: position 18,999,901 of record JARUHQ010000010.1, read on the forward strand.
CTACTTATTAGACATTTTTCCAGCATTATTAATCGATTGGAAATGTGAAATATCTCGATAACTGAACAATCTGAATATAATAATTATGATCTAGTAGAGGTCTGCACAGTGTTTGGATATTCAATGTAAAGATTGCAGGCGTGTTTTTCAGGTGAAAATAGGATTTTTCCGAAGGTGTCTGGCTTCGTAAATGAGACGAGATGAAAAACAAACAAATCTCAATAAGGAAATTCTTCGAAATGTAAACAATGTTCCTGAAAACTTTGGCTTGGCTAGACATTTTCCTTCTCAGCTATAGATTATGTGTTTCATTTTGTATACCATACTTTCCACATAATCATCTGAGAAAAAGTCTCACTGTGTAAAATCAAGTAATATCCCACTCATCCACTTGAGGATTTTCATTAAGGAGTAGGTACATGAATATCTATTGATGGAGAGGTTACGAATTTATTTGTAATATTCGTATTTAATATATATTATATCTGGTATCAAATATGAAGTACCTATAGTCCATTTCAGTTAAGAATACAGTAGTGGGACTGGTGAACGTAGCCTGGTTTACACTAGAAAACCCGCCAAATTCAAATATTTCTGAACTATGAAAATGTTAAGTGATGAATCAATAATTGAATATTTATGTAGCAAGGGTATATTCCTCGGTATATTCTGCAGGATATGAGATGCCTTAAATCATTGCTTTCTAAGTGAATCAACAAATCTGTAAAATAATTTTATTATTGAATTTCAAGAAGCACATAAGTGAACAATAATTCGTTGACGTATTTCAATAAGGATATTTAATCTGATGTAATGTTGAGTATGGTATTTTAAATTAAAATTCAAGTCATTATTCATTTTACTTGACTGATTATGCTTCAAACTGTTGCCAGAATAGCTTGTTACTCAGCTTCATCCAATGCTTGCATAAGTATATCCCTATGGATTCGCTTCTTCCTTGTGATGCAACAGTGCCTTCAGCCTGCAACTCAGCGATAACTTTCCATATGATTGATTCTGAAAAGCTACCTCAGCTGCTGCAAACTCAACACTGAGTTTTCCTGTTCTATATGTCTGAGAAACACACTTCGTACATGTTTACCACAATGGCTCTTTCTGGCGCTGACACTATATGTACTCATGCAGATTGCATCAGGACCTGGTTCTGGGTTCTTTGCCATAATTATTCAAATTTCGATGTATCCAGAAGTTAAATAATGGTGAACTAAATTGTTGATCACAGGTTATTACCATAATTTTTCGAAATGGTCATAATAGATTTGGTGGCTAGTGAACCGTAGCGGCAGACTATGAAAACTATGTCCGGCGATTATTGAATTCAAACTCCTCGATTGAAAAAACTCACGGTAAATATAAAAGAAATAAGACTTTAACATCCAACCTCGTCAACTTTGGATTTTATTCCACTGTTTTTACACGGCCGTCGGTCTACTAACCACTTCCATTGTTGCGATGTCGCAATATTTTACATTGTGTAAACTTGTCTGGCTTCTAGACCAATGAGAAGCGAGGAAAATCATTCCCTATCTATTCAACGCTGTATTCTCGACTAAAATGGACTATAGTAGGTTTATAGATTTTCTTCTTCAACATCATCAAATTTTCAAATTTTTTCATCATCAAATTTTTATTTTCAACTAGAACAGTACCAGTTATTACAGTTCAGTTGCCTGATAAAGCAATTTCAAGGTTATCTAATTATTCATTTAGTTTACAATATACAAATAGGTAGAATTTCTAAAAATACACTTTGGTGAATACAATAGGTATATCTTAATATAAATTTAATATTGCTGTTTTGAAACTCATCCGGAGTGGAACAAAATACACCTACCTGTTTTGTGCTTTTTTCACACTCATTGATGAGGTATTCAAATAGTGTAATAACATATCAAATAACAGCAGTAGTTGAGTACAAGTATGAGAATGTAGATGAAGATGGAAGTTAAAAAAGAGAAAAAAATAAATAAAAAAATTCTTATACTGAAAAACCAAACAAACAAAATGGGAAGGAAGGGACAGCGATCGGCTATGCAAGATTATGAGGTGAGTCTTTGGATCCTTTTTTTTTTTCAAAATATTGTAAAAGTTATCTGGTTCTCTAGTATGTATAGCTTGAGGGTGGTTTTGAATTTACTTATTTTCTTAATTTTTTTCAGGTGCGTTGGAAAAAAATTGTACAGTTTGGGACCGAAGAAAAAAACGAATCTTTGATGTATGACTTTTTTTGAAAAGTGGAATTTTGATATGTAAATTTTCGACGGATCTTGTTGTTTTGAGAGTGTTATAGTTGAATTTATGGATGTTCGAGAACATCCATATCAAACATTGGTAGCTGTATAGGTATCTAATGTTGAATATTTTAGTTTCTCTGTATAGTTGCTCTGTTGCGAAACGTCTATCTCTTTTAAATATAATTTTCAGTAATGAGTTTTGAGTTGTTTGCAGGTAATTAATAGCATTATTGAATGCGCCTCCCCATACAACAATACAATATCTGAATGTGGACTCTGCTAATAAGTTATATAAAATTAATATATTTTTTTGAGAGAGTATATCTCTAAGGGTGTAGAATATAAACATAAGGAATCTCATTCTTTTTATACCTTGGACAATGTGCTCATCCCATCTCAAATGTTGATCAATGACTTGTTCATTTTGTGAAACATGTTCGAATAGTGACTTTATTTTTCATTACAGCCGACCTCTGCAGATGAGTCTAGCTTGAAACTATCTTGAAACTCAATAAAAAGCAAGAGCATCATCATCAGAAACTTGAGCATAAGATTAAAAAGCTGGAATTAGTTGAGGCAACTTCTTGGAGCTCGTAATATCAAACCTCCTTGATTACCCCATCCGGAGGAGCAATCTTCCAGAGATATCCAATTATAACTGAGGAAAATAAAAGTTTTCCTCTCTTATTAGCTGAAGTTTCGCCATCAAATAAATTAAATCGCGTCCATATTTTCCTAAAATGAGACGAATCAGTTTGAGTCGGAGACCTAATTAGGTAGTTTGCAAGTGGGTTCAATCGACTTTTTGGATTCAACGATATGGATTCCGTTATTGAAGGAACCTCATTGGACGACCGGAATGAAGATACCAAAGGCGGGGCTATCTACAGGGTGTCCCCTCTCAATTGGAAAAAACTTCTGGGGCATATTGAGGAACCATAGACAAGCAATTTGAGATAAGAGACTGATGTCCGAAAGTGCATGGTTTTCAAAATACAGGGTGTCAAAGTTTTTTTCAAAAAACTTTTTTTTATTAATATTTCAAAGACACGTTAACCGATTTTCTTGAAATTTGCTAGTGATGTAAGCTTTAATAAGACGCTCAGTTAGCACTAATTAAATGTTAATTATGACTTCCAGTGGCGCCCCGGGGGACAGTGTCACGAATAAAAATGACAAAAAATGTACGCTGCTGACTTTTTTTGAAAATCTTATATTTTTTTAGAAAGCTCAGTCAAAAATACAACTTTTTTGTCACTTGATATTTTTTCGTATCTCTCCGTTTTCGAGAAAAACCTACAACAACAGGTGGATTGGTAGAGGTGGTCCCGTCCCTTGGCCAGCAAGGTCGCCGGACTTGGCCCCCCTGGACTTTTTTCTTTGGGGCGAAATGGAACGGTTGATCTATGCAACTCCTGTGCCGACCATTTAGGACCTAGTTGCTAGAGTTGTGGTGGCAGCGGAATTTATCGCGAACAATCCAGGCGTGTTTGCTCGGGTGCGCGAATCCTGGCTCGACAGGTGCAGAAAATGCATCGAAATGCATGGTGGACACTTTGAGCATTTGCTCCACTAATTAATAATAAATTATTTGTGAAAAATCCTCCTTGTTTTTCTTTCTAATAATAATGAACCTTTCAATAAAGTTTTTAATAAAAAAAATTTCTCGAAAACAGAGAGAGATACGAAAAAATATCAAGTGACAAAAAAGTTGTATTTTTAACTGAGCTTTCTGAAAAATAGATAAAACTTTTAAAAAAAAGTCAGCAGCGTACATTTTTTGTCATTTTTATTCGTGACACTGTCCCCCGGGGCGCCACTGAAAGTCATAATTAACATTTAATCAGTGCTAACTGAGCGTCTTATTAAAGCTTACATCACTAGCAAATTTCAAGAAAATCGGTTAACGTGTCTTTGAAATATTAATAAAAAAAAGTTTTTTGAAAAAAACTTTGACACCCTGTATTTTGAAAACCATGTACTTCCGGACATCAGTCTCTTATCTCAAACTGCCTGTCTATGGTTCCTCAATATGCCCCAGAAGTTTTTTCCAATTGAGAGGGGACACCCTGTATACAGACTTTCCAGGGGAAATTAATATTTCTCTTCCATATAATTTAACTACTATTAGTTTTTTCTTTGTTCACGAGTCTTGCTAATGATGAGATGGATTCCCGAAACTATAAGGGTAAAGCCCAATTTATAAACCCCGCTGTCGTAGCTACAGTTGACGCCTGACGTAGATGAAATGGCAGCGTCAACTGTAGCTACGGTAGCGGAGTTTATAAATTGAGCCTAAGTCTCCATACCAACGCCACGACTGCGAACTGCGCGACTGCACTGCAATTTGACCAATCACAGGCAAGACGTCAAATCAAAAGGCTCGAAAGTTGACTGAATTTTAAATTTGAACAACAACTGTGCGACGTTTCAACGCTGTTTATTCATAACATTTGGAAACCTCACAACTAACCTGATAGCATAGCAAAATCATAGATTAGTGGCCATGCATTCGTGCCGACTCAGTATGGAGACTCAGCATAATGTCAAACTGAAACGGAAGATTCCCCTCGAAGATTAAGTAGGACTTTATCCTCTGTCCCTTAATATTTTTTTTCTATTTTGGTTGTATAATGAAGTCATTATTCATAATGACGTAAATGCGTATCGGAATAGCCTCTCATTCGATACGCATTTTTTATTATTCGGAGGTTGGTACAATCGAACTGTCAAATAAAAGTCAGAAGAGTTAGGCCCAGCTTACTTTTGAGCGATTTTTGATTTGGTGCCCCCAGCAGTGAAAAACTCAATGTTTTTATTGGTAAATTTCAATAAGAAGTATGACTTGATTTAAATTAACCAATATAGAAACAATAACAACATTGTATTTTCCACCGCAGCAAGGTGGATATAGGATGGTGAAACAGCTCTTCAATTGTTTCTGCGAAAAACTTGTAGACCGTTTGAGAAGGTACTAATATTTCCACGACTTGAAAGAAGATGGCGGTAAGATCGATTATCGAAGAAGATTTCTGTTGCTTACGTATTTCTGTAGTTCACATCTGACAGACGTGACTTGAAACGACATTACAACAATAAATTTTCGATAGATCTTGAATGACTATTGATATTTTGACTCTTCTCAGTCATTTTTCATCTAGAACAGATGAAACTGATAAAAGTATGCAGATGCACAGTTTCTGTTTTACCGACACAAGGTATGTCGCCATCTCTGTTAACTTCAGGAAATATTACTACGGTATGAAATCAAGTAGGCAAAGGTCTACAGTTTTTTCTAGTGCTTGTTAATAGGAAGCTGTTTCACCATCCTATATCCACCTTGCACCGCAGATATCGCAAAAACCAAAGTCGCTCAACAGTAAACAGGACTTTAAATATTTCAATGTCATCATTGTTACCAATTGAAGATGTTTCTGTTATTCATTGATATTAAATCAATTTCTTTCAATAAACTACATCAAATTGATGAAAAATAGAGAAAACTGTATATGACACACGTTTTATAAGACACGTTGTCGCACTTGTTCACTTGGAGCACTCCTCGCTTCGCTTGTCGTACTCCAAACAACGCGTGTGACAAAATAGCGTCTTTTAAAACTTGTATCATAATATGCTATATTATGGAGAGATTTAACAAGATAACTTGCTACCTACATTGGATCGAAACACAATTACTCAATTGGTAAAACTATTATTTTTTTTTCAATTTTCAGAAAAGTATGGACATCGGTTACTTGGACTTCCATCTACTCAAACAACTGTACTTTCAATACAATAAGGACTATAATAACTATTGTTCTCTTTTCACACAATGTATAAGCAGATGCACCATTGTTTTTTCGCAATAAATTAAATGAGTTGGTTTCATATCTTGATCATTTTGAAAACATTCCCACTAATCGTATTTCTTGTCCAGTTGAAGCATGATAGGTTTATTACGTTTCCCTTGAACAAAAAAGTTGAATTTAGTCGACAGCCTTCTACAGCGCATCATATTCTGACAGTAAGACGTAATTATCAAACTCGAAAAGGGACCCTAGGTAAATGAACCTACGTGTACATATTTTTTCCCTCTTAATATCAAATCCTAATTCATTAAGTTGACTGAATGATAAAAAATCCTTCAGCCTATCAAGCCCTACGAACCAATCTCTCTCTCTCTCTCTTTCTGCGCCTTTGCTTCGGATGAAAGGTCAACTTCAAAGGGGCAGGACAAAGAGGGGTGGAGGGGGGCAGGTTTACAGCTTTTTAACCGGGAACGTTTAAAGGCAAGAGCGGGGTAGGGGGGAAAAGGGGATTAATTTAGATTGATCAGAGAGCCCGATCCGAACACAAGGAATTGATTAGGCAATCTGTTTTAGCGTGTCCAGTCAAGTGGCCTGCGTCCGGTTGCGACGTTGCCAAGTGTGTGGGCTTTCCGACCAAATCAGATTTCTGAGATACTATCCGAGTGTCACTGGAAATGTACGAAAAATCAAGCCAGGAATACTTAGATGGGCAACTCTTTCATTGACAAGCTCGTAGCCTGCCAAACTCACATTTATCACAACTCTTTTTTCTATCGAACAACGAAGTTGTGGGACTCATTACCTACTGAGGTCTTCCCAGATGTTCATAACATCCAAACTCTCGAAAAAAGTTGAAATACCTTCATACTCTTTCAATATCCTTCCTGCTTGCACTATGTCTCACGAATATTATGCTATCACTGCATGAACAGTTGCATATTGATGAAACAAATCAATTTCACTGATATTTGACAGCTCACGCCTACTCGAGTTATTTTCAAATTCCACACCCATTATATGTTTTAACCAGTAGGCAATCACGCAACCAGGAATACATCAGTGACATTGGTCATAGGAAAATACGAATTGATATCATTATTCCTCTCTTTTGTTTGTTCATCCTCTGACAGATTGGAAAACCTTAGAGATTAGACAGTCAGACGGAGCAAATAAAATTGGGGAGAGATGTCGAAAGCGCAAAATTTAAAGGTCCAATCATAGATATGCGCAGGCGCTAAAATATTGATCGAGTTTTGTTTACATTGTTGTCATCATTTTGTTGGTTATGTTACAAATGTTTTCTTTTTACACGATTCACGATACAGTATTTCGGATGGGTTTATGTTCTTACAATGTATTTTTCATAAACTATTTTTCAAAAGGACCGGTGAATGAGGTTTCGAAGATTATCAAAACACAAATTGAACAACCTGTGATCATAGGTATATACCTCAATTGTCTGGAATGTGAATGTGAATCAGGTACAATAATATGTTTTTTGTTTGTTTATCGGCAATCATTACTGTGTATATGAAGATTGCAAATCATCTTCAAATTAATCGGAGAATATCAAATCACATTGTTTTCCAAAGGACGAAAAACTGGGAGTAGTTATATATAGTGATATTATTGACTACAACCTAAAATCAAACTCTTCCATTTCATGAGAATACACCATTTATGCTATACCTATATATCACATTTCAAGTTGTGAGGAATTCAGATTCTGATACATTCAAAATATTCCAATTTAATCGTGAAATTAATTTAGAATCCACCTTATTCCTAATAGAAACTAGTTTTTGATGACAAATTGTTCATAATAAATCATTCAAAATTAGGTAATCTATCATCACAGATTTTTTATGTTGGTGTTGATTATGCATTACTAAAATGGCAACATAGCACATCAGTAGTTCCAGCGGTGACAACGACTATTCGGCAACTGCGATGCGCAAAATTTAAAGGTCCGAGGTGAATAGAAAACGGATGTCTGTACATCAAACAAAATGGGCGTAGTGTCTCATCTGTAAGATTTTCTAATCTGTGATCCCGTCTAGTACATCTGGCAACAGCGTCCGATACAGCATCAATTTCGAAGTCCGGACGGAGAATTCTCCACGTCCACGTGTCTGCATTGATTATTGGAAAAACTGGAGATTAATTACGGTAAAACATTTCGTTCAAGTGGAAGCTGTTTTTTTCCTCTCCGCGTGGCTTGATATTCTCGAGGAAATGGGAAATTTGGACTGGCAGAGTCGTTATGAGAGTTGTTTTTGTTGGTCTATGTGGTGGAGCAAAAAGAAATTAGTCAGTGTTTTGTTGAAAAATATCGGTTTCCTCATCGAGGGCTCTTGAAGTTGGCGATTCTTTGGAAGTTCTCTGAGGACGAAATTAGCCAATATCTATACTCAGAGACACGAAAGAATATCTCTATGGCGATAGATTTTACATTTCAGACAAGGAATTACTTTCTGGGGTCATAGCAAACAGTTTTTCCATGCAATTTTAATTTTTCGGAAAAAAAATACTAAATAATGTTTTCCTACGACCCCATATGAAAACGTCAATAATCACACTGTTTTGTTGTTCAGAAAGAAGCTCATATCACCATGGTATTGTTTATTTGAAAGAGAAAAAGCACTAGTTTTGATATGAAAAATATCACAACGGTCGCCTGAATTGATATAGAAATAGTTAGGTATATTGGGAAGGTACTCACTGTCAATATAAAGCGTTCTCAAATCAAATTCATATTGTTTATTGAAATTTCTTTCTCGTTTTGAATCATACCGAGAATTCTTTATCTATTAATTTCAATGTGTCTGATACATAACCTCTGAATTCACTTCAATACTGGAACCTATACTCTTTGCTGGAACTATTTTGATGTTGATGACAGCGGGTGAGATCATTCAAAAGAGTACGGCAACAGTTTTATGCGCGGCTTGATGCTTGCATCAGTTTGATATCACAGTATCACCAACAAGAAGATTGTTTGGTATCACAGATGTTTGCAAAGAGTCAAGGACGCACTAACTCGAGTAACTCGTACTCGTTCGCGCACTACGTACTTCTATGGTTCTGTATTCCTGGTTGCGTGATTACTGGCGCTAGCAGGCGTATGGTGTCAAGTTTGTTTATGTACGCTGGTGTCAATATCAATAAAATTTGTCCAAACTAAACTAACTCAATCAATAATTCACATAATGAGGAATTGTCGGAGAAGTATTCAAATATCATCTTGATTATGGAAATGAACAGTAATTATTGATATCGAAACAAAACCACCTGAAATTATAGAGACCGCTCAAATTACATTGTTGAAAATACTTCCTGCGAAATGGAAGTATTCAGAGTCGTAGGAAAAATAGTGTACAAAACTCGTTGGAAAGTGCATTTCCTTCACTCGTTACGTTTCCGCACTCACCGCTACGCGGCTCGTGCTAAACGACTACTCGTGTGAAATATGTCACTTTCCACACTTGTTGTGTAATATACTATATTATTTCTAATATCCTTCTACTAGCTTGCACGATGTACCTACACGAACAATATTGTTCTCTCATTATGTCAATAGATATATAAAAAACGATAAATCACTTTTCATCACATACAATATGCAGGTGAACTGATTACATGTCCTGTTTGATGTATTTCTGAATAATAATAAGTTATTTCAGATGGAACATCATGTTGGTATTTTATTATTATACCAGAGGAGTCATTGAAAGTACGAACAATTTCTATCAAAATCTTGCAAAATGATTTTTTCCAATATACATTATTGTATGTTTTAATCGTCATAATGATTGTGATAAGAATGGTAATGATATACTATTTTCTATGATATGTTATCACAATAAACAAGGTGAAACAGTTTTCGTTTATTTTGTGTCTTCATGAATTATATAATTGCTGTGCCTTAATATAATGGTGAAGTTTTCAATATTGATATCTCCATTTTCAATCAAGTTTATGCCAAATTTCCATAAACGTATTTTTTTATTTTTCTGTGCGATCAAATTTGTCTTCAGAAGAAAAAAGTGAAAACTACTCTCGGCCCCTCCACCTTTATGATGACGCAGCAAGTGAAAAATTCGGTTATACAATGTTGCCATGCTTCTAGTTTTTCCTAGATAACCGTAAAAAAAGTGACTAAAATATCTTGATGTACCTAATAATAAATGAATTCTGCGATATCATCAAATTAATTTATATCGATACAATTAATCGAATTTGCATCGAAAGAAACCACAAGAGACGTGAAGACGTGGTGGAGTGTCGTCCGACTTTTTATGTTTGGCGGGAAATTTGAAAAAAAACAAGGGATTTTTTGAAAAAATCCGAGATAAAATAAACAGATCAGTTGCCATAAAATAATCAATTTGGCAAATTCTGACAAAAAAACTCGCTAGTATAGAGCCAACACTCGAATATAGTTTGTTCTCAGATTTGAATGAACTTACGGAGAATGGCATCGAATTAATTAGTGAGAAATTATCGGAGAAAACAGAAGGATATATTTGGCAAGTGACTCTGTAGTCTGTTGGTTGGGTATAAACATTGAGGTTATGGAACGTATGATATTTAAGTTCACTCGAGATTCACATGATACGTCATAAATCGAACTGGTGTGTGTGAAAATAAATTTCAAATATTCCAGTTACTATTCTGAAGGCACTTTTTTGCGAAAAACTGTTTTGAAACTATTTGAAACATCAGTTTTGAAACACTCCATTTTCTTAAACCATTTGTGACGTCACACTTGATTCTGGTTCAAACCTTTCGAAAGCGTCTCCTGGACCGTTTCAATCATGTTTCAATATGGCGAACTGTCATTTGAGGTTAAATAACTATGACACGTTACATTATGAGACGTTGCATTTTTTCGGCTCATAAAAAGATGCGGTAGAAGTAAAAACTGTTTTAAAGCGGCCCTTCGAAACTGGTTCGTCGCAAAAAAATGCCTTAGATAGAAAGCATGATTAAGATACTGAATAGCTAAGAACTGTTTCGAGCAGAATTACCCAAAATGGCGACCAATTAAAGGTGCGTTCGCACGTTGCAAACGCCGACCAGTGCGAGACGGACGCAGAAAGAGATCGATATACGGGCAGCCGACGGCGGGCATCGCGACGCTTGCGCCGACGCCCCCACCCAGCGACGCGCAGCACAAGATGGCGACTGCGCGAGTTCGACGCGGCACTAATGAGGGCCGAGACTGCTTCCTTCCTCTCTGTCTCTGTCTTATCGCACCCCCTTGGCCGCATGGGCGTAGGCGAGGGGGTAGGTTTGCCCCGAGAACGGGTGGAGTCCAAGATCTAACACTTGGGGTAGGTGCGGTTGTGACGTCGTGTCAATGAGGAAGTGACCTCCCTAATTCCTTCTTTTTATTCTTCTTCAGAAATTCTTCGGAACAAAACTACGAGAACGTTTTTATCGGACGCCTACAACCTTTTTGTTTCTATGGATAAATAAGAGAAATTTGGTGTGTAGGTATAGTATACACATTTCAGAATGAAAGCACCAATGTTTGAAATAAATTGTCGAAGCTGTTTACTTGGTTCTAAAACTTCATAACCAGTTTGTGATTGTATCACTAGATGGGGACACTTTCTGCTTGTATCGAGGGCTCGAGAGAAATCAAATATATTAAAAATAATTCATTGTCAGAGAGCGAATTATACCATTAGTAGGAATGAGGTAGTAGTCTTTATTTCAGTCTCCGAAGAAAAAAGGTATATTTGATAGGTGAGATTCTTGAATCAATAAATACCTACTGGAGCGAGTGTAAAATATTTCAATCCTATCCAAGGAAAATGTTTCTTGGTTCTAGATTTTTTAATATGCATTCACTTCTTTTATTGAATTTATATTTATTCCAGTATATATGAACACTTCACATTATTGAATTAAAACGTATATACAATTTTTTCTATTTTGCATTATTATCATAAATTGAATTAATATTGACAAATGACAGAAACATCATTGATTGGTTACAATGTTGAAATTGAAATATTTTAAATCTGATTTCGATTTTTGCTAGTATCGCCATCAAATCCAAAATTGCTCAGAAGTAAGCTGTGCCTAACTCTTCTGACTTTCATTTGACAGTTCGATTGTACCAACCTCCGAATAATAAAAAATGCGTATCGAAACAAAGGCTATTTCGACACGCATTTGCGTTTCATAATGGCTTCATTATAGAACCAAAATAGAAAATAGTTATTTATGATATATAAGTGCTAAAAGTGATATTTTAATATTTTGTTAGAAGGAAAGTTTTCCATTCCTTCGAACAAAATGAAATCACTTTTAGCTTTCGAACGGATGGACCAATTTTCAACTTCGATCATACCAATCTGCTTGTTTTTTCCATAGAATACGATTCTCCAATCGAAAAAACCGAAATCAAAAAAAAAAATTCTCGAATTCTTCAAATCGCCATAACTTCCGAACGGATGGACCAATTTTCAACTTCGATCATACCAATCTGCTTGTTTTTTCTATTGAATACGATTCTCCAATCGAAAAAACCGAAATCAAAAAAAATTATCTCGAATTCTTCATATCGCCATGACTTCCGAACGGATGGACCAATTTTCAACATCGATCATATAAATCTGCTTGTTTTTTCCATTGAATACGATTCTCCAATCGAAAAAACCGAAATCAAAAAAAATTTTCTCGAATTCTTCATATTGCCATAACTTTCGAACGGATGGACCAATTTTCAACTTCGATCATACCAATCTGATTGTTTTTTCCATAGAATCGATTCTCCAATCGAAAAAACCGAAATAAAAAAAAATTCTCGAATTCTTCATATCGCCATAACTTCCGAACGGATGGACCAATTTTTTCTACGAACATGGCGGATTAAATTTTGTCCAAAACCTCGGCGGATATAACATTGCTCTTTGCCCTGGGTTCAAGCTTCACCAAAAAATATTCTGTTACATCTTCTTATTATAATACTCAATTGTAGTTTCACTAATTGTACGTTTAATTGAATAAACACTTCATTTTTAATTATGTTTTTATATTTTCTCATACTTTAGCGCTGATGGTGCTAATAGTATATTACACAACAAGTGTGGAAAGTGACATATTTCACACGAGTAGTCGTTTAGCACGAGCCGCGTAGCGGTGAGTGCGGAAACGTAACGAGTGAAGGAAATGCACTTTCCAACGAGTTTTGTACACTATTTTTCCTACGACTCTGAATACTTTCTTTTCGCAGGAAGTCTTGTCAAAAATGTAACTTGAACGGTCTCTAGAATTTCAGGTGGTTTTGATTCGATATCAAATACTGTTTATTTCCATATTCAAGATGATATTTGAATACTTCTCCGATAATTCCTCATTATGTGAATTACTGATTGATTGAGTTAGTTTAGTTTGGAAAATTTTTATTGATATTGACACCAGCGTACATAAACAAACTTGACACCCTGCTAGCGCCAGTAATCACGCAACCAGGAATACAGAACCATAGAAGTATGTAATTCGCAAGCGCGTGCGAGTTACTCGAGTTAGTGCGTGTTTGACTCTTTGCAAACATCTGTGATACCAAAGAATCTTCTCGTTTGTGATATATATCAAACTGATGCAAGCAGCAAGCCGCGCATAAAACTGTAGCCGTACTCTTTTGAATGATCTAACCCTTTGTCATCAACATCAAAATAGTTTCAGCAAAGATTATAGTTTCCAGTTTTAAAGTGAATTCAGAGATTATGTATCAGACACATTTGATTGATAGATGAAGAGTTCTCGGTATAATTTAAAACGAGAGAGAAATTTCAATAAAAAATAATATGAGCTACTTTCTGAATAACAAAACAGTGTGATTATTGACGTTTTCATATGTGGTCGTAGGAAAAAGTGATTTACTTTTAACACCAGTGTCATAAAATGACATTTCAGACAATGACCGCATTCGTTGAAAATTATACTTTTAATGACGTTTGTATTGCCCATTGTCCAGCTACCCCCTGGAAAAACTCCACCCTCCCCTTCCCTGGCTGCCGATCGGAACTAAATATTATTAAAACTCACCGTCACCGAAGTGCCCGGAATAAATTATGCGGGAGCTAGAGAAGGAGTATGTGTATTTCTTCGCCCGGAGCATCAGGGATGGCACCCGGAGATATATGGGGGACGAGCCGCGTCCCGGATTAATATGGAAAAGGGAAAATGGTCGCCGCCATCCGAGGAAATGTCCCTGTTCGCGTCTGGATGAGGGAATGACATTAGCGTTATGGAGGCATGAAATGTGGAGCGTAATGGAAAGGCGACTAATGAAAAGCTAATGGCTGTCTGCTTTCACCTGTCTGATGCACTTTCAGATGAAGACATACGCTGATGGAGTAGAAACAGTAATAAAAAAAAACAAACTACTTAATGGACCAATGTAATAAAAAATTTAATGAAAGGATCATTGTAAAATAGTATATTACACAACAAGTGTGGAAAGTGACATATTTCACACGAGTAGTCGTTTAGCACGAGCCGCGTAGCGGTGAGTGCGGAAACGTAACGAGTGAAGGAAATGCACTTTCCAACGAGTTTTGTACACTATTTTTCCTACGACTCCGAATACTTTCATTTCGCGGGAGGTCTTGTAAAAAATGTAACTTGAGCGGTCTCTAGAATTTCAGGTGGTTTTGATTCAATATCAAGTACTGTTTATTTCCATATTCAAGATGATATTTGAATACTTCTCCGACAATTCCTCATTTTGTGAATTACTGAATGATTGAGTTAGTTTAGTTTGGACAAATTTTATTGATATTGACACCAGCGTACATAAACGAAATTGACACCATACGCCTGCTAGCGCCAGTAATCACGCAACCAGGAATACAGAACCATGGAAGTGTTCGCAAGCGCGTACGAGTTACTCGAGTTAGTGCGTCCTTGACTCTTTGCAAACATCTGTGATACCAAAGAATCTTCTCGTTGGTGATACTGTGATATCAAACTGATGCAAGCAGCAAGCCGCGCATAAAACTGTAGCCGTACTCTTTTGAATGATCTAACCCTCTGTCATCAACATCGAAATAGTTCCAGCAAAGAGTATAGTTTCCAGTTTTAAAGTGAATTCAGAGGTTATGTATCAGACACATTGAAATTAATAGATAAAGAGTTTTCGGTATAATTCAAAACGGGACAGAAATTTCAATAAATAATATGAATTTGATTTGAGAATGCTTATATTGACAATGAGTACCTTCACAATATACCTAATTATTTCTATATCAATTCAGGCGACCGTTGTGATATTTTTCATATCAACACTAGTGCTTTTTTTCTTTCAAATAAACAATACCATGGTGATATGAGCTACTTTCTGAATAACAAAACAGTGTGATTATTGACGTTTTCATACGTGGTCGTAGGAAAACATATGAACTGAATCAAATAAATATTGACAATATGAATATTTATTAATGCATGAAAAGAAAGTAACATATTTGTGTTACATTTGACTGCAATTTAACATTCCATGCGCATGTTAATTATACTATAAGTAAATTTTCTAAGAAAATAAGCTTCATTTCCAAAATATGAAGACAATCATCAATTGGTACCAAAGTTTTACCAAAAGAATAGCTGCGCTGTTTCCCATTTTCATTTACCAAATTATAGAAACGAAGAACTACAAACTATTAAAATATTATATCTATCACATCAATCGAACAATGTTGAATGTACTGAATTTTCTATCTGTGAAGCAGTCCAGATGTCCAATATTTGTATATTTATTTTCGAAATTAAACAAAAATGTGTTCCTAATTATGTCTGTCAAAGAGTGACGTATTTTAGGTATGTACCTACACCCCTTCAATACGAGAAATCACATCTTTCCATGTTGAAAAAATGTAATTTCCAGTTATGACTCAACTATCATTTTACTCAAGTGCCAATATATATTCAATAGCTTTTCAAATTTATGAGTTTTTATGTATACGTGTATATATAGACTCATCCTAAACATTATTTTGTCTGTAACAATTAGCTAACTGAAGGTTATTATCACATTTTAATAATGAAACAACTGAAAATTATGAATCTCATATACCAAAGGACTTGCAGAGTAATATGGAGATATGGAATATAGTACCAAAAGAATTTGCTAAGAAATTGAATAAAAATGAGACAAATAAGTATCTTTCAATATACAGATGGGAGGTAAAAATAGCCACTTTTTGTGCTCATTGGTGCACTGGAACAGCTCTAGTGTTAGTTGCAATCGTGCTTCACCCAATAAGGTAAAGGTATCACGCTTTTAATTTTTAAAAAGAAAATCAACTTAAATTAATCATTTGCCTACCAAGCACTCACTAGGAAGAAAGATCATTATTCTCAATTGATCATTTGCCTACCAAGCACTCACTAGGAAGAAACATCATTATTCTCAAGCAAATATTCCATGCTGACAATATGAGACAGCTCTATTATTGAGTTATTGATATAGCAACTCTAATTACTAGTCACTAGTTGATTGGTTCAAACTACTCATAATCAAGTTTTTTTCTTAAAAATAGATAATTGATATCTTCTTATGATTTTCTTGGCTCCAAACATCAGCGACCAGCTTTCTCCCAGTTAATTATTAACTAGCCCGCCTTGAAATGATAGTAAGCTACTGGTGAGTAACTAACCCTTTTCCTATAAACTAGCTGATGAGTTATATTGAAGAAGAGCAAATAGTTCAAAAAGGCACCAAATCTCAGTATGAAACATCCTTAAAGGGACCACATGTGAATCCCATTCTCATTCGCTCGAACTTATATTAGCCGGGCTTAATTCCTGCAAAAAACAAAGCCTCCGCAGATACACATTTCTACCCCAAGATTATACCGTTATATATAGGACCATTCTTGCAAAGGAAACGGTCTGCGTGGATATAATAAATTGGACTTGTCATGTGCATTATTTATTTTATTGCCAGAGGCGGGCAAAGCACAATCTCACCGAGCCAGAAAAATAATTTCCCCCGTTCCTTCATCGGAATGAAATTATTTTCAGTACGTTTCTTGGTGCTGAAAAGGGCTTTGTTCACGAATGATCTCTGATCGTCTTCGCTTCCACAGATTGGCACGCCTATTCCGAAATTTCACAGGAATATTCAGCTATATTTTAATGTATCCAAGCAAATAACATTGACTCCAAATGTGGCATTGGAGGTTATCCAAGACCTCATAGTGACAAAAGAATGACTCACCGATATTCCAAGAGCAAACCAACAAGATTTTCGATACTGAAAAGAACTTCTTCACGGAGCAATCAACTATAGAATGAAGCAAAAATTTGTTGCAGAGAAACAGTAACTGGATTTACGACCATGTATGAAGAAGACGTCATAAAGAACACTGTTTTGTTATTAGGAAGGTAGCAAATATATCACCATGACTTTGTTATTTGAAAAAAAAAACACACACACGGTTGAAATAAAAAAAGTCGTACGCTCGTATGGATAGAAAAATTAGGTACCTATATTAGTAGTTATACTAGCACATTCATATATTTATTGGATTATCTGCCTCTTTTCGGATTGTAAGGATAATAATTCGTACCTAACTTCTATGTGGCAATGAGACATTAATTCTATATTAACTTTGATGTAAATTAGTCTGGAACTATTTCTACTAATAATTATGTTTGATGATGTTGATGGCATCAGGTGATATGATCCACAACTTCACTTAATAAGTTTCCACTCTTACTTTTCAAAATGTTTAAAAGGTAACATTTCAGATAAATTCCATATTCGTGACATTCGTGTAGGCATGTGATTTTGAATTTCAATGAAATGTTTTGTGCAAATTCTGGAATTGTCGGAACAGTTTTGGATTAATACCTAAACCACTCGCTAAAACATGTAAATATTCATTAATATCGATTAGACACCTCCTGAAATTATTCAGACTTTCCGCGAAATAAGAAAAATGTTCATGGTCATAGGAAAAATAGTGTACAAAAATCGTTGGAAAGTGCATTTCCTTCCTGCACTAGTTTATTTTCCGAATCGCCGCTATGCAGTTCGTGCTAAACAACTACTCGTGCGAAATTTGTAACTTTCCACACTTGTTATGTCACATTATACTCATATTAATGCCATTATTTCAATTCTAAACTTCTACGCATATGCTGGAACATTCTGACAAATCGAATGAAACGCAATTACATTTTAAACTTTCTTGCGAAAAGCTTTCCACTAATGTAGAGCATAATTTATCCTTTCTGTATTTGTTTCTCCTGACATTCTCATATGTGGGGGATTATCATCAATGTCAGTTATATGCCATATAAATATTACTTAGGCCAACTCCTGCACCGAGATGTAAGAAACTGCACAATGTTGTCAGATTCGTGACTGGATATGTATGCCAAGATGGAGATATAGTTGCTTCAAGATCAACCAAGCACTAAATTATAAATCTGTTTTTACACCCTTCATGGTCAAAGTCATTCTTATTTCGAAAATAAACAGTTTCACCAATTTAAAAAGGAATCACCTTCATGAAATTATTTTTAAATATTTTTAAATATTATTTTAAATATTTTTTAATCGATTAGAGTTTACGGAATTTGATTATCCTGTGTGAACTTTTCATTCATAACATTATTTGAATTATATTCTGGTGAATATTATTCCGATATTATGACATTTTTCGAACTGTTTTCTTGATTTTTGGACAGAATTCGATGAAATTTGAATCTGTAATAAACAGTAACTTCCTGTGCCCAGATGGTTTAGTCAAAATTTTGACAAAAGGTATCAAACAGAATTGATTAGTTGATTGAACGATATAAGTATGTTTTTAAAATGTTATTCCTTTCTTGAATCCGCATAATTTTGTTTACGATTCTTGACATTCGAAAATTATAATGGAAATCATTTCGTCCATTGATTGAAAAACTCTCAGATTGGAAATTAAAATGGTTTGGTGTGTTTTTTGAAGTGGACATTGGAAAAATCTCTTGACTAGTAGACAGTAAATTTGTCTTCTATCGCTATTATATTTGACAACACTGTTCGGATATAATATGATGCTGCTGGATTAACTATAGATCGTTCGGAAAGCGAGGAGTAAATAAGTTCGCATAATATGGAAAAATGTTCTACTTAATATTGAACGAAAGAAGAAGGCTGTGAAGCATAATGTATTGTATATAGTCAAGTGTAGAGTTTTTGATATTAAAGGCATAGGATAAGATCATTGAATTCCATAATACATTCGAGATAGGAAACGAGAGATCTCTTGAGAAAAGCTTGAGTAATATGCAAATACGCTTTTTTATATTTTGGTTCTATAATGATGTCATTATGAAACATTTTTTATTATTCGGAGATTGGTACAATCGAACTGTCAAATGAAAGTCAGAAGAGTTAGGCCCAGTTTACTTCTGAGTGATTTGGATTTGGTGATATTAGTAGTGAAAAACTCAATGTTTTAATTGGTATATTTCAATTCAGTGTAATTGGATTTGAATTGACCAATAAAAACAATAACAACATTGAAATTTTCACCGCTGGTATTGCAATAATCAAAATCGCTCAACTCAACGCTTGTGCGTCAGATTTTAATTATTTCAATGTCATCATTGTTACCAATCGAAGATGTTTCTGTTATTTATCGATATTGAATCAATTTTTTCTTCAAATCAATTCAAAATAAAAAAAATTGCATATAACACACGTTTTGGCGTTCGACAAAATAGCGTCTTGAAAAACTTGTATCATAATGTACTATTATTTCAAGTGATTATATAATAGCAGAGCTAGCGTTATAAAAAGTCGAAAGATGTTTCTTATACAGGTTTTTTCAAAAATAGCACGGTTTTAGCGGAATTGAATATTTTCAATCTAGATTTATATACAGTGCGTTCCGGCTTCATCTCCAAGCGTTTCGGAAATAAGTATTCATGAAACATAAGATACCACTTTTTGAAGAAATACTTTTGAACAAGCACTTTTGTAACAAATTTATTGATTGATTTTTTGTAAACATGTTGTAGATAAGATACAAAAGTTAAGTTCCCAATAATTTTTTTTTCATCAATGAATCTCCTTCTTTCTATATCATCCTGTGAATTCAACTAATACTAATACAAATCCCTGCTATGCATATGCGATATACTCCAATAACTACCACCTATTCATCAAATCCCACTCTAATTACACGCCAAAATCTCCGTGATACTTTTTTTTTTCTCCACCAAATCCCGCCACGCGGATTTGAAAATAGAACATAAAGAGTGTGTAATGCATGCTAAATACCCTTCCACCCCATGTAAAGGTGCGCCTACTCTGAAATTAACCCGCTCACCCCTATTGTTTTTTTTTGTGGGACCGAATTCGAGCCGAGTTTTTTTCCAACGTATCGAATTCGCTGCATCTCAATCAACCCCTCTTTCGGGGCCCCCCAATTAGCATAATTAATCCAGCATAGCGCAAAAAAAACTATAAATAAACCCACCCTCTTACCGCAGCGCGAGCAAAAAAAATTGTTTGCATTTAATATTTGTAACGCTGTGCTGGCAGGACCCTCAAAAACCGGTTATCGGCGATCTTGATTAACCAAAATAGTGCAGAAAAAGTCGGTTGTTGCCTCCTTTGTTTTGGTTTTGTTTAATTTCGTTATTATTCGTAAGTGTCGGCAAGGGTTGATTTGATTCTTTCATTGTGTTTTTTTTTGCTAACCATGCGACTAGTTGAATCAGTTTCACATCTCAGTCGGGACATACTTCATTTGATTGGAAAAAAACACAGGACGTAAAAAATTATGTGCTTAAATTATCATCTAATACGAGCTTCTGAATCAATGAGCATTAACCAAGAATCACTGAAATTTAGTCTTTCTACAAGATCATAATTATGCATACACAACTTCAACATTTACGAAATAAAATAAAAAGTAAATTGGAGAGATCAGAATCATTGCATTGGCACCTATTTTTACTGTTCACATTGATAGAAATGACGTCACGAGTAGCCTCCATGATCAGGTTTGCGTTGTTACCTGAATCTTCAACGATTAATTTGAACAGCAGTTTTTTTTTCCAACGAAACCATTATTTTCTGCAGAAAAATGATAGTTTTCGAAAAACTGTTCTTTTTTGCAAGATTGTGCTACTCAAAACTTGTATCAAGCCATTGTAGAAATCAATAATAAAGTGTCCAATATATACAGATATATTTACATAAAAGTGAACTCAAACCAATGTTTCAAAACTTATATTACTACATGAATTCTGAAAATTGTAAATGCTGAAAACTGTGCTTGTAGAAGCAAAACTTGCCAAGGTGGTTCAAGAATGTGTACTGACAGCAAATTTTTAGTGGAAAACAGATTATTCATGAAATTGTTAGCAAAAAGGGGCGCAAATATCAAGACGAATAGATTATTTCTAGGAACAAATCGGTTCTAGAAAGCCGAAAATGATAATTGGTATGATAATATGCTCATTGAAAAGAATATTATTCGAAATTAGACAAAATTGTCTGCCGAGGCGATTGGCTTGAAAAGCAAGGAAAAAAAATTACTAATCACTCCAATAGATCGACCGCGGTCAGTCGGTTGGCCAAAAGTGGTATACAAGAGCAAGAGCTTATAAAAATTACGAGGCATAACGATCCCAACTCAGTAAAACCCTACTTGAATATTGATGAAGAACATCATAATAAAATTATCAACAGGCGTAGTGGAAATACATCTTCATCAGTTATAGAAACTAACACGTCTGGATCTTCATAAAATTTTCCTAAATAATTGTTCTTTTGATTATTGCGCATTCAAATAAATTGTTTCTCTGATGCTCTGTATTTATTTCCATAATCAGCAAAAAATAGTAACTTACGTAACAAGTCCGGAAAATACTGTTTTTTTGGATGAGTGGACAAAATTCTAGGACGAGCGTAGCGAGTCCTAGAAGTCTGCGAGTCCAAAAAAACTGTTTTCGGGCGTGTTGCGTACACAATTTTTTCGGCAACCGTGTAGAATAACAAATCAAAGAAACACATTTCTTTATTAGAACAAAATTTCGAACATTTCAATTCTTATTTATATTAATATTTATATTAAAATTAGAACAATTGTTATAATATTGAATGGATTCAATTTGTTTGAAATGCTTGGTATATTTAAGTTCCTTTTGTTGAAGTCAGAACAAGAAGGAAAAGTTTCCGTTTCACATTGATTGTTTTCATCTGGTAATTTTTGAATGTTAGCTAATTTTATGTCAGATAGCTGTCAGTCGTTATTTTGCTGCTATGGTAATGATCAACTGCATTTATCAAAACAATGATGGAAATAAGACCTGGTGGCGCTACTCTTCAATTGTTTCAGCAGACAAATCCTTGATTTGAAACAATTGAATTTCAGCTCATAACGTGGGGTTATCATGTACAACATTAGATGGCGATACTGTGGACAGGTATTTGAAGAATTTTCTTTCAATCATATTCGATACATATTCGCATCAAACTCATTGTAAAATGGGTTCATGGAATTGTTAGAAACGATTAGAAGTCATTCAGAATCAAATATTCATACTTTCGTGTTGACACCTGCAGTAACCTGTAAATTTGGTTGAACTCGCGGCTTCACTTAGCGAGATTCACCCACGCCATGTCACGTTACACACGTTTTATCGAAGTAGGCGAAATCAAGAGATTTGGGACCAGTCACAGGATAGGAAGTGAATTCACCAGTCTATCTATCCACCTCTATCAAAACCATACTACCAAGATTTTCATATTTACAATGACAACAACGATGTGATTCTTCCCGGCCTAGTCCGGGAAGTACGTACTTCCCGGACTAGGCCGGAAAAATGCCACTTTCTCAAAAAAAAAATCGTCTGGAAAGTACGTACTTTCCGGACGGTTGCCGAAAAAATTCTATCCGAATAACCCTCGTTGCTTATATAAAATTGTTTCGACCCTTCGGTTATTATACTACTGAAAATAGCCTGTTCATCAGAAATCAGGATACTAAATCAATTTCCAGAGACCAGCAAAGGATCTCCTGATTGCAACTGAAAAACATGCCAAGGCAAAACAACAACTGACAAAAGGGTCGTGAACCACAAGTGCATGAAGCAAAGTCAAAAAAGGGACGTACGAATGGTCAGGTACTTAATCCCTTTTGTATGAATCAGATGAATGCCCGTATGGGCAGTGTCGGTCCATTTTTTGCACCAGAACCTGTCTCACAACATCAGGTGAACAGGAGTTTTGGTCAAGGGGTGGAATGATCCCCTGAAATTTTGTCTTGAGCTATTGATTATCAACTTGTGTTATAGTTATCAAATAAACGATATTTTGACAAAAAGTACAAGCATAATACGATACTGGAGCACAATCGCCCAGTTCAGCTATAATAATATCAATAATATGTATGAAGATACAATTTGCTACAGGATTTTTTTTTTTAATTTTTTCTCGTTTTTTTTTATTCTAACAACAATCCTAGTTGCCATAGGAAACTCCCATAAGTTTACTGGGTAAACTCGTACAACAGAGATAGGATGGATTTGATCAGATGAATGTACCTAAATAATAACAACGGTATTTTGAATAGGAATATTCAACTTTACTAGAGCAAGGAAAATCCTAGAATAGTCGTATATAGGAACTGACTTCTAACAAAGATTCAGTATTGACGTTTGGTATTGTATTCTTATCGATAGATTGATAGGACGATTCTGTGTCCCAAATGCAAAAGGTCATATTATATTGATTATCTTCACTATTCAGGACAGTCGTTCAAAGTTTTTGAAAGTTTTTGGGTCGTATCTTCCACATTTCAAGAACTATTTCAATTCTGAACGATATTCAAATTTTCTCTCTATAACTAGAGGCTTATAGCCTTATTCTGAATTGTTTACAATTCATTTTGTGAAGTTGTGTCCTTATTGACGATTATATTCAATGGTTATTCTTCCTTCTAGAGATATGTCCTTATGGCAAGTTGTAGAACACAAAATTCTCTATCGATTGGTATAAATAACTCATTTTGGCAGTAAACGAGATTTGTCTTTTAGCCACAGAATATTTCATAAAGATGGTACAGTGACTGCTCAAAAATATCAAGGAATATTGACTGAAAGGCTCAGATATATTTTCACATGGTCAATTATATAATTTCAAAATAATTGTTTCTTCCAGCAAATTCCATATTTTTCTATTGCTAATAGAAAATGTTCTCTTATTTTTTTGAATCCGTACCACTTTGACATGATTGGTAAACAATTTTAAAGAGACTAATAGTATATTATAAAACGTGTATCATATACAATGTTTTCTCGATTTTGCATAAATTTGAAATATTTGATTGAAAGAAATTGATTTAATATCGATAAATATCAATCTTCGATTGGTAACAATGATGACATTGAAATATTTGAAATCTGACGCACAGGCGTGAAGCCCAGTTTCCAAGCGGTGAAAAATATACAATGTTGATATTGTTTTTATTGGTCAATTTAAAACAAATCACATTCTGAATCAAAATTTATCTATAAAAACATTAGGTGTTTCAATGCTAGAATCATCAAATCCCAAATCGCTCAGAAGTAAGCTGAGCCTAGAGCCTGGTTCATGCTTATACGAATATCGGAAAATATCGGAAACTTTTCTGAATTCATTCTGAAAAGGCATGGCCTAAGCCGTCTAATTGAGATATAGCTGGCGTTAGCTATGCAAAAATGATTATAATGATATATTGTACCCAACAGCACACCTTTGAGGCTTAGCCAAATTTTTTATCTGAGTTTGAAAACCTCAGCGCATAATATTCCATCCATCAGCCGTCTACTACATAGAATAGTATTTTCCATTCGGGTAATTTCCTACAGGATATTGAAATCAATGGAAGCGTATAACCTTTCCTAAATATGTAAATATATGCGAGCAACCCTTTTCAGTCCTCCGCAAATTCTGTATACCTACAGAATTAGGTTTCGATTCATCAACATCCGGTGTAGATCGGCAACTATGTGAGCCAAAAAAAAAAACCATTGACGGGCCCTTTCGATCAGATTATATACCTGGACTGATAAATTTGAACAATGAAGCTGAGCGAATCAATCGAATTTTAGGGCAAGTTATCAGTTGCAGTTTCCACTACGAAATCACAAATGAATCATGGGCTTTTGCGAAGCATTCTTTTTCAGGCAGAGAAGTGAGAATTTTCAAATTCACTGGTTTGATTTCTGATCAAAGATAATGTTCATTTGCAGGTTTATCGTTTTTGTGTACATTTTTCTTGTGTGCAGTAGACTTCTTTATGTGATTTTAGCGACCAGAGTCCATTTAGATCTCGATTTAGATTCATTAGGAACAAATCATTCATCACGATTTTGAAACCAGTTAATTAGAACATGGTGAAAACGAATTTTTCTTCATGAACCAATGCACAAATGATGAAAATGTCATGCTGCCAAAATGATTCAAAACAGTAATAAGAGGCATGGAGATTGAGATAATTATTGATTGAAATTATATATTTTTTAATTAATTAATTTTATACTAAGATATATTTTTAATAAATCTATATGTACTTTATTGTAGGATTCATAAAAAATGCTGAATTTCACAGGCTAATGAAAAATGAGTAGGTACCTACTATTATATTTAAAAAATGTTTATTATTGAAATTTCCTGTGCAATACATGATAACCAAAAAATCTAGGAAAAGACCTGACATTGAAATATTAGTTCAATTTGTTTGAAAAGATTTTTGAATTGCATGAGCAATTCAGATTTGATTTGTATAAAGACGGATTTATGCACGACGCTTTTTCATTACTTTGTTGCTTTCTTTCACTGTCATTAGACTATATTTTTCTTCAAGGATTTTGATACTTATGCACGACCGTTATTTAGTGTGTATAGAGTTCAGTGGTTCTTCTGCAATTTGTCATACAAACATATATATTCATTTTCTAAATCGACTCTTACATTCTGATATTGATAAAAATATAGCAGGTACTTGTATTTCGATATAATTTTCCCGAGTTTTTGGTAAAAAACAATAAGACATTACCCTTTTGAGAGAAAAATAGTCTATCCAATTAAAAATATCAAACATAGTTTGAAATGAATGTCTGGTAGAGCCACTTCCAAGTTCTGTAAAACTTGGGAGATTCGGTTCTGGAGTGTTTCTTTCTTCTGCCGCATGATGTCGCCACTTTCAATTGTCTGTTGGAACGCGGCTCGGTGCGGTCAAATAGACGCGACAAAAATGCATTGGGACAGGCAACGCTTCGAGTTGAGATCTTACGGTCTCTACTCGGATAACTACCCTGCACTGATGAGGGCCAATAAGCCCGAAACCGGTCTGTAGGTTGTTAGGCGTGCCTGTCTCGATGTGAATTTGTCACGTCTTAGGAAGAAAGAAACATTTGCGATCTGCATTCACAGTGTGAATCGTTGCATGGACTACGAACAGATATAATTCAATGTTCTGCGTGGTATTTACCAGGAAAGTAGTTGTTTTCTGCTCGTAGTCTACCAGACATTCATTTCAAACTATGTTTGATATTTTTAATTGGATAGACTATTTTTCTCTCAAAATTTTTTCCAATTTATGGCTAATCCATTTTTTTCAAGACATTACCCGTTTGACAGATCGCGCCAGCGCATATGACATATTTACTTTATTTGTCATTAAAAGATGAGAGTTGGTTATCTTTCAAAGAATAGTTAATGAAAGATAAGAGTTAATTTCTGTGCATAAATGGTGAGAAGTAAATACTGACTTCCAACATTTCTATAGTGAAAACGATAGTGATCGAGAAATGACAGATTAATGAAAAAGCGGTGTGTATAAATCCGCCTTCAGTTTTATTGTGCTTATGCCACTAAAGAAAACCCATTCAAAAGTTCACATGAAAATAATCAACAACTTAGCAATCAATCAGTGGGTTTCAAATTTTGAAATTCAGCCAATAGCTTCGGAATTACAGCGAAAATATAGCGGTGATAAACCTGCTTAGTTTTTGTTTTACTGACTGCCAAGTGAAAATAATGATTTAAATTATAAACGTCGAATTTCTGGGTTTTCACTAGTTAGTGGAAAAATGTCCATTGTTTTAGTGTTCACGTTGTTAGTTTTTGATTTTGATTTCTGTAAATGACTTCTTTATTTCATGCAAATCGAAATATTGTTGTCCTAAATATAATAATTCGTGGTATGATTATGAAAATACAACTCGTTCTGCGGACTGTATTTCCAGCATTGGGATTGCAATCCAAAAAAATTGTCGGTAATAATCATACTAATTATTATATTATCCTTGATAATAATTATAAACAAGAATAAATAATAACAAGATGCTTCACCATTTTGATAGGTGATTTATTCACGCATGGTTATGGTGGATTTATAAACTCAACTAAACTAAGAATCAAATTAACAACCAAGAATTAAGAAGGATGAATACAGGAAAATCCCATAGAGGTTTTATAAACATTCATCTGTCATTTAAATTAATAATTAACAACTAAGAAGATGGTCATCTTTCATCTTTTCTACTAACAATTAACAATTATGAATTCAACGCCTGCGCATAAGGCATATTTGAACACAGAACAATTTCTTCGTTCTGAAATTCAGGCACAGAACAATAAAAAAACCTAATTCTTGAATGATGTTTATAAACGCCTTCTTAGTTGATGTAGTTGTTAATTATTAATCGTTGATGGAATTCTTAGTTTAGTTGAGTTAATAAATCCACCATTACCGAAATAGT
The DNA here is from genome assembly GCA_029955515.1 of Chrysomela aeneicollis. Classification (NCBI taxonomy): domain Eukaryota; kingdom Metazoa; phylum Arthropoda; class Insecta; order Coleoptera; family Chrysomelidae; genus Chrysomela; species Chrysomela aeneicollis. The sequence goes on from JARUHQ010000010.1 coordinate 19,027,739, forward strand.
GAACATATCTATCACTGTTTTTTTTTACCCACAAATGTTTTCCACTCACCATTGATTTGGATATCAACATCTAAATTAATCAACATATCTCTTCTACTATAATTCGACAGCATTTTTGGCAAACCAACGATGAATTTATCTCGCTTATAAACATCACAACCGAGGCACCCATGGCAAAGGTGAAAAACAGACTACCTAACCTAGGCCAACGTCTGAAAAAAGGCCCGGTGCATCAAAAATCGAAAAAATATCCCATCGATTGATTCCCCTCGATCGCAAAACGCCGCACAATAAAAAAGCTCGCCCTTCATTTTTTGCACCCTCACGGCTCACCCCTGCGTTTTTTTTTTTTCACCCCAGGCGGAATGAGGAATCGGTTTTTGTTCTCGCGAGATATAAAATTTCGTACGGAGACTTAAAAAAAGCGTGTTACACATTAAAACTAACGACTTTTCTTTGTGATGCTCGTAGCGTTGCCATATTTCTCGAGTTTGGATGAGAAAATTCGGGGTTTAATGAAAACTTCTTTCATTAAAAGTTTTATTTATGTACGACAATGTCGTATTGTAGGACCGCGTTTTCAAGGGAGAGAAAATTAACTCGATGGCAATTTTTTCGGGTTTTTTCTCTGCTATAATCAAATGCGGCATCAACAAAAAACTTAAATTTTTCATTATGATTTTATGGATTATATCATTCATGCTAAAATGCACGTTTTTGATTGGTTGAAATGATTGTGTTGATAAGCAATAACACCATGTTTTCGATTTTGTATTTCGGCTCCTGATTGGCTATTGGATACCTATATACATGTTGTGTTTTCGTTTCTGTATTTCGCTTTCTGATTCGTAGGCAGTAAGGTAGTTTAATTAAACATCGACTTACTTAGTTGCAATCTGTCATATTATTTTCCGATTCCCTGGTAAATAAATGAATGCCACTACACCAAACTTTCGTCTGAACCATGATAAACACACACTATTAATATGTATCCACTTCATTTTCCACAAATTCTGGACAATTTCAGCATCGATAGAATTAATCTAATGTAACCTAACCACACAAATTGTGACAACAATCATAATGATTTCAGCTCAGTAGTATACCTAGTGCATAGGTATTCTTGCTTACATCATACAATGGCATAAATGTATTGTTGGTTGCATAACGAATCTTCTTTTGTCGAACTACAATGCATAATCAAAATAACTGATTCATAAACTGTTCGTTTAATATTTATATTAACAATAAATAGGAAATCATCAAAATGGCTTTGATTTTATTCATGTAATAATCTATACAAATACAACTTGTGTAACTGATGATTATCGAAAATTCGAGTGTGGTTTCCTCAAAACCGAAGGAATTTTTGTTTCGATAATCATCAATACACTTGTTGTATTACATGCGACAATCGCTCCACGTCATATCTTCTCTCTCTTTGTAAAAATTTGTCACATCCACAGAATGTTCGTTTCCGATGCATTTTTTGAACTAACCGTGAACTATTTTGAGCTTCAAGAGTTCTAACTGGCCATAGCCTAGCTTTTTCATACTGACAATGTTTTATCGACTTCTATAAAATGATTGTGAATACATACAGTGTATCTTACTTTTCATCAAAGCACCCCTGTTACTTCCGTGGTCATCGAAAAAGAATGATGAAACTCTTAGGATTGATGGAAAATGCTGAAAATGCAACTATTACTAGCTCAATGATATACACTGCCCGACATTCTTTGAGCTATATATGGATCCTTGTGGTACAGTCCAAAGCAATGAAATTCACAAGTCATAACATGAAAACCTTCATCTTTAAGGAGCAAGTCATAGGAAACAAATATACCCTAAATTTCCCTATTTTCCTGATCTACCAGTTGATCTATCTTATTGAAACTCGTATTGCTGATCTGGAATAATAAATCTGGTTTCTGCAGATTATTGTCTGTTACCAATTCGAATATAAACAAAATTAGACTTAGTTCTAACAAGCAAAATTGGAGGAATATTGTCTTCATATATATCACCAACAACAGCTTCAAAATTATCTTCATCTGTTAGTGGTGGAAATAGTAAAGTGCTGATGTTGCATTCACTCGGAATAATTCTAATCCTGATCGTCAGATTTTTTTATAGATAGTGGTAGACTTTTCTTGGTGATTTCTTGATTGAAAAGATCCAGAAGTTGAAGAAATTCAAGTTTCAGTCTCAATTCTCCAAGGTGTTGGCGGTGCAGTTACGTTTTGAGAAGTAAGTGTAGGATGTCATATTTAGTATCATATTCCAGAACTCCAAATGCGTCATAAATATATGACATTTTGAGAGTGTGTCTAATTTTTTTCAAGCTCAAACCATTCCTTTATACAATGTCACACATAAAGTTCGCAACATATGGAAGTTTTTTTTATTAATGGATATAAAGAAAATTTGACTTCGCAGTTAGTTTGTGCTTGAAAAATGAGTAAAATACAGCTTCTTTCCTTTTTTCATGTGCTACTCTAAACCTGTCAAATTTGAATTTTTTTTTCGAAAATCCCCAAAAAATCAGTTTTTTTTTTAATTCCGAAAAATTCCAGAGAAAAAAGTTGCTCAGTTTCCAATTTTATACATTTGCTCCAAATTTGGACTCTCTACTGTCACTTCGACTACTACTAAGTGAAAATTTTATTTCGATTTGATCAGTACCTACTATTTTCATCCCGAGATGTTGGATTTTTTTTTTATTTCAAATAACCGCATCAACCTTTTGGGTCATTAGCGGTGGAGTTGATAAATACATAACATTCATAGTTTTCTCATTTAATCTGTATTGTTTAAAATCACGAAATTTTTTATCATGTCTAGTACAAATCGCTAGAACGAAAGTCTTTTGAATAGTTATGAAACTGTAGGTCATTGTTTAGTTTACAGAAAAGTATGATATTTCGGGTTTGTTTGTAACTGAATTATTGGACAGAAAAATAATCAAACTGGATAAGAATCTATTAAAAAGAGAAATACGAGTTTAATAAGAATGAAGAGAAATTCGTTTATTCGATTACTGACATATTAACGTCCATACATTGAAAATCCACATCAGTTTAACAATGAAATGAAAAAACTAGATGAACTTTGCAACAACAAAGACGAATTTCTGGAGATGCATTTTTTTTTTCTGGTAACAGGCCAATGAGGGTATTTCCTGGGCAAGATATGATATTGAAATCCCATATTCATCAAAATTATGAAATTTGAATCATGTTTCGTTCGGATCGATAGAGCGAAAGATTCGAAAAATTAAAAAAAAAATGGAAAAAAGTCGAAGTGACAGTAGAGACTCCAAATTTGGTACAAATGTATAAAATTGGAAACTGAGCATCTTTTTTCGCTGGCATTTTTAGAAATTAAAAAAAAACTGTTTTTTTGAGGATTTTCGAACAAAAAATTTCAAATTTGACAGGTTAAGAGTAGCACATGAAAAAAGTAAAGATGCTGTATTTCACTCATTTTTCAAGCACAAACTAACTGCGAAGTCAATGATTCTTTATACCTATTAATAAAAAAAAACTTCCATACGTCGCGAACTTTATGTATATATTCGGTAACACTAAGATGATTTTCGAAGCAATACCGTCTACACTCTACATCCTTATAGACAACTAACGAAACCGTATTGTTCCTCGACTTCTTTTCCAACCCACGTTTCACGGTTTGTTACTGCTAACAGCATTTCGGGCTCCTTTTAGGACAAGAAATAAATTTCGGCAACCGCCGACTATACGAATTCCTGTGAAGTCTCAAGAATGCAAATCTACTATTTTTTTACCCTAACGAAGCCACCCTCGCTTTTTTTCACCCTCTACTCAATCCGAAGTCGACCAAACGTATCACGAACGCTTTCTTCTGGCTGAGAGGAGCTGCATTCGCCTGGTCCGCTGCAGCCTTCCCTAACTCGAAAAAAATCTATAATGGTGTATATGTGTATATATAAGATATGCTAGTTAGGAGGAAAAGGAAGAGAAGTTTTGATTGCTTCATTCCGATGCAGAATATCATTCGCTATGGCTCGGATTGCGCGTGGTTCTCTCTTGCAATCCTAATTAAGTTTGCCGCATACATAATTCAGCAGCTTTTTAATAGGGGAAATATTAAAAATTTACTTTGGAGGCGAACGAACATTTACGCTTTCGCGGAGATCGCTGCTAGCGGGGGATGTGCGAGGGAGGGGCACATTGAAAATCATCACACGGTGAAATTGGAATACCTAATTGCGGAATATTTTTGATACAACTCGAGGAAAAGATCTGATCAAGGTGGATATAGGATGGTGAAACAGCTCTTCAATTGTTTCTGCGAAAAACTTGTAGACCGTTTGAGAAGGTACTAATATTTCCACGACTTGAATGAAGATGGCGGTGAGATCGATTATCGAAGAAGATTTCTGTTGCTTACGTATTTCTGTGGTTCACATCTGACAGACGTGACTTGAAACGACATTAAAACAATAAATTTTCGATAAATCTTGAATGAATATTGATATTTTGACTCTTCTCAATCATTTTTCATCTAGAACAGATGAAACTGATAAAAAGGTGACAGATGCACAGTTTCTGTTTTACCGACACAAGGTATGTCGCCATCTCTGATAACTTCGGGAAAATATTACTACGGTATGAAATCAAGTAGGCAAAGGTCTACAGTTTATTCTAATAGTGCTTGTTAATAGGAAGCTGTTTCACCATTCTATATCCACCTTGGATCTGATGTATCTGCTGTCATTATTGTCTTTGAACCCCTTGACAGGAATAATCTGATCGGAGAGCTATATATACAGGGTCACTCACGGTCGATGGTACCTTAGACGTTTACGGAAAACGGGAAGTAGGATTATTCTGAAAATTTGGTTTATTGGGTAATCAGTTTTGTTATATCGATCTAAAATATTTTCAGCGTTGCGGCGTTGCCGCTTCTATCAAAAAGTAGCAACAACTTTGTTATTTCAAATGGAACACCCTGTATTTTATTTCATTTTTAGATTCTTCCTGAAGAGCTGATTTCGTCGATCTATCATACTCGGGGTATAGCGCGTAAGATTACACAGATATAGGGTGTGAAAAATCGAGATTTTTCAACTTCAGGAATTTTTTGTGCCGAAACTAACCATTCTTGCTCGAAACGGCTTACATGTCCCTATCTTAACTTCCCATTTCCTATCGATTGGTATTTAATTGAAACAAATACGGGTGGTTCAAAATTTTGAGTTTTGCATCACCTTCTATTTGTTTCAATTAAATATCAATCGATAGCAAATGAAAAGTTGAGATAGGGACATGTGAGCCGTTTTGAGCAGAAATGATTAGTTTCGACACAAAAAATTCCTAAAGTTGAAAAATATAGATTTTTCACACCCTATATATAACTCTGTAATATTTCGCGCTATACCCCAAGTAAGATGTATCGACGAAATCAGCTCTCCAGGAAGAATCTAAAAATGAAATAAAATACAGGGTGTTCCATTTAAAGTAACAAAGTTGTTTCTAGTTTTTGATAGAAGCGGCAACGCTGATAGAACAAAACTCTGATTACCCAATAAACCAAATTTTCAGAATAATCCTACGTCCCGTTCTCCGTAAACGTCTAAGGTACCATCGACCGTGAGTGACCCTGTATAATGATATCTGGACTCGTGAATTTTTTACTCATAAAAAGGAGGCAGTATGCATAAGGATAATACACAGTGGTCATATTCGTATGGCACGTGTGAGTGACTTATTCGTTTTTATAGTAGATGACATTTCATTTGAATGATGAGAATATATCAGAGGTAGGTACCATGATACCTACTCTTTCATTTCATACTTTCCTTCTATTCTATATTTTCAAGTTCTATCAGAAACTGGTGAGAAATGAAGAAAGAGGAAGTGGAGATAAAAGGAGGAATAAATAAATGATAGTATAAATATCATAGGCGCCGATTACACGGGAGCAACAGGGGAGGGGCAACGCCCCCCCCGAGATTACACTCAAATTGAACAACCATTGGTAATTTTGCACTCATCATGCATTTTTCACTGGACGTTTTCGTATTTTCACCTCATGAATCCGAATTTGATAATGAAATTGTGAACAAACTACTATAGTTTTGAAGATTATCCATGCCAAAGTTCGAAATTTCACCTTCCTTTACTGATATCTATCTTTCTTTTCGAGATGTATTGAAGATAGAAAACAGGCTACTGAGTATGGTTTTGCTAAAAGTTAGCTATATGACATCTACAGTATTCGCCCAGAGTTCCTCTCAGGGTTGCCACAGCTACCCCGAACGGGGTATTTCTACCCCTCTCCAGAATAATTTCCCCCGCTTGCTCCCCTCAAGCAAATCTACCCCGCTACAAAAAAATCATGAAAGTGAAAAAATTTCATATCAAATCTACCTCTACATACAAATTAAGGATTTAAGGAACGGGCAGGTGTTTCACATTCGAGTGCAGTTTTCTGGATCTCGAGTACTTCCTGGCAGTGCAGTGCAATTGCATTGACATATATGCTTTCACCTTCCACTTATGTCATGATTGTTATGTATCATGACATCACTCACTCAGTAATGACAGTAATGTCAGTATTTTGTAGTATTGTAATTGTTGTGTGTACTTTTTATATACGAATAACGAATATATTATTCTTTTGGTTCTTCAATTAACAACCTACTTAAAAACATGGATAGGTAAGAAAATTTGTGGTATTATGGAATATACTTTGATATGGAGTTTAATTCTCATTCAGTTCCTATGTATATTATTTTATTTTTGGGACTTCTTAAGAATGGCTGTTTTGTTTATTTTTTTATATTTATTCTTATGAGAAGTGCTGTTTTGTTTATTTTTATATAATAAATATGGTGTTTATTTTTGTATTGTAAGTATATATTCATGTTGTTTTAAAATATATTGTGTAACTTTTGTTCTTATAATTTTCGATTTGTCCCTCAGAAATATACATAGTATTTGAAATTCGAATTTTAAGTTGGTAATATGCAAATATCATTTCAAGGTCATTGTTATTGTGTGTTATTGTTCTATGGCTCTATGTTCTATGTTTGTTATTTGAGTTCAGTGGTTTCAAGTTCTCGAATAGTAATTCCTATTTTATTAGACTACTGTAATATTTCCAAAATAGTTCATTAAAAACACTGATGAATAAAATACAGTTTTACAAAAGCTACCCCGCTTCGACCCGATCTACCTCGCTAGTCTACCCCGATATAAAAAAGCTTTTGGCAACCCTGGTTCCTCTAAATGACCATTGTTATGTAGCCTAGAAAATTATAGAAATATATAATTTCTTATAGATTAAAAGCATAGTGAATATACAATACTTACAGAGAAATTGATAGTTAAAGACGGTGAAATTTCGAATTTTGGCATGGATAATCTGGAAAAGTGGTGGTTTGTTCACGACTTTATTATCAAATTCGAATTCCTGATGAGGACCAACTACATGGGTACAAACAAACATGTTCCTTAAATGTTTTTGGAAATGTATTATGTATGTATATGTACCTGACTCGGTACGTGACAACAGTTTTTCGTTTGACATTTCGATTGTTGTTCTAATATAAGTTAGACAATGCGTTATATTTTCAATTTGTTACTTTTCAATATTTCATATGAACAATATTAAATTATGCCATTTTCTTTCGATTTATTTTGCCCCCCTTGGAATTTACAAGTTTCAGCGCCTACCTATGATAAATATATTGATATACATATGCATTTTCGCTTCACAAATTCACCATCAAAAGTTGAATATTCATGCCTCATGGGTGAAAACTTGTGGTTTATTTGTTTTTGTGTTTGCGTGATGAGATCGTTGAACATTTTGAGACCAACATAATCAGGAGCACTGAATAACTCTTATATTGGCAGAATTTACATGAAAACTTTATTTTTTGCGTGTTTCATATCCATGATCCATGAATACCTATCAGAATTCCGTATGATAGTTGATTTATTTTCGGAAACGTGAATAACTAAGTAAGTATAGGCAAGTATTCCTATGATTACTATACTGTGTGACGTGTGACATGCACAGACTCATGATACAAACGTCTTTTTCTCATTTATTATTTGTCTCTATAGTTAGTATAGCTTTACTAATGAAGTTTGGAACATTGAATATTGAATATAGGTACTCAACTGCACTTTTTGATATAGGTATAGGTATCTATTTGGGAAAAAAAATTCAACGACTGTTTCAATGAGTTCATCAACTATGATCAATTCAGATAATTATGGATATTTTTAAAAAATTATGATTTTACAAGGTGTTCCCATTCGGAGATTGAAAGTTATAATTTCCCATTTCCTCCTCAATCAATAAAGATAAATATTTTATGTGCTAATATCAAATATGAACCTTGAAACAAATGTTATCAAGGTTCCGTAGTGTAGCGGTTATCACGTCTGCTTTACACGCAGAAGGTCCCCGGTTCGATCCCGGGCGGAACCACATTTTTTATCAATGTTATAAATATAATATTCATCACTGTTGGGAAGAGAACTGCAAATTGAGAGGTCAAAACACCGAATTTACCCCAAAATTAGAAATGGTGGAATCAAACCTATGAATATATTGTGATTTGTGACTCATCATCGCACGAATCTGAAAAATACCATATGTTTCTAGACATTATATTATGAAATTAGTAATTTTCATTACCTCATAATTCACCTGTTTACCATTTAGTTTTAATAATGCGATATGAACACTCCAACTTTGAAACTGCATTAGCCAAATTTGACATTCTATAGGTACACGTTTTCTCAAACTATAATTCAAATTTCAAATTAGTATAATGCATATGAAAATCATAGTTTGGGTTTACCTAGAGTTTCCAAAACAAAAAAGAAGAAGAAGCATCATTGAAAATAGTTAGTCATGATGTTATGTTGTTATGATGTTATGGATAAACTGATTGATTGATTGACATCCGATGACATTAGAAATCTTTAATGGTCCAGATTGGCTTTTTTTGATCCCAGATCTAAAACATAACACGAAAAAAAAATTATTTTATGATCATATCATAATTTACTTGCTTATACCTCATATACTATTCGGTTACAATAAGGCGACATAAACTGAATTTAATTTGAAAAATTTCTTTTGTGAAAATGTAAATACAGTGGAGGTTTGACATCATCTAGAACCAATAAAAAAATGCCATTTCCAATACGAAAAAAACTCGCTAAAGTTACATATCATTGTATCTGGGAAAAGTTTGTGTCGATAGTCTGAATTATACATTATAACGATAAATTGGATCCGTGCTCTGAAAATGTAATAGAATGTAACACCGCCCATCTCCTGGCTTCAGATGGGAGATTTACTGCTGTTGGAAGTACTTTACAGAATCACTTTTCACTTTATCGTCAAGTGGAAAGTGGGCTTTCCAATCACGAGGATGGTGACATCTCATGGTGGAATGCTGAGCTGGAGGAAATTCTTTGAGTTTTCCTTGCCAACCTCACTGAAGTTTTCTCCTGCAAGTGCGATTATTGATATTTCTGTCACAGCGTTGGTCACAGTCCCATCAGACGTTTGTAGTTTCAACAGTTAGACATTTATGGCACTACCTGTGTACTATTTAAACGCTTTGGCTGAAGATTACACTTTATGATCAAAATATGAATAAAAAATGATATTGTACCTTCAAAACAAAAATTTCGGTAATTTACAACTGACAACGTCTGAAGTAGTCTGAACTATGGCACCGCCACCTACACAGAATGTATCGAACTTCTTCATACGAAGGCTCTTTCCAAGCAGGATTCTGTAGGACTATACAGGCTTTTTCTTCTAGTTAACTAATCTTCTAAGAGATGATGCATTATGTATTTTGAATAATTTTCACAAAACGTTCTTTATTCATTGAATATATAGGGTGATACAAATGCGAGGATTATTATTAATCAGGTAATCGCTAGAAATCATATGAAATTCTTGTTGGAAAATTTGGTGAAGATTTTTGTAAGAAAACTTGCATTACTCTGTTATTCACGTTTCACAAATCAATACAGATTAAACACTTCCTTTGATCTATGCCAATATTCATACTTTTTCTCGTCCGCCACTCAAAGTGTGCTTAAAAAATTTTCTAGCCCTACTAAGAACGTTGAAAATGTTGGAGCTCAATATGTGGTGGGGCTTGTCAGATTATATTTATTTGTACATTGCAGGTATAAATCTTTTTAACCATAACTTGCAGTGTTAGTTGTATTAGCAAATTTAGAAAGGTGCAGATGTACAATGTGCCGAATATTTGATACTTGCTGTTGTTGAACGGTACATTCCTTGTATACGAAATACAGGGTGAATTTAAAATTCCTCACTTATCGAGTATTCTGTTTTTTCACCAATAGCAATACCAATTAGCATTTTGATCTTATTTCCATAATAGTTCAATTTCAGAAAATAAAACGATTCTTTAATGGTAAAACATACGTTTTTCATCATGGATATTTATTGTTGAATTTTTTTCTGTTTCAATGCAACATTGTTTTCAAGTATTTAGTTTTTTATAAATAAATTTTGAAACTTGACATCGGGCAACAAAATTGTATTTTGAATCACTCATTCTTGGTTTGTTGTGAAACTGAGCTACTAGTATTACTCAATTCAAAATAATATATTTTACTTTGAGATAACAATCACGTGACATATATTTCTTCATATCATTATCAACTGAGTCGCCCCCTATAGGAAGCCAGTGAAATAATTTGAATCGAAAGTGAGTTCAAGGAAATCGGAAAAATATTTTTTCTGTAAATTGAGAACTTTCACACTCTGTATCATCTCCTTTGAAAATAGTTCATAGGAAATGTTTTTATGAAGGAATCCACCCTTGTTTTTTTTTTTTGATATATATTAAGAAATTATTTTTTTTGTTGTTGACTATCAATTCACATTCCACGCATATGAAGTTAAAATAATTTCCAAATACATTCTCAATTCGAGTTTTCTTTGTTATTTCTGTCTAGCTTCACAGCTCTGAAAATTTTTATAGATAGTCTTAAGAAGAGACGATAATGAATCAAAAATGTAACATTTCTCCAATAATTATGTCACATTATGAAGCATGAACGGAAAAAATCATTATGTTTTCAAACTTTCCACTATGAATATAATTTCATTGACACTAATTATATTTCAGATTACTATACCTCAACGATTTTTTAACGGCAACCTATGTTTTTTCATCATTGATATTTATTGTTGAATTTTTTTCTGTTTCAATGCAACATTATTTTTAAGTATTTAGGTTTTTATAAATAAATTTCGAAGAATCCTTTAGATACGTATAGGTAAGCAATTTTTCCATCGGAATTGATTACAACGGGCGATCATTTTCCGAACGTATTAGCTACAGGGGGTTCGATTTTTATTTTATTTTTGTCAGAGAAAGGTACTCACGATAATGTTACTCAATCCTCAAAAAAAAACAGTACGATAACGGCGCAATACCATTATTTGATCAATAATTTCATAAATAATTCTCATCGAGTTGAAACCAGATACGAAATCAATCTTGATAGATGTGAAACGTAACATGGAATAAAAAAAATTAAGTGACAAGTTACCCATCGAACAACAAGATTTATCACCCTCTCGTAAAAGTACTACATCTAATTAAAAAGTCAACATTTGGGCTGTAAAAAAATCCAAGAATTCAACCAGCGTGTTCCGAAACTCCTGTGGAGCCTCGAGAAGACACAGTGGCGTATCAAGAATATATTTCAATGCCAAAAATGTACCACTGTCAAATCGTGAAAAAAAAATTCGAATTCGAAGTCTGCGATACAATCAATTTAGATTTGTTGTGGACTTCAACAATAAAAAGGGATTTTATATATAATTGTTGGAAAGCAAGAAAAGTGAAATTCTGACAATATATCATTGAAGAACAATCGCTTTTAAATTTTTTGAATGACTAATTCAACAATCCCTTTCAAAATATTTTAATGGCTAGTTAAATAAACTATAATGAGGGCTGCACTAAAAAACAAGGATGAGGTTGCAGCTATAAAAAAAATAAAAATCAAGAAAGAAGGGAGCAAAATAAAACTGGATGAGAAACAAAGATACCAACGTTATGAATTCATAGGAACAGTTGTGCCATCATAGTAGGCATTGTGAGGTTCGCTTTGTTCAATAAAAACATGCTTGAATTTTGGTTGCATGGTTGCATCAAACTACCAGATCATCAGATCCCCATTTAAAAATGTTCGCTAGATCTTCATTCACTGCATTAAATCATTATTAAAAAAATGAAAATCAATCAATATCATTTCCACATCATTATTTAGAATAATCTAAAATAAAAAGGTATAATACGAGCAGAAAACAACTACGTTCCTGGCAAATACCACGCAAAATATTGAATTATATCCACTCGTAGTCTATGCATCAATTCATATAAATGAATAAAAATGCAAATATTTCTTTCTTCGAACATGCGTTTATGCTCCCAACGAGACAGACACGCCTGACAACCTGTAGACCGGTTTCAGGCTTATTGGCCCTCATCAGTACAGGGTAGTCAACCGAATAGAGATCCTGAGATCCTGAGATCTCGATGGAAGCATCCACGCATATTTGATAGCAGTGAGCCGATCTCCAAGCAGTGTATGATGACGGCGACACCAAGCGGCGAAGAAAGAAACACTCCTTAATAAATTTCCCATATAGAAATATGAGAGTGGCTGGGTTGCTCGACTAGCAGATTGAATCAAAGGGAATAGCCAAAAACTCTAAGTGGAGTGGTGGTGTATAAAAGAAAAATAAATATCTCAAAGTCATCTCCACAACATTATTAGAATAATCTAACATAACAAGGTAGAAAACGAGCAGAAAACAACTACGTTCCTGGCAAATACCACGCAAAATATTGAATTATATCCACTCGTAGTCTATGCATCAATTCATATAAATGAATAAAAATGCAAATATTTCTTTCTTTGAACATGCGTTTATGCTCCCAACGAGACAGACACGCCTGACAACCAGTAGACCGGTTTCAGGCTTATTGGCCCTCATCAGTACAGGGTAGTCAACCGAATGGAGATCCTGAGATCCTGAGATCTCGATGGAAGCGTCCACGCATATTTGATAGCAGTGAGCCGATCCCCAAGCAGTGTATGAAGACGGCGACACCAAGCGGCGAAGAAAGAAACACTCCTAAATAAATCTTCCATATTATATATATGAGAGTGGCTGATTTTGAAAGAAAACAGCCAAAAACTCTAAGCGAAGTGGTAGTGTTAAAAAGAGGAAAATAAATCAATATAATTCCCACAACATTATTTACCAGTGTTGCCACCACTTTGAAATACAACGTAATAGAATTGGAGTTGAGATAGTTATAGAAAGTAATAGATTTTTCGTTGTGATGTATTCGAGATGTTTACAAAACATAATGATCAGTTTTTGTTCTTGTAGCGTACTGATAATCTCATTTCAACTTGCAACTGATGAATTTCATTATTGTACCTACAAATTTCCATGCTACAAAAACAAAATATGAACAAATCTATAGTCATTTTTTATTTATTTCAATTTTTCAAAGCATTGTTGCCATTGTTCAAGATTCGAATTTTCCGCCTACAAATATAGTGCTTCGATTCACAATCAAAAACATAAGAAAGGTGGTAAATAATGTTATTGATTTATTCTACTCTTTTTAAAACTACCACTTCACTTTTTGGCTGTTTTCTTTCTAAATCATTATTGTTCAATAAACCTGTCTCCGACTTGTATCTTCGGATTCCTTGGATCACAAAAGGGCTTCGGAGAAAAATACGAGATGAAGTGTACAGTCGTCCACAAGACTGTGGACGGGACAGCAGACCACCTTCAACAGATCGTTGATGTTACAGAGATCCCTGAGGACCACCGGCATGACTTTTTTCAAATTTCCTCCGCCACTGTGCGATCCTACCGTCCAAAAAGGCAGGATCCCTACGCTACTACTGCCCCAGTCACTCGAACATTCAACATTTGGGCATTCGGCAGCCGAAGAAGCGGAGGGCAGATCGTGGCTGAGTTTTTGGTGGCTAGCCTGCCATGCGCTGAACGAAGGTCCGATTTGCAATTCAAATTTTTGGCGGTTCGGTTTCAGTTGGTCTCGAAATGTGGTCTTTGTGTTGGATCGTATTCTTCGGTGAGCTATTATTTTATTTTTGTTGACTTCGTATACATTTCATTTATAATCTAAAAATGCATGAGTAGATTTTATTACTGGAAAAAATGAAAATCATTCAAAGATCCTCGTATTTCAAGATAAGTATAGAATCAAATCATATATAAAGAAACATTTGTTTTCATCAATTCATGGGAAAAAACCCTCTTTCCATTTTCTTGAATTTCAATATATTTTTATGAAATAATAACACAATATTCTTCTGGTGTATTCAACATTCATTCAATTATTCAAGTGACTTCCTAGGAGACTATGTTAACCACAATATTTTCTTCAAAATTGATTAATTTCAATTTTGAAGAAAGCAATTCAAAAAAAAGCTTTCTGAAATCTTTGTTTTCCAAGAAAAAGTTGAAGGCTTATACACGTTCCCTATAACTTGGTATTTCTTTTTCCTCGACTCAATAGATATTTCGAAAAAAAAATTAGTAGGAATAAACTAGTAGAAAAATATTTCTGGTGAGATTTCTCAACAAATTCAATTTTTTACCTCATAAATCATTTTGTTACTTCATATTCATTGAGGGCGTGAGAATTATGGTTTCAATTTTTCTTTAAAAAACAAAGCGAGCTATACGAAGAAACTTGACATCAGGCAACAAAATTGTATTTTGAATCATTCATTCTTGGTTTGTTGTGAAACTGAGCTACTATTACTCAATTCAAAATAATCTATTTTACTTTCAGAAAACAATCACGTGACATATATTTCTTCATATCATTATCAACTGAGTCGCCTCCTATAGGAAGCCAGTGAAATAATTTGAATCAAAAGTGAGTTCAAGGAAATCGAAAAAATATTTTTTCTGTAAATTGAGAACTTTGACATTCTGTATCATCTCCTTTAAAAATAGTTCATTGGAAATGCTTTTATGAAGATATCTACCCTTGAATTTTTTTATGATATATATTAAGAAATTATTTTTTTTTGTTGACTATCAATTCACATTCCACGCATATGAAGTTGAAATAATTTCCAAATACATTCTCAATTCGAGTTTTCTTTGTTATTTCTGTCTAGCTTCAGAGCTCTTAAAATTTTTATAGATAAGTTACTTTGTCTTAAGAAGAGAATATAATGAATCGAATATGTACCATTTCTCCAATAATTATGTCACATTATGAAGCATGAACAGACAAAATCATTATGTTTTCAAACATTTCACTATTAATATAATTTCATTGACACGAATTATATTCCTATGTTTCACCATGAATGAGACACAGTGTCAATATATTCAGTTAGGTGCGCTTTTTTTTCTCAATAAACAATTGGATAATTATACACCACTAACAAGATCGAATAAGAAAAATAGAAAACAAATTATCCACCTTTCTGTTCAGTTGATGTGACCACAATCTGAAAGCCATAAAGTTTCTTAAAATTCAAGAATCTATTGCTCCTTTGAATCTTTTTTTGAATATCTATATTTCTAGGAATCGAATTCTCATTACTTCTATATAATCTGGACTACTTTCTGACCTGCCTAGACTTTTCCGAAAAGTCACCCATAAACCAAAATTGTTAGTGTAGATAATTTAAATTGTGCAATTCGTAATGTGACAGTCCCCAAATGATTTACAGTTACTCAGTCCAGCTGAATATCTGTCATCTTGTTACACCCCCTCTTAATATAACCATAAATCAATCGTTAACTACCTCTTGAAGTCTGGTTCTTCAGAGGGTATCCTGTCGCATTGGATTTCACTTCCCAGAATCGGATCCGAAATAAGTGAAAATACAAGAACCAAAAGCCTCTCCTAGCGAGTACTTTTAGTGAAACAAAGATGAACTTTCACTTGTCAGTCCCACCTGACAGAATATGAAGAATATTCGAAATGGTCCTCATCAGGATGATGAAACCTGAATAAAACCAAAAAATGCATTGAGAATCATGAAAGTACAAAACGAATTTTTATCCTGTACAATTTTAGTGGTAGTGATAAATAATCATTTATTATTGTTGAAGGTGATAGTATGATGAGTATTGTGATAGTACAGTACGTTTACATGTACGTTTCTTGAGTTTTCCTAATTGAAATATTCACTTCGATCCATTCATTAGTTATTGAAATGGTAAAATATATAACAACTCAAGATGATCTAGCTTTGTATCAGAAATTATAAGATGATTTTTAAATCATCTGATAGTTGTATATACTGCGGTTATTTTTTAATAATGATCATTGTGGGATGATAATGCATTATTCCTTGTTCTACATAATATTACAATGAATATTTGTGATAGTACAATAGTTTCAGTTGGTTCACATATTCATTGTGCTTCTACAATTATGGTAAAATATTGTGAGTGTACAATATATTCATATACATTGATTATTCATGATGATACACTATAATAATATGTTTCTTGAGTTGTTTAAATTAAAATTCAATTCAATTTTCGGAATAACAGTTATATAAGCACTTGAATTTTCTGCTTTTGAATTAGTGGAAATTCATTGAGTATACTCAATCAGACTCGGCAAAATTATAGACATTGTGATAGATTCACTATTGATGATAATACAATAATGATTATGGATATGGTGATAGTACAGCAACTATAAATTCAAATGTAATTATTCTAATGAAAACTCGGTGTTACCAATGCCAATTTTCAGTAAATTAATATGATAAATACGGTCCTGGATTTCGAAGCTCTCAAGCGCCATAAATTTGAAATGGCTTTCACATTCGAAAAGGTGCATTTAATGAAATGTTCGAAAGAAACCAGACCCCTTGCAGGTTTGCGTGAGTATACCAGAAAATCGATTTGCCCACATGGTTTTATGGATTCATTTGTTTTTGGGACAAAGAATAACATAAATAGACTGTACTGAACATCAGCTGCAGGAAAATCAAGGAAGTAGGAAATAGTGCGCCGTTGTGGTTTTCATCTTATAATGACCTCAAATTATTATCAGTGTACCTTTACAAAACTTCACAGCTATCAAGAATATTGCGATATTAAAAAAACAAAAAACTGAAGGAGGAAAAATTTTCTGTAAATATTTAAAAAACATATTTATTTCTGACAGTGACATTATAAGCTTATATCGTCATAGTTACGATATCTATAATGAGGGTCATAACTCCCTTGGGATATTAAGGTTCAAAAACTCCCTTTTACCTTTTACAGGTGAAAATGATACAAGAAATGCTTATAAACGTTTATATGTAATGAAAACTAAGACATATTTTCCTTATTCACGTCATTACAAATAATAAATGTACAATTTTCAAATGTTCCCTGAAAATTACTTCCGCCGCTGGAAACATTTTCTTCTTTTTTATGGGTGGTGCTGTTGCTGTTCACTACAGTCGAGGTGCCTGCCTCTTCTGATGGCAAAGTAGACATCATACGCGCCGTTTTATATCTCAATTCAATACTGTCCTCCAGATACCCCTCTGCCACCGTGGAACTTCTCCAACCTCCGTGTCTTTTTAAGTTTGTCATAGTTGCTCCTGCATTGGCTAGGGCAGTAGCAGAAGTGCGACGAAGGCAATGTCCCGTATAGGTTAGTGGGTTTGGCAATCCTAAATACATTGCGATTTTGCTGGGAATTTTGCCAAACATATTCTTTCCAATTGGCTGAGTTGTACATTTATTTTGTCGGAAGCTCAAAAAAAATCGTTTTGTACCTTCAGGACGCAAGGACATATAAAGTCTCAATAAAGGCAAAGCAGAGAACTCTTTTCCATCCACAACTGTAAATTTCTTCGATACACCAGTTTTACTTTCCGGTACGTTCACTACCATAACAGTATCCCGGTCCTCTATATCTGCTATACTCATATTTAGAAGTTCCTGAGTTTCTGCATCCTCCAAAATAACCCATAATTAGAACAACCTATAACAAATAAAACGAAATAAACAAACGAAAAAGAAAATTATAAGAAAAAAATTACCTTATGCAATAAATGAATTTCATTAGGGGCGTCCTTTAGAAATTTTAAGGAGACAAGACAGCAGACTTTTTCGGCTTATACCCCTTACTTTTCCGTTTCAAAAAAACCTCTAGTTCGTTGAACTTGGTTATATCTCTTTTCTCATATATGGTCACCATCGATTTGAGCATTGACCATTTAGTCCATAACGAATTTGGGCTAAAAGTTTCTGACTGCAACGAATAAATACAATTATTACCAAATCTACCAGAAAATACTGAAAATACTTTACCAGTTCTTGAAAATATGCCAGAAAGACAGTTTCGTTGGCATCTTTTGATATAACATTTCTCTGTATCAGCCACTTCAGATATAAGTTGTATTCTTTTTGATATAGGGCTTCACTTTTCGATGGAAGTAATGATTGTCTTGCTTTTTCCGCTTTTTTTATAATATCCTCCATTATATCAGAAAAAGATCGTCGATTTGTGGTAAAAAATAAACACGTTTTTAACGGAAAAACATTGATTGATAAAGAAAGTTTGCTTATAAACATGTAACATAGCGACAACCTAGCAACAACCAACAATGCTATAATCAACGCTACCTAATTCAAATATACCAGAAAGGTTATGAATTCAAACATTATTTATTGCGTTCTAAATATGGACATATTGTTATGAAAATCGGTCAAAAATAAAGTTATCTATGTACCACGCCAGAGGCCCTCGGGCCCTCATAATTCCCTCAATACATAAATAACTATTAACTCCCTGTAGATGCTAACTTACGCATTTTGGTGAAAAATTATATTTTTGCTATGAATGACATAGATATAGCCATAAAATATCATGGTGTAGCATCAAATGAAACATTCCCTGAGTTTGTCACTCATAATGAGTATTCTGGATAGACACCCAACTTCCGCAGTCCATCACTCAAGATGGCCTACAGTTCATTATAGCAGTCAAAATTCCTGTTACCGTACCAAGTGTTGAAACAAGAAGTATTGTTTATCCTTCTAATTGGAGTAGCTGTCGATTTGGAAAATTAATAAGTACGTTTGCTGGAAATAGTCAAAGCAAACAGTCGGGCGAGTTTTGTTTTTCTTTGGGACTTACGTAAACCTCGGATGTTTATGACTGCCACATGTGAACATTGCCTCTCGATAGGAAACAAAAGAACAGCAAAGTTTTATCAACAAACAAGTTGGTTTTTCAACAAGAAATGTCTTCTGTAGTAACAATTCGAAATTGAATAAACAATGAGATACAAAGATCCGAAATGGAAAAGTATATGTAAATGAGAGAGAAATAAATACCTAAGTATATGGAATAACCCTTTCTCAGCATGTATCCATACCTACAGTGCTGGTCCTTATTAAGATGATATATGTCTGGAATGGTTGACTATGCTAGGAGAGAAAACTTTTCGAAGCATACAAGGTGGATAGCGGAGAATAAAGAAAAACTAACGATGATGATATCGTTCTCAAGATAATATACGAATAATATAATATATATAGTAGCTCTGGTAACATTTCAAGTGTTTTAGTTCGAAGTATTTTTTCCATCTTTAGTCCTAGAAATCACACGCAAAATTCATGAATCCTGTGCCCCATACATATTAATATATGCAACCAGAAACTATCCTATTTGAAAACCGCATAATCTGGCTCATTTATTCATAAAAAAAACAAGATTCATTGATTGTTGAAGAATATTGCTAGAGTGATGGAATTTTAACGTACACTTTGTTAAATGAAGAATACTATAAACACAAAACGGTTTTCTTTTAGGTAGTGTGACCACATCTGATACATCCCAGTGTGAAAAACTGTCCACCCTGGCATCTTACGAAGACCACAAAACAGTAGTGGAAACCAGTTTGCATCTCTTAGCAGGATCATGGATGTCGGAAGGGTAAGAAAATTTTGACTAGTATAGTCACTGGATTATAGAATACGATATCAGCGAACAAGCAACAAATAACTGAAGAATTTCAAGAATTACATTTTAAGGAAACTTTTGAAGCTCAGGGATATCAGTAATAACATTTTGTCAGCTCAATCATTGTCGATCTAAATGGAAACCTAGAAGGCTAGAACTATAATATTGTCTGTTCACTGGAAACAATTAGCATCTTCTTCTGTAAGGTAGAGACAAGGTGGATATAGGATGGTGAAACAGCTTCCTATTAACAAGCACTAGAATAAACTGTAGACCTTTGTCTACTTGATTTCATACCGTAGTAATATTTCCTGAAGTTATCAGAGATGGCGACATACCTTGTGTCGGTTTAACAGAAACTGTGCATCTGTCATACTTTTATCAGTTTCATATATTCTAGATGAAAAATGATTAAGAAGAGTCAAAATATCAATATGCATTCCAGATTCATAGAAAATATATTGTTTAATGCCATTTCAAGTCACGTCTGTCAGATGTGAACCACAGAAATACGTAAGCAACAGAAATCTTCTTCGATAATCGATCTTACTGCCATCTTCTTTCAAGTCGTGGAAATATTAATACCTTCTCAAACGGTCTACAAGTTTTTCGCAGAAACAATTGAAGAGCTGTTTCACCATTCTATATCCACCTTGGGTAGAGACATCTTCTCATAATAACCGTGAACTATTTCGACTATTTTAAGATGTCAAATGGTGGGTGTATATTTACGAAACAAGCGTTTCGGAATCTTGTTCTGGGAGGCCAAAATACGTGAGTACCTCCAAAAATGTTCCTTGTAATATGCCTTATTATTGTTCCTTAAAAACTGTTATTTGACTTTTTGAGTAGAAATTTGTACAAAAAGTAATGATAGTTACATACAATAAGTAAAAAAAAAGAACATAACTTCAACCTAAAATTGGGTCGCTGACAGAGAAAAAACTGAAATAAATGAGCATCGAACGACTTCTATAAAGTAGCGACCTCAACTTGGCAGATATTTGGGACTTGAGTGATAAGACAATATTATGTCTACTAGGTGTTCATTTAGATCGACAATGGTTCAATACACTGTAGACACTCTTTTCTTGGCATTTGTTTGGTTTTTTTCATATCCTTCCTATACTCAGCAGGCACACTTTTTGGTGAGAATGGTAAGAAAATCTTAACTAGTATAGTCACTGGATTATAAAATACGATATCAGCGAACAAGCAACAAATAACTGAAGAATTTCTCGCCAAGAATTACATTTTAAGGAAACTTTTAAAGCTCAGGGGTATCAGTAATAACATTTTGTTTTTTCATATCCTTCGATGATTCGGAAATATATTTTATGTTAAATTGGGTAAATGGAACATAGCACATAATAATGCTAACACTGAATTTCTAATCAAAGTGACCAATGCAAAATCTTCTTTATACCATATGTTAGTCATTCTAGCAGAAGAGATTAGTAATGAATCATAGATTCCAGAGACTCACCAATCATTTCGCCTTCTTACTGATACCATAAGATAAGACTTATCTTGCTTCCTGTCCCTTTAGTTATCTCTTCGAAATTTGAGAATTCCACAAAGCTTGGGATATCGCGATAACACCGAATCAGGTGACAATAATTTCACACAGCTGGACCCATAAATACCTGTCTGAAACGTCGAAAAACGAAAAATAAATCCTCTAACAAGGGACAGGTAACGTCCAAACTCGGATAAGGACGATTTATCAAAACAACAGGGGGTTGAATAAACATGATGGGATCTCAGACCACCTGAAGAAACCAAGCATGATTCAGGGTGGAAAGATAGAGTCCGGGGCCTTTATTTTGTGGTCAGTTTTGCTTATGATAATGCTAAAATATACCGGGGAAACGAATATATCTAACCAAAATCATTCTGTGGCAAAAAGACTTAGTGCTAATGCCAATAACAAAAAAAAAAAAAAAAAAAAAAAAAAAAAAAAAAAAAAAAAAAAAAAAAAAAAAAAAAAAAACGAACTTCCAAAGGAATCATTTGATGATATAATGTCAATAATGGGTATAGAGAATCCCAACATAAAAAAGTATATTATGATACAAGTTTTATAAGACGCTATTTTGTCGCACGCGTTGTTTGGAGTACGACGAGCGAAGCGAGGAGTGCTCCAAGTGAACAAGTGCGACAACGTGTCTTATATAAAACGTGTGTCATATGCAATTTTTTCTATTTTGAATTGATTTGAAGAAAAAAATTGATTTAATATCGATAAATAACAGAAACATCTTCGATTGGTAACAATGATGACATTGAAATAATTAAAATCTGACGCACAAGCGTGGTGAAGCCCAGTTTACAGTTGAGCGATTTTGATTATTGAAATACCAGCGGTGAAAAATTCAATGTTGTTTTTGTTTTTATTGGTCAATTTAAATCAAATCACACTCTGAATTGAAATATACCAATTGAAACATTGAGTTTTTCACTGCTAATATCACCAAATCCAAATCGCTCAGAAGTAAACTGATGGGCCTAACTCTTCTGACTTTCATTTGACAGTTCGATTGTACCAATCTCCGAATAATAAAAAATGCGTATCGAAATAGAGGTTATTTCGACACGCATTTGCGTTGCACAATGACTTCATTATCCAACCAAAATAGAAAAAATATTTTATACTATTATCGAATAAGGAACTTGAATTAACTGGTAGAACATGAATAATATCGAATATTAGTCTATGAAGATGGTGATTTCATTATTTCTCCATGATATTCAATGGTTGTCTCTGAGGTGAATAACGAATTGAAAAATAAAGTTTCATAGAGCTTTTTCTGTCAATTGAAGAAATATTAGTTTTTCACATAGAAAAAAGGAACGAAATTTAATATGATATGCAAAATCCAACCACTGTTAATGAATTTCTAGACACATAATCCCTATCCGGAAATATTTTGAAGTGAATCTGCTAATGATTAAGATACTATTCCAGACGTTCTGTTTATTATTTCAAATTTATGAGCATGGTAATCGGTGTCTGACAATTAAAATAAACCAGCACATGCTCATGTTTACTGAATATTTACGACTATTTGGTGTTCTTAGAATCAGATGAAAACGTTGCTTTAAGAAGGTTCAACAACTCCTGAACAGATATGAGTTCAACTTAGAAAAAAAAAAGGACCAGCAAGTTTAGCAAATTTTTTTGACCATCTTGTTTGAGTTGGTGGTCTGAGGGATGGAAAGATAATGAAGAGATATTCAGAAACTCACAAACAATTATTAAATTTTGTAACGTCGAACATTCTAAAAAAGAATAAGATAACTATCTGATGCTAAAACCATGAAGATTTCAGTGGAATCTGCACAAGAGACAATACTGCATAAATATGGTATCAACCAGTTTCCTGCGATATTTTCGAGAAATATTATCATCAGATCGCATCTCTGGCCATGGACCGTCACCATAAATTTTGGGACAACCCCAAATAGGACCGTTCTTTTCGTGAACTGAATAAAGTCGAGACTTAAAGGATGTCAACGTTTCAAAGAGCATGGTGAAAAAAAAAAAGGTTCAGCAGGCAAGTGTGGACTGCCATCTTGAAATGCTACACGTATTTGCATAAGAATGCAACTGTATACTCGGTTTTGTTTATTTATTCGTGTCTGGTCTCGCTCCATGATAATTTTGTTGACTTTCTGTGCTTATTTATATAATTGTGAAGATTTCTACTATTTGCATTCCTCCTTCAATTATAAATAAGACGTCGCGAGTATTATTTTAGGATTCCTATATGTTTCCATATTTAAAAACACTCCTTGATTGAGAACAAAATGCTCACCCCAATAATCCAAAAACGTTGGTTTTTCGATTAGTGTAATGATTAAGAAGCAACTTGAATCTGATTGATTTCTGAATCCAATTTATTATTCCTATTTTTCACACATTTTTTTGATGAATTCATAGCGTCTGAGATCTTGTGTATACAGGGTGTCCTCTTATATTTTGGCCCCTACCTACAGCTTCACATAAATACGAGGTGGAAAAAAACATTGGATTTCACCGGCATTACATTTTGGTAAACAAATTAGAATCGTAAAATTAAAAAAAATCAAAAATATATTTTTTAACGAAACTTAGTTAAATAACTTTTTCTTCTGTTTCCAAATACATATTTCGTTTATGTTGCCTTAAGCCGTTTTCCACTTATTTCAATGTATTGATTAATATTATTTTGCCCACGGCAATATTTTATTATTGAAATTTCAGGGCTCCTATATCGGCCCGTCAAACCAGAAATGAACGAGGAAGAAATGTTAACAAAATAAATATGGACTTAGCAACAATTCTCGAGTGGGGATCTAATAACCTGGTAGAATTCAATGCAAACAAAACACAAGCATGTCTTTTCTCTAGAAAAGCCGATCTGACTGTGCCCAACATAATTCAGTCTGGAGTAACCATACCGTTGAAGTCATCCATTCCGATGCTTGACGTTACTATCAGCGATAACCTTTCTTGGGAAAATCACTAGAGGTCCATTGCCAAAAGTGCATCCCGAAAACTTGAATTTCTATTTCACTCCCAGTCAGCTGATTATGATCTATAAGGCACAGATCTGACCTGTCTTGGAATACTGTTCCCATATTTGGAGTGGGGCACCTAAACATATCCTGAAACTATTGGATTCTGTCGGGTACATCGTAGAAAAGTTGGCGATTTATCTCTATTTTATAGATGTTTTCTGGAATATCAACAATCGTTCCTACATTAGCATTCTCTTCGAGATTAACCTGCCAAGTTCAGTCTTCACAACCCTTCGTGGTCACTTTAGATACCTGCAGAACGTCCGTTTCCAAAGACTCGTTCATCCAACGAACATCGAGACTTTGGAACTCATTGCCTAGGGAGGTGTTCCTCGAGGCATACCATCTCCAGAATTTTAAGACTCCTACCTTCTTTTCCTTTGTTCTCACGATGTTCTCCGAACATTACAGGATATCCCTTTTCGTGAGAACCAGAACATAAAAAAAAATGTTTTTAATATTTTGAATTGGATAAGACGTGATACGTATTTATTTAATTCATTGATACTAAGGATCCTCCATGATTCAAAGAATATGGTGATAAAATAAAAAAAACCAGTGGCGGAGATATGGGTATGCAATCACACTTTTTCGAAAAAAATATTTCACGTTACTGACTTTATGAATACAATAAGGTCCTTCAACACCCTATACTTTTTCGAGTATTCTGTTAGTTTTTCAAACGGAGCACCATTTTCGAGATATCTGAGATCTGATACTGGCACCTACGTCCTTTCAACGTTCAGGCACTTACGTCCTTTCAACGTTCAGGCACTTACGTCCTTTCAACGTTCTGGCACTTACGCTCTTTCAACATGCTGGCACTTACGTCCTTTCAACGTTCAGGCACTTACGTCCTTTCAACGTTCTGGCACTTAAGCTCTTTCAACCTAGTGGCACCTACGCCCTTTCAACATACTGGCACCTACGTCCTTTCAACGTTCAGGCACTTACGTCCTTTCAACGTTCAGGCACTTACGTCCTTTCAACGTTCTGGCACTTAAGCTCTTTCAACCTAGTGGCACTTACGCTCTTTCAACATGCTGGCACTTACGTCCTTTCAACATTCTGGCACTTATGCCTCTTCAACACATCTTCTCATCCCGACATCTCATCATTCCAATGATTTTTTTTTCAGTTGTGAAGTACGACCCGGGCCCGAATACATTCTACGCTCGTACACCTTCGACGACACCGGCAAATTTCAGCTGATCCAGCACCACTACTGGGACGATTCGTGTTCTACCCCGCAGCTGAGTGCAGTGGCGCACGGCAAGGTGCAGCTGAGGGACACGCTGATCCAACCTGGTGCCGTCAATGCCGTTGTCAAGGTGACGAATGTCACCGTCATCCCTCAGGATGACAACGCCGCCAAGGAGTTGGATCGAGTGGTGGCGATGGAATGCCCAGGTAGGTTGTTGAGTCGTTGAAAAGTCTTCCAAATATTTGGTGAAAGGCTCTGAAGCCATGAAGCCAAACCAAAGGCAAGACGACCATCACAAAGTTTGGATTAATATCCAACGGATGACCTGCCCAAAAATACAATTTAAATGTGATATAAGTATGATTGACGTCACTTAGAAGTTTTTGAAGAACATTTTGAGGTAGACTTTATGGCTAGTTATGAGCCATATGCACTACATAAATTCAGCGTTATCAACTTTCAATATGTTCACATCAATTTCATTGATATTGTCATCCACACCAAATCAACATTATTATTATGTAAGGGCCAATTTATGCATCATTGTCTTTATCCTTATCTTGTGTCATAGATTTAACTCAGTCCCAATCATAGTCTCAATTATTTTGGACGTTTACAGTCTTGAGACCAAGGTGGATATAGGATGGTGAAACAGCTCTTCAATTGTTTCTGCGAAAAAATTGTGGACCGTTTGAGAAGGTACTAATATTTCCACGACTTGAATGAAGATGGCGGTGAGATCGATTATCAAAGAAGATTTCTGTTGCTCATGTATTTCTGTGGTTCGCATCTGACAGACGTGAGTTGAAACGACATCAAAACACAATATTTTCAGTGGATCTGGAATAATTATCGATATTTTGACTCTTCTCAGTCATTTTTCATCTAGAATAGATGAAACTGATAAAAATATGACAGATGCAGAGTTTCTGTTTTACCGACACAAGGTATGTCGCCATCTCTGATAACTTCAGGAAATATTACTACGGTATGAAATCAAGTAGGCAAAGGTCTACAGTTTATTCTAGTGCTTGTTGATAGGAAGCTGTTTCACCATCCTATATCCACCTTGCTTGAGACTTAACGAATTATGATATCACAATTAACAATCCATCGATAGCGATTGATATTTGTTATCAATTATTATATTCGAGATCAATTATTATATTCGAGATTATATCTATATCTGAATATTATATTCGTTATCAATTATTGCCACAGACATCGATATTGGTGACAAAAACCAAATTTAATGTCATTTGTATTGACAGGTCGTGGTCGACGCATACCAGAGATAAGTAATAACAAGATGTGCACGTCTTATGGAAGATTTGGAAATATAGTCACGTGATTGATTTTCGTTTCAACGTATTATCACAGATGGCGTTTAACGCATGAATCTCAATTTTTGTTGATATGAAGTTAGCGTTTCGCAGCTAATTCAAATTACGAACTTTCACGAACTTAGATTACATTACAGTGTGTTACAACAGTCCTCGAGTTGATTTGTTCACTTCACGTTTTACTCTGTGGTTTTTTATATTCATTATTCATTTTCTTAAGGATGAAAGAGAAGTTTTGTTTGATAAATGATAACAGAGGTTTCATTAATATGGTGAGAAAATATGAATCACTATCAACTATTCATCCTGGTCTAAACAAAATTAACACATAATACATGTGTAGATAATAACTTGAAGATTGGAAAAAAGTGCTCTGCATTGAAGATGCGCGATGTGCCTTTGAAGCAGATTCAAATGAAATAACTACTGAAAAAATCAAATTCAGGAATTTGTTGGTATGGTGCCATTGTTGCCATGATCATAATTTCAGTTGCCACTTTAGTATGAAGAGGCTGTTTGCCTTTGAAATTGGGTTTCCACTTTTTATTTCTTCCTATCTCTATCCTCATTATAGGTAGGGATCTTTTGATCATACAATTTGAAAAAAAAAACTAGCAATGTAAAAATATCAATTGATTATGAAAAATATCTTTTACTGTTGTATGAATAAATATTGAATTCAGTGATTATTTTTATGCAATATTTAACAACACATTGGAAGTGGTAATTATTTAATAATGATGACTAGTTGAAGATACATTGGCTGATGCATTTCTGTCCCTCTCCTCATCAATTTATTTACGTTTTTTTTTTTTTTTCGTACTGATGGTCTTGAAAATGTTCTCATAGGTGCTTTGGATATTCAATCTATCACTGAGCAATGTATTATTATCCGCAGTGAAATGATATTCTCAAACTAGCCCATTGTACAGTTCTACCCAACTCGAAATCAACATCTCCTGTAACAGAAAAAGAATAATCAAGTATATCACTCAGAACACAGTGAGTGTAAAATATCAACTGGTAGTGTGACGTACCTGAATAATTAACGATCCAATTTTTTGTTCGAAGAAAATCTTTGATTGGGAAACGAAATCCTCATTTCGGCGACGTGTTCTTTCACAGCTCAAGTACTCGCAATTTTATTTCCTGATCATGACATTGCCACTGTCACTGCATTTCTCAATAATAAATTGATTTTACAAATATGCAACTGGAGTATTTCATATTGTTCAATAGTACTTTGATAAAGATATGAATGAAATTCTGATGTAAAACCACAATATTCACGAGAACGGGAACAAATTTCCACCGTACAAAGTCGATAAAAATCAATAAAAATAAACAAAGTGGAAGACAGTTGAATACAAAAGACGAAGACAAACTGATGAAGAAAAATACAGAAAAATCTGACCTTGAACATGGCAGCCAGATATGGCAGCTGAAAAAGCTATGTTCACTATTTGGAATCAACGGCACTAGTTCCATCTTGTGGTTGATTCCAAAAGCATGAAAAATATATTGCCAAATTTTAGCATTGACGTGCACATCTTGTTAGTGGGTTACTTATCTTTGACGCATACGTATTTCATATGTGGTCTCAATCATAAGCATAAAAGTTGAAAATTTGTAACTTTCAAGGTCGTGCTTCAATGATTATGATTAAGACTGAGACTAAAACTGATGCATAAATGCACCCATTGAAATGTATGCTTTTGACTTGATTATATATGATTAAGACGAAGACTGTGACTAAGACTAGGATATAGACAATGATGCATAAATTGGCCCTTGGACACAAACGAATTGATGGAGAAGTTTTCGATGATGCAACAAACTCAACGATCTTTCCAGGTCGCTACTGGAAATCTTGGCGTCGATACGAAGAACACACCATCTATGACAGCCGGTACGATGAGAAGAGACGCTTCACCAACCTTTGGGCCCCCTCTTACCAGCAGATGAATCGGTACCACGCCAACTCCAAAAACGACAGTCCCTACTTCGGGGACATGTCTTGCCTGGGATCTCTGAAGTGGGCCTTCAATGAGCTCAAACTCATCAAGATCCAGCTGCGGCCTATCCTGGACGAACCGAAGAAGAGAACGATTTTCATGAAGATGGAGCTGTTACTCGGAGACATCCACTCCAACTTCAAGCAGAGAGAGTACTACAACCCCACGGGCTTTCAGGTGATCAATCAATTGAAAAAGTGTGTTTGAAAACTTAGTTGAAAAGCAACCCTCGAAGTCTCATGGAGACTTTTAAGAGTAAGAAAGACGGGGACCTTAGCTTTTTGAGTGTCATCCGAAGCACTACTCGGCTGGTTAGAGAGATTAATTAACTGTATTGGCCAGCTACCTCCTCTAGATTTTCCTCTACTCTATTATTTATTACTTCTCTTTTCTTTATAACATCCATCACACTTCTTCCTATACTTATTTCTACACGAATTATATGGCTCAATCAAGAATTCCAAAACATTCAATACGCGATAACGTCTACTTTATATATAACATTATATTTATGATATGCATCAACTCATGTTAATATTACGTTCAGAACGTTACATAGGACGTGATATCTTCCTCTTCTTCATTATTTATTTGTTTCTCGAACTTATTTCTGCACGATTTGTATCAGTGCGTATGACTCAATCAAGGATTCCAAAACATTCTATACGCGATAACGCAAACTTTTTTTTGATAAATGTAAATGATATGTATCAACTTATTAATATTACTTTCAGAACGTAGAAGATATCATGAATTGGTTCAGAATATACAGTATGGTGGAAATGTTTGGAATAAATTCATTATCTCTAACGAACATGAATTTTAAGGAAAATCCTGAAACAGGTCAATTTTTATTTTCAAATTGGCATCTCTTGATATACATACGGAGTTTGTGACGTCATCCGCGTAGTTGTGGTGACGTCATCGATTATTTTTTTAAATAGGAAAACACCATGGTTATTTTTTTTTATGTACGCAATTACCTAAATAGGTTGGAGAGGGTCAATCGAATGGCCAAATAGATCTCCTGATTCAACTCCTCTCGATTTTTTCCTCTGAGGTTATCTGTAGAGCAAAGTTTATGTAGGAAGCCGGAGAGATCAGATAATTTGAAAGAACGAATACGAGTGAATATTTCACAAATATACTCAGAAACGATAGCAAAGTTCAAGAATTATTTGTTTTCTGTCTATCACATTGAATTTTTGCAGAAGGTCACAAATTTGATTATTCATTGTAACGGTTTCCGTTGTAGATATAAAATAATTAATAACTTTTTCTCACCCTATATTACTTTATTCTCCTAATATTATTATACGGTCAGATAGACAATGAATATATCTTCCAGAAAAAAAAATGAACCGGGTGTCTTCCTATTCAAAGAATAATCGATGACGTCACTACAACCGTATGTATATCAAGAGATGTCAATTTGAAAATAAAAATCGACCTCTCTCAGGGTTTTCCTCAATATTCATATACGTTAGAGAAAATGAATTTATTCCATACATTTCCACCATACTGTATATAGGGGGTTTCATCGTTGTTAACAAAAATATTGCGGTTTTCAAAGCAAAGGTATTTCTTCTTCCATTTCCATGAATATCTTGAGGGCTATATTTATAAATGATACCTGAATACTATTTTCAAGAAGCACAAACTTAATCGAGTAATACAAAACAGCTAATGCGCGATAACTCTAACTTCTTTTTTGACATTCCATGAATGATACACAACTAATAATATTTCCTCTATAAAATCTTGATAAATGTTCAAATAATCTCGGGATATTCAAAATGAAACCGTTAGGAATATATTTACGATTATCGTGATCAACAAAGACTTTGACGTCCTGAAAAGAATAGCATGTTGTCAATCAACTTGAGAAGGTTCGAAAATGATATGGAAGAATTTATTTGATCTTTCTAAAAGGGAAGTGGTGTATTCATTATTCGACATCATCTGCAGTTTGTCCATAATATTATTTGCAGTTTTTCATCACAATGTGAAAGTTCTATGCAGACAATTCGAATAATCCTCATCATCACTCCTTCTTCCAGGTACCACTAATCAAGCAAGTCAAGGACGATGTCGTCTTCATCAACCGCCACTCCTATCGCATCAAAAACACCAACACCATCCCCGCCAACATCTTCACGACGGGGAAAGCCCCACCGCACCTGATAGAGAAGCCCCATCTGCCCCCATACGTCTGGGGCGAGTGGACATCCACCAGGTGCGAAGTGAGACCTATGGGGCTGTACCTCACCAGGCGGTTCTCCTTCTATTCCGAGGACTCCACTTGGATAGGCGAACACAAGTTCTACGCCGATCCGTTCTGCAAGATGCCCAAGTTCATCGTCACAGCTGCCGGACATTTTGTCCTGGAAGGGCCCAACAGAGCCATGAAGGGTACTACCGACATAAATTTCCACATCGAGAAGGCCAGTTTGACGGTGCTGGACCAAAGAACGATCTACGACATGAGGCTATCCGGCCGCTGTGGACATGACCAATGGAAAGTGAATGTCCCCAAGGAACTCAGCTCCACTCATGGTTGTGCTCCGCTCGGAATCATCCTGCCTTCTGTCCTCAGAGACGTGGTGAAGATCGAGATGGACTATGGGGGTTCTTGCCTGTTGTTTTTGGGGCAGGTGGATACCGACGGTCTACCTTCCTCTTCGAGCGAGAGACCTTCGGCCTTTCAGCTGCCACTTGTCAAGTGCGGCGACGTTGCCACGTACTCGCAGAGTCTCAGGGATATCTTGGATCGAGATATGTATCACAGCAGGGCTACGAGGAGGGGTTCATTTTCGTATATGATATTCTTGCTAGTGATGCTGATTACTAATAGTTGATGAACTCAAGTGTATTGTAAATATTGTGAATAATTTGTATATTTTATAGAATGTTCAAATTATAGGTAAGGTTTTCGACCATTTTTTTTGGTTTCAGGGACAACGTAACCAGTGATTTTATGTATATAGGAAGCATTATTAATTACTTTTATTTAATGTACATCCGATATGTATATACTGTTGATTTTTTTTTTTTTTAGGTTGGAACCGATATCGTTCTCAATTATTTCTGATATTACATTTTTTCAGAACTGGATGAGATACAACAAGTTGACTATTGAATATCTCCAATTGAAAGAGAGTTTTTACTTCAAATTTGACATTCAGATTCGAAAAAGTTATGCTTGTTTGGTGTTTCATTATCATTTATTGTGATGTGATGTTAGAAATTTTTACAACAAAAATTATTACCTGAAAATAATTTTTCGGTCATTCAGGAATCAGGATTAGTTATTCATTTATATGTTATATATATTAGTTATATTTTGTGCAATTATTTGTTTCAATGTGTGAATCATATTTGTTGTTATATGTTTCCAAAATAACAAAATATACCATTTGAAGAATGTCCAAAGCTTGTTTTTATTTATTTGATATTATTTCAGCTGTTAGTGCTAGTGAAAATTCATCATGTGATATTTTTGGTGCTAGACATATTGCCGTCAGGATCATTTTCTATTTTGCAATAAGGGCTACATATGAATAAATAGCCTTGTAAAGCTGAAACAAATACAAAATTCAGTTTATATCATCAAATACAGCCAGCTATTTTGTGAAATATAGATATTCGCTTTCTTTCATCTAGATATCGTCTAATTTTTCGAGAAATACTATCCACTTACTGATACTACAGCATCTACTCTAGCTTCATAAAAGGGACCGATTGAAAGTGACATAGGTTTTTGTGCCCTCATTATCACCATTGTTAATAACTTCTGCACAGGTAGTTCAAGCTTGTACCAGTCACTTTCGAATACTGCATTTGCAATTCCTGTGCTCTATAATACAACGTGTTACTTATTTATAGATAACACATATTATTCAATATTGTTTTTATCAATTTACTTTTCGAATAAGTACATATAAAATTTTTATTTCGAGGATATTTTCTACCAACACAGGAATATTGTGTATTCTATTCTGTTTTCATGGATCTTACCTGAACAATTATCTCGTGAGCGTTCCAATAAAAGAAGACCAGCTGGTAACAAAGAGTCAACAAAAACCATAACTGTGCACACCTTTCAATGATCTCGGTCCCCTGTAAGACTCACAATTAATTTAAATAAACTGTGATATAATTGCAGAAGGTATTCGGAAATTGCTTCTCTGAAATAGAAAGCGCTCAAACAAGTATTTTTCATCAAGGAATATTTGTTCGAAAATTTCAAAATCCAATTCTGTTCCCATGTGGAAACGTCAACAGTTTTCAAACAGTTTTGGGGCAGCAAATTCCGAATGCCCTGTATGAATAGCCTGAGATACTGGAACAGCCAAGTGTTTTCTTACATCTATCAATTGAACTACTAGTAGCGACAACTGCAGCGAGGAAGTAGCAAAATCTAGCAATAAAAATGTCTTGACACTCTCATCAAAACTTCTGACTGATCTGAAAGAAAATATACCTCCATAATGATTGATCGAAATTGATGTGATGTAAATGAACTCTTATTGAATGTGAATGCGAAGAGTGAACTCACCGTATGATTTGTTGATGCTGCTTTATACAAATCTTGACAAAATACTCTTGGGCTTTCACATAGGGAATGCCAGTTTCATCAGAAAACTTTGAAATGTAATGCGTTATGTTTTTGAATATATGCCGCATAATATGAAGCTGACCCACGAAGAATATCAAAAAGCTGCAGTACAACGTCCCTTGGAATACGATGTAAGAGTACCCCAACAATCCAGCAGCTGCTTGAATTGAATAAGCAATCCAATAGTGTTCATTTGTATCAAATGGAAACCAACTCGGGAAAATCAAGTATTTTGTTTCTGGCTGCCTCAAGTAGTTTTCTATAGGAGGCCTCGCAAAATATACTACTGTCGCAATGGTTCCCACAATAAAATAGAAAAAAACAATTCTCCCAGTTGATTCAGCGTACTCCATATAAATCTTCCTGATTTCTTCATCAGCGTTTTCCAAAATATGCCCCTCTTGCTCTTTCAGCTTTTGGACCATATCTCTGATAGACTTGGATTTTGTTATCCTTATTTTATAGATGTAGGCCACATAGACTATCAGAACTCCCAAATTCTCTGCCATTTCCATGAAGTTTCCTCTGGAGATGTAAACCATAGCTCCTTGGGTTATGTCGTATGTGAGGTAGTAAGTGAAGCTTACGTAGAAATACATGTTGTAGAGCTTCAGTTTGTATCCGGTGGACTCAATTGGCCAAAGACCGCAAATCAGGTTGAGGATTCTTGCGTATTTCATGTGAACATGCACATTGGCCTCTGAAAGTTACATTTTTTTTATTCGTTTCAGATATGGAACCAATTTCAAGTGTTAAATTTTTATTGTCTTACTTTTTTTCTTGTCCATTATGTCGGAATAAGTTGCCTAGGGATTTCCAAAATGTACCTTACTGGTTGGATCTGGATATATCAAAGGCAATACGTTTGATTCTATGGAGAAAACAGACATATTGACTCTTGGTTAATTTCAAATAATTGAATATAAAATATTCAAAGTAAATGATGAACTATAATGAAGATACAGTTCAATATATTTATTCTTTGAGATGATTATAAGACATCGCGAACTGTGTACTTAGAAATTCATGCAAATGATAGTAATGACTCCAAGAATGATATACCTAATAAAATTCATCACATTATTCATTTCGTTCTCCATATAAATTGCAATGGAACCGTTCACCATATCAATCAGTAGATAATTGCACATTATTGATAATTGAATAATGGTCACTTACTTTTCGTACGGAATCCTATAAATCATTCATATTAATAATAATAATAATAATAATAATAATATTTATTCAGAATCATTCAGAACAAATATTGGCAACAGCACCTTGTAAGCTAGTGTAGGTAAGTACTGCGTTATATGACATATATGATGTATAATAAATGAATATAACAACTTCAATTTCTCGAAGTACACATCAAAAATCATATAAAAGTACACATTAAAATACGTATAAAAAAGTACACATTAAAAAATATATGAAAGTATACATTGAAATACACATAGAAAATTGAAATTTATAAATCATTTGATCATAGAGCATATAAAATTCACAAGAATTATAAAATATAACAAGAATGAGTTTTCAGAACAAACACAATAATTATGAAATCATAAATAAATAAATATATATATACATAAAAATTTAAGACAATGGAGGAACTTTTTTTTCTTCACTTTTTCTTTTCAATCTCCAACAATGGAGTGGATCAATTCGATTGGCGTATTTCGTGTAAAAACTTTGATTAGTTTTTTGAATTTCGAAAAGAGTTTTTCGTCTTGCAGCGTGGCTGGTAAAACATTGAATGCCTTAGGACCCAAATATTGAAGACTTCTTTGTCCTGAACATTTATGCATTCGCGGGGTGATGTATTTGATATTTTGTCTGGTCGTGTATGGGTGTTGAGAAGTGAGTAACAATTCATTCTTGTTGAGATATACGAATTTGTTGACTTTCATGAAAAATAATTGTCTTAGATCGAAAATATTTGATTCTTTGTATAGTAGATCACTCGAGTATCTGTGATTTCTGCCTAGCATTATTTTTATAAACTTTTTTTGTGCAATTTCAAGCGGCCTCAGGTAGGTTTTCCGAACTGCTCCCCAGCCTATCATTCCGTAATTCGAATGACTCTCCACCAAACTGTGATACAATATTTTCTTCTGTTTAAAGTTTAAGATATTGTTAACTTGTTTAAATTTGTATATGACACAACGGAGTTTTTTCATCAGAAATTCTATGTGTAGATTCCATCTCAGATGATTATCAAGAATGATTCCTAGGTATTTTATTTTTGTTGTTGATGAAATGTGAAAGTTCTGTATTTTTATTTGATCAAAGTTTGGTAGTGTACTCTTGTTACTGCAGAAGGGAAGGTAAACCGTTTTTTTCATATTTATTGATAGTAATCTGCAATCAAACCATTTTTTTATTTTAGGGAGTTCAGTTTCCATTTGAAGTTTCAAGTCGTTCCAGTTTTTATCATGAAAAATGGTTGCAGTGTCATCCGCAAAACTGATTATCTTTCCTCTTCCAATGTTTGTGAACATATTATTCAAGTAAATAGTGAATAGAATAGGTCCCAGTACTGTTCCTTGAGGCACACCACATGAGATTAGTTTTCCTTCACTGATGTATTCCGCTATTTTTACTTATTACACCTATTTTTACTTATTACACCTACAATCACATAAATTTTTTCAGATCTGAGAAACTGGAGTGATAGTAGAGGCATTCAGGAAACAGTTGAACATACTCGGGATTTAGGCATAATTTGAAATAAAACAAAATATAGCGTTTTATAATTCTCGATTTTTATTCACTTCACGAAATGCATGATCTTGATGTCGATTTATTTACATAAAATTACGTATTTATATCTCACGTGACTAGTTTACTGTCATAATCGAAATTAAGGTGAGAAAAATTTTTCAACCGAAATCAGCGACTCGCCATGTCATGAAAAGTAAACAAATGGTTGGAGTTGATAAATTTGAATTTGCTACACCTACAGACATGTATGAATGATCAATTTACGTCTTTCGACCCATAGCAACTCCTTAAACTGGATGAGTATGCTAAAAAAAATCTCGAAACTGATCAAGTTTGAGGTTTTCGAGTATTCTTCAATTCATTTCAGGATGGATTATGAATATCAAGCAAGAACGTTATAAAAACAATATATTTTTTAAGATGTTCATGGCAAAGTAGGTACGCGATTCAGTTCGTTTTCGTCCATTTTATGGCGTACTAAAGCTCAACTTATAAACGCCGCTGCCATAGCTACAGTTGACGCTCCAGTTACTGTTCGTAGATGGAGTGTGCTAAGAATAAACATCTGTTCATAAATTCTACAGGTGACGCAGGTGCCGTCTGATATCTTGTCAGTCTGTAGCTGCAATACGAGGGCGTTGCCAAATCTTCAACTGATTTGATAGATATTAATGAGGCGAGGGATGTTTGTTGCATAAAACTTTATTTTCACGGCGCACTGTGACAGCGCCATCTTGCGTTCTCAGGTTAGCATCACGGATATTGGCACACCACTGAAATCTGGTCAGCCAATAGTATCGATTTTCAGGAATTCGAGAGGGCAGACCACCAATTCATTGCGTCTACGTTTTTTTTGGTGATGTTATTCTCCCTCCTATAGGCAGTCTCTAGAAATCTGAAGGCACCGAAGCAGCAGGGAAAATGACCTTCAGCCACACAATCTTAGTCCTCTTCGCTAAATGAGAGTTCAACTGCTTCATACACCAGATTGAACCCTTTGCTGACGATGGTATCGTCCGTACTGAATCTTATGAGAAGTCCACCTTGAGAAGACAAGATTTCGAATGGTTCCTGTAAATACATGTTTGTTCCAATTTTTTATCGATTTCAAAACATAAAGAATGCATGGCTAGTTTGGAAAACACTATGAATTGTTACCAAAAACAACCGAAGCCTAAAAAATAGTAATTTGTGATATAATGTGGTGTTTTTGACTATCTTCTCTGAAGACTTCAGCATGTTTTTATGATTTCAACGATACACATCACTAAGGTCGGCGAGGTATGATATTATGGAAACCATAAACTTTAGGGCTCCGAGAAAAAAATATTAAGGACTAAATCGGTCAGGAGAAATTGATGGAAAATATTTTCAAGTTCCTAAAATGACCGCTAGAGGGCGCAACTACTATGACATAACTGAAAATTCAATTTTTCTCAGAAAATCACCATATCAAGGTACTGTTTCAATGACGGAAATGAAGAGTTCAGCAAAATTTGCGTCAGTTTGTTCTCTTACTTTTTTTCATATCTCGAAAAATAATGGTGGAGGAAGCTGTATTGAAAAAATAATTTTTGAAATCGCTGTATCTCCTGCACCCTTTCTCCAAATACGATCAACTTGGGCTCGTTTGAAAGAAAATTTCACAATCATTCGAACGCTCCATTCGATGTTGATCTTCAGTTCACACCACGTCTACTAGAGGGCGTTGTTCACCCAAGGTTCAGTTTTTTCAAATTTTCTCAAAAAAATCAAATGGAATGCTACAAATTCCAACCATTACATTTGAAGGGAATTAAATTAGCTACATTTTGGTGAAAACCGCGATTCGATATCTTCATACGTTTTTGAGTTATTCGCAAATAACTAATTTAACCTGAAAAAATCAAGTTTATTGTTGAAAAAAATATTCCATGATTTCCGTTATCTTCAGTAAGTCTGCATTGCATGCAAAATATAGGGTAATTCAATCCTATTCGCCTGTGCTAGTGATCAAAACGGTTATTATTCAAATGTTCAGCATTTTGGAGTATTTGTGCGTTGATTTAATATTCCGTACTATACCCAAAATAACAAATGATGCAAATGCCACTTACTGAAAATGAAAATGTGGATCCTACTAGTCAAGAACTAAACTGCGATAACGGGAAGTGACTTTCAATGATAACAAATAAAAGAATATCAAATACCCACTACATTCTGAAGCCATTTCTATTCAGCAATGTCATTACGAAAACACATCTCTTTTGACAAGGTGGAACAAAAAAATGTCCCAAAAATTTTCAGAATGCATTCCATTATTTTCAATGCAACTATTCAATCTTCATTGGCTGCTCAACACAGCTGTTTCAATTTCAGCTCTTGGAATGCTGGCAATAGGTTTTTAGATCAACGCACAAGTGCTCCAAAAGGCTGAACATTTGAATAATAACCGTTTCAATCACTAGCACAGTTGAATTGGATTGAATTACCTCAAATTTCGCAAGCAACGCAGACTCCCTGAAGAAAACGGAAATCATAGAATATTTTTTTCAACAAAAAACTTGATTTTTTCAGGTTAAATTAGTTATTTGCGAATAACTCAAAAACGTATGAAGATGTCGAATCGCGGTTTTCACCAAAATGTAGCTAATTTCATTCTCTTCAAATGTAATGGTTGAAATTTGTAGCATTCCATTTGATTTTTTCGAGAAAATTTGAAAAAACTGAACCTTGGGTGAACAACGCCCTCTAGTAGACGTGGTGTGAACTGGAGATCAACATTGAATGGAGCGTTCGAATGATTGTGAAATTTTCTTTCAAATGAGCCCAAGTTGATCGTATTTGGAGGAAGAGTGCAGGAGATACAGCGATTTCAAAAATTATTTTTTCAACAGCTTCCTTCACCATTATTTTTCGAGATATGAAAAAAAGTAAGAGAAAAAACTGACGCAAATTTTGCTGAACTCTTCATTCTCGTCATTGAAACAGTACCTTGATGTAGTGATTTTCCGAGAAAAATTGAATTTTCAGTTATGTCATAGTAGTTGCGCCCTCTAGCTGTCATTTTAGGAACTTGAAAATATTTTCCATCAATTTCTCTTGACCGATTTAGTACTCAATATTTTCTTCTCGGAGCCCTAAGGTTTATGATTTCCATAATATCGTACCTCGCCGACCTTAGTGGGACACCCTGTACATGGAAAACCATGAAAATGGAAGGACAAGATAGGAGTTTCGACGCAAAATTCATTTTCAATTTCATTTCTTCCAGTTCATGATATGTATGAATCGAGACATTTTCTGAACTTTTTCAGATCATTGAATTTATTTTTCTAGTTTCCTATAAGGTTTATGGTAGTTAGGTAGGTGCTGAAGAAAATAATACCAGTATTTTACACCGATCAGGAATTTTTCCTCAAAAAATTAATGCTCATCAGAATAGTTCTTAGCTGTTTCGATATCTCGTCAATTTGACCCATTTTTCGGCACCACAGTTTACTTTTTTTTTTAATCATCCCCAGATCTTAGATCACATGACATAAGTCGCAACGGATTTTTTAGTTGTCGAACCGCCATTGAAGTTGCTCGAAATTTTCAATAACATTTTTTTTTTCTATATGTAGGCAACTTTATGAAGGACGCTGTATATGATTTTATGTCATAAATTGTAAATAATGTATGATTAACATATTACATCAAGATATATTATTCAGTTTTTCCGGGTAACTATAGTAGAAACTAGAAGCATCATGGCAACATTGTATATGCCCGCACTCTAAATCGTAGTTTGTATGTCTGTAAACGCGGTTTTCCACTAGCTGCAACAGCCAAAACTGGTTCTCCAAAATTTTTTCCTTAGTCAAATTTGATCCCACAGAAAAATGAAAAAATACGTATGTGATACTAATTATAATGTGTAAACTTTATTGTGAAATAAAAATCTCGATATTGTTCTGTTTCAAATCAAACTCACCTTCGATCCACAGTATTTCCCGAAGGAAGGACCGCTCGAGTCCAAGCCGCTGAATATCTCGACAAAATCGTAGCCGCAGTCCTTCTCGTCCTCGAGGTCAAACGTCAAAAATGACAGCTTGACGTTGTAGCCGCCCGTTGCCTCGAAGGTCCAATCACACTCGGCCCTGTTGTCGTAGCTGGAGCTACCATATTTGGCGTGCGAGTAAATGTACTGCCTGTCGAGCGAGACTATCAACATGCCCCCACACACAGTCGAATGTGATGCCAGGAAGCCTTTTTTCTGTGTCGAGCCGTCGGACTTGAAGGT
This sequence comes from Chrysomela aeneicollis, assembly GCA_029955515.1. Taxonomy (NCBI): domain Eukaryota; kingdom Metazoa; phylum Arthropoda; class Insecta; order Coleoptera; family Chrysomelidae; genus Chrysomela; species Chrysomela aeneicollis. Next base: position 19,068,550 of record JARUHQ010000010.1, read on the forward strand.
CATGTACAGCTCGTTGCGAGAACCTTCATCAGGAAGTTTAATTTTAGAATTTTGAAACTGTCGCGGACAGACAGATCATCAAAATTAGGGACATAAAAATGTGTAGGAATCTACAAATAGTGTATTATTATATCATAGCTTCACTGTGATTTGGTCCTTTACAAGCTTTGGTAACCTTCAGACATCTGGAAGCAAACAACCAGGTCTGTTCAATTTGGTGCCAGCTAGGTCACAAAAGAGTTGGAGGCAATGAGTAATCAGACTTCCTTTCTAAAGTTCCTAATACTTCCAATGTCGAATAAAATCTTCACAAGACTCACTATCTTGGAGCTAGCTTTTTAGTTCCATGAATTTTTACTAAAATTTCCATTAAACCTCCATAAATTTATTTTCAAAGGTATCAGACCATAACTACAAAACTGGTTCGTTAAGATGTAACGGAACACTTTATCTCAGGGGATTTTGGTCAAGTGGGTTCTCAGGCTACGAAGATGACAAATGACAAGATGGTGAAACAAACGATGAGCACCTACTGTCACCTCAATCGGGTGTCGACAAGTGCTTGAGAAATTGATTACAAGTTAAAAGCAAAAAAAAGTACCTCGTCAAAGTCTCTCACACTCACCTACAATCATGGGCGGCAGCTTCGAGCCGCAGTACACCCCCATGGAGGGGTGGTCCATTGATGGGCCGTCGTAGACGCTCACGCTGTCGTAGGAGCACTCCTGGTGCGGCTCCAGCTCGAAGAAAAAGAACTCGATGCTGACCCGGTGGCCGGGAGTAGTCGAAAACCTCCAAACGCAGTCCTTCTTCGGCGGGTACGCCTCCGGGTAGTTGGGGGTGGACAGGTTGCCTTGGTGGGTGGCGATGTCGTGCTTGCACCCACCCTCCTTGCAGTCACGCCCATTGGCGTGGAGAGCGTAGCCATTGAGGCAGCTGCAAGTGAAGGAGCCCAGAGTATTGAGACACTCTTGCTGGCACCCGCCGTTGTTCGAGGCGCACTCGTCGATGTCTGCAAGTTGTTCACCAGAAGGTCATCCTACCGCTCGGTGGAGAGGTCGAAGAAACTCACCTGTGAAGAAGACTGCGGCGAATCCAGTCTTCTGCACGGTCACGTCCGAGTGGAACTCGATCCTGAAGACGTTGCCCTCGGAGGTCACTAGTCCTGGTGAGCTGGGACCGCAGAAAGCCCCGTGCGTCTTCAACTTGCCCTTCTTCAGCTTGCTGTACACCTCGACGCGATCGTACTCGCACTGATAGTGCTGGCCATTAATGTTACCCTCGAGGTCAAAGTGCGTAAAGTTGAGGGTTATCCTGTACTGGGGCTGCGCCACTATCTCCCACACGCAGTGCTTATTCTTGGGGTAGTAGTCCGGGAACGAGGGGGAGGTTATGGTACCGTTGGGGATATCAAACACGCCCCCACAAGCGGCTGGAAACGCACATGTGATGTAATGAGAATGACTCTGGTCCTTCGGACCGCATACCTTCACAGCTCTTGCCGTCAGAGTGCAGCTCGAATCCGATCGTGCAGCTGCAGACGTAGCTGCCGAGCGTGTTGACGCACTGCTGCTCGCAGCCGTGGTCCATCCTCGAGCACTCGTCAAACTCCATCATCACCGTGGCGGAAAAGCCGCCTTTCTGCACCCAACCGTCCGAGGCGAACTTGACCAAGAGGCTGTTGGACGAGGAGATGACGTCGGATGGGAGTTTGTGACCGCAATGGACTGCTATCAGGGGACTGTCCAACGTCTAGAAATATCAAAAACCGTTAGATGTTGAGTATATATATATATACGTTTCTCACAACTGACCTGTCCATCTCTGATCTCCACGTAGTCATAGATACAGTTGTCGTGGTTCTCCAGGTCGAAAGATTGAAACTGGAGAGCCACCTGGTAATTCTCCGGAACTGCCAAGCGCCAAACGCATTCTTTGTTGGGCTGGTACTCTTCGGGGTAGTTGGGGGATTCAAGATGGCCTACAGAGTCGATGAGGAAATCTCCGCCACAGACAACTGAAAGAATATCCCATTTTCATAGAGCTATAGAGGATTGTAGACTGTGGTGGCAGCAACTTACTCTCATAGCTGGCCGAGAACCCCATACGTCCAGCTGGATTGGCCGATACGTACGTCACTAGCATCCTGCTGCTGGATGAGACCAGATGGTGGAACAACCCGCTGCCACAGAACAGGCCCAGGACGGGAGATCGGTGCCAGTAGCCGTCTCTGACCTCGACGTAGTCGTTTTTACAGCCGGCTGACTTTTCTATGTCGATGTTGCTGATGTTGAGGACTATCCTCTCGCCGTGGGCAGCCGTTATACGCCATTCGCAGCGTACAGGACCATCAGATGGGTTGGTCAGGTACACTGGCGAGGAAAAGTTGGCCATGTCCGATTGAAAGGTACCCCCGCATCCTGAAAAAGAGACAATAACATGGAAGAGAGTCGCAAGTGGTCTTAGAGGCCCAGTCCAATAGTGACCAGTAAAATCACTCGTACAGCAAAATGATAATCTCCTGTTGTTCCATCTATTGGTTCAGCTGCACTTGGCTAATTCATATAAGAAAGAAAGTCTTTTGACAAACTTCATTCGACTTGAATCTGAAGAGTTGAGTGAATTTTTAGGTAATACCTCAGAGTTGTTTGGGTATCTGGTAAGATGAGAATGGAATAATGTGGAAGAGGAGTTGTTTTTTTCTAAAGCATAAACAGGTAGAATTGAAGCCTATCGCATGTTCCTATGTGTATTTCACCCTTGATGCTATATAAATTACCCATTCAGAAGATAATGGATGAATGGATAAAGAGGCTAAGGTTGTGATCATAAGCTGATTGGCAAAAAACGGTATGGGATGATGAATATATTTCAGAGGATGTTTCCTAGAGGTAAAAGTGTGGTACTCACTTCGACATTTGTATAACAGATTGGTTTGTGCTATGTCACCTTCGCTTAGCTTTACTCTTTGACCAATTTCTGGCTTCTTGCCATCTGGTAGTTCGATTGGTCGAATAGTGTCCAAATAAATTCCTCTGGAAAATGTGTTCCTAGCATAATGCATTATGGAGTCGTAGTCATATCTCAAACCCAAGGAGTTTACTTCGTCTTCGTTCAATTTATTGAAGTTGTCTTCTTGACCTTGAATGAAATTAATTTGCATGGAATTTTAGAAAAAACACATGAATGATGAATAAAAAACTGTGGCTACTTACCGCTCATGATGTTCCTCCATACGATATTGACATGCTTATCTCTATCAGGTCGTGTATGCTCATGCCACAAGCCTACCACGTGACCTAATTCATGGACGATAATACCAAATTTATCACAGTTTTTTCCTATACTAATGGCCTGGCCTCCATTGCCTCTTTTTCCTACGAACGAGCAACATCTAGAAGAAAAGAGAGAATAGAGTGAAGGTTTATTCAGGTGTTTCCAGATTATTTCCAGGTCATTCAAAATGATCGAATTTTTTTTATGATTGATGAAATATGCGGTTTCACACACATTTTATTGTGAATGGATAAGAGTTGACTCACCCGCAAGGTCTTTCCGTAAAAATGATATAATTCGGGTGTTGATCAGAGTCTCTCTCGACGAATTTGATGCAAGTGTGATCCTCCCAGTGTTTCATGGCTTGCTTGAATAGCACCTTATGCATGCCGCTGAAGTTACCGTCAATCTCGTATGGAATCACCCCGTATTCCCACACTCGCTCTTTTCTGGAAGTGACCGCCCTGATGGGTCTAGATCGGGCTTGGTTTTTTTTATTGATTTCGGAAATGGGTTCGCCTTTACTCAGAATTTGATGATTGTCTTCGAGGTCTGTTTTTATTCTGGGGAACAAAACGTACAAGGTTACAGTTTGATTACTAAAACATCGCACAGAAACACTAAATTTTGAAGTTTCATCCCCATTTCAATCCCCTCAGTTATCATGAGAAACTCCTAGACCAACCTCCCACCTCAAAATGATTTCAGATATACACACAATCGAAACATCATGTAAAAACTCAGTTTGAAATCCTCTCATTTTATTTTGCTTTAATTATTTTCCTATTCATAGTCTCCCTTTATCTGGATATTACCGAGTTCCTTCTTTCCATTCGATATGATTTTCAGGAAACCGCCCCTCCTTCTGTACAACCTTTCCTGCAGACGTTTCTTTGAGCATGGCATCGAGGTCATTTCCTTCTTCCTCCAAGTCGAAGATATGATGCTCTGATAAGGGTATCGCTATATCTCCTATGTAAATATCTGCGGAAATCGATAAATCGTTATGGTAACACTAGAAATGGTATAACATTTAGGAATATTCGACATTCAAACTGCTGAAAGAATGCGATTCTTGGAGAGAAAGGGGTGGACTGAAACTCTCAATCTTCATGATGAGAATTGACTTTTTTTGTGAGAAAACAGAAGGGAATATCGTTCCAATAGACTCCTAAGCAACGTTGCCAATTTTCTCACTCTGGCTTGGAAGAAAGGAAAGATTATGATTTCGTATTTATCAACATTCAGTGGATGACCGATGACAGTACGTTAGTAGAGCCCACTGAACATGCAATGTTACAAAATATTGCTTCAATATTATTTGCGGCTTGCTCCCATAATATAGCATGACAATATTGCATAACGCTTCTTGTAATGTTATATTCCCAATCATAACAGAAAAACCTACTATCAAATGATCTGCAAATTACAAAAGTAACTTTTGATCGAGTTTCAATTGCAATATTGTCTCAACTATAGAAGTTCGTTACATTAGCAACATTCTATGAAAAATCTATGAACAATTTTATAGAAAGTTATAAATTCAATATTTGATTTCATATCATTTGTAATATTGCCTAAACCTTGTAACTTCATTACATTTGTAACATTACATGAACCATCCATCAACAAATGCATTGCAAGTTACAAAAGTAACTTTTGATCAAGTTTTAATTGCAATATTGTCTCAACTATAAAAGTTCATTACATTCGCAACATTCTATGAACAATCTATAAACAATTTTATAGCAAGTTATGAATTTAATTTTTCATTCAATTTCATTTGTAATATTGCCTAAACCTTGTAACTTCATTACATTTTCACTCGTGTTGTATCGGGTGGAATCGGTTCGATCATTGGAGGATCATTGCATCATTTCATCAGACTCATCAGAGATCTCGCATCAGTCTCATCGACAGTCAGCCATTGTTGTTTCGTCAAGTTATTTGTTCTTATTGCACAGGTTTCCTTTCAACTGACATATTGGAGTAAGTGATAAAGTGCACTCTCATCACATGGATAGTTCCAAGGTAAGATGCATTTTTTTTATCGTGATATTGAATGTGAGGTTTTTAGAAACAGAATCATCGTAAGAAATTTTCGCAAATGTCAATAAAATGTTTACGTGAAGTTGTATAGTCGTTTTGATAAAATCAAAGAATAGAAAAGAAAAGGTGATTGCCATATACTCAGAGGTCAATAATGATTAGATCAAGTTACTGATTTTATTATTATCACCATATTTCATCTGTAGTTTTTTGTTTCAGTTTTCCTACTGAATATTGGGCTGCCACTTCAAGAAGTATTTTGTGGATGTTGATTTTAGTTTATCACTTATTTTATTTTTTGTGTATTTTGCGTTCATTTTGTGAATTATATGTTTTATGTTTGAAATTTGTGCTTTTATTCTCAAGATTTCAATATGCTTCACACATATTTTTCTATTGAGTAGTCACTGCCATATTGCAACAAGGTGGTAGTAGGAATATTCAATATGTAATTTTCATATACATCACATGTTATATTGCAGTAACCTTACTGAAAACATTACATTCAAAATATAAAAAAATAAATTTTATTCAATTTATATGTAATGTTGCAGGAACCTTGCTACAATGTGTTATCAAGAAATATTGAATTAGTTATATTAGGGAAGGTCCGTTTCAGCGGTTGCTGCAATCTTGCAGTAAGGTAGCGACAAACATTACAACCTTGCATTGTTGGGTTGCTGTAATATTGAACAAATATTACATTGCTCAGTGGGAGCCATCTGCCTTGAATGGTGCATATTGAACTCACGCAATTGCGGATTCATTTTCGGTTTATGGATATTTTGGATCTAGGAATGAACGATTGATCGATCTGAAAAAATCATGTGTGCTCTCATAGAAAGGTACACTCTGTACAACAAGATGCGGCCTCTCGTTCTAATCACATGTTTATGTAGGATCTCAATTGGATTGACTGGATATTTCCAATTAACTTTGTTAATTGTGATAAGACGTGAACACATGTTTGTGGAGATATCAATTGGAAATTTTGGTTGACTCGGAACAGCTGTAGTTTTGAAATTGCATCAGATGTGATCAATACGCGAGTTCATTTATTTTCAATAGCAACCTTCGTTGTGAGAATCATTATCATTAGACAAAGAGAGTCTCATAATTATTCCGAGCATTGAAAATTCACATGAACTATAGAGATATAATATGTTTTCGAAATGTGCAATTATTATGAATAATTTGAAATAATTCATTGGAACAATTTAATACATCATGGCTCCAATGAAAAACAATAACTGACAACAAACTATTATCACAGAAATTATTGAAAATTATTAGCCTCTTCACTAATATGCCATTGTCATAGTATTTTTTATTGAAGCTGAAAAACGAGTTTGTATTTTGAAATGAAATTTATGTTACTTTATAGATTAGGTACTCGGTAGGTAGGTACTGAATATCACCATTATATGACCGAAATATTTCAAGACATTTCGGAATGAGTTTTAATCCATTTATTTCTTCTAATTTCCTTCACCTTTAACAACCGTCAACTGAAACATACCATTTTTGGTCCATAGTTCAAAAAAGCAAACAATCATTATTAATTTTCCATGTAGATTATTCGGACCTATAAATAGAGGAACACCCAGTAGCGTATCTAGAATTTTTTACTGAGCGCGACACATTTAAAAAAATTTGTATATAGGTATTGTCGAGGGTATTGTAGTTGATGTACCTATATATCATAAGTGTAGGCATAGTCAGAAATATATTTTTACAAAAAAAAAAGTAAATCACAACTGAACCTGAGAACTGAGTGCCATGAAAATTATAACAGACTTCTTATTTTACGCAGCCTATCATTATAATCTGTGGATATCATGAAAGTTACGAGTTTGAACAATGATCATCAATATCAATTTTTCTTGCAAGCTAGTAGAAGGATATGAAGAGAGAAAATAGTTATACCTATTGGAACTTTTCTCAAATATTTGGAGTTCACTGGAATCAGAAAAAACCTTACGGTAACGATTGCCGTTCAATATCTGGATAGAAACAAGAAACCTCGTTTTTTCAACCCTTTATTCCATTCTAGAGGGTAGGTATGCATTATTTGTTACTTCCTCCTAGCCCCCCTTAGAACGCACCTGATTATTCATAAAATTCGTTTTATGGTTTCTCTTTAGGACTATCTGCTTATTCCCATTGATATTCAAAATTGGACAGGAAAAGTAGAGGTAGAAATTTACCTTCCTCTTTGTTATGAAACAGGTGTTCCGAACGTAGGTATACTTCCTTTGAAAGTATAGATTTGGTATTGATCACAAACACAAAATTCGTTACCTCATTCTGATAGCATGTGCGAATTCAGTAACGATTGAAATAAACGATTCAGTCATTCAAACAACTAATACCCTATTACCAATAATGTTCTCAGACATTACGAACAACTTTTTTGACGTTTTATGTTGTCAAAATATGGTTGGTCTCCTATATATTACGTAAAAAGCGAGAGATTAAATATTTTCTAGCAGGTTTTCATAAGAACAATAGAAAATTCCAAAGGAATGATAATTAAAATTCTATATATACCTATGGGCTGATTGAAAATATTAATTTTAAAAATCTTTCGACCAATCAAAAGCCTATATACTGTGTATCGTTACCATAGCAAGTATGCACAAATTTCCGGAAATTTTTGTCTCTTCGAGGGAAGGAACATGAAACTGATTTTTTCTATTTTGGTTGTACCTATAATGAAGTCAGAGTGCAACGCAAATGCGTGTCGAAAAAGCCTCTGTTTCGATACGCATTTTTTATTATTCGGAGATTGGTACAATCGAACTGTCAAATGAAAGTCAGAAGAGTTAGGTCCAGTTTACTTCTGAGCGATTTGGATTTGGTAATATTAGCAGTGAAAAACTCAATATTTTAATTGGTAAATTTCAATTCAGAGTGTTATTTGATTTAAATTGACCAATAAAAACAATAACAACATTGAATTTTTCACTGCTGGTATTGCAATAATCAAAATCGCTCAACTGTAAACTGGGCTTTACGCTTGTGCGTCATATTTTAATTATTTCAATGTCATCATTGTTACCAATCGAAGATGTTTCTGTTATTTATCGATATTAAATCCATTTTTTTCTTCAAATAAATTCGAAATAGAAAAAATTGCACATGACACACGTTTTATAAGACACATTGTCGCACTTGTCCAAAAAACGCGTGCGACAAAATATCGTCTTATGAAACTTGTATCATAATAAACTATTTTTTTTAAATTAATAGGTTAAATGACTTCGAGTTTCTTCTAAGAAAATATATTTCTATCGACTATTGGAATGAAGTTAGTCAAGAATAATCGAGAGAATAATGTTTCAAACTACCACCAGATACCTTATTATTATTTTGCGTAACTATATATATATTTTTCATTCATTGCCATTTTACAATCTACTTCACTACAAGAGTAATTAGTAAAAGAGTTATATGAACTATATAAATCGGTATTTTGTATTTTATTTAACGTAATTTCAACTGGAGTCTTGGTGTGAAATTTTCTTATCGAATACCACTCTATAGCTTCAATTGAAAACAGATAATTATTTCTCGAACACGAATATTTTTTCGAGAATTTTCGAAATATTTCAAAATTGTCAGTAATTGAAGCTATAGGGTAATAAGTGAGAACATTGTTTGAATATCCTATGCAATTTGTATATTTAATCAACTCAATGAAAAAATCTACAACAAACAATAATGAGAACATGTATACCTACCTGCTTTGCACGGATCCAAGTCGATATCATCCGATGTCTTTTTTGGTATCGACATCAACAACAACTCGTCAATGGTATATTTGGAATAGCCAGTCCTCGACGTCCTGTTTCTTCCCAGAACAGCAGCCCCGCGTACCAGTTGCAGCAAGCACAACAACACCAACAAACACTTCATCTTCCGAAAATCGACAGTATCATAATCTTGGCCCGTTCACTGCCCCATCAAGGTGCCAACCACTCGAACCGCCCACTCAATCCACCCAAGCAAGGTGCCGATCACTGATGCTCACTGCCCAATCAAGATGCTGCTGCCCAATTAATTCACTGTTGGTTTGTTGGCTGCCCAATTATCACTTTCGCGCGCCAACACTGCAATGCGTTCTGCACCAGGTCTAAGGCCCAACTAGAGACGATAATGGTCTGTTCTGTTGTTGTTTACGAGAACGATCGGTATATCGCATGCATCCCTAGCTAATTGTTCCCTGAAAACGGATGGTTCGTCTCTCTGTGTAAAGTGATTGAAAGGAGTTTCGGCAATGGCAATTCAACAGCAATTTGGAGGCATTAATTCTGCCAGTATTGTGTCCATTATCGTTACACAGAGGGGACTTGCTATTATTTATTTCGAGATTTGTGATTGGTGATCTGCCAGAGACCTCTAGACGACACTCCGAGTGTTGTACAGAGTGATTCACCTTGAATATTTCGCCTGTAACTGGGTGATTCCGAACTGATTCGAGTTTGAATTATTTTGAAGCGACATTTTATGCACTTCATCAAGAAAATATTGGGCAATGTTCGATTTTTTTAAAATGAAACACACTGTATTCTATCCCACAAATCGGTTAGAGATTAATATAGGGAATTCAAAGATACCAAGTTTGATTCAAAACGAGAGTATTTCAGTATATTGAGCACATTTTTGAAAAATCCCGAAACTCGTCGATTTTAGTTTTTGAAATGTCATTCTACAATGTATTAATTTCATCCCTAGATTGTGTCCTCTTCAAATGGCAGTACAACCCCTGAATTTTTAAGTGGAAAGTAAGGGCCGATAATACCTCATTTGAAAGTTGTTTTTTATTCACTTATTCATTTATTTATTTCAGAAACAACCAGGTAGTGACACCTAATTACATGTTTCCGCTGCAAACTAAATCTGAATCTATATCTAACCCATGAATTCGTTATCTATTCGAAAATGATGGGGTTTGACCTTTCATTGCAAAAAAAGCCACTGAAAAAATGTAGAAAATATTCAGAATGAGTTCTTTGAACGTATGGGCAGCCTCCCAATCAAACATAAAAAGGACTTCTACGTTTTCCAATATTTGGCAACTCTGTTCATTCCATTTTCGCAATGAAAATTAAAATGATAGCGCTTATTTTTGATGAAACACCCTTTATCCTGAAGATTCAATATCCATCTATCTATCGTCAGTTTATACATAGGTATACTAAATTATGAACATATCGAATGTTTTCATCAACTATGAACTTTTCCATTTTTGATTGTTCACTTCAAATTGATCACCCTGTATATTTTACTGTGAGGAAGCTTTTCAAAAACACTCGAAAAACACCCTGTCGTTGTGAATATCTAATGGTTCTCAGAATCTCATTCAGAAAAATAGTTGAAACGACTGTTAATTCCATTTTTCTTGGATTTCATTATCAATCTGTTTACCTGGCATCTTAAAATTTGGTACTCAGTTGCATGCAGTGGCGTAGGTAGGTATCTTAAAATTGTTCAAGATAAGATCCTCCTTTTTCTGATATATAGAATTCAATAGTATCAATTTCGATTCGGTTTTTTTATCAGGTTTATTTGATTTCATTTTCTCATTGTAGAGTATCAAAATGTCAACTAATTTTTCATATTAATTTTAGGATCAAGAATCATCAGAATCGACATCAAACATTGGGATAAAATCACCAAGTACCTACATGGGTTGAATGGAAAAATATAATTATATACACAAAAAAATCAAACTCTCATTTTATTACATATCAATCAAATGAAAAACACATATTTCTTTCACACTCTATCAAAACATGTGATGGAACAATACAAATGCGAAATATTCGACTTCCACAAAATAACCGTTTATTTTTTAATAATAAATATCATCTAAAGCACTTTTCACAATTTTGATATGTTGGAATATTTTGTTTTTGTTTTACAGCAAGAATAAATGTCCCATATATATATATCTATGCACTCCAATGCAAATCACAACGAAATTATTGTCAAATAATCATAAATTTACTGCCAAGAATAAATAGCATTCATACACCCATTCGTAACTAGCCAACGAATAATTTACACAGGTAGCTCTCTGCATAATATGTGATCTTTCGATACATGTTTAGCTATTTATTGCAAATAATCACAAAATATTCACAAGTTTACTGATTAAATTTATTTATCCAGTGAAATCAGTACATCCTTCATTATCTGTCTTTCTTTTGTCTCTCATTTCCTACCATTATTTGAGTATATCTTTCTGTACATTTTTATCAGATGCTTCTGTAGTTTAACAAGAAACGATCAGGATAGACTGATCACCCCCACTTCTTTATAATTCTTCACATTAATGGGAAAACGTCACGGAAACGTCACGTAACGTTATGAAAATGTCATTTTTTCAATACGTGACGCTTCAGCTTTTCGATGATAGAATGAAATACAAGATATGATTTTTTATTACTGCGTATTATGTCTGTTTTGCATTGATTTAGGGACCTTGAAAGAATTGCTTGTACAAAAGGTTCGATACAAATTCTACCAGAGGATTATCGAGATATTTCGAGTCATCAACTGAGGAGGTGTAGTTTCATTCCAGGCCGTTCCAGCCTCAAATTTTTCAAAACAAGGCAACTCATTGGAGGATGTCAATAGGAATGAATATACTAATGTAAAATACTACAAGATTTTCACAAATTTGGGTTGTTACCCAAATTAGTGATGTTTTTTCATCAAGGAGAAAAGTTTGGTGAAAAGTCAAATGGCTGATTTTGACAGCTGTCACATATTCTTGTGTTTTAGGCCCTGTGATGTACTTTTCAAATGGCGGACAGCTGTTTTATGGCGGGAATTAGGTACAATCCATTTTGATGTTTTATTCCATTTTAATGTTAGAAGTGTGAATTCATATATCTTATATATTTTATTAACATTGAAATCATGACAAAACTACATAAAGAAGGTATTTTATTTCCTGCAATTATCCTGTTATGAAATATTTAAGTGCACCTTTATATTATTTTTTAATATAAGGAAGAAGAATGTTCCAAGAACATTTTCATTCTGATTTGAATGTTCAAAAATCTGTGGGAGAAAGAAGAATACTTGTTGGAGGAGAATGAAAATTTTAAGAAATGCTTCTTTTGAATAACAATATGAGTTCAGTTGATATCAAGAGGATATTGAACAATGGAATGCTGGAGATTTAATATTGATTTCAGTTCTTCTGATACCTTCAGTATTATCACAGAAAGGTGCGAACCATTTCATTCAATGAATAAAAATAATAATAACGAATAGGTACTACTTCAAAGTGTGTTTCAAGAATCAAATAGTTATGGAATATTGATGAGACTAGAGAAATCGAAATGGATTGAAAATCCCGCAATAGAATCACAGCTGTTCGCCATTTTGAAAGTATATCACGGAGCATAAAACACAAGTATAAGCGACAGCTGTCAAAGGCCGTCATTCAACTTTCCACCAAACTTTTTACCTTGGGATTGGTCAATTCTGTGGCAGGAACGAACCGATTCAACAATAACTCTCCGCGTGACGTCACGCCAACACATCTTGCGTTCCATTGCACCGCGCATGCGTCCGACGCCGAGTCACGTGTCGAAACACGGGCGTAGGAGGAGTGGGGGCAAGCTCAGCCGGTCGCCGACCTACTGCCCAGCCGCCTACCGACCTCTCAGCAGTTTTTGTCGTCGAAGGCCGTCTTGACGAAGTACGTGGTTAGCGTGCCCTTGCCCTTTACGTAAGTGGGCCCTCTGCACTCGCACTGGTAGCCCGCCCTCACCAGGACTTGGGCGGTGAGGTCGGTTGCCTGGATGCGGCCCAGTTGGCCGCAGGAGTCCATCCTCGAGGCCACGTTGACGGTGTTGCCCCAGATGTCGTACTGTGGCTTTTGGGCGCCTACCACGCCGGCTATGACTGGGCCGTGGTTCAGACCTGGAGCAGGAAATGATTTCGATGGAACGGATTTTTTTACAGAACACGAATATCCAAAAAAAAAACATATTTGTGTTCGATGAAGAATTTTCTGTTTTTAATTAAAGCTAGACTGGTATTCAGTAGGAAATTTTCACACCAAGACTCCAGGTAAGATAATTATAATAATGTTGGAGAGTAGCAGGAAGACTCTTCAATGAGATGATTCTCAATTATATTTCATGGTACACTATTGTCAAATCGTAAACGGGGAGAGATACGAACTAGGTTAAATCATCGATAACATTTCAAATATTGCTACTAGGACTTTTGAATTTAGTAAAGTTTACGAAGTTAGCGTGCTGAATTCAACGGTGATAGGAAAAAAATTCTGACACACTAGATTCGAAGATATCGAAGTCAACTTTGACATTTCTAATGGAAGCCATATCGGATTTTCACTCCATCGGATAGATCATGAAATTGCCAATTCATTGAGAATTCAAGGAGAAGTCGAAATAACAAATAAAGTGGGAAATATGAAGTAAAATCTATAATGTAGCATCAATGCTTCTAGATTATTCATTGTATTTATGTCATAGTAGACAGAAGTTTATACGTAAGACTATCTGCACATTAGATTCGCGAGCTGATGTGTAATTTCAGCTTTGGCGGGAATTTTAAAAAAGTTGTCTATGGTGCCGAAAAATGAGTCAAATTAACGAAATTTTTTTCGAGAAAATGTGTATGGAATCGAATGAGGATCCCATGTATACCAAAATTTGGACCTGATTGGAAAAAAAATAAATGAAAAATACCATTTTATTCCTCTACCCTCACTAAGAAACATTACACATTCTTGTTTTATCTGGAAATAGCTTAAATAACCTGAATTTCATAAGTTTGGGTCAAAACTGATCAAAATGATTTAGTCTTGTCGCTTGAGTCTCCCGTAGTTTCTCCAGAAGTTATCTAAATTATTAATCAATATAAAATTCTGGAACTCATGAAAAAACTCTTTGCAATAAATATATATAATAATTTACAATATGACTGTGAGAAATAGATAAAGCTGCGTCACATATGATTCGGAAGTGTTCAATAATAATACAACAAAGAGGGCATTGCCTAGAATTTGGATTCAAGGATACTAAGCAGCATTTTCACTCACCAACCCTTAATTTGAATCTCTGGAATGCATCTCTATTTATCTGTTCCAGGCTAGCCTTCAATAAAATCGCGAAGTCAATCAAGGCAGTGATGATATGTTCTTCTTTTCGACTCGCCTCCTAAAAATCATGAGAAATCAAAACTAGTGAATTACTCCTCAACAAAAGCTATTCTAAGCTCGGTGTTAAACTATTCAATGCTACTACTCTTGGTGAGAATATTACCTTGAGTAAATCCTACATTATCAAGGCCGATTGAAAAAAAGATCAACATTGAATATCGGGCAGTGAAATATTCTGCTAAGCCTGCGATTCACTGATGGAACTTTGGTAGCGATGAAGCTGTGAGTCAATTCGAGTTACCAACCTTACTGTTTTCCTCTTTCCCAGGCCTCAAACCAGATGCTAACATGTAGGTGCTACCAATTGTCTTGATCTTCTCTATACAGCTGAACTTGGGTTTCAAAAGCAGCTGTAAATGATAATATTTGAATCAGACCATGAAATATCACAGAATATTACAAGTTCTGGGATTCAATGTTTTCAAAGACTGAAGTGCTGCGCATGCCAGACCTTACTCGATCTCTCTTCATCTAATTCTACTCTAGTTTCAGCAATGACAGTAGAGGGCTTATGTTCGTAGAGCTAGAGAAGAAGAAGGAGCAGGCGCAGGTGCAGGCGCAGGTGCAGGCGCAGGCGCAGGCGCAGGTGCGGTGCAGAGGCAGAGGTGGACGTGAATGCGGAGGTGGACGTGAATGCGGTGGTGGCGGTGGTGGACGTGAATGCATAGAACTAAAACTGCCACATTCACGTCCACCTCCGCATTCACGTCCACCTCTGCCTCTGCACCGCACCTGCTCCGGCTCTACGAACATAAGCCCTCTACTAATGACATCTCATGATCCTCACACTGTCATCAAGTCTAGCTCAACTGAAGACCCTCTACGAACGATTCCAGAGACAACAAAACTGCAACAAACCTTATCAAATTCACAGATGATTTCATTCAGAAGCCTGAGGCACTCCAGGCCTTGTTTATTGACATCGCTCTCATCGTAGAACTCCTTATAGTTCGGTATTGATGCAAACATCACAGCGACGCAGGAATATCTCTCGTGGTATAGATCCTGGGGTACCCTGGTGAACAGAAAGTGCTCTGCCACGTGAGCTGGTAGAATATTCTCGAGCAGAATCTAAGAGAAAACATTGTCTGAAAACATTTCGGATGTATAGCGAAGATGTTGTTCATGTTCAATTGGCTATGTTCACTCAGATCATGAGCTGGAATGGCTCATTTGTATTCACCTTGTTGATGCCTCTCATTGTTTCGACCTCTTCTTGTTCCACCTTCAGTTTGGCCTTCCAGAGGTAGTCCGTTCTTGAGGTGAACTCGATTTGTCTATCCAAGATGTGGAAGAACACCACCACCAGGGATAAAGCTAAGGCCGTTTTGACTTCGAAGGGAATGGCTGGAAATCTGGATGAATGAATGAATTGAAAAAATGGAAATTCCCAAAAAATTTGATGTGGTTCCTTCTCCATAGTCCATGAATTGAACTGAAGCAAACATGTTGAAACAATACTTACTCGTCATCATGAGCATCGTGGTACTCTTGAAAAAATTCCATGTAGCTATAGACGGCTACATGAGCTATGACGGAGGATACCATCAGAGCTAATTTCAGCAAGAATCCCATCCTCAAAAAAACTGATATCGCTGCCAATACCAACGCTGAACTATACAAATAAGTCTGGAACAATAATAATGAAAATAGTTTATGATAGACAAGTAACCGAAGGTTTCATGAAATGTCATTCAATTTCTCTTTCAACCAAGGACTTAACAGGCAAAATTAATTGAACTCGATATAATAACAGAGATTCTTTCCTTTTGGAGAACTGGTCATGAATGAATAAAGCATTGACATGTGCGTGAATTGAATATCAAAAATTCAAAGTGGCCAGTAGTTAATAGTGGGAATAATGAAGTGGAAAAAAATACCAACCATCCCATCTCAATTTTATTGCTAATGAAAATTTGAAGAGAAAACCATGTAGTGGTTCGAATGTATTTTGAATGAAATAAATCAATACGAATTGTGCTTTTGAAACGCATTTATTCTGCTTGCTCCAACTTCTCCGCAATAACAATCTCGTTTCTAGGACATATTGTATTCTTCTCTCCTCCTCCGGTGGAAATCCTTCAACAGCTCATCAATTTCCCTCTTCTCAGTCTTCTCCATATCCTCCAAATCACTTATGAACGAATTGAGCAGCACCTGTCTCCTCACGTTCAGATCCGTAGTCCTGGGGGCCATCGTTGAGTTCAGAATCTCTGGATCGAACACGGTCATCTGGCTCTCGGACTCCAGAGCTTGCGAGACTTCGTCCAAGCCAGACGGTGGGCTGATGTCCTGGATATTTCCACGACCCGGGGAAGAAGCTGGACAAGAAGAAGCGCCCCGAGAGGCGGGACAAGAAGAACCACCTCCCCGAGACTGTGGAAACATCATCTCCTCGTTCTGCGCCATGTTGTACTCGGCCTCGTAGCCCCTACCTGACCTCTGGGAATCCATGGGCATCTCTGGCATGACCCCGTAGCTGTCATCTGCACCCAGCATACCAGTGTTCATCACGGATTGGTCCATGATGCCCATGGAGGTATCCTGAGCTCTCCCGCAGGGAGAGCTCTGCTGGAATTCCGGAGACTGCGCGAACGGTTGGTACTGTGCCCCTTGATACGCCTCGTATCCTTCACCTGGGGCACCAAGCATGCCGGTGTTCATCATGGATTGGTCCATCACCCCCAGCGATTCTTGCTGGTACTGGTCGAGGGATACGCTGCTCAGTACCCTGGAGCGGCTGAAGTCTAGCATGTGACCATCCACGTAGGCTGGATCGTCGATGTCGGCACCGATGTCCTCTTCCATCTCCGTTCTGCTGAACACCCCCAAGGCTTCCAGCTCTTCCAGCTGCTCCAAGGTGGCGGGATCGGCGAACTCGGGGTAGGGTTCTTCTGATTGTCTGGTTCTCATGCCAGGGTACCCTTGCGAAGGGTAGCCCTGGCTGTATCTTTGGGGGCTGGGGGAACCCCTTTTCGGGCATCTCATGTCGCACATTTTGCGAAACTGATACGGGAATTTAGAGAGGTGATTGAAGGTGATTCGGGGAGAGCTTAAATTTGCTTCGAATTTTGACAAGGAAATGACAGGGATTTTGATGACATATGGTGCATCGCCTGCTGATGATGGAAGGCATCTTTTCCATAAGGGATGTTCAAATTTGCCGTAGCGTTTCGATGGTTACGTGAGAGGTGGATAGATAGACTGGTGAATTCACTTCCTATCCTGTGACATGTCCCAAATCTCTTGATTTCGCCTACTTCGATAAAACGTGTCTAACGTGACATTGCGTGGGTAAATCTCGCTAAGTGAAGCCGCGATTTCAACCAATTCTACAGGTTACTGCAGGTGTCAATGCAAAACTATGAATATTTGATTCTGAATGACTTCTAAATCGTTTCTAACAATTCCATGGAGCCATTTTACAATGAGTTTGATGTGAATATGTATCGAATATGATTGAAAGAAAATTCTTCAAATACCTATCGAGACTATCGCCATCTAGTGTTGTACATGATAACCCCACGTTATGAGCTGAAATTCAATTGTTTTAAATCAAGGATTTGTCTGCTGAAACAATTGAAGAGTAGCGCCACCAGGTCTTATTTCCATCATTGTTACGTGCAAGGTGGAAATAGAATGGTGAAACAGCTCTTCAATTGTTTCTAATATTTCAGCTACTTGAATGAAGATGGCGGTAAGATCGATTATCGTGTAAGATTTCTGTTGCTTATGTATTTCTGTGGTTCGCATCTGACAGACGTGACTTGAAACGACATTAAACAATATATTTTCTATGAATCTGGAATGAATATTGATATTTTGACTCTTCTCAGTCATTTTTCATCTAGAACAGATGCAACTTGATGAAAAGATGACAGAAGCACAGTTTCTGTTTTACCGACACAAGGTATGTCGCCATCTCTGTTAATTTCAGGAAATATTACTACGGTATGAAATCAAGTAGGCTAAGGTCTACAGTTTATTCTAGTGCTTGTTAATAGGAAGCTGTTTCACCATTCAATATCCACCTCGGTTACGTGACATGTTTCACAACTGATTCAACGTAAAGGAGAATTGTACAATGGTAAGTCTAATAACTTCAACAAATAAATTGGCATTGCACTGTGATTGTAGCAATTCCACCATAGCATTTCGTTTCTTTTAATGAGGTACATCTATAGAAGTTGATGAATAAGTTTTGGAAATACACATTTTCAACCTGATGAGCTGATGTTTATCAATATATTCTGGAGAAGACTCACCTGATGAAAAAACTGATGAAAAGTTTCAACCCTGAAAAAAATACTTCCACGGATTGTCTTCCAATAATAAAGGCCGCCGTATGGTTTATGGCTTCGCGATAACATCGTGCGCCGACGTAATTAGCGAATGATTTATTGCCGAGGCCGAAGTTTTCTGGAATTTCGCGAATATTCGAGAGTAGAAGCATTATTTCTAGAAGGAATGTCAGTCAAAAGGTAAGTTTACCTTCAGTTCAGTTTTTCAACATTAAGACTTGTACAGCGTGCATAGCGAATAACGAAGTAGGTAAATTTTTAATAAGTTCGAATTTTATCACGAGTACTTGGTATTATTCAGTTTTTGAACTGAGTGTTCAGATCACCGAACCCGAGTAGAAATATCGTAGCAATACGCTCTACGTTCTCCATATACATCATACTCACTGGAACATATGCCACAACTGTGTGGGCATCATCTGCTGGATATACTTCGTAAGCTCCTGTAGTACCATTCACATCCAAACCAGTGATATTCCTGGATAACTGTTGTGCGAGTATGGATGCAGTGGAAGTGGAAACTGGAATTGGTTCATCGTCAACCTGAAAAGTAGAAGAATAGACAACAATTCCAAAGTGTTTTCGAGTCACACTCACCAAACTGACGATGGCACATGATGAGATGAGGGTAACGGACACCAAGAAGATCGACAGTCTCAAGCATCTGCTCTCGGCTACGATCTGGCCAGGGGGTGAACAAGCCTCCGGTTCATCTCTGGGGGTATCTGAGGGGGGACGAGGGCCACAACAGCCATCCAACCAGCACAAGTAGACGAATATCAGCAGGACAACCAGGGATGGTCCTAGGGTGCCATAGAGCAGAATGCTCCTGGGGAAAAAGGGGTGTCTTGCAAGAATAGTCATAACACAGCAGGTACATTGAAATACAAACTACTTTTCAGATCATCAGCCGTGCGATTTGTATGGTTTCAGTTTCGTCTACGTCACGTGTACCAGATAGTGGCCCTAAACCTAACCTCGGACACCACAGGTAGCTTCTATTTCACCCTGCATTCAACCACAATGAGTGCCCCTTTTTATACCAGCGAGCATGTCAGCGGGTCGAACCCCAAATGGAAAGAACTGAGACTGAGTGATACACTGAACACCTCTGCTTCCTGTGTGGTTCTTAGAATATGGCAACACAGTGATGATGGGGCAGACTTGATTGTCCTCACTTGGGGTGTAAACTTTTCAGGGCTCTGCTACATAGGGAATAAGGCTCCAGATATACAACCAGTATACTTTAAGAGAAATTCTGTGATATTTTGCTTGCATGGTGGGTTTTATACTAGTCATCAAGTGGTGAATAGTGATTTTAAGAAACCAATACCATTCTTGAGCAACCTCAATCTGATAGATACATCAAATGCTAAAGTGCTTTATAGAAAAGTAGCCATGAAGGTTGATCCTCATGAGGTGCAAAGTAGCTATAATCAGAAGAAGCTGAGGGGGTTGCACAGGTTGCAAATGGAGATCAGAAACAAGAGCATTGAAGTGCAAAATCTCAGACAAAAAATAGGTAGGTTGAATGGGTGCAGTGTTAGGAGAGATGGGTCTACTGAGGATGCTGATTCTAGTGCAAATTTGACTGTCAAGTGTGCCCCACAGCTTCTAACCATGAATTATCTCCATAAAATAATGCAGGTATTCATTCATTTTCTGAAATCATCAACATGAGACCAAATCACTGATTTTAGGATAAACCAACAATAATTCAAAAACAAGAAATGCTGAAGGTTAGTAAAGAAATTGAAGTAGCAAGATTCAGAACAAGGCTGCTTTTCCAGGAAAAAGACAGAAAGACAGGATTCGCTCCCTTAGAGAAAAACTTGCATTGATTGTTGAGGATATTGAGGAAAAAAGTGAGTAACTGATCTTGAAGCCCTTACTTTTTGGCAATAAAAGCATGAGTGAAATATCCAGCTCTGTGATTTTCAGATTCTGATTTGATGGAAAATTACCATAAACTGAGTAGAGGAGTGGAGAAGCTGAAAGAGTAGGGGAGACCGGGGCTGAATGTCGCATGTACTGGTTGGCGCATGTGAAATTTTATTACTTTATAGTCCACATGGCAACAGCGCATCAAACATTCTGGAATAAGTTCGGCATCTCCGTCCTACACAGAAATTATCCTGGCGATCTCAGTTGTTAAACGGAAGTAAGAGGTGGAGTTTTGTTTTTATACTGTCGCAGTAAATAATACATATTCCTTCTTTTCTTTGCTGAGCTTGAAAGTAAGTGAAATCTCTATATATTTCTCATCACATTCATCAGATTATACTTTTGGTAACCTAACTACATCGTTGTTCGTTTATAGACATGAATGATTTTCGTCAAATATTTGATAGAAAAATAAAAATGGCGAGGGGGCATGTTGTCTCATGAACATTGGGGTAATTTGGCGCTGCGCCAAGTTGCCCCCATATAATAACTGTTCCATCATAAATATTTTCATTTTCAATTTCCAGATCCTAGGATGAGAACATATAAAAGAAAAACTGATCATGGAAAAACCCCTAAGGATATAATGATAAGAGCTGCGAAAGAGGTGCTGATAGGTAACAGATCCAGAAGAAGTGTAGCTCAAGACTATGCCATTCCACACAGAACACTGACAAGGTTCTGTTCGAAATTGAAAATTGAAGATCTACGAGTAGATCGAACAGATAACCTGAGAGTTGGTTATGTAAAATCCAGAAAAGTCTTTTCTGAAGAAGAAGAGCAGTACCTGAAAGAATATATCGAAAAGGCTTCTGATATTTATCATGGTTTATCTCCCAAGGAAGTACGAAAACTCACCTATGAGTATGCACGTCACTTACAAATCGTGTATCCAGAGACTTGGAACAGCAACAAAATGGCCGGTCCTGATTGGTTTACTGCGTTTCTGAAGAGAAATGGAACTTTGAGCATTCGGATTCCAGAAGCTACAAGTCTGGCTCGATGTATCAATTTCAATAGGGCCACAGTTAACGCATTCTTTGATAATCTCAAAACTGTTCTAGAGAGAAATAATTACAGTCCACAGGACATCTGGAACATGGATGAAACTGGTGTTACTACGACTCAGAAACCAGATCGAATAGTCGCTAGAAAAGGATACAAACAAATAGGTAGAATAACTACGCAAGAGAGGGGCACACTGGTCACTGTTGCTGCAGCTTCTGATATTTTAGCAGGTATGTTATAGATTATGAAGCTGTTATATGAAAAATAAATTTGTTTTCAAAAAATCTTGACAGCATGCTTCAACAGCATTGTGAACTGAGAATTGAATTGTAATGTTTAAAGTAATTACTCAAATGTTTAAAAAGCATATATTCTTTGTATCATCAATTTTAACTTTACATCAATAATTTTATTTCTATAGTCTTAAGCTGAAATTGAATATAGAAGTAAAATTTTGAAGAAAAATCTACCCCGAAAACCCCCGCATACCAATTTTGAAGCAAATTTGACCATAATCATAAAATTCGTCAGAAATCTTGAAGGCGCCATATTTTGACAGAAAATTTAAGTCCTAGAAGTTGAAAAAGAATAGTCTCCTGATTATTAGCCTGTTATGAGTGTATATACTGGGGAGTAATTCTGAATCAATTGGTAGGCGAAATTGAATCTTGGTCTCACCTGGGGATTGTTGCGATTTGCATTAGCACCATAGCCAGGAAAATACACGAGGCACAGGCGATGTAGCGCCTAAACTCAGGATCAGGCTGGTTCCTGTACTCCTGCTCCTGCTTTCTATTCTGAAACCACAGCAGCGCAGGATGCAATTCTTTGCTACCCCACCACTTCCTGGAAACCACAAGAGCATTGTCATTTGGGGTTTAGTCTCTTTCATTCTCATAGAGCCCATCTGGTTATTTTGTTTTCAAGGAAAATATGTCTAAATTCATGAGAAATCGTGTAGCTACACGTGTATGCAAAATTTATTCCAAGAGAGTGGGAGAGAATATAGGATCCACAGCCTGACATGATATTGGAAATCGGTGAAGGGGAAAATTATGTTTATTGGCTATCATCTGAACGAATCGGGATAACAAATGCAAACACATCGATCTCATTCGTTGGAAGATTGCTGACAATGTTTCTTGCTGAAAGGATTATTGTCATCAGTATTCAAATTGTCATCTCTTCAGAAGATGTATCTGACCCTCCTCCATTCACATCGAATTGTGGAAATTTGTTAATGCACAATAAGTTATTGGAATCGATGTTTTGAAATCAGCAAAAATGTATATGGAAATAAATTGTCTCATCATCAAATGATTACTCATTAGAATGGTCAAGTCGTATATATTTAATCTTATAATAACTGAACCGATTGTGGTACGATATATCCAATCATATTTATAAAGGGCTTATTGATGACACAATTCATTGCAGCATTATTATTTATCTGAAGCCAAAACATATATTCAATTCAAAAATATTTTGAAATATTTCGGGATCAGGATAGTAGAAACCATGATTTTCTTGGGCAATAGGCATTAATTCATTTCTTTTTCAAAATAAAATTCAATCCATAACTGTAATAACACGATACCCCGCTGTGATTCTATTACCAATAGCGATGTTTCATCGTCTTGAAAATATTAGTATCTGTGTTTGTTCTACATGATCTCAGCGCAACGGAATTTTCTCAAAATATTTAAACGAAATGATGGGCAATTCTCATTAATCAGGATTCTCTGGTATAAATATCAAGAAATACAATTACCTCTCTGAAAATCTCATGTCAAATCGGGGGCACGTTTTGTTCAGGACCGGCTCAAGTATTAAAATAACTATTCGAAAATAATCTAAGAACAGATAAGTTGCTCTTTGATCCTCAACAATTCCGACCTTGGATGATATCTCAAATAATTGCAGTTTTTACATCAAACTAATATTCTATTATGACCCTTGATCATTGTACTAGCTCATCCCAAAGTGGAATCCTTTTGCTTTAGAAGCCTCTCAGCTAATCTACTGAACTATTCGAGTAGTTCATCGGTAACTTTATCAGCTCAGTCATTCTCCAAAAACAAATATTTTCGATGTATTTCAGCCAGTCACGAATTGTATTTTCTGGCATTCGGTCCTGTCAAGGAGGGTGGGACCTTTCCTTCCCTCTAGATAAACTGAGACGGCACTACAGATTACGAAAGGAAAATGGAATATTAACTTACTTGCACTCCAAGCACGTACTGCGATTCGGGAGCAGATTCGATTCGATCATTGCTAGGGTCTGTAAACAAAATATAAGATACTTAATAGATTCAAAATGAACTGGGAGTACAATGATAATCGCATGAGCTTCTGAATGGTGAACAGGGAGCATTGATGGTGGTGTTTTCTTTCTTTCGCTTTATCGGATTCACGTAAAGTGATTGTGCTGTCTTTTCGTTTCTATAAACAATCTTCAGTTATTAATAATAATAATAATAATAATAATAATAATAATAATAATAAATGCTTTTATTGACTGCAATCATGGTTACATAAAGATGTAGCATATGTAATATATCATGTGCAGTCAAAAGGCAGAGTTAACGCTTATTCATTCCTGGGGGGACTGGATAAGCATTCTCTTCCACTCAACCTACAGAACAGCTCTACAAAACACCAAAATGATATTTGTCTGTGCCTTTTATAGGACTAACTTTCCCATTGTCTGTCAGTTCCCTTACAGCCCCTTACCACTGTAAAGAATAAGATTCGGAATGGCACGACTGGGAATCTTAAATGGAAATGCTTTGACAATGTGTTTGACAAAATGATATTTTGGTAACCTTGTTAGCATCTCTAACTAAACAGTGAATCACTGAAGATCTGTTGGTCAGATGAAGCAAAGTGGAACACAGGGTTATGGGCTAGATTTTGATTACCACTTCAATACTTTAACTTTATTAGAGGATAAAATATTCGTGTTCGCAATTTTTCAGCTACTTGTAGTTTTTTGATTAAAGATCCACAAAATGATCATCATTCTCTCAGTGATTCAAAAATAACTTTTAACTGATATCTGTTTTTAATGGATAAGTGTACCGATGAAAGAGAAACAATAATAGAGCTTAATATGTTTCTAGAACATCAAGAAGCTCGATTCATCAACATCAAAAAATCATCGATACTCGTAGAGGAGACTGATTAATTGATTTATCAAAGCAGCCTGATAAAAACGCATCAGCAACAAGGTTGGAAATCAAAAACAAACATAATGGTTCGAGCAATTAATTAATATGGAAATAGCAGAAATGTTAAATTCACACGTCGGTAAACATCGTTTGTTAGAAGACATCCAAAATACGGAAAACACTTGTTACCTTCGCCATTGCACTAACGAACCTTGGGATATGAAGTAGACTGCAAATAAAGAGTGTGATGAAATTGCAAACGAAGGAAAAATAGTTCAAAGGTGGGAACAATGATGGAAACACGCTCAAGGCCTCAATGTTCAATAGTGTATTCCGGAATCAAGCAATGGATTTCGAGTTTCAAACGATGATTTATGGACACCCTGTACATTTCGTTGATGATTTACCGTGAGCTCGATGTTCTTGGCTAAGGTGGACTCAGCTATGTTCGCGAAGGGTTTATCAGCCCCCCAACACTCCACGTATTTGGTCATCTTGCTAGAGGGTCTGGAACGCGTCGGGACGCCTGGTACGGCCGTCGGGACGCCGTCGTTCTTCTCTCCGTCGCCGTTTTGCTGACCCTTCGTGATGGCGGTGCCATTGGATATTTCCTCGGTCTGCAAAGTTTATAGTTGGGTATACAGCGTCATTTGGTTCAAAATGGCCTGTCCGACCTACAAACCTGACACCCTTGGAGTTTTTTCTGTGGGGTCATTCTAAGGCTACTGTGTTCGAAACTAGATCGGAGAATTCTGAGGGATAGTTCAAGGATAAATGTTGAGGCTGACGGTATAAAAATAAAAATTTTGTTGAGATCCACGAAGATCTGAAGAAAAATCGGTTCGAAGTAGTGAACTCCAGATTGGGTTGTTAATTATTACGAATTTAGATTTTTTGTGGGTGTACCCATTATTCAATTCGAACTTCAAAACTTAATTCAATCCATTACCTTTTCAAAAATGTTAAATGTGTTCTAACTAGAGGACAAATGATGAATTTATATTATGCACAAGTAGAATCCCGCATTAGATTTGGTATTTGTCTTTGGGGTAACTCCACTCTAGCAGCAAATGTGTTTATTTCACAAAAGCGCATCATCCGATGTATTGCTGGAGTGAAATATAATCATTCTTGTAGAAACATTTTTACAGAGTTTAGGGTATTAACGCTCACTTCTTTATATATTTTAGAATCGTCTATACACATTTTTAAAAATAAAAATAGCTTCAAACTGAATAAAGATATGCATCCAATGAATACCAGAAATAAAAATGATTTTAGTGTGCCATTTGCAAAAATGGGTTTAAGCTATAACTCACCCGAATACATGGGGTTGCGTATTTTTAATAAGTTACCTGAAACGATTAAAAATATTGTCAGATTTACGGAATTCAGGAAAACTCTCAAGGAATTTTTGATAGATAAGTGCTTCTACCATCTGTCTGAGTACTTTGAATAATTTGTCAATTTGTCTTTAATATTACCCAGTATTTATATACTTAGTTTGTGATATATTTATTATTTTTTAAATCTACATGTGTTAGTATTTGTTTATATATGTATGTATACATCTTTTTGTGTATATTTGACTATTGCTATATTACTAAACTGTAATCTTTGGCAAAATAAATGATATCTATCTATCTATCTATCTATCTAACTCACGTTGTACGTTCAGCCAAAACTCAAATGCACAAAAAATACGGCACACAAGTGCAGGTCTAGAATATTTTGTCATTTTTCCCATTATATCCAGAATATACGAAAGCAAGAATTGTTTTTGTGCGACTAGCAATGAAGGTATTTGTGTTTTCGGTACATCAAACAGGAAGCTGTAATAATCATAACGAGATTAACGAACACACGCGATATTGTTACAGAAATGAGCTCCTTTGCGCTTGATAGAGCAATCACGTGATATCCCATTCACTATTATGTCGGCAATCAACGTAACTGCTGGAACGGTAAATGAATCCGGGCTAAATCGATACTCCGGTAGCACCGCCAACTACAACTATTGATGATCTATTGAGAAAAAGCCAAACAATACTGATAAAACTTCATTATTTTCTTTTCACGTCTTCATCATGGAAGGAATTCTGAAAATTTCAATATTCTCTTGGTGAAAATCACAAGCTCGAATAGCATTTTTTGAATGAACGTATCCGAGCATTTTCTGGAATATTTTCGTCAACAACGATTTACGTACCTTGGGTGGGATGATCAAAAACGTTTCGACCTTGTGATCTGCCAAGTAGCCATCTTTGTTGGTACTGTCACGGGGTTCTACCTCAAAACGACCGCCCAGTTGATCTAATGTTGCCCTAGTCACGTGCACTCTCCTGAAATCACCAAACGAACAATAATGCAAAATCAATAATTTTAAATAAAATATGAGGCGATGTATCGTACACAACACAAGACAATATCGGCTGACGACAAAAGGATCAACTCGTCAACAATAAATTTCATATTCAGTTCGTCCAATATGTTTGTCTATAAAATTTATTGTTTAGAAAAAAAAAAAAAAAAAAAAAAAAAAAAAAAAAAAAAAAAAAAAATAATTTGACTGCTTCTACATTTTATTGAATTTTGTTTAAATGTCTTGATTTTAGATGAGGTTGTCTGAAATGATTCCCAATCTTATTTTACAAAAACATTCGACTATAGAAAGCTACTAGATCATTGAAATATGAGCTAGCTCAATCTCAACTCCAATTGTAATCCCTGGGGTACCTCAGAGATCTAATTTGGGCCCTCTCTTATTTTTGGTTTTTACCAATGGTAGTCCTGATATTATCAATTCCGAGGATTTACTTTATACTGATGATATGAAGATATTCAGAGATATATAGTGGATGATTAAGATCATTTTGTAACAGCACACAGACTGTGCTATTTCAAAATAAATAAATGAATACCCACAATATACAGAATCTTGAATTATTTTTCATCTATCTAGTAGATCCATCATCGCATGATATCTCAATATCGTTACTAATCTTTTCAGCAAAATATTATATGATTGTTTTGTCTGAAAGAAGTTTCCATTTAGTCTCAGTATTTTCAATAATTAATGGAAATTTTTTCGACAACACGAATATTTTGTACCAAAGATTAGTGTTGGAGAATAAATTTACAGTTTTTAACTGAAGCTAGAGTGGTATTTGGTAAAAACATTATGTGCTTTGAAGAGATATGGAAGGTTTGACCTCGTTTCTCATTGGTCTAGACGGCAGGGTAGGCAAGCATTCAAGTGGTTAGTTGGCCGTACGGCTGTGTATAAACAGTAAAATAAATATTATATTCACCGTGAGTTCCGTTAATCAAGATGTAAGATTTCAATAATTGCAGGACACGAATTTGATTCTCACTAACACTTGACAGTTTTCATAGTCAGCTGCTACCGGTCCACTATTCACCAAATCCGTATCGAAATTTTATCTTAAAATTTGAATCAACAATTCAGTTCATCATTATTTACCGATACCGTCTGGATACATTGAATAATCATAACAGAAAACTCTGAACCACAGAGGTAAAGTTGGTAGAAATATATTTACATTGAGTGCGCACCAGTTTCAACAATAGAAAACGTTATTAGTATTTGAAGTTAGGTGAATGTGAAAGTCAGTCAACCTATAAACTTGAAAAAGTTTCCAGGAAGAGAAAATAATTTTCTGAAATCGTTCTAGTTACTATGGTATGATTGGTCGAAAATGTTAGGTGTACATAATTTTGAGTCACACCACGTTATGAAAAATTCTACACTGCGTCATTTCTTCGCATTTCTTCGATAACTTCTCATTAAATAAATTTTTATATTTCATTCTACCATCAGTTTGTTTGCAATAACTGAATTATATTTGAACACCTTCTGAGGTGATTGAATATCGATTTTTCACCACAATAAATAGTGACGAAATCCATCTGCCGTCTGATTTCTTAACATCCCATTCCAAACCGATATCGTATTTCCACCAAGGAACGTTACCTCAACAAAAGCATTCGAAAGAAAACTGTGTGAATCCAAGCCCGCCTGCATGGTGTATTTTCCTCTACTTGGGGATAGATCAATTTCCTTCCGCCTATTTCTCCATCTAGATTTTCCACATTCCGCTATAAATCGACTAACTTTTCATGATCTCCATTAAGCTTGACGTAATACTCGAGTTCGCCATCCAGAATCACATCGAAATTATATGAGTTCATGGAACTTTTTTGGTATTTCTGCCACCAACGGCGGGATTTCAAATAATTCGACCCCAATATTTGCACTAGAGCATTTATTTCTGATTTTCCATCGACTTTTTTGTAGAAGAGGACCTAATCTCTGTGTCTTGAAAATAGTGTTCCATCAGGTAAATCATATTTTCTTATGGTGAGTAAGTGATCTCATGATCTCAGGAAACAAATATACCATTAATGGCAAGCCGAAGTTTGCATATACAAATGGTTGCCCGGAACTTTATCAATTAACGTCAAAATATCATGGCTTCTGGAGATATAAACAAGTATTGAATTTCGATTAGGATGCAAGCTTCACTTAGTCAAGTTGGGTCTATAAACCAGGCATTCGACAGTTGTTGACAATCAATTTGTAGTGTTCACTCTACACCGTATATTTTGAACACGTCATCTGTTCCTCAGACATAATTATTTGCATGGATCACCTGTCAGAGCCACCTGTTATTTCACCTACAATTCAGGATACATTGTGGATATATTTTCAAGACTCGAACTCATTTCAGTTCCTTGTATCTACATTGTCCCAAATTGTCCAATTTACCTTTGTATTGGGCCACTCCACATATACGTTGGGACTCCAAGCATTTATAATAAACTGAATCTTTATATTTAATCTCGGATAAATCATCACTTGATGTTGTTGCTTGCTGTGGAAAATCTTTCAGCGATTTATACTCTCCTATCGTTCATTTTATCGTTTTGAGTTATTAACTTGCGTCTATAGTGTGCTAGTTGATAAGATGTTGAATTATTTTTGAATAGGCCGAGCGGATTTTTCCTTTATGTTAAGGTGGTAAGCTACAGATGTTTTAGGGTAAGGTTTTACAGGCGGATGAATAACAACAATAAAACATGAAGTATTTATTCAACAACTATGGTGGTCTACTGAAATATAGGAATATTATATAGATTTATAACTACTCCTGAAAGAACCATATTAATTTACATAAAACAATACAAAATGGGGTTCAAGTTAAATACACAAAGCTATTTTATTTGTCACATTTTGTAATAAATACTTCAATATTTTTAAATATCATTCTATCCGACAAACGACACCCTCTGTCATGAACGGTATATTTCCCTATCATGTGCCTTTCAAATTACTTCTTGACCCAATGATCTGAATTCTTTTTCTACGGGCTGGAGACATGTTTGTGACTGTTTTCGATCGACTTTTGGTCATCATTTTTATATCAAAATCTAACCCTTTATTTCTCTCAAAGCGGCAATTCGACAAAAGAACTCGTGCACAATATTGTGTCACCGAGCCTCAAATCAATGGCTTTGTTTTTCTCATTGATATCAGTGATATGCCTTTAATGTCTTGCGATCGGCCCCTTTTTGGGTACATTTGTTTGTGAATGCTTGGCTTTATCATTCCAGTTGATAATCGAAGTTGACCAGCAACTTATATTTTCGGCGCCTTTGAGATTCATCTGTTTATGACTTCATATAAGCCGACTACAGTAATTCTTCTTTGGACGTGATTATTTTATCTGTATTGGACATTTTATCTTTGATTACTTATTACAATCATGATACTCCATTTCCGTGCCCAGCACAATATAATGAAGTTTGACATGATTCAATTTCGAACTATCGATCAAAACTCGTACACAATATTCTGTTGGGACTCCTTGTTATCCCAGTTGCTGATTCAGCTGGGTACATGAAATTTGAATCCGCATGAGAAACTTCATAAATTCGTTCTTGAAACTTTCATCGTCATCTGTACATTCTAATACACAGTATCACTATCACTCCGACCTACTGGCATAACCAGCAAGTGTAGATAGATAGATAGATAATTTATTCATATAAAATTACAAGAATTTTACACTTGTCACAGAAATTCAAAAATACAAAAATCAAATTTACAGACAACTATAGGGAAAAAAGGACAGACAGGAAAACAATTAAAATTCAAATATAGATATCCAACTCGCATGTACAAGAAGGCATGTGCAGGAGGAACTCATCAACTGTATAAAAACAGTGCACCATTAAAATTATTAAAAGTCAAGTCTTTATAACAATTTGGTAAGGCATTGTAAAGCTTAATGCTGATGTATCTATATGTATGTTGTGTTTTCTTGATTCTGCAAAAAGATATGCAAATTTGATCACTTTTTCTAGTTGGATACGTGTGTACATCATTTTGCCTAATGACACCATCAGTAAGACATTTTTTATTAATTAACAAAAGGCATTCCATGATATAGCAACAGGGCAATGGCATAATCGATAATTTCTTGAAAAGAGGTTTACAGTGAGATTTGGATCCATTAAAACTCATAATACGTATTACTTTCTTCTGTGCTATGAATATATTTTCTTTGTTAGTACAATTTCCCCAGATTATAAGTCCGTAAGTTAGTCTACTATGAAATAGAGAAAAATAGACCATTCTTAAATGGTGGATGTCTAACTGAAACCTTTAATTGTCTTATACCAAATGTTGCTTTTGCTAAACGTTTGCACAGATCTTGAGTGTGGAAAGTGAAATCTAACTTCTGGTCCAAGTAAACACCTAAGAGCTTAACTGGCTGACTGTGACTACTAGTAATTGTAGAAAAACACATGTTTTGAGTTTTCAGTTCATTGAGAGTCAGACAGTTTATACAGAACCAGTTTTTGGATATGACCTCAGACTGTTCCAAGTTAATAAGTGTGTCTTGCTCGGTTTTACGGTTTCGCCTAGATTGATAGACAGATCATTGAAATAAATTATAAAGAATAAAGGTCCGAGTACGGATCCCTGTGGTACTCCATAATGCACACCGTGAGCATCAGAGCTTTGGTGACCACACTTAACATAATTAATCCTATTTTGCAGATATGAAGAGATGAGATCTAATGGAGTACCTCTAATACCATATCACTCAAGTTTAAGTAGTAGATAATCACGGCGAACTGTGTCAAATGCTCTTGTTAAGTCATAAAATCTAGCAGAGCTAATTGATTGATCATCAAACCCATTCAATATGGTGTCACAGAGCTCACAGACTGCTGCAACAGTAGACTTCCCAGGTCTATAAGCGAACTGATTAGGGCAAAACAAGTTGTTTATTTCAAAAAAATTTAAAAGCCGTATTTTCAATACCGTTTCAAAGATCTTGCCCAATATAGGTATAATAGAGATGGGTCGATAATTAGCTGGTAAATTTTTATCCCCTTTTTATCCATTCGGTCCGATTCTTTAAAAAGTGGTTAACACAGTGGATACATTAGTAACGTTGTTAACAACTACTTTTTTAACCACTTTAGATTTTCCACTATTCATATGTGGTATTCTTCAAATACAAAATTTATCAAGGTTGCTAATTTCTTACATTTCCACTCAGTGGTAAATAAATGCGGAAAAGTTAGTAACTCCTCTTCTTTTTTATTATAGTTTGCTGTTTTTCTGCAATTTCAACGTCAATCTAACCTCATTTTTTGGATTCGAAGTAGTATTAGCATTAGCACATAGAAAATATCGGTACACAGATTACTTTTTGGTCTGCTGTGTCCGAGACTGTCAAGTTTTTCGTGAATAATTGCAGGAATAATAATTATATGATTTGTTAATGAACCTAGTGAGGTAGGTATAAATATATCCTGGAATGCATATTATTACACAGGATCATTACTCATTGATTCAGCTAGGTATCTAATTTTTCAGTAGCAACATGTTTAACATTAATATTCTTGGTTTGTATAATTTCATAAGGCTCTATATAATTGGATGCTATCTGTTTCTTGAGCATATATATGTAGATATTTTTATGATATTTTTTTCAGTAGGAAGGTATAGGTTCTCAATAATATCGAATATCCTACCATATAATTATTTCCTGAGCGACTCAAATCCTGATAACTGTGACAAATTTCCTTCATAACTGCCTCTTCAAATATATATCACCTTTATGACGAATTATTATTTCATTTCCACCAGTAAAATCTGGTGGATGAATTAGTCACTTTATCAGTGGTAAACCAACGACAAGTTGTTAAATTTTTTTCCATTTTGACGTTAGAGAATTGAAAATTCGGAAAGTGATTCAAATAACAACTGACCTTCCTATTTGCCACCCAAATGACAGTTGTTGAGATAACCACTTCCTTAGAGAATCAGACCGTTTGAGTGCCAACAACAGAGTTACTTTGTTTTTGTTGCCTGGACGCTGTGGAGTAGAAACCATCGAGATAATCGACAACCTGGCACTGGCAAAGGAAAGAAATGAAAATATGTTTTGTCCAAGCAAGTACTCCCAAAACAATATCGTATCTATTCAGGTTCTATTGGGTTCAACTCATTACAGGAGTCACAAGATGGATCATTGACTCCTGTCAATCGTAATGACTACTGGTCGAACGAGCTGTTGTATCGCTTTCGCCAACATAGTAGTTCACTATTGGTGACCATCGAAGCATCGGCGTTAATTCCGGTATCAAAGGTAGCAGTTGATTGAATCCGATCTAGCTAGAAACTTGGCAGTCCATTCTGTTTACAGTTCGTACAATGAAAACGTAGGCAGGGTGATCGGATACTGCTGCTCCAAAATGGAATAAATTTATTTTTTCGGCACCGCGAGAATAACATCACTGGATGACAAGATTGCTGGCATAGGTGACTAATTATCGTTTGCTCACCCCGCTACTCCTCCTGACTCCATGTGATTGGCCAACGTGACGTCATCACTCCAGACGTCGAACTGCCACTTGCGGAGTCCTAGGACTCCGCAGAGTACGTTTCCAGTGTGGATGCCGATCCTCATGTCCACATTGAAACCGGTGGCCTCTCTGACGAACCTGCAATGAAAAAATCAAGGCTGTATGTAATGGGGAAACCTAGCATAACCTGAGCAATTGGGCAATGAATCCAACCTTCTTCGATTTGTATATGTGTTATTTTGGTTAGTAATTCATTGGAAAATATATTAAAGACAGACCAGAATATTTCATGAATATTCTCATAAGGTTCACAACATACCTTGACATGATATTCTTGAATGTGATAAGAATATTCGATATATTTATTCAAAAAATGCTCTCCAGCAATATTCATAGGATAATTCACCTGAGTATTCCGAGAACAATCCAGAATATTTTATAATATTCTATGTAGTTTTCCAAGGATATTTTTACCTACATAGAATGTATTATTTGAATCTACACCTTTTCCAGATGTATTTCAGAAACCATCAAGTTTATTTCAGAAAGCGTCGATTGATTTTCAGAATAGTCACTTGTATTTCAGATTAGTGAGTTGAATTTCAGAAAGCGTCAAATGTATTTCAGAATAGCGACTTTAATTTCAGAAAGCATCAACTGTATTTCAGAATAGTCAGTTCAATATCAGAAAGCGTCAAATGTATTTCAGAATAGTCAATTGAATTTCAGAATTCGTCATTTATTTACAAATGATATATTCTGAAATTCAAATGACGAATTCTGAAATTCAGTTGACTTTTCTGAAATAAAATAGACGCTTTCTGAAATTAAACTGACTATTCTGATATACAATTGATGCTTTCTGAAATTAAACTCGCTATTCTGAAATACATTTGACGCTTTCTGAAATTCAACTCACTAATCTGAAATACAATTGATACTTTCTGAAATACAAGTGACTATTCTGAAATTCAATTGACGCTTTCTGAAATAAAACTGGAAAAGGTGTAGAAACGTTCATGAAATAATCCAAGATGTTGTTCAGAAATGTTCATAGAATGTCAAACTTGCATGTTCTGAGGAAGTTTTAGAATATGTATTCCATTATATTATATTAATAGTTTTCAGGAATGTTTATTATGTATTTGGACATTCAGAATCTTCTATGTCCTCCATATAAACTTAAAATTGAACTTTTTGTTACTTAATAAGCTGATCCCTGAAATATTTTCTGTACGTTCCCTGTTCACTTCGCTCAGAATAGTCACAGAACATTCAGATCATCTATAGAACATTTCAAGAATATTCGAAATGTTCTACTGGAATATTCTAAGAACTTTTTTAGAACCATTCTATCTGGGTAGGAGCTTTGATTTTTTTTTTATTTCGACTCCAAGAAAATATCATTATTTCCTCTAATTAATAAATGCCTTTCGAGTAGTGATACTTTCGTTGTAAAGTTTGAGGAAAAATCCTGGAATCGAGGTGCAATTTCATGCACTCCGATAGTGCGACATCATCAAGCTTTATTGTGTGAACATCCAAATGATTGCTTTGTTTCGATCGCAATTCAAACTGGGTGATCAATTTACCGTATCAGATAATATAAACTACGTTTATGACACCGAGAAGACAAAGAGAATGGCTTCAATAATGTCGCTTGTTTGTATCGACACCAGATTATAGAATAATAATAACAATGTTATCAACTTATGAAAGTACGCAATCATATGTGATACCAGTCATGCGCAAATCAGTAGGTCAAAAAAATTATAGATACTTAGGCCCAAAACTCTTCAGCTCATTACCGATAAACCTGAAATGTGAGACGAATCCAAAAATGTTCAAAAAAAACCTACAAAAATATATGAAATTAATACCCCGTACAGAAATAACTGAAAAAATTGAGCACTAACTTGAAACCTCCCAATCTCTACTGTAGTACACTCTCCAAATACACTTCTTTATAGATATATCTCACATAATAATATCTCACCAAGTCATGTATGTTCATCGTGATATTAAGTCTTGCGAGTCCTCTTACGTCCTATACCATATGCATGTCGCTACCATATGATTTTTATCATGATAAGTTATTCCTAAATATGTAGTGTAGTATAGTGAGTCCCTAATAAACATGTCTTAATTTATCTGTAATCGTTTCCCTATACAAACAATTTCACCCTATATGTAATTAATATGAATGCTTTATTTCTATTTTTATTAGCGTTCTTCCATTACACCATGTATATTCCCTCGATTCCACGATCTTTATATCGTGTATATGTAATACTATGTTAATAAGATATTTTTAATTTTTAATTTAAGTTTACTGTACTATGTTCCTTACTTTATATATCTTAATTACTTTGTAATCGTTTTCCATACAAACAGTTTTAACTTATACATATTAGCCTTCCTTACACACAAGCAGTTTACTGCTTCGTAAGTTTCTTGTCTCGATTTATTCACCATGTATTGTTTAAATGATATGTTTTCGTCTTGTTCAGAATGTGTGAATAAATTATTATTATTATTATTATTATTATTATTATTATTATTTCCACCCAGTTTTGATCTATATTCTAGACCTTAACTTTTTTCCCCAATTACCATAAAGGAAAAACCAGATTCACTTATAAAAACGTTCTATTTCGAACCAATAAAGCTACAGTTTATTTTCTAGTCTCATATTTGGGAACTTCGGAATATTTGTAAGTAGTAAGTCTAGTGAGACTTCTTCTTTATAGTATAGGTGGTCATTATGTAAGACTTATTGTCAAACTTCGTAGAATCAATTCTGAAAACATTTTTCGATGTATCCCTTTGTCGCCATATTGGTTGTTGCTTGACATAATTATGTCAAAATCCGAAATTGCTCGAAAGAAATATCGACCTTGGCAAAGAAATGTTAGCTCACTCTGTATACTAATGAGATTCAGCTTATTAATACAGTCGAGGAAAGGTTTCATAAGTTGCTGTGAGTTCGAGCATGAGTTTCGGTATGCAAAGCTTTGCATACCAGCTTTGGTCGAAAATTTTAAATATCTCACCTGATCGCTTCGATCATCTGCAGTCCCATGTTGACACAGTTGTACGCATGATTCGGCCTAGAAACAGGCAAACCTGACACGCAATAATAGCAGTCGCCCAAGATTTTTATCCTCATGCATTGGTTGTCCTACAAAAAAATACCTCCGTGAACACAGATAGTCAACAAGACCAATGATTGTACGTTGAGTACCACAGGGGTCAGTACCGGGACCGGTTATTTTCTATATTCACATAAATGATTCCATTTATTTTTCAATGAAATATTCAGGTTTACGAAGTGAATTTCAAACCTACCTTCAGCAGGTATCGTTTACCTATGTATTGAATTGCTTTTGATGACAATGTTTCCTTGATATTTCAAATTCTTATTTTACTTCTGTATGAAATTAGTTAAAAATCAACAAAAAACAGGCGTGCTGTCAGTGTTTCATCTAGATAGAAAGGCACCAATGAACAAACATTCTAACATCGGAGGATAATTTAGCTTTCTTCTGTGAACTCAATAACTGGAAGTGCCTGGCAATCATTCTCCGTGAATTCAACTGCGAACATGTTGCACTGTTTTTGTTGGAGAGTTTCAGATTCCTTTGAGTGCATCATGTTTGTGAAATGTTAAACGAATTCACTGAAGTGCGTAAAAACTTTAGAGCACCCATTAGAGGAATCTCGTCTGACATGTGAAAACACAGCTTCAATAGTATTTTCCGAAATAAACTTTAAAATGTGTTCGAGGGTGGTTGAAGAGATGATAATTCGGGTGAAAATCCAAAGATATTTGAGCGAAGAAATTCAAGGCATCTGAGGAAAAAAGGAGATGAAGGTTGATAACAATTTGGACATTTGTATAGGTATTATGTGACTCCATGCGACACTTCGCTTCAGTAAACAGGAAGTACCTGTCTACAGAACTGGAATAATATTGCTTGGTCAATAATCATTTCAATGTACTTACCTGAGCTATTTGATCAAATCTTCCGAAGAGTTCGTTCAAAGTTTTCACGAGGTCGGATGCCGACAGTTGCTCTGATAGCGGTGTGAAGTTGACGATGTCAGCGTAGAGAATCGAAACGTTGTTGTGACGTTGTACGTACATCTCGTGAAAGCTTCGGTTCGAGTGCTCTTGACAAGCGTCCGCCATCTTCAACATTATGCTCCGTTTCACCTGAAATACAAAGTTATCAGTCCGAGAGAGAAGCGAAAGGAAGCGCGAAGAGAAGCGCGAAGAGAAGCGCGAAGAGAAGCGCGAAGAGAAGCGCGAAGAGAAGCGCGAAGAGAAGCGCGAAGAGAAGCGCAATGAGAAGCGCAATGAGAAGCGCAATGAGAAGCGCAATGAGAAGCGCAAAGAGAAGCGCGAAGAGAAGCGAATAAAGATTCTGGAACTCACCTCTGCAGCTATGTATGCGGGAATGACGCTAAGCAGTAGCTGTTCCTGCTGTTCTTTTTCGCACTCCAACTTCACCCTGGACTCGATGCAAGTCCTGGTGCCAACAAAAGTCCTACGGTGGGACTCCTCAGTCATGTGGCGGTAATACAAACCGGTGCAGCTGGCTGTTATCAACATCATCAGTTCAGGTATCAGCTGAAAAAAAGAAAATTATCGGAATAGGTATCGTTCATAAATGTCTTTTAGTCGACATAATTAACTTTTCCGGAGGTTGAAATTTGGCTTTCTGAATTACATATTATGACTTAATCTTAATTACCCTAATCATAAATGATTTGTCGGTTTCTCAATTTCAATTGACTGAAAGTGCAAATGAATTTTTCCGGAATAAATTTGGCTACTCAGAGTTAAAATTGTCGCTCTCTGAATGGAAATGTGAAATTATTTCGGATAGAACCCATGTCGTGTTGAGATATCTTGATTACCGTATTGATGGAACTGTCACGTCCCAAATATACTCTCCTC
Organism: Chrysomela aeneicollis; assembly: GCA_029955515.1. Classification (NCBI taxonomy): domain Eukaryota; kingdom Metazoa; phylum Arthropoda; class Insecta; order Coleoptera; family Chrysomelidae; genus Chrysomela; species Chrysomela aeneicollis. Next base: position 19,107,382 of record JARUHQ010000010.1, read on the forward strand.
GACATCCAAAGCCGACATCCTATACTGGCGTGTATAATGTAATATGATTCGTTCCCTATAAATCAAATCGAGCATTTGGATGGGATTTACGTATCGGCCATAAATAATATCTTCGTCCGGAAATAAAGTGTACATATGGGTCCATGAATGAGTTGGAGCTCGTAATTGAATGTTGGATTGTAGAATAGGTGAGTTTAAAAATTCGTGAGATGCATAATGAAAAGTCATCAATTGGAGACTATCAATGAATGAATGAAAAAAAAAAGATATTTTCCCTCTCATCCAATTCATAACACAGCTTAAATAACTGGTAGACGAGCAGTTGTTCTCTACTCTTTATATTGATACTCTCCAATTCACGGCTATCAGTCACTCCATTTTTGTGACATGGAAGATTTGTTTCTGGAGTGTTTCTTTCTTTTGCCGCATGGTGTCGCTAATTTCAAATGTCTCTTGGTACGCGGCTCATTGTGGTGAAAAATGCAAGCGGAGATTTCTCGTAAGACATGGAATATATTTATTTTATCTATCTACCCGAATATTAAGATTGCCGAGTACCACCAGAAACTCAGTAATGTTGAATACAATTTTCCATAATGAATTAATACATAATCCCCATGATGTTACCTTTATTCCTGAATCCCCTATTCATATCAGTTCAATGAAACAAATTTATGTTCCAGAAAGTTTGCGAACAGATGAACATCATATAAATAGAGAGCCGTTGGGAACGAAATATACTTACCGCACACATCAGAGCATGTAAAATAAATTAATTAATATAAATGAATATCAAAGTACGTACAACCAAGTGTAGTGGAAATGGATTAGAAATGTACTGAGAGCTCGTCCGTTCCTCAAATTAACCCAGGAATTTGGTTACATCCTGATCACTAGACAATAACTGTATTTATATACTATACTGAGCACATTTCAACTGAAACTGACACTGGATCGATTTTGATAAGGTTGCAAAATAATCTTCATACTTTGGAGCAAGATGAAGTTCAAACAAGACTTTCAGTAAGGGGCCTGATGGTTCAACACATAAACTCGTATTTTTCCTTATGGACCAGCCGGTATATTTTTGCATTATCGTTTTCGAAATGAAAATATCTTTCTGAATATATTATTCAATACTTGTCACTTTTCTTCTGAAACTCATTATTGGACTTGGACACAGTGCGATATTCTTTTGAATTTTTTATCTGTGGTAGAATCAATTAATGCTGGTGGATATGAATGGTATTCAATTTGAACAAATGTTGTAAATAATCTTATCACTACATTTGATGATAATGTATTGTTTGCTCTCTTTTTTTTTGTTAAATCAATCGAATAAATTGAATATAATTCTTTGTTTTTCTAGCATAATACACAAAATTCTCTTCGAATTATTCGGAGATACTGATAGAAAAAAGTTGCAGAAGAGTGTCTATATATCTGGACAGATAATTTCATTCTGAAAAAGAATATAAGAAAATATACAAAAAAACTAGAGATATCAGTGGATTCCTTTCGAAAAAGTTCCCCGAGAATGTTTTTACCAGAACAAAAAATAGTCATAAATGAATAAATTTCATGGGTGGGTCAAAAATGTCTAAAATTCAAAACCACCATGTACCTTTCAAACGGTTCAAGATATCGATGAGCGGTTTTCGGCATTTGATTATTCACAAAAATCGGGCCCGTAACATGCAGGACAGTTTTTTTCTAACTCTCTTTTAAATTGGTGTTTCCTATCAAAAGTGTCCAATTCAGACATGAAAATCGAGACTTTCTATCCTCTACCATTCAAAAGTGACAAATTAAACGAGTTGGCCACGAGAGAATTGCGAAAAACTCCACTTCAGAATCTTCCTGTCTTCCTTCCTCTCAAAATTACCCCACAACCCGACTCACCCCCCTTCACCCCCCTGAACAAACCTGCAGGAAGTCCACCCCGTCGCGCCCGCCGATCCTGTCGGCGAGCGACGTCGCCAGCTGCGCCACCGTCGCGACGGCCGCCGCCGCCAGCGCCACCTGGCGCGACAGCGGCAACATCGTGTGGACGGCCAGCAACAGCGCGAACATCGGCAACGGCGCATGCCTTCCGGCCAGGAGAAGCGTCGCCGTCGCGGCGATCGCCGTCGCTGCCAGCGAAGACAGCAGCGCCCACGCGTCCGCCTCGAGCAAGGCGGGGAACTGGGAGGCGGCCAGGATGGCCGAGAGGGTGGCGGTGAGCACGGAGGTGGCTGCGACGGAGATGGTGCCGGTTTCGAGACCCTGGAACCAGGTGGTGGGGGTTTGAGGATGAGAACAGACGGAGCGGTTTTTGCCGAACCGGCGAAAGAGCAGCTCAAAAAATACGCAACCATCGAGCGAGAAGTCTTAGCAATTGTTTGTGCTGTGGTCAAATTATTGTGTTGGTTGACTAGAGTAGCGATGGCTTCTTCTGAATCTTCTGACGATGGTGCTGATTTATTTTTTCACCGAGTCGGCAGCCGAATCGGTGAAGAAGCGTCTCAAAACACAAGCTGCGTGACCGCAACTATCGAACGAGAGGTCTGAGCAATTGTTTGTGCTTTTGTCGAATTATGCACGTAGCGTAGAGTAGCGATGACTTCTTCTGAATCTTCTGATGATAGTGCTGATTCATTTTTTCACCAAGTCATCAGCCGAATCGGCGAAGAAGCGGCTCAAAATATACGCAACCATCGAGCGCGAGGTCTTAGCAATTGTTTGTGCTGGTGTCGAATTGTGCACGTTGCGTAGGGTAGCGATTGCTTCCTTTGAATCTTCTGATGATAGTTTTGAATTTTTTCACCGAGTCGGCAGCCGAATCGGCCGCTGGCAAGAACATTGCTTATATTCTGTTGAAGAGCATCTTCATCTGACTTTTTGAACGTATTCGTTAAGATTACTTGTGTTGTGTTGTTGTTTTCTCCTCTCATGATGTAATAATGATTGCTTATCCTTATGAAACGATGAGGAAGATATCAGAACTACAAGACGTCATATTTATACTAATACTGACTGGAACGCAGTAGCCACGGGAACTCCTGATATGTTCGCCTCCTGTTGCTCAATAATTAATCACCAAGAATTAAATTTCAACTCGGAATTATAGCAGGGTGCAGCAGTATCGCTATCCTTCACCACATTTTGCACAAAGCAAGTAGATGACTAATGGAGTGTCTGATCCTCAGTCTGTCGCATCAGTTCATGTGGTGATGGGAATATGTCCTTTCACAAATTCCGACCATCTCGCAGGATTACGAGTCGCACTCTCAAGGAAGCTGCGGACCATAATATAATATTCGGGATGATGCCTGGAAATGTGTTATTGCAGAAATGTCTCTTTGGGACTGGGAGACATAGGTGGAGTGTGAATATTTAATGAGATTTGTACTTAGAGATTCAGGGAGCGAACGCAGTGCATTTTGTCATCGATACGTTGATCTGTGGTTCTGAAAAAAAAAGGGATTCACATGTTTTTTAGTTTTGTTAGTGAGCTAGTGGCTAAAAAACCATTGTTCCAGATATTGCTCATTCAGAATTGCAACTGCCAGCAAAAGTGTTTGTAAATATGCTGCAATAAAAAATGACTGCTCCATAACATGTAGGGGGATTATTCTACACATAATTTGTTCGTAGGAGAATTTTATCCATGAATATGATAATAACAAGGAACATTATCCTTGTCATTCTCATCCTTCGTCCTGGATCACTTCACACATTGTTTCACGTGAAATAACTCGCCAATTTGACTTTAGAGAGGACTCAACAAATAACCGCAACAATGCTGCATCGGTATTTCCTCATATTGAAGAGCCTTCAAGAATTTCAGTTCACGGAATCCATGGAGAATTCCTAAGCCAGTCAGATTGTTCCGGAATATGCGAGCAATTCATATCTTCGCACGAAATATTGTGGAATTTCCGATTTGGAATTCCATTGAGAAATCAGCCATTGTGTCTCTATTGGACCATTATCTCGTCACAATAGGAATAAAGTGATGTCGATCGACACAGAGAAAAATCCAATCGTTATTTCCCTAGTCTGTTTGAGAATTTCCATATTCCTACCATATGAAAATCAAGAATGATTATATACAGTGAACAATCCAAGCACCACTAGACCTAACACCTATTAACGTGATTGTAATCCTTATTGATTCATGAATATTCTTCAGCAAATGAAATTATAGTCCCATGAAAGAAAATTGATGATGCACCCGAGTGAAGATTTTGTCCCGAAAAACCTCGTGAGGAAAGAATACACTGAGTTGTCCAAGTTTGTTTTTGAGCTGTTGCCTGTTATTTCCAAATATGTTGGCTATAACTCACATTTTTTTGCACAGGATAATAGTTTCGATGAGAAACTACGTATCCACTACGCGCAGTCCGCGCACTGTCCGCAGAACCAGCTAGACAACGCCAACAATAACGCCGTTGGCCGCCATTAAGACTATTTCAAGAGTTACATTGTGACAGGTTACTGTGAAGTTTTCTTTGATGGTATTTGTGTTCCTATAGTGCAGAGTGCAGGCTCGCGAATTCTTTATAACTCGAGTACTTACTCAACATGGGCGTAAAAGGTTTCCTGGAAGCAACTAATCTAGAATTAACATATTATGTGAACATGGCGTCGTATCACTGGCACTTTTGGGTGTTAAGAATGCTTTGTTTTGTGTTTTCAGGTCATGTTAATGTGCTTGAAGTGATAATTAATTGCTTTATCAATACTGCAGCCCCAGTTTGCTAAAAAACTACAGTATTTTTCATTTTCAATTATCAGCATGCAGAGTTGCAATCCTTCAAAGGTCAATAAGAATGGATCAAAAGTGATTCCTCTTGAATCAAGAGGATCATTGTTCAGATGTGCTGAGAAATCAGCTTCACCCAAGAAAATTGTTTCACAACAACATTGAAATATTCTTGCCTCAAACAAACCACATTTTTCAATAAGAAAGTGTACATTTATCTTGACATAAAACTTTTTGATCCTAAGTAGTCAAGAGGATTTTGTCGAAAAATCAAACTAATATTTGGTTGGATCTATCCAAGATTACCAATCTCTTGAGTTAATGCGGTTACAACACGATTTAAGAGATCCTTTTTTCTGTGCAGTTTCCTTTAGCTATTCAATATATAAGAAAACCCACTGAAAATATTGTCGCCCGCGTTCTTAAGCTAAGAAAGGAATGCTCCAAGGAAACAAGTGCGACAACGTGTCTTATAAAATGTGTGTCATAGGTATACAATTTTTTCTATTTTGCTTTAATATGAGGTCTTTTATTGAAATAAATCGATTTAATATCGATAAATTACAGAAAAATCTTCGATTGGTTACAATGATGACACTGAAATATTTGAAATCTGATGCACAAGCGTAAAGCGCAAATGAGCGATTTTGATTTTTGCAATACGTTTTTGTTTCTATTGGTCAATTTAAATCAAATCACACTCTAAATTGAAATTCAACAATAAAAACATTGAGTTTTTCACTGCTAGTATCACCAAATCTAAAATAGCTCAGAAGTAAGCTGGGCCAAACTCTTCTGACTTTCATTTGACAGTTCGATTGTACCAACCTCCGAATGATAAAAAATACGTATCGAAACAAAGTCCATTTCGATACGTATTTGCGCTTCATAATGACTTCATTATAGAACCAAAATAGAAAAAAATATCTTGGGATTTCTTCAGTGCATAAAGGAACGGAAAGAAAGACAACAGAAGATAATGAAATAGAGAAGAAGATGTGGAATGGGCAAAAATTATAGCATAGAAGGAGACAGATATATAGAGGATAAAAATCTAAGGAGAAGAGGAGAAAGGAGAAATAGAAGAAAGAATAACAGAAATAAAGAAACGAAATATGTAACTCAATAGATTATAATAACTATCCCATTAGACTCATTCGATTATTCCTTCAATAACCCTGGGTATGTTTCCTCTTTTTGCTATGTACAGTTAATAATGCAAGTTTTATGAGCATCAGCGGGTCCATATAAATTTTCGCGCTTACAGTTAATGACGTAGTATGGGATGATGATTGGACCCTCCAGCATTCGAGGGTTTGGCCTGGCTATGGCCCTACAATTTGCCGTGTAATGGCCATGAACGCTTCAGAACTTCAATTAGTTTTCTCATCAGCTGGATAATCTAGTTACATGTGAACGTCGCATTGACGGGTAAGTGGAATGTATACTGAGAATACTGAGATGAATCAATTGGAAGATGATACTAGTTTTTTTCGAAGGACTCCCATCCTGGACTTGGGACGTATTCATATAGAATAGTTTTTCATTACATGGAAACTCAAAATACAATTCAACAATAGATTGAATAACATACATGATACTTCAGGAATTATCATCTTCAATGATTCAGATGAATATTGTTCTCAATGCGGCATGAGGAAATTCAATAATATACAGTGCATTCCATTTGAAAAACTGGGCTTCTGGTTATTCCTCTAGATCACCATACCATCATCGAAGTAATCCATTTTGATGCTTGACGTTACTATCAGCAATAACCTTTCTTGGGAAAATCACGGGAGGTCTATTGCCAAAAGTGCATCCCAAAAACTTGGATTCCTGTTTCGAGCCGAGAGCTATTTCACTCCCAGTCAGCTGCTTATGACCTAAGGCATAGATCCGACCTTTCCTGGAATACTGTTTCCACATTTGGAGTGCGGCACCTAAACATATCCTGAAACTATTGGATTCTGTCCAAAAAAGGGCAATTCGTCTCGTCGGTGATGCATCGCTTACAAATTCGCTCACTTCTCTGGAACAACGTAGAAAAGTTGGCGATTATCTCTATTCTACAGATATTTTCATGGGCGATGCTCTTCTGAAATATCAACAATCGTTCCCCATTAGCAGTCTCTTCGAGATTAACCTGCCAAGTTCAGTCTTCACACCCCTTCGTGGTCACTTTAAAGACCAGCAGAACGTCCCTTTCCAAAGACTCATTCATCCAACGAACATCGAGACTTTGGAACTCATTGCCTAGGGAGGTGTTCCCCGAGGCATACCATCTCCAGAAATTTAAGACGAACATCAACTCCTACCTTCTTTCCTTTTGTTCTAACGATGTTCTCTGAACGTTACAGGATATCCCTTTTCATGAGAACCAGAACATACAAAAAAAATATATCCTGTATGTTTCGATGAAGATTTGAATGATCTCGACCTCTGGTGGTTAACCATCCACTCGTCAGCTTTCTGAGTGAGAATTTATGAAAATATTGAAATTCAAAAAATCACAATTTGATTATCATATCAGTATGTATGTATAATGGTTGACATTTATTTTCATTTCAATGTTTGTTCTATTCTCATCATTGGATTTTTTCAATTCAATTGCTCAATGTTCTTTGTATCTTTCCATAGTTCGACTCTTATCAAATATTTCATCTCTATCTTGATCTCTATCTCTAACTTAACCTAATCCTCAGATTTCAAATTCTCATTTTTTATAGACATCACCTGACCACCATTTTACTGTAGGTACCTACTTCTGTATTGAATATAAAAGAACAAAACATTGAAATAATGTGCAATAGGTACAGTAGATATTATTATTTACATATTCATTGTTGGATAATATACCGGGTGACCTCTCACTTCGAACTGTTAATGAGGCTCTCAGAGCCAGATCATGCTGTCAACCACATAGGGTTTGAATAGACCACTCAAGTCTCTCCATTTGCAGGGGGGAAAGAGCCATTTAGTGAGTGAAAAAAAAACATTACCTGAAAGTGCAGCACGAACGTGGCTATCAGAAGGCCTACGCTGGTCAGGGTGGCTATGGACAAGCATGACAGATAGAGGGCGTGCTTGAGCCGAATGCAGTAGCGTCGATAAAGAGACTCCAACTCCATTCCGTCCACTGAAACAAAAAGTTCACTTGTTATTCCTATCTGAAGTAAGAAGATTCTTGTCATATTTCGTCAAAACACCCTTAAAAATCGCCCCCAACTTGAATCATTTAAACGATACTCTATACAAGGGTATCCTGCCTGATATTTTGACAGGCTATTGATTGTGGTTACTGAGCTGAAAACTGAACTAAAAGTTCCCCTGTTTTTGTTTTGTGTTGACAACCAATGCAAGACAGATTGTTTCGGCTCTCCAATCCTCCATCAGTTGGCTAATTGGGCTTTTATTATTTTTTAAGTCCTGTGTGCTTTCCTGATGATAAGCACTGTTTATTTCCATCGTGTCATACACAATCATACATCCCTATAGTGTTATTCCACCGTGTTTTATCGGTACATGGCAGCTGCAGGCTATATCAATATAAATTTGGAATTCACACAGGTGCACAAATTCTGTTATAGGATATAACATTAAATTACGCTCTAGGCGCCGACCACCACATAATAATTACAGAGCATATCCATAAATCCTCGTCTGATACGACGAAATGTGAGGTATTGTCATCTCAATTCTCATCTGGACATTAAAGGCAATAATGGGACCATCTGAATCAAGTCGACAGTTTGGTATTGACGTGGTATCCTGACGAGGGTTGCCACTTATCATAAAACCTCAACACTTTGTACAGTGCTTCACTGATGAGTTTCCTTGTCGGAAAAGTATTCTTGCGAATCATTTTTTTTTGTCGAAAAATAGATTTCAACTTTTTTTATCTCAAAACTTGTACATGGCTTCGAAATGTCGTTCTGAATAACTTCTTGGGACAACGTTTTTCGACATTCATTTATTTTGAGACATATTTTTTTATTTTTTTAATCTCCCACCAAACACAAAAAGTCGAACAGCACTGTTCAACGTCTTTTATAATGTTTTTAGATGCAGAAGCGATTGGGCATATAATTTTTTCAAAAAATCTGGGCTGGTGGTCTAGTGCGTTGAATCGCTAGCTTATAGTCTAGACTCTAGAGGTCCCGGGTTCAAATCCCGCTGCGGCTATTGGAAATATTTATTCATTTCTATAGCATCGTTTAGCGGGAGGAGATAGGTGACCAACAACCGAACATTCTTGGTATCTAGATTTCAATCCTTCGGATTCTCAACGATAGCCAGCCGAGTAGTGCTTCGGATGACACTTAAAAAGCTAAGTTCCCCGTCTTCCTTACTCGTACCCAATGAGACTTCGAGGGTTGCTTCGCAACTAAAAGTTGGCGGTTAGACATATTTCACACGAGTAGTCGTTTAGCACGAGCCGCGTAGCGGTGAGTGCGGAAACGTAACGAGTGAAGGATATCATCAAGTACTGTTTATTTCCATATTCAAGATGATATTTGAATACTTCTCCGACAATTCCTCATTATGTGAACTACTTATTGATTGAGTTAGTTTAGTTTGGACAAATTTTATTGATATTGACACCAGCGTACATAAACAACCTTGACCTGCTAGCGCCAGTAATCACGCAACCAGGAATACAGGACCATAGAAGTATGTAGTGCGCAAGCGCGTACGAGTTACTCGAGTTAGTGCATCCTTGACTATTTGCAAACATCTGTGATACCGAAGAATCTTCTCGTTGGTGATACTGTGGTATCAAGCAGCAAGCCGCGCATAAAACTGTAGCCGTACTCTTTTGAATGATCTAACCCTCTACCATCAACATCGAAATAGTCCCAGCAAAGAGTGTTTTAAAGTGAATTCAGAGGTTATGTATCAGACACATTGAAATTAATAGATAAAGAGTTCTCGGTATAATTCAAAACGAGACAGAAATTTCAATAAATAACATGAACTTGATTTGAGAACGCTTATATTGACAGTGAGTACCTTCACAATAATATACCTAATTATTTCTATCAATTCAGGCGACAGTTGTGATATTTCTCATATCAACACCAGTGCTTTTTAATAAACAATACCATGGTGATATGAGCTACTTTCTGAATAACAAAACAGTGTGATTATTAACATTTTCATACGTGGTCGTAGGAAAACACACTTTTCAATGATTTGCTTACTTCCTGCCTGTCACTGTATCAGGCATTGTCATCTTGGGTATCGATTTTTCTGGATTGTCAAATCCTCATTCATTTAATTGAATGATATTCAAGATATTTAAATGACAAATCATGACTAGGGTTGCCATCCGTCCCGATATATCGGGACTGTCACCGTTATTGAGCTCTCTGTCCCGACGTCCCGACAAAAGACTAAAATGTCCCGATTGAAACTGGGCAATGCAAATTTCGTCGGTCAGCCACTTAATAATATTTGATTGTAATGATAATACTCCTAACGTGATAGTCTGATTCATTTGATAAATATGAAGGGATCGATCTGAAGACACTATCTGAAATCCCAGCATGAAAAAAATACTATTTTATACCTGTAAGTCTCCTGCGACAATCTCTTCGAGCAACATATGTTTCTTAGAAGCTGAACTTGCCTCAAAGAAATGAAAATTGATCAATTCGTTGGTAAAGAAATGCATTAACTTTTATGAAGAAACTGAAAAAATGAAAGAAAGTGCCAACTGTTAAAATTATGCGAGTATTTTTTTTTACAATCCCTGCTAAATCGCTTGCTCCCAGAAACTGTGGAGTCTATTTCACAGTGCCAACTCAATTATGACATCTCAGACATGACTTTGCACAGAGTTCTACAAATATGTTTAAGGTCACAAAGAGTTGTAAAAGCTAAATCTTCTTAACAGTATGGCAACTCTAGTACTTCTGCAGCAAATTAGAATTATTTTTATTATGACGTTAATTAACTAACAAATATGTTATATGAAATACGAAGATTTTCATCACAAAATTTTTTTATACACCCCATCATATAGAATTCTTAGAACGTCCCGACGAGAGTCTAGCGAAATATGGCAACCCTAATCATGACACATACATAAAAAAAAAACGTCGAAACGCTCAGAAAAGTATAGAATAACATGAAATGCCGTAAAAACTCTGAAGAGTGGTGGTGGTGAAAGGAATTATGAGCTCGAAAATAGCATCACGAATACTTATTTGCACAATCGTTTGGTGAACTATTTCAAGCTTCCTCGAGCGCGTTCTCCCTCGAAAAAAATTTGATATTGTGTAGATTAAGCTCAATAATAAATAAGAATAAGCTATACTGCGTATTTTTTGACGTTTTCGTAATGCCTGTGACGTCTCATTGTACCATTTCAACACTTTTCCCCGTTTCTCATTTGTGTCTGCTGATTCTTCAACTGAAGAGGTCCATGCATTTATATGCATATTCACTAATCTGATTGGGTCACGAAATATGGCGGTCGGTATAGGCACAATTCGTAATAGACATGAATTCGAAAATAATTGATTCGACTCTGCTACATTCAATTCAAATGGCAATCAACCGATGGCAGAATTTCCATTTTGGAACGATACTCGATAGATGGCAAGATTAATATTCATCGAGAATGGTATTGTTTCCATTTCCATTCGATATAATCGAGGAAATAAAATTGGAGAGCAACAGTTGCAAATTCCTCAGCCAAAATAACAATCGCTCCAACCTCCAGAAGAAATACCAGATGATGATGATAACGATGATGATGAGAAAGAAACCATCCGATAACTGAACGACTACCACCAGTTTCTGACACAGTTGTGTCAGCCATTGTCGTTCTGAATAGAAATCTAGTAGGCTGGAATTGTCCCAAACGTCTGCCAAGAGGAGATCGCTATTTTATAGAAATCGATCTTTTGTTTAAGTTTTTTCTCAGTCAGCGATCAAATTTCAGGTTGAAGTTAGGTTTTCCTTATTTTTTTTTAACTTCAGCACATATTATGTATCGGTCTGACATATTTCTTCTTTAATGCATATTTTTACTCGAATAGGTCCAATATCTACTATCAGTTTTTATGAACGATAATAACGCATTCCAAGGAGAAAAAAAATTTTGAGGTACCCACGTATTTCGGCCTACTGAACAAGAATCCGAAGTCCAAACGCTAGTATTGTAATTACACTACATCTACTTGTTTTCAAAACTTTTCAGTAGGAAAAAATTATATTTTCCAAAAAATATATTGTTCTTCGAAAATACGATATTTTGAGGTTTCCTGAGCTTTCTGCTTTGTTGGGTTTCGTTTGATAACTTTGTGGCGTTCAAAATCAAGAGCTCCCCAATCGAATTATTTTGTTCATCTTAGAATATGTATCAAAACTTCTCCTTTGGCACTCAGTGGAGCATCACGCTGAATATTCCAGCATCACAGGAAGTTTTTTTATTGTTATTTTGAGGATAAAATTGAGCGTATCTCAAGACATCGTAATTATTTGACAAATATTGGCGTAACGTAGGTTGAACCTAGCGATGCAACCTTCCAGGAAATATGTCCCCAAGTTTTAATTAAAAAGTTAAGGCTCTAGGCTAATCAATTCCTTCGGAGAAACTTCGATTCGCTCACACGAAAGAAGGAAAAACGTTCAGAGACATTACACTAACTGCAAGCTGTAGTGAAATTAATGTTCTTGGGAAGTGGAATTTGGTGGAGAAAATAAAACTAGAACGATCCAATATAAATAATTTCACGTTGTCACTATTGAAAATCATTAAAAAAATCTATTTAATGTTTAGAAAATATAAGAACAAATAAAATCCACTCAATACTCGTGCAGTTGGTTTTGAGTTTAAAGAATAGTCCTAACATGTAATATAATAGAATAATATAATATGTATTTTCTTTTCTGGTCTCTCTCTGGTCTCTCTCTGGTCTCTCTCTGGTCTCTCTCTGGTCTCTCTCTGGTCTCTCTCTGTTCTCTCTCTGATCTGTCTCTGGTCTCTCTCTGATCTCTCTCTGGTCTCTCTATGGTCTCTCTCTGGTATCTCTCTGGTATCTCTCTGGTATCTCTCTGATCTCTCTCTGATCTCTCTCTGGTCTCTCTCTGATCTCTCTCTGTTCTCTCTCTGGTCTCTCTCGGGTATCTCTCTAATCTCTCTCTGGTCTCTCTCTGTTCTCTCTCTGGTATCTTTCTGATCTCTCTCTGGTCTCTCTCTGATCTCTCTCTGGTCTCTCTCTGGTTTCTATCTGGTATTTCTCTGTCCTCTCTCTGTTCTCTCTGATCTCTCTCTGGTATCTCTCTGATCTCTATCTGATCTCTCTCTGATCTCTCTCTGATCTCTCTCTGATCTCTCTCTGATCTCTCTCTGATCTCTCTCTGATCTCTCTCTGATCTCTCTCTGATCTCTCTCTGATCTCTCTCTGATCTCTCTCTGATCTCTCTCTGATCTCTCTCTGATCTCTCTCTGATCTCTCTCTGATCTCTCTCTGATCTCTCTCTGATCTCTCTCTGATCTCTCTCTGATCTCTCTCTGATCTCTCTCTGATCTCTCTCAGGGCCCCTATCCTTGAATTCTAGGCAGTAGAAAAACTGATAGAAGAGTGAGGAGGAAATATATCATCCATCTGTCAAGAAGTGAGATAGTTGTCAAGTTTTCATCTCCCTAGAGTTCAAGAATAGGGGCCCTGGTCTCTCTCTGGTCTCTCTCTGGTCTCTCTCTGGTCTCTCTCTGGTCTCTCTCTGTTCTCTCTCTGATCTGTCTCTGGTCTCTCTCTGATCTCTCTCTGGTCTCTCTATGGTCTCTCTCTGGTATCTCTCTGGTCTCTCTCTGGTATCTCTCTGATCTCTCTCTGATCTCTCTCTGGTCTCTCTCTGGTATCTCTCTGTTCTCTCTCTGATCTCTCTCTGGTCTCTCTATGGTCTCTCTCTGGTATCTCTCTGGTCTCTCTCTGGTCTCTCTCTGATCTCTCTCTGGTCTCTCTCTGGTTTCTATCTGGTATTTCTCTGTCCTCTCTCTGTTCTCTCTGATCTCTCTCTGGTATCTCTCTGATCTCTCTCTGATCTCTCTCTGATCTCTCTCTGATCTCTCTCTGATCTCTCTCTGATATCTCTCTGATCTCTCTCTGATCCCTCTCTGATCTCTCTCTGATATCTCTCTGATCTCTCTCTGATCTCTCTCAGGGCCCCTATCCTTGAATTCTAGGCAGTAGAAAAACTGATAGAAGAGTGAGGAGGAAATATATCATCCATCTGTCAAGAAGTGAGATAGTTGTCAAGTTTTCATCTCCCTAGAGTTCAAGAATAGGGGCCCTGGTCTCTCTCTGGTCTCTCTCTGGTCTCTCTCAGGTCTCTCTCTGGTTTCTCTCTGGTCTCTCTCTCTGGTCTCTCTCTGGTCTCTCTCTGTTCTCTCTCTGATCTGTCTCTGGTCTCTCTCTGATCTCTCTCTGGTCTCTCTTTGGTATCTCTCTGGTCTCTCTCTGGTATCTCTCTGATCTCTCTCTGATCTCTCTCTGGTCTCTCTCTCTCTGGTCTCTCTCTGGTATATCTGGTCCCTTTGGTATCTCTAGTATCTGATATCAATATGACTTCAAATCAGTGAAGATATGATTCAGCTGTGACATTCATATTGGTGAACTTAAATTCTAGCTATATTGTAGCTTATCTTAACAAAATCATTTTGCAATTCAAGACTTCCATCTCTTGAATTCTTGGCTTAACTGCGCCAATCCCATTCTCGTCAAGGAAATAAATACAATGCTTCCCGGAGTTTTTTTATCGTTTCGATATCTACACTCGGTTAACGAGTTTAGAGGGAAGCAGATACTAGCAGGGAATTGTTTCGTAATTGCGTCATATAACTTTTTAGTACTGACCGTTGGCGTTGGGTTTCCCGACTGTTATAGAATTTTCCGCATGTAACTGTTCTCCACTTTGTAGCTGATGACATCCAGTAATGTCGTCTTCTCTTATAGTGGACACTGAACAAAATAAATTCTACTAACGATAGGGAAATCCTGTCATAAAGAGTGTCATGTTCAAAATTTCCCAGTGGAATACTATTTCGGCTTCTGTGCACACGAATGAAGAATCTACATACGCGATATATACAGAGAAGAGTAGAAAAAATACGATCTTGGCGAAATTAAATGTATTTCATCATCTCTGCGTGAGAATATCAATAGGCAAGAATCCAAAGTTACTTAAAAAATCACATCAGAATTTGGCATCACTTGAAATCACTCAGCTCATAACCATCTTTGTTTCACCTTCACCAGTTAGTTTTTTTGCTGAAAATTAAGTTTTTTCTTATATTCGTATTATTTCAACTTATGTTGGTTGGGATAACTGACTTAATAGTTCTCGAAAACCTGTGAACAAGAGATGTAAAATCAATGATGAGCCGGATTGGCGCATAAAATTTCTACTATAATTAGCTAAGAGGGACAAGAGAAGTAACAATAAAATGAGATAAACTTATATTGCTCAAGATGAGGGGTCCTCCATATTCCTCTGTCGAGTCATGCGAATAATGAACGTTTCTTATCTTTCAATCGCAGTTCCAAATGCTAATGAAGAAGCTTCTCGCTAGGCCCATTGTCAGATTAAGCCGAACTTCCTTATTATTATTCTCGAGAGAGCATCAACTGAGTAGTGTTTTTAGCACGATTTACATGGCAATTCGAATATCACTCGAATTAGCAGGAATATTTTCACAAGAAGCTCGATTTTTCAGATTTTCCAGAATTCGGATAAAAAAATACAACATAACCATGAACTTATAAGACAGAATAACAAACTGGGATTTTTTTATTCTAAATATGTTTAGATTAGTAGGGTTGAATCAGAGATTTTGTGAATGACTCGCACTGAATTCAATGTCATCTGCAGTTTAAGAGTGAGTTTTCGTTCTGTGATAGAAGGAAATTTGAATATGTGCCTACGTTTATTTAAATATTATCAAGCTATTCTCTGGTCTCTTAAACGACAATCCAAATGTATTAATGATACAAGGTATTTTTTATACAACATCAAAATAATTCATGATTCATACTCAGTTGTGAAATTGGTTGAAGAACTTTCGGCAGAACCACACAGCAGTGCCAGCAAAATTTCTTTAACTCATATTGAAAACAATTATGGGCAGGATTGTAAGTATCATAACTTGGAATATGTTATCGGTTTTTCTTTCAAAGTCATCCTGTAATACTCAGTGAATTCCCCTCTGAAGTTGTATTGGTGAGAGGGAAGAGGAAAAACGGAAGAGAAAGATGTATGTCTTGAAATATATGATAAAGAGAAAATCTAACAGTTCGTTTCATCATCGTGTGATAACGGTGATTTCACAAAAATATCACGTATAAATAATAATAATAATAATTTATTAGCCCAAGTTATGTGTAAGTCACATTTAAGGTTGTCAATAATACATGGAAAAAAAAGTGAGACATACAAAATGGATGAATGGTCACACGAATACAATACCTATATATAAATGTACATACGTATATAACGAATAAACGAACAAAATAAAATTGAAAACATTTACATTTGTATATAAAGTTAAAAGATTTGATGATATAATAAAAAATACTGTCGGTACAAGAATGTATGTGAGTCAAAAGAACTTTCACGGTGGTATCTCGTCAAAAGAAAAGCCAAGAAATGTGAATAAAAAGCGTTACTTAAATGACATTTTAAAATTACTGCTTTGAATTTTTTTGAACGCTGCATTTCTTAGTGTAGCTGGCAGCTTATTGAAAAGCTTTAAACATGTATAGTTAACTGGCTGTTGTTTTTTTTTTCAGACGGTGATATGGGATGCATAAAGATTTTTTGTTCCTAGTGTTATAAGAATGATAGTTTGAATTTGAACACAGAATTCTCATTTTCCTTAACAAACATAGTACATTTTAAGATGAATACAGAAGGTAGAGTCACAATATTCAGATTTTTGAATAATGGTTTGCAGTGATCCCGAAGACTAGAAGTTTTAAAATTCTTTCACTTCCAATGGAAATTCCCCAGAACAAAAACCCATATACGTACTACGTACTTTCAAAATTGGCTAAATTAAAGCACCAATCAGTGAATCGAATAGTAGTTTCATGGATGGCCTAGCTGGCTATTTCCAATTCAAATCGAGTTTTCTACGATGGTAACTTGATTTTCGATAACACCCGTCTCATTCAATGCGTCCATCACCGATAAATCTGAGTTTACATATTCAACAAATCGAACTCCCATTTCTCCTCTCACCAAAAAGGCTCCACGTTCTTCCGCATCCTCGACTTTCATGCTTTGATGATGCTACCCCCCTAAATCCAGGGGGGCATATTTATTCGTTCGATGGACGATTGAGCACGGTCTGGAAAAGGGTGGATCAGAAAAAGTTATCTCAATATCCTTTAGCAATCATTCAATTTATAACCGCATATGTCAAGTGAAAGATACACATTTTTCAGTGCCACTTTGTGGCTCTAGTGTAGTGATTATCACTTCACTGCACTAGTGAATTAAATATTTCTTTTCTTTGTCTGCAGGAATGATTAATGTGGCTGTATTATAGCATTTAGTATCAAGACTATATTCAATAGTGATGTATACCTATCTTATATACTTATTTAACTTGAGTATTTCCTGATATTTTCTAGATTTTTTTTAAATTCTAAATACCATCAGTATTTGAAGTAGCTTGTAATCCAGTCTAGTTTAAGTGGGTGTAATTAAAGCCTATACTTCCTTAATAACTTGTTATACCAGTCTAACTATCTGACCTCTGGTTAACTCAAGGGGGTACATTGTATGGACTTACTCTGTATCCCTTCTCCTCTGTTAGCTAACCAAAGGGCCTTCCAACGAACCTTCAGTTCGGGAAGAAAGATGGAGCATACCACTAACTAAAACTAGCGCTCGAGGCACCCGCTAATGAGCCCTGAGGCCCTTTGTATGGCTCTTGACTGAAAAAAGGTCTTACAACAGTGATTTCAGATTCAGTTCCCCTCATTATATCTTCAGAACACGCTTTCAACGTATTAATTAATTGCTCATGAAAAACCTCAATGATGCCATATTGAATGATATTTTCCATGATTTATGAGAAGCGTGCATTTAATCAAATTCTTGCTCATCATGCCATAGATGTGGTTTTTGTTATAACAAGCGTAAAGTAGGCATGGAGTGAGGTAATTATATTTCCTCGCCGCAACCTTAATTAGTGGCAGAACTAATTTGTCCTGCTGCACAACGCCAAAATTCATCAGAACACCTGACATAGCTTGTGGCAGCACACAACAAGTTGCCAAATTAGCCGCTGATACGAGACCATTTTGCTCAGACTCATCTATTGTTTGATAAAAGAAATAAGCTAAAAATCAACACTATAATCTTATATATATTTGACAGGCAAGATCAGTATCGCGAGATTGTTCCCAGAACAATTTTATTATTGCAATATGGCTTCAGTAGAGTTCAACACCAAGAAGTTTTCACCCCCTCAGTAGCTTCAGAAAGCACGGATTCACCTATCAGGGGGTATTTTTCACATGTCAAATACATAAGTGATTTGCTTAAGACTGAAGATAGATTCCCATGAAATGTGTTGCTTCACTTGCAAGTGCTTTGAAATCGTGTATTTATGAAATAGGTAAGAATGTCATAAATAATTTTTGAATATTGGTAATTCCAGAGAGTAGTTAAAAAACATAAACTTCGTCCACATATTGTAAACTCATCTTGGTTTATCGTGTTCGTACGAGACAAGTGCAACAGCACTGATAAACTCTGTATTCATTGTATTTTTTGTGAATTATACCAATCACTTCTGAATAACATGTCCAAGACTATGATATATATTCGGCAGCAAGAAATATTTCATTCCAGAAGAATCTCCGAAATATTATTCAGCATTGAAAAATGGTATATTATGATACAAGTTTTATAAGACGCTATTTTGTCGCACGCGTTGTTTGGAGTGCTCCAAGTGAACAAGTGCGACAACGTGTCTTATAAAACGTGTGTCATATGCAATTTTATCTATTTTGAATTGATTTGAAGAAAAAAATGGATTTAATATCGATAAATAACAGAAACATCTTCGAATGGTAACAATGATGACATTGAAATAATTAAAATCTGACGCACAAGCGTAAAGCCCAGTTTAAAATTGAGCGATTTTGATTATTGCAATACCAGCGGTGAAGAATTCAATGTTGTTATTATTTTAATTGGTCAATTCAAATCAAAAAACACTCTGAATTGAAATTTACAAATTGAAACATTGAGTTTTTCACTACTAATATCACCAAATCCAAATCGCTCAGAAGTAAACTGGGCCTAACTCTTCTGACTTTCATTTGACAGTTCGATTGTACCAATCTCCGAATAATAAAAAATGCGTATCGAAATAGAGGCTATTTCGACACGCATTTGCGTTGCACAATGACTTCATTATGCAACCAAAATAGATAAATCACTTTTTTTCTGAATCTATGATCTGAAGGACATCAAAAATAAGCAAGGGCACTATTGAATACCTTAGAATATGACATGAATGAAAGACGTGTCACGTCTTATCCAATTAACAACAAAGTTTGGATCGGAAGATACAACTTGAGGATACCAACTTACTAGTAGATACACTAAATTTTATTGAAAAAACCACCTTACTTGAAATTTTCAGGATTAAAATAGTTCGAAACACCTTGTATATCCACAATATCATAACTGAACGATTGTTTGATGTGCCATCCTTTTTGCTCGTTTGAAGAATTATCGTTGCATGCATCTTGAAACTGTTTCAATTACTCTGCAACGTATTATGCAAAATTATTGAAAATACGCAGACCATTTCGAATTCATGTAGATTATGCATGTTAGTGGGGTCGAAGGCAGAAAATTGGGGTTAGCAAGACATTGGCCGCACGAGAGATGATTCAGAGAAACTCGTCATGTTCCTCGAATTTTCTATCACTGTTGATATCACAAAAGAAATGAGACGAATTGAAAGTACTAAAAGCTAAAACGAAATTCGAAAACATTCGATGTTATGAAAATGGGCCGCAGTGAACATCAAAGATGTTTGAAAAGTTAGACAACGAGCAGAAAACAACTAATTTCCTGGCTAATGCCAGTTGAATTATATCTACTCGCAGTCTGCGACTCTGAAATAGCCTATTCAATTGTTCTCAAAGAGATCGGACCATATTCATGCCATTTACGACATTTTTGAGTCACAATTTTGAATTCTTCATCTTGACAATGAAAGTAAACTATCATCTCCTACCCCAAAAACCCTCACATACCAATTTTGAATAGAATCAGACCATTATCACAAAACTCATGTCATAATGCATTATCGTCAGAATTATGCAGATGTCGAATAATTCGTGTTATTTTATAATTTGATTATGTCATGACCCTGTAGTGTAGTTGATGTTTTTGATGATAAAATGTCATATAGACAGTTGTTGAGTTTTGATAGAAAAATATATTTGCTGTCTTCGAAAAAGAGATTTAATTTCTGATATTAAAAGACAGTTCAGCACAGAACTGAACAGCAGACCTGCCAAATTTCAAATCAATCAGACTTATAACTTGCAAGATTTTATTACATTGTTAGTTATACGTTGGATTAAGGAGGATAATAGAAGAAAATCTCTTCGAGGTTTATAAACTTTTTATATTTCAACTAAGAATTATAAAATCAACGCATACGCATAAGGCATCATATTCGATCACAATCATTTATCTGCTCTGAATGTCAGGCATGAAACGAAAAAAAAAACAAATTCAAAATTTTCAGTGAATGATGTTTATAAACGCCTCCTTAATAGATGTAGTTGTGAATTTTCAATTGTTAATTCATCACCTTGGTTTAATTGAATTTATAAATCCAACTTCACAAAGTTACAAAAGAAGCTGAATGCAAGATTGAAAAATGAATTTAGGGGGTTCACAGTTATGGTTTTATTATTTATTCAAATAAGCATCCTATGTTTCATTTTCCATAAAAGTCCAAGGTACCATTAGGTAACCGTGAATCGCCCTGTGTATTGTTGAATTAATACGCTTATCTTTCTCCTTCGATTATATTTTTTCAAATTTGACGAAAATGTATCTCAATGTATAATCGAACACGTCTAAGCTACTTATCTCTCAAGAAGCGTCACCCGCAATGAAACTCCAATCGAAAAAACGAAATTGTGTATTATATTTGTCTATCTTGTTTCCTTTATATCCGAACCAGCTACCGATTATGCCAGGCGATATCTCCGCAGATGATGTCCTGAGAGAAAATTGAATTTCCCACCGTATTTACCAACAACTCCCAGTTGTTGTATTTATTTATGTTCGTTCTTTTTCGCTGCTATGGGTAACAGTTGCGCCGAATGAGTAGAATATCTCCTACACGATCAGTAGATACTGAATTTAATAATTCCAAATTCATTTTTACTTATAGAATATCACTCTTGAGTGAGAGAAACACTCGCCTCTCATGTGTTTTGCTTGTATTTTCATTCTATAACAAGTCACACTAAAGGGAACATTTCATCCACGACGTGAACATATATAACAACTATATGGATAACACCTATTCTTCTCTTTACGCGAAAGTGAAGCCAGTTTTGGAAAAACAAAAGACTGTCTAGCTTGCTAATGATGAATTGTGAGCATGCGCGGGTTTTGACAAGATGAAATCCACTAACTTTTTTAGAATTCCATAGGTTAGGTATATTTGTTAACCGAAATTATGTAAAAGGGCGTCAATATAGTTATAAATGTACTTACTGATTGTTTACAGAAGTGATTAGTGAGTGATAACAGTGATTGATCAAACATTAGCCCACGAATCTTGTTCCGATGACTTTATCGTCACAGGTTTCTATGCAAATCGCAAGTATCGCTTTGTAGATCACATCCATTTCTGCATTTATTATCAACTATCATTCAATATCGTCAAACAATCCATCAATGAATGAATATTTGAAAAATATATGTCATGATGAAATAAAAACATCGAATTGAAGGTTATCTGACACATTTGATTAATTTTTAATAATTATCATACGTTTGTCGCTCACTAGAAAGCTACTCTCCTCCATGATGAAAACAAATGTCGATTCTTAATTCAAACTTGCGCATGCGCATATTCGCGATTGGTCCCGCAAACTGTCATTTGTTTTATTTTTCGGCTTCAGCTCTGGTATCCATGTTACCTATATAGTTATTATTAGATATATGGACGTGAATCGACGTAGACCTCAAAACTGTCAAAGCTGGCAGTGTCACCTGTAAATGTCAAGATGCAGTAGTGCCTCAATAACACTACCTCCTCATAAAGAAGTAAATCGTCCCAATTTGGGATCAAGATATTATACTATGAGTACGGCCAGTCATACATAAAGTAAAAAACTATTTCACTTTTGATTGATGGTGGTATTCATGTCTGTACATGGAATTTTGAATGAGGATTCATCAAATATCGTTTCATCTGATTTCTGGGGTCTGATTTCAGCATATACGCACTATTAATCATTCGATGATTGTGGCAAATTTTGGTTCCATGTCGTCAAATAATATCATTATTCACATAGATTTATCTTGTTTTCGTTGGTTGTACTTCCATTATTTAATAATTCAAGTTTAATTCGATGATTGCATCACAAAATATTTAGAGATCAAGGTTTCGACATCTTGTCACTTTATTAGACGCTTTCGCGGCAAATTCATATTGCATCACCATAAGCACGCACCTCATATTATAATGGCAATGATCCGTGACAATATGAAAAGCGCATCTGGAACACAAAATTCTGTAAAAAAAAACAAGAATCACTAGATACTGCACTGGATATCTCTTTAATGATCCGAAAAAACCACTTCCAATGGACTGCCCTCTCAGCTCTGTCAGTGGCTCATCAAACCAGAACTTTCTCGACACTTCTGATGCCAATACTGATGTTCTGATGAAAAATCACGATGCGACAATTATCTGCGGAAACTCTTGAGGAAAAAGTGGGATGACGCCCCTGAACTCACACTTATCTATCGTCCAAATCATCCCCATTCAAATGCCTCGAAGCGAAAGACTTCGAAGTCGAACCTGGATGGGGGAATATCTATGAGTAAACAAATCCGATAAAACCCGTCGCTGAGGAATTCATCAGTGCTTTATTTTTCGCATTTCGGCGAAAGAAATTTAATTTGGAAGTTTTTGCGACGAGCGTCGTTCGCGTCGTGCGAAAATCTGGCAACATTGGTAATGCCCTCAGGAGATGGAGTTTTCGAATCACAATGAATTTCAGCTTGAACAAGTTTGGTATTAACTTTAATGTGCCCCGAGACGTAGAAATAATTTTCACAAAATGAGGTATAAAAAGTATTTCGTCTGTCCTCATTTTTTTCAATCTTTCCACTAACTATATGAATAAAAAATCTATGATTTTCTTGAAACATAGTGGGAGCTAATGGAAGAATATTCATCTGTTTTTGAAAGCTTGCAGGTCATAGGCAACACGAAACACCGTATAGAAAATGAGTTTTACAACTCCACCGTTTGAAGAAATAATAATCTGGGAGATCTCTAGACTGATACTAAACGATCCCAACTTCAGCTGCATAACTTCAAGATACACGAGAGATGTGAAGCCAGCATTTGCTGATCATTATAAAATTACATCAGAAAAATAGCTCCGGAAAGATGAAATTGAAGAGAATTCCTTATCAGGTACACTTTAATTCGAGTTCTTCTTCTTCAGAGAGCTTCCTGATTCGAACAATTCTTCAGGAGAAGTCTCAGATATTCGGTTTTTTAAACAAAAAAAATATTCTTTACAATGATAGGTTGCAGAATTCATTGATTGTGTTGAGAAGAACAGTAGAATGATATTCATTTGAGTTCTAAAATGGTTGGATGAGTATCTTTCACCTAGATTTCCATGTGGAATACCTTTCTCAAGAGTTTTTTTTTACTTTCAATTATTGTTCTATGGTGACATTATCACTCCTATAATCTATATCGTTAGTTGCTCTTACCTCAATACATCAAGTTATGCAAGGAATTCTGAATCCAGTTACATATTTGTTCCATACAGAAGAAGATGTGAATCTGTCTTTCTATTTTCGACAAATGTACTTAGCAAAGTTTTATTCCTTCATTGTTGGAGAACGGAAAAGCTCTTTCCACAGTAATTTATCGATATCGCTGGTGCTTCTTCAAGAGGAATACAATTTCCTTTGTCAACTTCAGTGAACTTTGTTTGTACTGAAATAAACTGAGTATTCAGAATGCTACCTCGTTGGAAATGAAACCAAACTCGATGGAAACAATCAAACTCGATAGCAAATAGATAGCTAGACATGTTGTTTCTGTCACACAAACTTTCCCATAAGTCGACGTATGTGCATGGACTTACAAGTGAAAAATTCTTCCTAGCTATGCTACGAAATTTATAGGTAATTCTTCTGAACCATGACTATAATATGGTTCTTTTGTCATCCATCAAAGCGGCCATTTCTTTATCAGAATAAACGAATATAGATGGATAATTAGCTACCTCAGGGTTATTTTGATAAACTTCAATCTCTACTTTCAACCTGAGACTGCTCGATTGGCAGGAAACACCAAAGACCAAAGGCGCTTGCCGTCTTGCATGACCTAGAAAGGAGAGTAAGTTCCACTTACACAACAGCCAGGACTCTTTGAGGAATTTCCTGATTTCGTTAGTGTCCTATTCACGGCCAATTTACTTCAATCGAAAACAGTTGATGCATGGAGTAGACTCCAAGACGGGTCAGCAATTGTTTGAGCCTGTTGAAAACAGGGGAAAATGGATGGGAGATTGACTCGGCTAATCCAGGATTATCCATCTCTATACCGGATTTCATTAACAGGTTTATTAATTTATAAATATCGATTCTCAAAGTATTACTGTTGTTTTAAGAGCATTGTATGTTATACGAGTGCAGAATTAACATTCCATGTGAGTAACACACTATGCTTCCTCTACGTGCCTAATGTGTTTGTTCTACTAACATAAGTGTACAGATTTGTTCGATGCAAAGTATTCAACCTGACCTATTATAAGTGCCATTGTTTTTTTTTTCAACTACTATCCTACCAACCCTAAGAAGTCACGAAGAACTTTTATGGGTTACCAAAACTGATCGAGAGAGTGAACATATCAAAAATATCCCGTCCGATATAAGTGAAGATACAAACATTGACATTTTGTGACATCTTGAAGAAGATACTCACGGTGTTTCTAGCTTTCATTACGACTGATAAAAAATTATTGGTACATTTGAAATCATAGATTGTTGTTTCAAATAAGGAAAGAGATCCTAATTTTAGTAATACCATTTGTTTTCATCAAGTACAATAACTTTTGGCCAATGAAATATTGATAAATATTGACTTTATTGCGATGGAATTTGAAGGCAATTACCCAAAAGAGTTTATTTATGTTACGTTAATGATATAATAACCACAAATTTGTAGGCTCTTTTGAATGTTGTCCAAAAAAATACGACTACTTTATGTTATTGGCAGGTGTTTTGACTGCGATTCCAGTTTCCTTACGAATAATACGAGTGACAGAATGGACAGTAAATAATGAAATTTGAATACCTCATTCATAAAAGGCTCTATGGATACTATTTTTTTTAAATAGCTTCTTGGACTTCCTTCGAAATACAACACACAAACTGTTCTCTTGATATTCCTATTCTCATCAAAATCATGTAATTTCAAAATAGATCAAAATAAGGCAAAGTTGATCGATTTTAAACAAATCTTATTTGACAGTTGATGCCAGGATGTTTCAACCTAGATTTATCAATAAATATATCACTTATCAACCTAGAGAGTGTTCTGAATATAAATTCATCACCTTTTCAGATTAGTATTATCTTGTTTATCTCAAGTACAACACCCTGTATTTCATTTATTCATCTGTTGCAAGTTTGATCGCCTCTCGAAGTATATTAGATTCGACAATGAAAAAAAAATGTATTCCACTGCCAATCCATAAAATCCATTTTAGAATGAATCATGTTTAATTTATCTGACTCTGAAATTGAAAAAACTGCCAGTAGGCAGTAATATCAATATCAAAAATTCAATGAAATATACGGTGTTCCGTAAAGAAAAACTCAAACTATGAAATGCCACATTTTTGTTAGTGACACTGTACTCTATATAGGGTGGCCACCAAAAATCTGCTCTTCAGCTTTTCTTCTTCATGCGATATGAGCAATTCAGAGATATACTAGAGGAAATTTGTCTGAAATCAAACGTTGTGATACATCTCAAAGGTTGCGATACAACGTGTATTTTTGTTTCTACTCATAAGAAAAATCTAAGATTTTTCAAAGACGTAACGTTGAAATCGAAAGGTTGCAATTTTTCATCGACTACTGAAACTACTCCAGAAATGAATAAAAAAAATGCGGAATTTTCTTTTCTCCAGATATAAAGAATGTGAGCATAGAATAGAGCGTCTTAAAATGCGCAACTTTTATATCATTTAACCAGATCCGCGTATATCCTACCATTACCAAGATACCCATGCCCTTTATTCTTATCCTTTGCCATACTGATGAATAATGAGATCAGTAGAAAATAGATGTCCTTTCTTTTGCAATTATGGATTCCATTCGAAGAAATCCAATAATTTGTCTATTACCATTCAGCATTGTTACAAGTTGCTACACTAGATCAATTTGTGGGGAGAATAACTTCTCCAGTAACTAGGTACTAAAATCTGAATAATTTCACGGATTTTACGAGAGAGATAAGGGAAAGAAAGATACGCTGGAAGCAATCTCGAAGCCGTAAAACTACGCTCGCCCGGGTTCATTTATGAATAAGTTCCTCTCTCCTTACTCGCCTCGGGGTAATGACTGGAAAATAAAGTCCGATTTGCTTACTTCCACGCCGATAAAAACGCACGAATTCTGAAAAACTGTTTTTCTCCCAGGTATCTCACGGGATCAATGTGAACATATATATTGCAGAACCGAAGGAAGGTTGCGGGAATTTTAATGTTTCACAGATGCTAAACTCACATAGGAAAAGTGTCCTGAAAGATGTCAGTCCGTGTATTATATCCTTCACGAGAATCGAAAATAATGCCCTTTTTCCGCAAATCGCTAGGAAATTTTGACATTCCTGTCAAAATTTTTTGAAGAAAAAGTCAGGACTTCCTTACTGTGAGGAAATGTCATTTCCTTACTGTGAGGAAATGATATTTCCGTACAGTTGTTAGTGTTCTACATAAATGATTGAAAACACATTGCTTATAAGGAATTAATTTATATTTTGAAAACATCAAGTCATTGCTGAATACATTTTTAAGAACAATTTGTTATATTTACAGTAATTTGACAGTTAGTACAATTATTGAACATTGGAGGAATACTGTTAGAACTATGAGAAACATTTTGGACAACATGCGGGGTGGTAGGGTTATTTTGTTGAATATTTTGTACTGTGGAAATTTTATTTGCCACCTCAACCTTATTGTTAAGCGATTCTTCGATATATCCTTCAGCAACGTTTGATGACTTCCATCCGCCATGCCTCTTTAAACTAGTTATGTCGGCACCAGAGTCAACCAATATTGTTGTAGAAGACCGACGAAAGCAGTGACCAGTGTATTCTGTCGGATTTACCAAGTTCAAATAAGTAGCAACTATTTTGGGCATTTTTCCAAATTGATGAATTCCTACCACTTGTCTACAACCCTTTCCACTTTGATATTTAAAGAAAAATCGGTCACTGTTCATATTTTCTGGTCTTAACGTAACATACTTTCGATAAACATTCAAGTAGATCTGATTAATTACAAATGATCTTGGTTTGTTGGTTTTCGAATCAGGTATGCTGATTAAAAGCTTAGATTCTAGGTCTTCTATATCGTGTACAGTCATTCGGACTAACTCATCCATTCTACAGGCCCCAGAAATACCAAATATTACAGCCACCTAAAAAATAAATAAAGGTACAATCTTAATAATAATTGAAACCTTGTAAATTACCTCAATCATTAAATTTTCTTTATCTGGAGCTTCCTGGATAAATTTTTCAATTTCTTCCTTCGTTAAAATCTTAGATTTCTTTGCCCTATAACCTTGAGCTTGTCGTTCCAATAAAGAACGAAGTTTTGAGTATGTAGATATATCTACATTGTGTTTAATTGCAAGGGTTAACTTCAGTGTTGAATAATTGGCCCATAATGTTGAAGATTTCATCTTTAAACAAAGGTCTATGAAGTATGCCATTACAACATTTTCTGAGAAAGAACTCGTATTTTTACTCATGTGATAATCCATAAAACGTCTGTATGCATTTTCGTACTTTTCTCTTGATTTCTTTGGCAATAATTCTAATGAAGCAGTATTCACTGCCTCAACCAGCTCTGGAGGAGTCCCAGGAATGGAAATTTCATCATCACTTATCATTTTACTTTCGAGAACACCAGCAATTAAATTTATAAGCGTCAAGTTTGACAATTCAACCTCAATACGTTTCCATAGTAGCCCAAGTAATTTTATTAGGAATTTCAAAGCACCATTTATTTGGGAATAAAATTATCGCGTTTTTTTTAAATCAATCAATATCTGTCGAATTTCAAACGATTTGCGGAAAAATAGTATGTTTACCTCGTAGGAAAAGCCACATTCCTGGACTCTGTGTTGCTAAGTCTCGGCTTGCGCCTCGACTTAGCAATCTTCACAGTCGCCCAGGAATGTTAAGCTTTTCCTACCCGGTAAACAATGTACTATTGTTAAACCTATTGAAATGCTCAGTACACGCTAGTCCAATGAATTCCCTACCACCAAAGTTCCGTTGGTTTTTCAGTATATACAATATTCATTTGCTTTGCTGGAAGAAAAAACTCGTGTTCAGATGGTGAAGATTAGATTTCTTTTCAGAATGCTTTAGAGGTACTTCAAAGGAATACGAAACGCTGAATATATATCGCTGTTCTCTATTTTTATTCCAAGATATAATCGACTTCCAAGCTGCTGGTTGATTGCATGTACATAAAACACGGAAACAGTTCATTATTTAATTACATACTCCGACTAAGAAATTGACCTTATAACGTAGAGAGGATTATGAATCAATGATTAGGCAACGAATATGCTACTTCGAGTCGTTGATGCATTAGTTTCCTAACGGGTGTCCCAAAATTCACACGCTATATAATTTTGGCGCCATTCGAGCAAAGAAGTGTTGCCAACGAAAGACAGCTCGACAGCTGACAGTTCAAGGTTGGAATACCTACAACCACCTCAATAGGATAGGATATAGATTTCTTTACTTTTGCTTGAAAGATGGGTTTTGAGAACCTGTGGTGCCCAATTTAGCACTTTCAAGCATCTTGGATCCATTGAGTCAGAATCTGACAGAAATGGAAAATAGATTAGTCAAGAATTTCTCCACGATTTTGATTTGGTTTGGGTCAGTTGATTACAACAAATCTGATCGATATTGCAAAAGATATTGACTAGATATTTTAATAGTGGAAATTTCGAAGAATCCAAACTCTTTTGAAAGCTCGACAACATATTATAACTGATAATCAAGTGAAATTGAACAATGTACATGCTGTGCCCAGTCTAGCATTTATAGAAATCAAGGGACGTGTCAGTTTGGCAAGTTTCCAAACACCTGTTGTTATGCTCTACTGCCGTTAGAAATCACAATCACACACCTAAAAGTTTACAAACTAGCAGTTCAATTCGATCTTTGAATAATATACATCCAGCTTACCATTGCTTTTATAATGAATGGGAGTAATATGAACAACAACAGTATTCCATTGAGAGGTAATATTTAATAATTATGAACGATTATGAACTAGAAAAAACTTTAGATATACAGAGTGATAGTCGGATCATTATACATATAAATATATGAAAATTAACTGTAAAATGGGATGATGAAAAAAAATTATTTGAATCACAAGTATGTTTAACTGTAAAAGGTGGCTCAATATCCCTATGCTGCAATGTGATCTCGTCAAATGTCGTTGCCTTATTGTCATTGGTCATGCATAAAATAAACAAGGTTGATTCTGTGATATGTCTTTTGTCTATCAATCAAGGCAGCATGGAACCAAGGACACGTGATGCTGACGTCATAGATTCAGCGGAACAAATAATCATCCAATAGCTAGAGCTTCATTTTGTTATTCAATGATGGATAGTATGAGAAATGCGGTGAAAAGCTTGAGAACCACAAACTATACTATAACGAACCAGCTTTTGGTGACACCTATCCGAATTTTTTTCATTGAAACATGCAACAAACATCCATCAACAGCTAAAATAATCATCATGGGATATTTCAATGTTCACAACTCCGATTGGTGAAATTGTTGTTTGCCTTTTGGCATTACAACTCGGCCCAATTTATTAACAAACAAAACACGTTTGACTAGTGTCGGTGGTCATAGAACTAATTTTCCTTGTAGAATTATGCTACTCACAAAAAATGATGCATTACTATGTTTTCCACCATCACTGCCTTTTTCCAAGAATGAAAAAATACTAGCCAGCCTCCGGGTTTTGGATAATGAATTCATAAGCTTAAAAAAAAAAATAAACCTCCACGCTAGCATCCTTTGTTTCATGTCAAAATGTTGACTCTGTAAACGAACAGCAAGTGTTTCAGCACAATTCTTTTGTTCCATGGTAAAGATTCTGCATACAACCTCACTCGAACATTAAGAGACCAAACATCCGAGGTCTCGTATTTGGGTTTGCATTATTCGGAGCAGTTGCTCGTCGCATATTTACAACACATGCCATGCAGTACGTACGAAGCAGGCAAAATAAAATGTTTACATGCATATTTCATGGGCGCCATATTCCGTCGGTCTCGCAGGAAAAACGAAGGCCCAGGATTTTCACCTCTCCGAAACGACAATTTGCATACTTGAAATCCCGGAACATCTGCCATAAAACACTGTGGAAAACGGCGGTCAGATGATTACTTCATTTGTGGATTTGTATTGGTGACCAGCGACTTCAACAGTCAGATAAGGCTTGGTTCCATCTGTCGGATTACGTTTTCTCGACAATCAGATTCTGAGGATCTGAGAATCCCCACCAACTTACAAACAAACAAAAAGTTTGGTAAGCAATTTCTCAGAAAAACACTACATTCCAGGCAGAGAATGATAACCTATGAGAGCTACAAGCATCAAAAACACCTTGTTGGTATAGCATTAGCCCAGAAATGCTACCGACCAATTTAGAAGTAAAAATGGGGCTGATTTATATCAAATGGTAACCTTGTCCATCCAGTTCTCTTCATATAGCGTATATTATGGACTATTTTTGTTCTGGATATGAATATCTATTCCACCAAAAAAAATCACATTTTATTTTTGGAGGAGGAATACGTCGCCAGAGTTTGAACTCATACCAAATGATCACGTCATACACTAGAACGGAGCGCGTTTCACTCCAACTTTCCATCCTAACCGTTCATAAACGGCGAGAATTATTTAGGAACATGGTCTAAGTAAGCCATGACCTGGTAGGAACAAAACAACGTGATATTAAAAATGTAAACATTGTAAACTGTCAACTAGATTGAAGTTGACAGTTGTCGACATATTTTGTTATTTCATGGTAGTGGAGTGACGTCACGCAAGGTCATCATTTGACCCAGAACCGTCTAAGCTATACTACTAATTTCTGTGGATATGCGGCTGCTGGCCCATATCCATCTACGCCCCTGTGAAAGTGGAGCTTTAATTTGTTTCCCATCGAGACTGAGTAGGGATTTCATTAGGTTCGAATTGGAAATGGTAATGTTCATAGCGAGGTCGACGATATGAGATTTTCAGATGTTTGTTTCCCTCACAAAAAGGCTTTGAAGGCATTGCGGAGGCAGGGTGAGGAGGTGATCACTATGGACCACTTATACGAGGCGATCTGTAGTTTGCCCACAAACTCTTCACATTCATCTGGAAAATGTAGATTTTTCTTGAGAATGGTCACTTTAAACACTTTTCAAGATGACCCTTTCGTGTATAAAGAGTCCTTGATAACAATATTGATTTCAATTCTCGAATGAAAAATCAACACCCTCTGAAAAAGGTTGCTATTGAAGAAGTTTTAACCCACACGAAACCACAAAATTTAGCTAAGAGAGCAAGATATTCTTGATAATCATTCTGATAAAATCAATATTCCTATGTTTGAGACAAGGTGGATATAGGATGGTGAAACAGCTCTACAATTGTTTCTGCGAAAAACTTGTAGACCGTTTGAGAAGGTATTAATATTTCCACGACTTGAAAGAAGATGGCGGTAAGATCGATTATCGAAGAAGATTTCTGTTGCTTACGTATTTCTGTGGTTCACATCTGACAGACGTGACTTCAAACGACATTAAAAGAATATATTTTCGATAAATCTGGAATGAATATTGATATTTTGACACTTATCGATCATTTTTCATCTAGAACAAATGAAACTGATGAAAAGATGACAGATGCAGTTTCTGTTTTACCGACACCTCGCCATCTCTGATAACTTCACGAAATATTACTACGGTATGAAATCAAGTAGGCAAAGGTCTACAGTTTTTTCTAGTGCTTGCTAATAGGAAGCTGTTTCACCATCCTATATCCACCTTGGTTTGAGACAATGATGATGAAATTATTTGCTATAGCACTTACTATTTACAATGTTCAGCAATAATTCTTGCCTTCTTTAGTTCTCATTATTTTGATCTCTATTTGTTTGTTAAAGATTATGTTGAAAAGCTATTGAGAAACATGAAAAAACAATTTGTGCCGTAAGTCGTTGGATTCGTGATGAAAAATGTCATACTGGATACAGGGTGTACTTTTTCTTCGTGTCATTTAAAAAAACAAAAGCTGATGGTGGTTTCTTCGAAAGTAAACGTTGTACGCAGATTTTCAAAACTTTTTTTCGAATATCCCCGGAAGTAAACAACATTTGTGGGATTCCATAACATCAATTTATTGACCCCTTAATTGTGCAACTTTTTGCTCGTGCGCCCCTGACTTTCAAGAGTTCTTGTAATGGAAAATAGAGACCAAGAAGCGGAGATGGAATCGAACGCGTCGAATGATGAAGGTACCTATCTACTCGATTTATGATGATTCGAAAGTCGGGAAATATGTCGTTGAAACGCTTTTTTTTTCATGAAGCGAACAACATTCCGATGCTAAAGGAGATTGATTTGCAATACGGGGAGTTTCCGAATAGAAACACTTTCTGAGAGCTTTTATTATCAATATAATATTGTATAATTGCATATACCTTTCCCTCTGTTCCAAGTTAATGGATAAATTGATAATAAGACATTATCATAATAAATATGTTTATTTCTGACAGTGACATTATAAGCTTATATCGTCATAGTTACGATATCTATAATGAGGGTCATAACTCCCTTGGGATATTAAGGTTCAAAAACTCCCTCTTACCTTTTACAGGTGAAAATGATACAAGAAATGCTTATAAATGTTTATATCTAATGAAAACTAAGACATTAATATATAATATATTAATATATCTGCTATACTCATATTTAGAAGTTCCTGATTTCTGCATCCTCCAAAATAACCCATAATTAGAACAACCTATAACAAATAAAACGAAATAAACAAACGAAAAAGAAAATTATGAGAAAAAAATTACCTTATGCAATAAATGAACTTCATTAGGGGCGTCCTTTAGAAATTTGATGACATCTTTAGGAGATAAGACAGCAGACTTTTTCGGCTTATACCCCTTACTTTTCCGTTTCAAAAAAGCCTCTAGTTCGTTGAACTTGGTGATATCTCTTTTCTCATATATGGTCACCATCGTTTTGAGCATTGACCATTTAGTCCATAACGAATTTGGGCTAAACGTTTCTGACTGCAAAACGAATAAATACAATTATTACCAAATCTACCAGAAAATACTGAAAATACTTTACCAGTTCTTGAAAATATGCCAGAAAGACAGTTTCGTTGGCATCTTTTGACATAACATTTCTCTGTGTCAGCCACTTCAGATATAAGTTGTATTCTTTTTGATATAGGGCTTCACTTTTCGATGGAAGTAATGATTGTCTTGCTTTTTCCGCTTTTTTTATAATATCCTCCATTATATCAGAAAAAGATCGTCGATTTGTGGTAAAAAATAAACACGTTTTTAACGGAAAAACATTGATTGATAAAGAAAGTTTGCTTATAAACATGTAACATAGCGACAACCTAGCAACAACCAACAATGCTACAATCAACGCTACCTAATTCAAATATACCAGAAAGGTTATGAATTTAAACATTTATTGCGTTCTGAATATGGACATATTGTTATGAAAATCGGTCAAAAAAAAATTATCTATGTACCACGGGAATTATAGAGCCTTAATAACCTCTGGCAATTGCTGTCCCTCGGGCCAGAGGCCCTCGGGACGCAAACTTTGCCATCGGTAATTAAGGCCCTCATAATTCCCTCAATACATAAATAACTATTTCCTACGACCACGTATGAAAACGTCAATAATCACACTGTTTTGTTATTCAGAAAGTAGCTCATATCACCATGGTATTGTTTATTTGAAATTAAAAAAGCATTAGTGTTGATATGAAATATATCACAACGGTCGCATGAATTGATAGAAGTCATTAGGTATATTGTGAAGGTACTCACTGTCAATATATAAGCGTTCTCAAATCAAATTCATATTATTTATTAAAATATCTGTCTCGTTTTGAATTATACCTAGAACTCTTCATCTATTAATTTCAATGTGCCTGATACATAACCTCTGAATTCACTTTAAAACTGGACACTATACTCTTTGCTGGAACTATTTCGATGTTGATGACAGAGGGTTAGATCATTCAAAAGAGTACGGCTACAGTTTAATGCGCGGCTTGCTGCTTGCATCAGTTTGATATCACAGTATCACCAACGAGAAGATTATTTGGTATATTACTGGCGCTATAGCAGGTGAATGGTGTCAAGGTTTTTTATGTACATTGGTGTCAATATCAATAAAATTTGTCCAAACTAAACTAACTCAATCAATCAGTAATTCATATAATGAGGAATTTTCGGAGAAGTATTCAAATATCATCTTGAATATGGAAATAAACAGTACTTGATATTGAATCAAAACCACCAGAAATTCTAAAGACCGCTCAAGTTACATTTTTGACAAGACCTCCCGCGAAATGAAAATATTCGGAGTCGTAGGAAAAATAGTGTACAAAACTTGTTAGAAAGTGCATATCCTTCACTCGTTACGTTTCCGCACTCACCGCTACGCGGCTCGTGCTAAACGACTACTCGTGTGAAATATGTCACTTTCCACACTTGTTGTGTAATATACTATAATAATAACAATAACATAACTCTTTAGAACTAGTGAGCATTCGAGATTTTTCTGAAGTTGATGTGTATAATAGCAGGAAGAAAGTTGGTGCCTATATACCCCAAACAGATCCTTGTGGAACACTGGATAATATTCAATTCAGATATTCCATGTTTGTCCAAGAATGTGGAATGTGTAGTTCTACAAACGTGTCCAATTGTACTGATAAAAGTATCGAACTAGCTCTCCCATACTAATGAACGAATCATATATGAAATGTTTGAAAGATATCTGCGATATATAAGCAATAACTCAATATGATAACGGCAATATAAATCTCTTGGATAATAGTTTATTCTCTTTATACTTTGATCTAAAATTGATGATCCATGTAGGTGTATATAATCAGATCACAATATGTTTTCAGATAAAATAGTAGTACGCATATAATTTTTGAATAGTATGCTAGAAATGATACAAATACAGGATATAGATATAGGTAGCTATATTTATTTCATTCACAATGAGAGTGACATAATATTCAAAAGCTTAGAAATACATTGATAACTACACAGTCCGTTTATTAATTCCAAATACGGTTACTCTATTGGATAGTCGAAAATAATCTGAAGGAATTCTCGAAGGAAAAACTAAAAATCCTATTTGCATAGAATTTGTATCAGTGAAGTAATAAAAAATTGTATTTGTAAAATGAAACGTAATAAATTTCAGATACAAAAGGAAAGTTTCAGAATGAACATAACACCATATTGGACTGAAAATACTACCCTGTGGGACTCCCTTGGATACACTTCCTGCTTTAGTCTCATTATCTATTCTGATTGAGTTTTCCATTTTCCAGGTATCAATTGATCCAGTCGTAAGGGTTCCTACGAATTTCAAATTCATAAAGTTTCCGCAATAAAGTATCAAGTTTAATAAATGATTTATCGATAAAAGAGTGCATGAATTTTCTGAAAATTCAGGAATCTATTCCAATTATTGTTTCAATTAGGCTGTCGCTTTTTTTTCGCTGAATTTAAATAATCATTTTCAACTCAAGAGGTTCCTGATGCTTCACGTTCTCAGAAAGTACAGAACAAAGTGAAAATTGAAGGTTTCTTTAAGATTTTCGAAAAACCTATATATTATTACATATTGTCATTCCTCTTGTTATATATTTATGTGGATGATCCTGATTATCGTAATGGTTTTTTTGTGCAACTGGTGTATAGCCAATTGTATGTAATATGTCGATTCTAGAAAGTGATCAATAATGTATTTATATTCATATGATTGGTTATACGTGAATAGCAATTTTCTCACCTTCAACTGGACTGTATCATCCCCAGCAGTTTAATGGGTTAATTAGCTAGCTTTTAGCGGAATTAGTTTCATGTTTGGGTCACGCTCGCTCTTCATTTAGTCGGAAGAATCAATTGGATCATGCACTAAAATAGGCAAACAAAACAATTAAATAGCAGAAGTTATGTGTATGGAATATAAACCACAGAGAAGTATGACCTACCAAAAATCTCTATATCCCATGCACAAAAAAATATTCCATGTTCAACCATCAGTCTTATTCGAACCGTTTTTTCTTCAGAGAGTTGATAAAAATATTGAAAATGAAGCATTTCTGTATTTAGAGGGCAAAGTGGTAGATTGCCTTCTACAACTGCAGTTCCTAGACAAGACAACTTGATACTTCATTCAATTAACTTACATTCCATAATATTCTTCATCTTTATCATTAATTCTATTAATTATTCAATAGTATATTGAAATTCAATCCAATAATTCATACATCTAACAGAAAAGGAGGGAAAATGACTTTTAGATTAAAAGACCGAGGAGTTGCATGATATAATATCTACTGACTTGGAAATTGTAAAAGAGTGGTGTGATGCGAACAAATTATCTTTCAACACAGAAAAAACTAACTTATTATCCTTCAGATGCTCGATTAATGAACCTTCGTTTGGCAGAGATGTAATAGGAAATAAAGATTGCACTAAATTTCTGGGTGTGCTCATTGACAAAAATCTTAAATTTGATGATCATGTTGGACAACTTAAAAGCAAGATCTCTTCTGGTTGCTATGCAGTGAGAGTAATTTCCAATGAACTAGGACCAGCTACTGCCAAAATGGCTTATTACGCTCTTGTAGATTCTCACTTACGCTATGGAATACCTTTTTGGGGAATTTGTAACTCAACACTTCTCAATGAATTGATTATTTTACAAAAAAGGGCCATTAGGTACATATACAAAATGAGACCCCCTGAGTCATGCAGGAATGTTTTTACAAGTAACAAAATACTTACGGTCATTGCTTTATTGATTCTGGAGTCAGTATGTCTGGTAAATAAACATAAAACAAAATTTGCCTCAACTCCTAATCATTATGCTACCCGCAACAATAGGCATATGTTGAAACTGCCATTACCTACTAAAAATCTCACCAGAGACTCCATTTTCTATATTGCTGGCAAGATGTTCAATCACTTACCAGTTGATATCAGGACAGCAAACGTGAATGAACGTCTGTTCAGAAGAACTGTGAAAATAGTAATTTACGTAACAAGTCCGGAAAATACTGTTTTTTTGGATGAGTGGACAAAATTCTAGGACGAGCGTAGCGAGTCCTGGAAGTCTGCGAGTCCAAAAAAACTGTTTTCGGGCGTGTTGCGTACACAATTTTTTCGGCAACCGTGTAGAATAACAAATCAAAGAAACACATTTCTTTATTAGAACAAAATTTCGAACATTTCAATTCTTATTTATATTAATATTTATATTAAAATTAGAACAATTGTTAATATTGAATGGATTCAATTTGTTTGAAATGCTTGGTATATTTAAGTGCCTTTTGTTGAAGTCAGAACAAGAAGGTAAAGTTTCCGTTTCACATTGATTGTTTTCATCTGATAATTTTTGAATGTTAGCTAATTTTATGTCAGATAGCTGTCAGTCGTTATTTTGCTGCTATGGTAATGATCAACTGCATTTATCAAAACCATACTACCAAGATTTTCATATTTACAATGACAACAACGATGTGATTCTTCCCGGCCTAGTCCGGGAAGTACGTACTTCCCGGACTAGGCCGGAAAAATGCCCCTTTCTCAAAAAAAAATCGTCTGGAAAGTACGTACTTTCCGGACGGTTGCCGAAAAATTTTCTTTCTGAGAGACCCTACTACTCGTTGCAGGAATTCTTCCATTCATTGCATACAATATTTTATATTTCAGGAACACTATCATGTTGTATCCGTATATATTATTTGTTTATTTTATTCTCTTGACTGGTCACTTGGTGACGTACCAGTTGATGTTTTTAGTATATATGACTTATGTTTTATTTATATTCAAGCTTTGTCAATGATGTTGTATGACTTCAGACAATAAAGTATATTTATTATTATTATTATTATTATTAAAAAAGAGGTGCTCTGAATTCGGGCTGGCGGCTTGAGAAGTCATGCTTCCAACTCGTTGGCTATTGAGGCTACTTGAAAACTTTAGTATATTCCACAGTTATTAACCTGAAAGGTATAATCAAACTTATATATTATTTATTTTCAACGGACTGGTGTTTTTTCGAGAAATACGACAAGTTTAGTATACTTACTTCGATATTTTTAGCATTCAAGCATTTCATGATACCATGTCATGAAGCTAAAATATCATTATCCATACTTTTCATCGACTTCTCTGATGGTAAGAGATTCAAATTTACAATTTTTGTTATTTCTGTTACATGCGAAGGTGCCTGAGATAATTCACAATAATAATTCATAATGCAAGAGTATATGACTTTGTTTTCAACAATATATCTATGGTAGAGGTGAGCGTTTTTCAATATTTACGATCACTTCAAGGCATTCCTCGAAAACTTAAATTTTTTGTTGAGATTTGAAAGGGCTAAAGGCCACATTGGTCGAG
The DNA here is from genome assembly GCA_029955515.1 of Chrysomela aeneicollis. NCBI lineage: Eukaryota > Metazoa > Arthropoda > Insecta > Coleoptera > Chrysomelidae > Chrysomela > Chrysomela aeneicollis. The sequence continues at coordinate 19,146,437 of JARUHQ010000010.1, forward strand.
TTCCGAAATTCAGTACTGGTTGGTACTGTTCAGTGCTTTAGATCGTTCGAAAATTACTGAATTATACTAGTAGTACCTTAGCGAACCTGATTTCGTTCCGAAATTGCTGACTGTCATCAATAAATTCAGTAATATAGGAACGCGGTTATTGTTAACCCGCTCTAGAAAAAAGTTTTTTTTTCTATTTTGGTTGTATAATGAAGTCATTGTGCAACGCAAATACGTGTCGAAATAGCCTCTATTTCGATACGCATTTTTTTATTATTCGGAGATTGGTACAATCGAACTGTCAAATGAAAGTCAGAAGAGTTAGGCCCAGTTTACTTCTGAGCGATTTGGATCTGGTGACATTAGCAGTGAAAAACTCAATGTTTTAATTGGTGAATTTCAATTCAGAGTGTAATTTGTTTCAAATTGACCAATAAAAACAATAACAACATTGAATTTTTAACTGCTAGTGTTGCAAAAATTAAAATCTCTCGAGTGTGTAAACTGGGCTTTACGCTTGTGCGTCAGATTTTCATTATTTCAATGTCATCATTGTTACCAATCGAAGATATTTATGTGATTCATCGATATTGAATCCATTTTTCTCTTCGAATCAATTCAAAATGCATATGACACACGTTTTGCATATGACACACGTTTTATAAGACACATTGTCGCACTTGTTCACTTGGAGCAAACAACGCGTGCGACAAAATAGCGTCTTATAATACTTGTATCATAATATACTATCATGTCATCTTCAACATTACAACATTTTCGGTTTACCATTCGTAATCTGAATAAACACATCTTCTTATGCACCCAACGATATGAAATAACAATGTCTTTAACATAACTATATTGTTTCTATAAGAATATTTTGTTGGTACATTCGGCACCATCGAATAATTGTCAGGAATTTATGCTCTCTCATATGAGACAAGTTTTTGAAATTAATAGTGTCATCAGGAATTCTTGATAAATAAAAGGATAATCTTGAGAAGCATTTTTAGTAAGGAATTCAACTATTCCCATTGTGTTAATCGTGACAAATATTTTGGTTAGTGGTAAAGTTTTCCAGTTTGCCTTTGGTGTAGAGATTCTGACGTCTGTTTCCTGAATTCAATGTTGTCCGAGAGAAAACTAAATCGTCATGGAAATAATTCGGCTTTATAGAGGTTATTTTTGGTGGACGCTGCCAAATAAAATAATTTAGATTGGAAGGACAAATATTTTCGGTGGGTGCCTGTCCGTTTCATCACAGTGTATCTTATTCCAAAAGTTCTTTGCTGAATCTTGGCGATTAAAAAAATGTGCCATCATTATTTTTCCATCGGCTATGAATTGTATCATGGTTTGAATAAAAACAAATTCGTTTGATCTTCCATCCAATGTGGTGGCGAATGTTTTGAATTTCGTGCAAACAAATTTGTGGGTTTCAAATTGTTGGGTATCAATATTTTGAGTTCACTATTTGCAGTATGTCTACATTATAATCATTCATTATTATTATGCATACCAGTTTCTTGAAATATCGAACATCAATAAATCTTTCTTTGGGCTAATATTATTTTTCTATGGAATTCATAAATTCTTGGAGTCAACACTGCAGATTTTATAAACAAAACAGTAGTAAATCATCTTTATGTTATAATTCAGTAATATTTTCAGCAGTACACATTTATTTTTCACAGATGTATCCAGAAATAAATATCAGAGTTCCACCGTACGTCATCATAATTATTTATTATAATGTGAGATGAAAAGGAAATAATTTGACCCGCATTGGCCAATCTAAAATATAATATTTTGAGATGAATCATCACACATAATATCAGTTCACAGCCAAATAGAATGAATGTATTCTGAAATGAATCAGATGCTTTATTTTCAGTTACAAAAAATCATTTTGACAAAGCTTGTCTAATACTAAGCTCACGTTACATTTGTTGATAAAACTGCACATTATAACAAATTTGTCATCCGAACTCAAAAGTTGGTATATAATTTATTTTCTCATTTGATTAATTCAACATGAGGATATGATTTCTGGAACAGTATTTCTACAGCTAACTATCTAACTAACTAACTAACTAACTGAATAACTAACAGTGTTATTAAATCATCTTGCAAGTTGGATTGACCCACTTCTAGTCGTACGATTGATTTGAAATTTGACAGGTTTACATAATTCTGGTAGGTATAGTTGTCACTTCTGATTGTAGAAACAAAAACAATCTAAACGTCGTGAAAAACTAGGTTCGAAACCCTTTTTTATTGTTTTAGTATATAATTCACTCAACTATCTTTTTTTCAGTCTATTGACTATATTTAAATTCCCATTGATCAACTACATACATATATTCTCTTACCAAATTAATTTTATATTTTCAGGTCATTGATATTTGAATCTTTCAATTCGATAAACTAGTTCGTTTTCAGCATCACTCATCTTTACTTTGAATAATATCAATTTTTTGTATGGTTGTGAACTGAATATAAGACATATTGTTGACAAGTGAAAGATTTGATTAAACGCGTGATGCACGTGTAAATTCATTAAAAAACATCTCAAGTTTGTATTATGAGCAAATATACGCCCTGATGATGACTTAACACTAAGTACTATGATTTTAGTAATCTATTTTGCACATAATACAAACCTAAAATTTTTTTAGAATCGAATTGTTATATACTTACCATATTCGAACGAGTCCAGGCAGTTTTGCCGTGAAATTTTTTCCATCGAGTACACTTTTATCAATGGAGTCTTCAGATGATTACCCAAAATGCTCTATTAGAAAACTTATCATCCAATGACGAGTCTAACTGCCAAAGGCAAGAGATTACAACCACCTATAGGCTGAAGATAACCCACATGCCAATATGAATTTTCACTTGACGTGTGGATCGGAATTATTGACGAAAATATTATTGGACCGTATTTCTACCGTCAAGGCTAAAAGGTGGGTTATATACGAATTTTATCCAGGAGTAGCTTCCCGTTTTAGTTGTCCATTTCAGGATAACTGCTTGACAACTTTGGCCTCTGAGATTTCCAGATTCAAGCCGCTTGGACTTTGCAGCACAATCAATGAGACGAAGACTAGATCTGCTGTATTTTTCATTGTTGTAATGCAGATAATTTGTTATTAATTTGATATTCTATTGAAAAAAAAACGTTCAGGTACATGCCCATCACATTGAGAGTTTAAACAAGCTGGATAATTTCAAAACAACACGATCGCAGTCATAATTTGTGCAAACAAACCGTTGATTCTCATTTAGCCTCGAAATTTGGGCTTCAACTACAATATTCGGATGCCCCAAAATCGAGTGCAAATTCAGTTAATCAAAATGATTGTGTTCATGTCGGAAGAATGTTATTCTAAAATATTTATAAACGAATATTTGCCGCATCTGGTCCTTGATTGCGACAAATTATTCTAAAAATATCTCTTTGTTATAAGCGCGACATAAATGATGGCCAATTAGTTAGGGCGATCATGAATAAAATTCTGGAATACAGTGCTAATTAAATGAAGCCTCAATCGATAAATAATTAGCTGGGAATGATTGTGTTATATTGTACGTGAAGTTTTCATTCGCGACCGCTATCTAGATGAAAGCGATATCAACGAATCAATTAATAATGCATTTTCATCTATCAGCTCTTGATCAAATAGGTATCATGCATTTTTTCACCGTTTTCATACAACGTCTGACATGTGGCAAAAATAATAAAACATTACCTTACAATCGATTTTTTTTTTTGACACAATTTTTTTGAAACTCAATTGTGAAATGTATTATTTTTTTATCTTAATACCTGGTGTACCGAGTGGCCTAATAGTTGACTAACAATTGCTTGTTGAAATTACTTCGAGATTACATCAGAAACTAAAATATATACTTACCATTTTATGAAATTGCCAAATTATTCAAAAAATTGCATTAGCGAATATAAGATTCGAACTTCAAGACAAAATCATCCTGTATATATGGACCGACTAGGTGAAATTGAAAATGTATCACGAAGTGCGGTTTTGAAAATCTTGCCTTCAGAATGTCTTCAAGTTGCTCAGACTTCAAGGTACAATAACAAAAAATGTGGCCAATCGGAAAAAATCTCTATCAAATAATGGGCATTATTAAGATGTAGGTACTTTCACAGTTTCGAAAATTTCTCTATTGTATCTACAGGGTCACTCACGGTCGATGGTACCTTAGACGTTTCTGGAGAACGAGAGAGAGAAAAATCAGTTTGGTTCTATAGATCTAAAATTCTCTCAGCGTTGCGGCGTTGCCGCTTCTATCAAAAAGTAGCAACAACTTTGTTATTTCAAATAGAACACCCTGTATTTTATTTCATTTTTAGATTCTTCCTGAAGAGCTGATTTCGTCAATCTATCATACTTGGGGTATAGCGAGAAAGATTACAGAGATAAAGGGTGTGGAAAATCGAGATTTTTCAACTTTAGGAATTTTTTGTGTCGAAACTATCCATTCTTGCCCAAAACGGCTTACATGTCCCTATCTCAACTTTCCATTTACTATCTACTGACATTTAATAGAAACAAATAGAGGGTGATGCAAAACTCAAAATTTTGAACCACCCGTATTTGTTTCAATTAAATATCAATCGATAGTAAATGGAAAGTTGAGATAGGGACATGTAAACCGTTTTGAGCAAGAATGGATAGTTTCGGCACAAAAAATTCCTAAATTTGAGAAATCTCGATTTTCCACACCCTATATCTCTGTAATCTTTCTCGCTATACCCCAAGTATGATAGATCGACGAAATCAGCTCTTCAGGAAGAATCTAAAAATGAAATAAAATACAGGGTGTTCCATTTGAAATAACAAAGTTGTTGCTACTTTTTGATAGAAGCGGCAACGCCGCAACGCTGAAAGTATTTCAGATCGATAGAACAAAACTGATTACCCAATAAACCAAATTTTCAGAATAATCCTACGTCCCGTTCTCCAGAAACGTCTAAGGTACCATCGACAGTGAGTGACCCTGTATAAACAATATATCAGGAATGTCCTATTTACTTTTCGCGGGGGATTTTCTGTTTTTCTCTGACACCATAGTATCGGGACACCTTGTCAGTAAATATAAGGAGATTGTAGACAAAATTTATCTGATTATCTGATACAAATAAGTGTAGTTTTTCTCAGCCCGTAAAAAAGTCTTTGATTATGATATTTTCTAGGAGACGAAAATATTAGCGGCAGAAGTATAGACAAAGGATTTAACGACCGGTGGCCTATTATAGTTTTTATCGGTGTTTCAAGTAAGTTTGCAAAGACTATAAGTGGAGACACTTTCAAACGTTCTGCTGGTTCTTCAAGCCGGATTATAAAATACTAAATCCAAGGATAAATCTAATTAAGATGAGTTGACGCTCCTTCCACGATTGTGTTGGTTTTTTGCCGTCGAAAAAACATGGAATCCAAAGACAAGATTCCAAGAATAGTAACGATGAGGTAGCACAGATTTGAATACTGAGGAAGGTCATACAGATTGTTCGTGTAGAAAATGTTTATCAAATTTATTAGAAAAGGAAGGTTGAGCATTGGTTACAAAATCTATCGAATTTCCTATACCAAGATTTAAAAATAAACAACGCCACATCAGAGAGATCACCAATACAGGGTGCCAAAGATTTCATATATGGGACAGTATTGCTAAGCCTCAACGGTAATAAAACAATTAAATTAGATTAGAAAAAAGTTGCGTTATTGGTTCCTGAGTTATTTTGAAGAAATTGGAAAATGTATGATTTTGTTTTCATTAATTTTTTCAGTTATTATAGTGCAAACGATCAGAATTTGGTTTACTTAGGTAATGGACCAAGCCGAAGAAGTTGAGGTTATCAGAAATGGTTTAATTATTGTAAACAAACGAAAAACGATAAGATTTTCACGATAAATATATTTATATATCAGGTATAAGTACACACTGTGTACTTATACCTGATGAAGCTACAGTGTTAGCGAAACATGTTGGGAAAAATATATACAAATATATTTATCGTGAAAATCTTATCGTTTTTCGTTTGTTTACAACAACTATGGATTTTCATCAAGTAACGGCCAGGTCAATTGAAAAAAAATGGTTTAATTTCTCTAGTTTCAGAGATAATCTAGATAAGATACCACTATTGTTTTTCTCAAGAACGCCATATTTGTTTTTGTCCTTCAAACGTGATAGGCCATGAAACGAATTCTTCAAATTCTATGAAAGTAAAAAGTCAGTTCATTCAAATAATTTCGAAGTTTGCAGTTTTCGTCAAAGTTCGGTTTTCAAGATAGTGAAAAATGGTCCCTCATAACAATTATTGTGAAAAAAAGACATTTTCCAATAATCTCATCTCATTTTTCTCAATTCCTTATAGTTTCATTAGTAAATTTGCTCATTATTCACGAATTCTGAGTTTTATTTCTGATTATTTCGTTGAAAGTTAGAAATCGATGTTTATCCAACAAATAATGAAAATTCTCAATTTTTCCTTACGTTTTGACAAGATCACTTCGATAGATAGCCATTACGAGTGAAATATCTTGCTTTTCTATCTATCAGAAACGTGTTATTCGAGCTATTTCGAGTGATAATAACAATGTGGATGTGAAGGGAATTTGCAGCTCTATTGAATGGTATGAAAAAAAATAGTGTCCATGAGAAAAACAAAAATTACATGACCTATTTCTGAAACTATGAAAGTAAGAATATTTCTGTTAATTCAAACTTATTTGACTTGTTCAATTACTTAGGTATACAAAGTATCAAACGTTTCTTCCAAATAATAACTGAGAAAATAAATGAAAACAACTTCGTAACTTTTTTCGTTTTTTCGAAATATCTCAGGAACCAATAACTTTGTTCCTGTTTTCAAAACAGCATATTGAAGTGCTTCAAACCACGCAACTTCTTTCAAATTCAACCGTCTTTCCATCTCCCACCGTTCACAACTCCCCATGAAATTCCTGGCATGCCCTGTATCTTGTGCCACCCTGTAAAACATGCCTCGGGGTACCTCAATAAAGCCAAAAAAACTCACGTTGATTGCTCATCTCGCACGTGCTCGTGTAAAAGTCGCTCATGGGCGCTCGATTGGACGTTTCCAAAAAATCGCGAGACGCGCTTTTTCGACGTCGCGACGCTCCTCAAATGCGGCGGTGCGTCCGCGGCGTCGGACGGCCATCAACTGGTGGATGTTTCGTTGTGTTGTCGCGGCGTGAGCGCCTTCGCGCCAATGTACAGGATGTCCCAAATTCACGGGCCAACATTGGGAACTCGGTAACGGTTGGAGTTACAAGGTCGGTTAAATTTTAGGAAAAAGTTGTGTATTTATATGCGCAACAATAAGCCGTGAAAAAATTGTTGAAATGTTTTAAAAAAAAAACGAATTTTAGATTTTTTGGTTTCATTTTTCATTGGCTCAGTTTAAATACAGGGTGTTTTATAATAAATGCGCAGGACTTCAGGATATAATAGCTCTTTCAAGAATATGAAAAAAAGTTCCTATTGACTTACCCTCTAAAATGCACCATTTGTTGAATTAAAAAAAATCGTTTTTGCGAATATTTCTGGAACCGTTTATTCTGCAATTATGAAGTTAACGTTTGGTTTTGTTACTTGTTCTAACGTTTGAATAAATTTTGTATAATTATGAAAACAATTATTTAAAAAAATTGACCATGTTTCTCAACATAAAAGTTGATTTTTCTTGAAAATGGTCAACTTTAGAGCTTATGAACAGAAGTACCTTTTTTGTGTAGAAAACATTGGCGGTTTGAATAGGTGGCTCAAAATTTTACTTTTTCCAGTTGCGTAAAAGTTGTAGGAAATAACACCCACTACCCCTTCAAAATCTTCACCAATTATGAATTTAAAAAAATAATAAATCGGCCCAAAACATAGTAAATTACGAGTAGAAAATGCCTACAAAATCTGTTTTCTGTGCGATAAACGGTTCCAGAAATATTCGCAAAAAACGATTTATTTTTTTTTAATTCAACACCCTGTATGTCGAAGATGGTGCATTTTAGAGGGTAAGTCAATAGGAACTTTTTTTCATATTCTTGAAAGAGCTATCATATCCTGAAGTCCTGCGCATTTATTATGAAACACCCTGTAGATAACAAAAAAAGGAAGACACTTTCTTGCTCTATAACTTGGAAGTATAGAATTTGTGAAACGACGTTTCGTAATTAGAGGGCCGCCATCAACTTTTTTTTCTCAATACGGACTTGGATTTTTCTTTCCATTTTTTTACTCGCCTGGTGAATCTCAATACGTTGATATATACTTTAATTGCAGTTTCGAAGTTTCGACTTATAAAATCTATCATCAATGAAGACAGCAAAAACAAAATTTTATTTGTTAACAGTGCGAATTTCACAATCGAACAAAAGTTCAAAAATACGAAACGTCGTGTACGAAACGTATCGTATCACAAATTCTATACTGCCAAGTTATAGAGCATGAAAAACAGCTGTGAGAAAGTGTCTTCCTTTCTTTGGTAACTATTTAAATTAAGCCAATAAAAAATAAGAAATCTAAAATTTGTTTTTTTAAAATATCTCAAAAATCAGACATTTCAAATATTTTTTCGCTACTCTAACCGTTAACGAGTTCCCCATGAACCCGCGAATTTGGGACACCCTGTACAGGGCGATCTGGAACGACTTTTTTTTTGTTTTTCATGTCATCTCATCCGATAGAATAAGTATCCAAGTCTCGAACCGTCCTGTGCAATGTATTTTGAAATTGAGATTTTTGTTTATTACTCTTCCATGAAAACACGAATTTCTTACAAGAAATACAAGCAACATTTTATGTACAACTGTGAATGTGAATTTACATCGTCTGAAATACTTACATGTATGTATAGAAGATAGTTTGAATAACAAAATTGGGATTCCCAACAAAATATTGAATTGTCCATTTTCTTCCGAATGAATTACATTTTCTGATAAAATTGTAAAATCAACTTTTCAAGAAACATCTAACGTTTCTGATAGGCAGCAACATAGAAAATCTTATGTTGGAAGTAATTGTTCAAACTTTACTATCAATTATTATTCTAATGAATGAAATTGTTTTATCTCGAAACAACTACTGAAAAATTAATCTTCTTAATAAACAGTTGCATCAAAAAATACTTCTGAATACTTCAAAATAAAACATTGTGAACGCAGAAGGAAAAATTGGATAACTAAATCATTAATGAATCAAATTAACCGAAAAAAAATGTCTCTATTTCTTATGGAAAAAAACCCAAATAATGAAAACAACTATCTGAGAGAAAAAAATGAAACTGTAAAGAGAATAAAGAATGCAAAAGATAACTATTATAGGAAAACTGTTAATGAAATATTAAACATCAAAACAAAAAAACGAATAAATGATATAAAAAATGAAAAAGGTGAGATTATCAGATGCAAAAGATGCAGCGGACACATTCAACAACTTCTTTGCGAATGTTGAAAAAGAACTAGCAAAAAAATTAAAAGAATTCCTAATTACAGAAGTAAAAAATGTATCAGTAATAATTATTTTTTTCTTACGCCGACGAATAAAAATGAGGTGGAAAACACAATAAATAATCTAAAAAATCTTAAGTCTCCAGGTCATGATGGAATCAAAGCTGAAATTCTGAAGATTATTGCAAAGTTCATAATCAAACCTTTGACGGGCATCATAAATAGGAGCATTTAAATCAGGTTGCTTTCCTTCAATACTGAAGCATTCAATTGTTACTCCAATCTTTAAAAGCGGTAATCATATGCCTATTTCGCTTCTACCATCAATAAGCAAAGTTTTTGGAAAAATACTAAAAATGAGACTGACTAAGTATCTATCGAAGTACAACCTACTGTCAGCATCCCAGTATAGGTTTAGGAAAAATAAATCTACTCATGATGCAATCTATTCATTAAAAAAAATTATATATGAATCCGTAGACTAAAGTACCCCTTCTCCTTCTATATCTATAGGTGTTTTTATAGAGCACACAAGATATTCGATAGTTACCTAACAAACAGGAAACAAAGAGTGCAAATTGAAAATCACACAAGTGGAGAGAAAAAAATTGCCTACATGCGGTGTACCACAAGGAACAGTATTGGGGCCACTATTATTCGTAATCTACTTAAACAATGAATAATATTCCGATAGAAAGCCGGGTGTAGCAATTATAGCGTGATTTTTGGTGATGCTCTAATATACTCTAATATATCGCATTAATTTTCTACCATATTTTCTTCTCTAATGTATCGCATTAATTTTATAAGATGTTATATTTTTTGAGATAATCAATGATATATCATCAGCATACAATATGTGAAACTTGATGATTGTCGCTCTGTTAATGATGAATTCATCTAGGTGAAGGAATTATTTTTGAAATTAAAAAAAACTTTGTTTTATTATAATTTTAAGGTGAGCCCGAGAAGGTTTTTTGTAAATTATTTCGAAACCCTTCGAGATAAAATAACCATTAAACCAAATAGGATATATTAAAAACTCTACACAGCTGGTCTCTGTCTACTTTTAGTCTCATCAATACTAAAACCTGACTGACTGTTTCAATCATCTTGATGATATATTATCAATCAACTGTTATCGCTATGACTAATAAAAACCGGCGTGATGCTTTCGGAATCATAGGTCAGTATCATCAATAGTACAGGTAGCACAACGCACGTATAAAAATCTTCGTAGAACGCATTGTTTGGTGATAGGTCAAAGATAACACGGAAATATAAAAATTTGTATATTTATATTAAGTATACATCGAAAAAAGTAATGTATATTCAATCGAAACTCATGTATAAGCTAAAAAGAACACAATCGAGTAGTCGAGAAAAATGTTCAAATTAATCCTAATTATAGCAGTGATAAGCTGGAATTAAGTCTCCTCACAAGAACTCCATTTCTCTTTCAATACCGACGAACTTCAGCTGCTCAGTCGGTCCATATCTGAAAAAAAAACAACAATCAACAACAATCATCGATACCGAAAGACTAGTTTACCTGTAATCAAAGAACAGTTCCTCTCCCGGTTGGATGGGCCTTTTTGCAAAAATACCAATCCTGTGGTCACCGTTCACCATCATAACTTTGGCGTAGCAATTCGGATTGATGGAGTGGTTGGCGAACCTGATCTTGTTGCCTTTGCGAGTGGCATCCACCACGAAATCTTGAACAAAAAAAACAATCAAAAAACGTTCCACATTCGCAGTTTTTCTCAATGATAAATAACAAACGGGAACCCTCAAAGCAAACCATGCATGAATATTTCGAGGTTGACAAAAACCGACATTTATGCTGAGCTGGAAAAGCACTGGTCCCAAATCAGAACCATGTGGAACCCTGTAACCGGCAAATCGATCAAAGCCCACTGAGCGTCAAATATATTACGACAACTGAATGTATTCAAGAACATGAAAGAGAAACGACTGTATCTGCTCCGATTGAAAAATGACACTAATTATGGTGTCATATGTCATATATCATGGCCCTTTCTTTCAAAATTTAAAGGTACAATCATAGATATGCGCAGGCGGTAAAATATTGATCGAGCTTTGTTTACATCGTTGTCATCATTTTGTTGGTTATGTTAGAAATGTTTTCGTTTAACACGATTCACGATCCAGTATTTCGGATGGGTTTATGTTCTTACAATGTATAAAATATTTTCCATTAACTATAAATCAAAAGGAAAAGTAATAAAGGTTTCGCGGATTATTACAGCAAAGATTAAAAAACCTGTATTCATAGGTATATACCTTAATTATCTGGAATGTGAATCAGGTACAATAATATGTTTATTGGCAATCATTGAAATGTATATAAAATTTGCATCAACTATAATTCAAAAGGAAAAGTAATAAAGGTTTTGCGGATTATCACAGCAAAGATTAAAAAACCAGTAATCATAGGTATACAGTGTCCTTCATAAAGTTCGCATCATATGGGAAAAACTTTCATCAATTATTTATTTTGAAAATCGACTTGGGCGTTAAATTGTGCTTTGAAAAATATGAAAAATGACCTACTCGGATGTGGTCACGTGACTTTCGCTACCTGTCAAAAGTAATATTATTTCAAAGTAATCGTGAAAAGTCGTAAACTTTGGTTAGATAAAAGTAAAGAAGTTTTATGATGTTTTGAATTATGACGTTGGTATCATTTTAATACTGAAAAAATCCACTTAAATGAATTCTTATCCTACATGCTCGAAAATACATCAACTTTGCATCAAAAATAACAGAAATGTTAACCAGTAATTCTCATTTTCTTGAGAAAAACATATTTTTTTGGATGATTCGTGATTGAAAGTTAGTCGCATATTAGAGCTACTGGTATAAAACAGTTTTGTCGAAGTTACGAATTTTTTAATGTCCCAGGAATTTTGTAATTATCAAAAAAATGACAAAAAGTGAAAGTTGCAATAGAACGTTCAAATTTGAGATGTAGGTGTAAAATCGAATTTGAAATTCGAATAAATAAGCCTATTTTCAGCGATTACTTTGAAAAAATATTACTTTTGATAGGTAGCGAAAGTCACGTGACCACATCCAAGTAGGTCATTTTTCATATTTTTCAAAGCACAACTTAACGCCCAAGTCGAATTTCAAAATAAATCATTAATAAAAGTTTTTCCCATATGATGCGGACTTTATGAAGGACACTGTATATATACCTTCATTATCTGGAATGTGAATCAGGTACAATAATATTTTTATTGGCAATCATTGATATGTATATAAAATTTGCAAATCATCTTCAAATATATCGGAGAATATCAAAATACATTGTTTTCCGAAGAACGAAAAACTGTGAGTACTAATATTGAGTGATATTATTGACTTCAATCAAACTTTTCAATTTGATGAGAATATCACCATTTCTACTATCCTTATACTGCTATAGTCGATATAGTCGAGGAATTTAAAGTCTGATCATTTATTAGATAACTGAATCGTGTTTTATTTTTCCCGATGACAATAAATGGCCTACATTCGCAATATTAGAAATTCATTGTAAAATTCATTCAGAATACATCTTATTACTGACAGCAACTTATTTCTGATGACAACTAGTTCATAATATATCACTCAGAAGTAGGTAACTTTCTATATTCTATCCGGCAACTGCGATGTGCAAAATTCAAAGGTCCGAGCTCAATGAAAACGGATGTCGGCACATCAAACAAAATGGGCGGAGTGTCTGATCTATAAGGTCCCCTAATATGTGGCTGAGGGGCCCCAAGACGGAACCCCGAGGCGGCATCCCTTCCCCCCCCCCCCCCCCCCACCACCACCACCGACATCGACTCACCGTTGTTGAGGTTGAAGAGGAAGCTGCACATGTACTTGTCGTAGACCTTGCCACGTCTGTCGGCCTCATCCTGCGAGATGATCTCGCCGCAGTACTCGGAGATGAACTCGTTCTTCTGGGCGCTGTCCTTGAGGAAGATGCCCCAGCCGGCGACGTCAGAGGGCGCCATCAGGAGGTGCTTGTCTGCGGAAGAGAGTGACAACACGTGTGGTGACAAGCAATCAATTGGCCCTTTCCAGAATAGAAAGTTATCATGGCGGATTTTGACATTTGACAGATTTAGGGAAAAATCTAGAGGAAAATTTGACAATTGACAGTTGTCAAAATAAGTGTTCCATGTCAAAATTGAATTGAAATGTGAACAAATCCAAATATAAGAATAATATACTCTTTTTTTGTGCCTTTTAATTCCAAGAAATATCTATATCGATATTCTGGAATTTGGATTTGTTTCCATTTCAATTCAATTTTGACAAGGAACACTTATTTTCTCAACTGTCAAGTGTCAAGTTTTTCTCCAGATTTTTCCCTAAATCTGTCAAATGTCAAAATCCGCCATGATAACTTTCTATTCTGGGAAGGGTCAAATTATTTGTCCAAGAATACAAAAGCTATTTGTGTATTCAGAGCGCAAAGTTTTTGCACTTTGCTCTCGAAATGCATGCAATATTTTTTACAAACACAGTTCTTAGACAAGAAAACTCGATACTTCATTCAATTAACTTAATTTCATAATATTCTTCATGTAAAACATTAATTTCATCAATTATTCACTATTATATTGATATTCAATCCAATTATTCATACATCTAACAGAAAACAAGAAAAAATTACTCATAGATTAAAAAAATAATTGCCCTGCCCAGGCTGGCGGCTTGAGAAGTAGCGCTTTGAAGCCGTTGGCTATTGAGGCTACTTGAAAACTTATGTCTATCTATCTACGGGGTATTCCGAAATTACATAGAAAGAAATGCCCCCATAAGGAGTTATAGCTTGAGATGAAGGTTTTTTGTGAATACTTTCGAAACCCATTGAGATGAAATAACCATTGATTAGATTTCAGCAAATTCTCCGCAATTTTGTCCCAACTCGTCGGCATTCAGAGTTTTCAAGCGAAAAAGTAAACTAAAACGTTCTTAATCGCTGTTTTAGATGAACGCTCGAGGTAACAAGGTAGAAAGGTTTCTACTCTGAACGTATCTCTTCCATTCAGTTGACTGCCGGCGCAGGGATAACAAAACTCAATAATGAATATCGGTAACCGTTTGGTGATCTGGCTAACAGGTACTAGAAGGCCCCTAGATCGAGGGGCCCTGAGCACGTGCCGTGTGTGTTCGGGCGACCAATATTTTTCGAAAAAAATGAATCGGGACAACAAAATCGTTCGGCATATTGGGCGCCAAGAATACTCACGCAGCCCCCGCTGCACGCTGACGTTTTTGCAGGTGATCTTGGAGTTGTCGACCTGATCGGCGCCACAGGTTTGACAGAGGTCAGGATCGCACTCGCGCACCGCCAGGTAGCAGGGGCACTGTTTGGTGTTGCACTGCGCCTTGCAGCGGCAGCCTGGGAACCGGTTCTGGCCTGGAAAAGGAGCGGAGAAGGTTTGTCGTTTGAAAAAAAGTGTGAAAAGTGTTTTTAACCGCCAAGTTAGTTGCAAAGCAACCCTCGAAGTCTCATTGAGACTTGTATGAGTATAAGGAAGACGGGGACGTTAGCTTTTTAAGTGTCATCCGAAGCACTACTCGGCTGGTTATTGTTGAGAGTCCGAAGGATTGAAATCTAGGTACCAAGAATGTTCGGTTGTTGGTCACCTATCTCCTCCAGCTAAACGATACTATAGAAATAAATAAATATTTCCAATAGCCGCAGCGGGATTTGAATCCGGGCCCTCTAGAGTCTAGACTATAAACCAGCGATTCAACGCACTAGACCACAACCAATTATATATAGGTTTTATAAGTGTTCTTCTTTCATTATTCATTATTTAAAGTTGCAATCTTGACAATAAAGACAACACTAGGGCAGACATATTTTTTCTCTCTCAAATATCTGGCTGAACTTGTCAATTCCGCTTGGGCGCTTGATGTTTGAAACATTCGAATTAAATATGATTATCATGAACTTTTTTTATGAGCTCACCATAAATTATGGCGTTCGAAAATTTGAACAAATTCGAATTTATAATATCGTGTGACATGACAATCTCTCACTACATTTTAGTGTTTTTTGTTGGGTGAATTTATAAATCACACAAGTGTGGATCCAGTGTGAGAATGGAAGGTTGCCAAATTGTGAGTATGACGTCACTATCCTAAAAGGATTTTTGCTCCTGTTCTGTTGAGTATTTGCATAAGAAGTTTTTTTAAACAAGGGAGTATTTCATGAATTGAAGAATCTTCATCGGTAAATTATTGATATATTCAATAGAAAAACTTTCCTTAACGCTATCGTTGGTTTACATACACTTACAGTACACTTTTTCTGTAAGCTATAGACACTTATTACAGATATTGGATCACTCGAGTCCTATTTTGCATATAGACCATATTCGTTTATTGTTAAGAATCTCTTCATTCAGTTTTCTGAACTTTCAGACCAATATATTCAATTTTTTTCTGTTCTCATTCATATTTGAAATCGAATTTACCACCAAACTTTGGTTCCATCAATCAATAATTAAGTGAGGCTGATACAAACTGCCATCGAATTATTTGTCTACAGATTTCCAAATTCATTATAGCATGTTGAGAAAGGTTCATTGAATCTATTTCAGAAATGAATCTTAGGAAATTTACCAAAGCATCTGAAAAAACAAGCAAGAGATACGCGCATTTTTAGATGGATTCACAGATGGATCGCAATTCGTTACTCGTAATTCCCGAACCTAAAATCGACGGAATAATGGTTGAGCAACTGAAACTAAAAAAAAATGAGCATAGGACGATTTAGGTACATTGTAAAGTACTTGCAGTAGCGCCATCATTTTGTCAATAGCTTTGTTCGCGGATCTCAATACATTCCGAACCAGTCCAGAACGGATCCAGGATTGTCATAAAGCGCAGCTGTGATTATGAACTGGTTCAGGATTTTATTTCACTGTGAAAGATTTTGTAACTGAAAAAGAAATCGAAACTAGAACCTAACCTAACCATTTTTTTTTTGTATTGACGATAGTTAACAGATCTAACGTTAAAAGAATGAGAGAGACGGAATATGAAGTACCTAATTGACAAGTTCAGCCAGCTTTGTGAGAGAAAAAATATGTCCCTAGTGCCCTAGTGTTGTCTTTGTCGTCAAGATTGCAACTTTAGATAATGAAAATGTTATGATTGAGAAGTAAAAAAGAAGTAGACTAATATAACCTTTAATATAATTGGTTTGTTTTTCTGGAAGTTTGTTTTCGTTATTCCGATTATTTAGAATATTTTGTTGACATTGTTAGCTTATTATCGTTGAATGATTTCAAACACATTATAAATGTGTTTTTTTAGTTTTCTTCTTTATTTTTACGTCGCAATCATAACATTTTCGTTATTTTAAGTTGCAAATCTTGATGACAAAGACAACATTAGGGAAGACATATTTTCTATTTCTCTCAAAGCTGGCTGAACTTGTCAATTCTGCGTAAATCGCAATGAAGTTCAATTTTTCGAACTTCCTTCGGACAAAAACCACTCTACTTTCGCGGAATTCGTTCCAACATGAGCCAAGCTTAACGCTTACAATCCGAGCTGCACTGGCAGAACTTCTCGCAGAAGTTCTGCGCCCCGATGCAGTTGCACTCGTGGTCGCAGCCTCTGCCTGGGTGGTCGCACGGCGTGAAATTGTACACGTGGTTGCTGCTCGAGTCCTTCTTCAGCTGGATCTTGCGGCAGTGCATCGACCACAGGCGGTGCTTCTTCTTCTTCTTGTTGGGTGGCGTGTAGTCGCGGACAGTCTCGGCGGCCGGTATGTCGGCTGCCTCTTTCTGGGCGAAGTGGTAGATCTGCAAGAGGAGGAAGGGGGCTACTTGAAGATGGGGAGGGCTTGCAATAAAATACATTCAAACTATAAACTGACACAACCTCAACACAACACAACCATCAACTTCGCTGTCTCGAATTAATCAAAATTCTCAATGAGTAGCACTTGCGAAGACAATTGAAACACCAAAAACACTCTTCTTAGAGAAAAAAAAAAAAAAAAAAAAAAAAAAAAAAAAAAAAAAAAAAAAAAAAAAAAAAAAAAAAAAAAAAAAAAAAAAAAAAAAAACACTCTGATAAGCTGCCGGTCGTTGTAACCAAGGTGGATAAAGGATGGTGAAACAGCTCTTCAATTGTTTCTGCGAAAAACTTGTAGACCGTTTGAAAAGGTACTCATATTTCCACGACTTGAATGAAGATGGCGGTGAGATCGATTATCGAAGAAGATTTCTGTTGCTCATGTATTTCTGTGGTTCGCATCTGACAGACATGAGTTGAAATGACATCAAAACACAATATTTTCAGTGAATCTGGAATAATTATCGATATTTTGAAACTGATGAAAAGGTGACAGATGCACAGATTTTGTTTTACCGACACAAGGTATGTCGCCATCTCTGATAACTTCAGGAAATATTACTACGGTATGAAATCAAGTAGGCTAAGGTCTACAGTTTATTCTAGTGCTTGTTGATAGGAAGCTGTTTCACCATCCTATATCCACCTTGGTTGTAACTATAGAGCCTCTAACAAGGTATCAGCGGCAGTTTTTCGAAGGATTCAGTTTCGGATATGACAGCAAATGTAAGAATCACACCGTAGTGACGTGAATCCGTTGATTCATTCCACTGGTGACAATGCTTATTGTTTAGTGCGGTAAGAGATGATAAGTTTTTTCTTATCTTAATGACAAAGTGATTAAAAGAAGAGCAGTCAGTCATGTTTTGAATATAGAGTAGAGAGTATAATTCTTCTGAAGGAATTGGGAGCGGCGTTTGGTGAAGAGTTTGGTGTTGTATCTTGTGTCCAGTGGAGTTAGGGTTAAAATACAGTATAGTATCGGATCGTATATGAATCACAGAGTACTAAATATATATATAGAGATACATGAATGAATACTATTCATGTTGTTCAGTCTAGTGTTTGTTATAACACTATAGTGAATGGACAAATCAGAGCAGGCTAATCGTACATTCCAACCATGGATATTTCTGGCTGAAGAAGTAGAATATAGACTACTTTAGATTATCACAAGAAAATCGGAAGGGAAATGGCTGTTATGTTTCATTACGTACGCGACTTTTTCTTAATAAACATTTGTAGATTGGAAATCCACACACAAAGTTGTGAGTTGAAATATTGAATCATGTATCAAAAAAAAATCGAGACCAAAATATAACAAGATATCAAAATTAGTAGTTTACACAGGAAGGTTCTAGATCAAAATTCGTCGACAGAATATCTTTAATATCGTGAACTCCAATCTCCAAGTTCCCCCCAAATAGACCTTGCAAAACTCTGGTTGGTTGATAAAACTGAAGCAATCATAAGACTATACCCTATAACCTACAGGATGTTAGTAAAAATTTGAATAAGGATAATAGAAATGCAGTCTGATCGAACGAGAATGACTCACTTGTTGGCAGGTTTTGGTCAGCATGATTTGAGCAACCGCGCAATAGTTATTAAGGAACACTTTGTGCAAGGCCCTGAACAGGCTCTCATCAGACCCGGTCCACTCCTTGTGGTCGTTGGCTCCCAGCAACCCCAGCAAGCTGAATGAAGTCGTGGTCGACACTGGGTCAGTCCCATCGGCTTCTACGAGAAATACCAAACAGTTGGGGGGCAGAAAATCATAGATTTCAACATCCGAACAACAAACCCACCAGGATAGTTACACCCCAAATTGTCTGAAGCCAACATGGAATTCATATTCATATGTTTTTCCCCCACGGAGGTTGCCACATCGTAACATTTGAAAGTGATAATCATCCCATGACAATATTTTTTAAGGTTCCCAAATAAACTACGCAACACTAATTACGTCGCACCCAGAAATTTTGCCCCTGTTTAAATTTTAATAACTTTTTTCTTATTTGAACAATTTGAATTCTGTTTGCAGTAGTTTGCACTGTTCGCTAGCTCAGTCCTTCAGCATCAATCTTGTACTTCTTCGATACCTAAGATTATTTCCATAAAATTGCTACATGATGTTTTTTGGAACTATGCAAAATTTCTAAATTTTCAAAAGGATCCCAAATGAAGAAAAACAGTTTTTTTTCAACTTTAACAGCAGAGGCATGAAGATTATCTCATTACCTTTGGCCATTTCCAAAATTGCTTTCTTATCACTTTTCTTTACAGAGTGATCTGAAAAAATCAATTTTTTTATTTTGCAGTCATAACTTTCTTCCTCTTCAACCGATTTTCAAAATCTCAGGCTCATTTTGAAGCTGAAACCTCATATGAGAAGATTTGAAGATCAGAATTAACTCAAGATGAACATTCAAGATCG
The DNA here is from genome assembly GCA_029955515.1 of Chrysomela aeneicollis. Lineage (NCBI taxonomy): Eukaryota > Metazoa > Arthropoda > Insecta > Coleoptera > Chrysomelidae > Chrysomela > Chrysomela aeneicollis. The sequence goes on from JARUHQ010000010.1 coordinate 19,166,264, forward strand.
AGGGTTTCCTCAAAGGTGACCCAAATACGAAACACTCTGTAAATCCCGACTGGGAGGAGAATTAAATGAATATCAACTTGTTTTCGGAAGGATATTTCATTCTGGATACATCCAGATCTTTTTTTTCTGTCAGTTGTCAAAAATTGTGCGTGAGAAAACCGAACTGAAACGCCATGTTGTAGAAAAAAAATCAGCCCAAAAAATGCATGGTCCGTAACCAACGTAACAAGAATCATAATGAGTGACTGACAAGAAAGGTTGAAAATTACGTTCTTGTGAAAATGAAGATCAGAACAAAAAAGACTATTCGTAGGTCTTTCTTTTCTGAAGATATAAGACTTCATAAAAAAATTAAAAAATACAAAAAATCTGTATACAACAAAATTTCAGGGTAACCTTCTCCCCCCCTATACAAAGTCTTCCATCATGTTTTGGATTTTTTCGAAGAATATAATTTTTCAGACCCCCAAAAAAAATTTTATACGTACTCCTATGAAACAAATTTTGTTATCTCTTTGATCAACTTTTTCCACTGAACACAGCTATGGGTACCGCTTGTCTCGATTCTGAAAAATAACTTTTTTCGCCCTGTACATCAAACTATGATAATTGGAGTACCCGAGTTTGGGCGATTCTTAGTAGTGTACGAAACTCACGAGAATAATATGTAAAAAAATCGCAAAAATCTCCTTCCCCTTCATCCGTACCCAAAGTACCCCAAGGGGGGAAGGGGGGGTGAAAGAATTTTTTTTTTAATCTTCGATCCTGATGTGGGGTTCAGGTGAAATATGTTTACCGATATATCTAACCGTTTGACCAGCAAAAATTTTACCCCAAAAAAATTTTGGGGGGGGGGTCAAAAATTTTTTTTTCAGTCTTTTTGGTGGTGATAATTTCGTTTCGATCAAACAACGTTTTGGATATTTTTCTTTTTTAATCGGGATTTCGAGGGGGTTTAGATTTGGGTCACCTTTGCAGAAACCCTTGATCTTTAATATTTATTTTTAGTCAATTCTAATCTTCATATCTGTTCATCTAACGTTTCAGCTTCAATATGATCCTGAGATTTTGAAAATCGGTTGAAGAGGAAAAAAGTTATGACTGCAAAACCAAAAAATTGATTTTTTGAGGTCACTCTGTAAATAAAAGAGATAAGAAGACAATTCTGGAGATGGCTCAAGTTAATGAGATCCCCTTTATGCCTCTGCTGTTAAAGTTGAAAAAAAACTGTTTTTCTTCATTTGGGATCCTTTTGAAAATTCCGAAATTCTGCACAGTTTCAAAAAACACCTTGTAGCAATTTTCTGAAAGAAACCTCATGTAACAATAAAGGACGAGATTATAGCTAAAGGACTGAGCTAGCGAACAGCGCGATCAGAATTCGAATTGTTCAAATCAGAAAAAAGTTATTCAAATTTCAACAGGGGCAATATTTCGGGGTGCGACGTAATTAGTGTTGCGTAGTTTATATATATTGTTACGAGAATACCGGAAGTCATTATCTCGGCGGCATGACTAGCCGTGATTTATGGTTTCGCGATAACATCGGTCGGCGACTTAACTAATTAGAGGACGACTCATAACCGTCGCAGATTCCCGGATGAGTAATAGAAAAGAGTCATGGGGTTGTGCAAGAGAATTGTATTGAGCTGATAGGTTTAGTTAGAATAAGATTGTTGAACGAGTCAGTTGACAAATGAAGTATTTAGATAACTACCCAGTGTTACATTAGTATAGTGAACATTGAGATTTGTAAAGCGGACATCGCTGTGATTCAACTAATTGTTCATTGAGTTGTATTTTGAGTGTTTAGTGAGATAAATTGTTCAGTGTTTTAAATTCACGAAGTAGAAATATCGTACCAATATATATATAATTCAATCTTGGCCATATAATACAGTGCCTCATTTAAATATAAGTGGTTTATAGATAGCACGTCTTTCTGGAGACTATAGTATTTTTGGTGAATGCGCCAACACCACTTATTTCGTTAAACCGGTAATCAACCGAACGCTGACAGTGACAGTGCGAAACGTTTCGTTTTCAAACCAAATTTTGTTTGATGGTTCAGTAGCATATATCTAATAATAACTATATAGGTAACATGGATACGAGAGCTGAAGCCGAGAAATAAAACAAATGACAGTCTGCGGGACAAATCGCGAATATGCGCATGCGCAAGTTTGAGTTAAGAATCGACATTCGTTTTCATCATGGAGGAGAGTAGCTTTCTAGTGAGCGACAAACGTATGATAATTATTAAAAATCAATCAATGTGTCACGTAACCTTCAATTCGATGTTTTTATTTCATCATGACATATATTTTTCAAATATTCATTCATCGATGGATTGTTGGACGATTTTGGATAATAGTTGATGATAGATGCACAAATGGATGTGATCTACAAAGTGATACTTGCGATTTGCATAGAAACCTGTGACGATAAAATCATCGGAACAAGATTCGTGGGCTAATTTTTGATCAATCACTGTTACCACTCACTAATCACTTCTGTAAACAATCAGTAAGTACATTAATAACTATATTAACGCTCTTTTACATAATTTGGGTTAACAAATATCCCTAACCTATGAAATTCTGAAAACGTCAGTGGATTTCAACTCGTCAAAACCCGCGCATGCGCACAATTCTGGCTTCATTTTCGCGTGAAGAGAAGAATAGGTGTTATCCATATAGTTGTTATTATATATATGTTCAGTAGACGGCACGTTTCCAGTTTTGTGTGAAAATTCGAATGGGATTCTACTTTAAAACTTTGAGATTCTGTTCAATTTGAGTTTGAAGGATGGTGAAACGCTTTGAAATGTGTGAAAGACAATTTAGACGTGGTGACCAGAACACAACATGTCACTGGTGAGTTACTCAGTGTCGTATCATTTGTTGTATAACTTTGCTTTCAAATTGTTTTCATCAACTTTTAGGAAGAATGGATATGATAATATTCAGTTCCTTCCAAGATACCAAGACACTGGTACTGAGGGATTCTGTTGTTGCTTTCCTCGTTTTAGAATGCGATAACCCTAATAACTGATTGAGATGTTGGCTTCAAACAACTACTGTGGCAAGGATTGTGCGTTATTCATCTAATCTATTCAATGATTTCGACACATACCTTTGTACTTGTTGCTGTCATTGCTGTCTTCGGAGCTGGCTTCGTTGCCCGAGTCAACGCTCTGCTGCTTGCAGATCTTCCTGGGGTGGCTCGCGTTGCTCGTTCTGATCTCCACTGTTTCGGTGGACTTGCCAGACCGCCCTTTGGTCTCCTTCTCGCACTCCTCCTCCTGCTTCGCTCTGGCGGCCAATTTTTCTTTCACAACGTCCTGAGGGACATTCGAGTCGGTTATGTCGATGAAACTTTCGGAAAGTTGATGGGTTATTGTTTGGTACTGACCAGAAGCAGGTAGCATTCGGAACCACACGGTTGGGTGAATGGTTTCAGATCGGGGCCTCTTCTTTTATTCAGATTCGGGCCGGGGTGGCAAGCTTGTAGCCCTAATTTCAAACATGCGGTTCATCAAAGTATGAGATTGTTGTTTGATTTTGTTGTTTTACGTCTCATAACACTCAACCAGCTTATTAGAATACAGTTTACGGTATTTTAGAATTTTTTACTCGAAAATTGTAGATTATCAAAATATCCGATTGCACTTTCTGACCACAGAAACATACGGTTTTTTTTTTCGTGTACAAATTTTACTATTCAAAAAGCAGGGGAAAATATCCTATAGAATCAAAAAAGAATAACAATTTGAATCAATTATGGAAATATAGAGAAATCAAAGCCCCAAATGTCCTTCGAATTAGTAGGAAAATTTGAGAATAATGTGAAAATATTGATACCACTTGAATTCCAGTTCTCCTTTATAATTGGAATTGTTTCAAATCCCTTCGAAATTCCTTGGAATTATCAAGTATTTCGTAGGATTTTTTAAAATTTCCTCCAATAATTTTCAATTTTTTGGAATCATTTGGATTCCTTAAGTTAATTCAACCCTGATGTGAAAAAAATTACTCCAATTGATTTAATGAATAAATTTCTTGGAATTCCTTTTTACTGGATACCATCTCATTGTCCCAAAAGTTTACTTGAGAACTTATATAACCCTGAAGAATTTCTGAAAAAGTTTTGTGGTTATATCTTGGATTGGATTGTTGAATTTTCCTGAGTGGAAAAAACTAAAAATGAATGTTCAACCAAAATGTGAAGTTTCATCTCACTTTAAAAATTATCTCGAATTTCAAATCACAAAATCCGGAATATATTATGGAAATAATTACCAAACTGTTGCCAAGTAATGATGTGATTATGAAGTCTTCTCTAATGTGAAATGAGCATGAAAGGAAATAAATCAATTGTAGTTTTACCTTGAGGTCCTACAGAGTGCAGCAAAACAAAATAAACAACCTGATATACAGGCAGAATTTGAAAACTTCAACGTCAACTAATCTAAAAAAACTATAACTAAATAAATGTCATCTATAAAAAAGGATAAGTTTCCATGTATTTTGACAAAGAAGACAAGACTTACTGTGTAAAAAGCAGTCGTATTTGAAACAGCGGCGACAAAACAATGTGTGGAATGAATGTAGAGTTTGCTCTCTAGGCACAGAGGCAGCATTGGCACCATCAATATTTGGGGTACACTCCGGGGGTGCATTTGGATCAGTTCTTTCAGTCAATTCAACATATCTTGAAGAAAATAAATTTTGAAATTGTCAATTTTTACAATCTTACTTCATAAAGGGAAAGTTGCTTATTTCTTCTTATTTTATAGTTTGTGTCATAATATAGTCATACTTTCATAAAATAACGATGATTCTATTACTGATTCATGTCATGATATAATGATAATATGACAATTTTATGATGATGTCACAATTTTATGATTTCAAAATGTCATATAATGTTGTCACAATGTAGTCATATCAAAATTAAGTCATAAAAATTTAAGGATTTCATATAAATATTGTATTTATTGTTGATGTCAAAATGTTGTCATTGTTTTGTCATTTGCATAACCTTGTCACAATGTTGTCACAATCAAACAAATAATATGACAAAATATTTGAAAAAATTAATAATCCCATATCCTAATGTTATTCATCGCCTCATTTTATAATCTAGAATCACAATTTTGTAAGATCATAATTTCATCACATAAATATTGTGAAGTAACAATGTTATAATTTTGTCATAGTATAATTTTATAGTCTGATGCCACAATGTCATCACAATGCCTGACAATATTATGAGTCAGAATTGTGTTATGAAACCAATATCAATTCATGTTGTCATTATCATTACTTCAAAGAAAGTAATTAAAATCTTTACCCAGATGAATCATCATCAGCTCTCAAATACTATCATGCATTATTCTTCAATTCAATTGATACCAATTTGTAGTCAGATATTTTTTGTCAGCAAAATTATTTCATCTCACTTGTCTCTCAGCTCTTCAGGATTTCCCTTGTCAGGAAACTGCAGTGAGATGGATTGGAAAATAGCAAATGTGGGAAACTCCAACTGCTCCTTTTTCTTCTTCTCCTTAGAATCATCCTCTGATCTATCTTCTAGTTCCTTGTCATCCTTCACATCTTCCTTGTCCTTCTTATCCTTCTCATCCTTCTTCTCTTTGTCTTCCTTTTTGTCTTTGTCCTCCTTCTTCTTTTCAGGTTTCTCCTTGTCTTGGTACTGCATCAATGAGTGGACCAACTCCACAAACAATTCGTCATCTATGAAACCAGATTCTCTGTCCCCATGCACCTGATGTCATTTGGAGAATAATACTTAGTGAGTCCATACACAGGATGTTCCAAATAAAATATGAACACATTTGATTACTATATGTCAGTAATAATATTCCTTCTGAAATTCCACATGAATATGGTACATTTTAGATTCAACATACCCAATAACAATTATAAATTGTTTTATCATTTCAAATAGCACCAAAAATTGTATTCAATAAATTTCTAAATTGTCATCATTGGAAAAATTGAAGAAGAATCATAAAGTAATACCTTCACATGCCTTCACTATAATAGTATAAAATATACATTGAAAATTATGTTTAAAAATTTTTTTTAGCATAGCTTGTATGATAATTATGATATATAAAAGATAATATGTATATGTATTCTTATAATTCAGCTCATGTTGAGGTTTCTCCTTATGTACATTTGCATATATTATGTGTATTTAGTATGAATTTTAGGTATATCAAAGCTTGATAAGTTTTTATTATGCAATTAACATAATCATGAACAACTTTTCAAACTCATGCTTGTTCATTAAGCATGTAGTACCACAAAAATAAAAATAGTATTTTTCAGAATGTACTGAAAGTAGTGATGACACACCTTGCCATCATAATTCTTGATAAGCTCTTCAATGAAAGTACCATCCTGATCCAGAATTTCATCTCCCATATAGGGGATATTGTGCAAAACAGTTTCATCCTCCACCATAAAATTTTGCTGAATAGGAGCCCAAGTATACATAGTTGGGATAGGAGTTACAGCATTGATAATCTTGATGGCAGCTACCTGAATGTCACCTTAATTTAAAAATAAAAAAGCTAATGAGGATAAGGAAAGCTGGACACATTATGTTGACAAATTTGGTGAAGAACCATACAAAGAAATTCAATATATATTTACCTTCATTTCCGATCACTTCTGCTTTTTTCATGCACGTAGCATGAGGTGGCAAATCGGGCGTTGCAACCCAAAAGGCTTTGCTCTCGGACCACCTGATATGCTCTTCCATGAGGATATCAGACATCTTGTTGCGATTTTGATTCCACGCCACTTTGACCTCATCGGCCCTTTTGTACCTCTTTTGTTGCCTCAAACGCAGATACTCTTGCTTCACTCTCCGCTTCCAATCGACACTTACCTTTGCCTTAGCCATCGTACCCACTTTTGCTGGCGATGATAAAAAACTAACATTAATACATTTTGATGGTGGAGCCTTCTGACCGAATCGATTTTTCAAAACTATTTCGAGATGTGATTGTTGAAGGGCACAGAAATTGGCATCCCGATATTTGAACGGTTTTCATTCAAAAATAATGATAAATTTGGAAAATTTAACTACTCAACAACCAAAATCGAAAAGTTTAGCAGACAGCTGTTTGATTGATTTGATTGCTGACAGACGACAGTGATGACTTGTGACCTGTTATCTGTCAATATTCTTCTTTTTTTTTCAGATATCAACTAACAACTGTTCTTGGAATATGCTTTGAAGGCTATAGCACGCTACGGCAATATGATAAAAATATGGAAGATTCAAACGTCATTGTCTCAGGCTGGTTTGTTTTGTTTCGTTTTGAATTGAAATATTAGTTCGTTCATTCGTATCGTAGTGTATTGTTGTCGATTTTTCTATCTTATAATTCGAAATGGCAAGTAATAATGTTTTGGAATTCGTGCGCGAAGACGATTTCGTCGAGTACTATTTATTTCCGCCAGTTAGTACTACAGACGAAAAGGAACAAGAAGTCATTCTTTCAACAATTCTAGATAAAGCCAACAAAATCATCGCAAAATATACGAAGGACTACTTGTGGCACAAGGATGAATTTAAGCTATTATTGCGGACATCGGGAGCTAATTCCTTGCATTTCATTGAAGGAAATAAAGGTAAGGAGGGAACAATGGCATTCTCATCGCCTAAAAATGCTTGAGAGGCACTCCTCACTCATGCTAATGCATGAGTAATTATTGATCAGTGTCTATTCATGTTCGGAGAATTTCAGTGATGCTATTTTGTAACCTGATATGAGTATTAAATGAGCGATAATCTTGTGCTAAAGAATGGCTTCCTTACATAGACTTTGGGTACATGTCAATGCACTTTCTCAAGTTTCAAGATACTTGATATGATGTGTTATCAATGGTAAGTATTTTTTATTTTTTCATACAGAAGACTTACCTCCTCATTTATATGGAGTGTCTCACTATGGGGATAACATTGAAGATGAATGGTTCATGGTTTTCATATTGCAACAACTAACCAAAGAAATTACTGGTGTCATTGCAAGAGTAGCAGACTCAGATGGGGAATTCTTGTTGATAGAGGCAGCTGATTACTTACCAAGTTGGGCCAACCCAGAGAATTGTGAAAATAGGGTGAGCTATAAATCTTGTTGGATTCCTTTTGGAATCACCCATTAATGGGATCTTTTTGGGACAGGTCTACATCTATGATGGTAACATCCACTTGATTCCCAATGCTGATGATACAGAAGAGGCGATCGCTGTTTCGGACGCTCTCTCCATCATCAGGGAAGATCCTAGTAGAACGATCTCGTCCACAGAAGTTCAGGACTCCATCAGGAGCAAGCTGGAAGGCTATCCAGAGAAGATCAAAGATAATGTTCATCATGCTGTGGCTTATGTGCCAGTGGGGATTGCGGCGCTCCTCCAAGCGAAGCCTAACCTGATTGCACCTGCTATCCATGCATTTTGTAATAGGTGGGAAAAATGTCCTGGTTTTCAAGTTTAAATTGGCTTCTTGAATGGAATATTGAATTGTGATTGAAAGTAGACCTTCTTGCCCAAAAAATGCCCTGAAATATGAAAACATGAAAATTTCGGGAGAATACTGCATAATTAAAAAATAGGAGAAAAACTTGAAAAAAAAACATGGATGCAAGAAATTTTGAAAAAAAACGTATTTTGAACGTATTTCTCTTTCTTTTGTAATTTTTATTACCAACTACACCTTTTCCAGTTTTATTTCAGAAAGCGTCAAGTTATTTTCAGAATAGTCACTTGTATTTCAGAAAGTATCAATTGTATTTCAGAATAGTGAGTTGAATTTCAGAAAGCGTCAAATGTATTTCAGAATAGCAAGTTCGATTTCAGAAAGCAACAATTGTATTTCAGAATTGTGAGTTTAATTTCAGAAAGCGTCAATTGTATTTCAGAAAAGTCAACTTTATTTCAGAATTCGTCATTTGAATTTCAGAATATATAATTTGTATACAAATGACGAATTCTGAAATTCAATTGACTATTCTGAAATACATTTGACGCTTTCTGATATTGAACTGACTATTCTGAAATACATTTGAAGCTTTCTGAAATTCAATTGACTATTCTGAAATACATTTGACGCTTTCTGAAATTCAACTCAATATTCTGAAATACAATTGATACTTTCTGAAATACAAGTGACTATTTATTCTGAAATTGAATTGACGCTTTCTGAAATACAACTGGAAAAGGTGTAGACATGATATAAAATTTCGTGATTTTTAACAATACAAGACTAATGCAACATCTCGGGATGAAAATAGTAGGTACTGATCAAACATAAAACATGGGGTGTTCACAATATACCTCTGTTTTCTGAAATACAAGTGACCATTCTGAAATTCAATTGACTCTTTCTGAAATAAACTTGATGGTTTCTGAAATACAACTGGAAAAGGTGTAGTAGTTCCTTAAATTTCTTTCTGGTATTCCTTTGTAGTTTTGCAATAATCTGAAAGTACTTGATTCCTGAAATTCAACAGTTAGAATCATAAAAAAATCAAAATTTTGAAGCAAATCGGATCATAACATCAAAACTCGTTCTTCATCTTGATTTCATGAATTTTGACTGGAAATTCATAATCTCCTACCCTGAAAACCCCGGCATGCTGATTTTGAAGCAAATCTGACCATAATCACGAAACCGGTCCACCATCTTGGAGCCCGCCATCTTGAATTTTGACTGACAATTTATAATCTCCGACTTTGCAAATATTTTGTCATTTGCAAACAGAGTACAGCTCCACTTTCTTTCAATACATTAACAATATCATTTATAGCAATAATAAACAACAAAGTGCTCAGAACTGTTCCTTGAGGGACACCATGTTTTACAGATATGCAATCAGACATACAATCTTTTTATTTGGTTTCCTGAACCCTATCTGTTCCCAACGGATGAATCAATTTATTGGGCTGTCATTTTTTTCATCATAGAATTCAGTTTTGTTATCGAAAATTCCAAAATTGTGAAATTATTTTTTTATCTTGCAAATTTTCAAATCGTCATAACTACCGAACATAAGTACCGATTTTTCTCACCGAGTTCTCGGTTTTTTTTTTTTCTCCATAATTATAGAATTCTGTTTTGTAATCGAAATTTTCAAAATTGTAAAATCAATTATTTCATCTTTCAAATTTTCAAATTGTCACGGATGGATTCATTTTTCTCATCGGGTTATAATTTTTTTATCATAGAATTCAGGTTATCAAAAATTCCAAAATTGTGGAATTAATTTTTTTTTATCTTGCGAATTTTCAAATCGCCATAACTTCTGAACAGATGTACCGATTTTTCTCACCGAGTTCTCATTTTTTTTTTCTTTATTTTCATAGAATTCGGTTTTGTAATCGAAAAAATTTCAAATTTCAAATCGCCATAACTTCCACACGGATGGATGGATTTTTCCCATCGGGTTATAATTTTTTTATCATAGAATTCAGGTTATCAAAAATTCAAAAATTGTGAAATAATTTTTTTTATCCCGCGAATTTTCAAATCGCCATAACTTCCGAACAGATAGACCGATTTTTCTCATTGAGTTCCCATTCTCCTTTTTAATTTCAAAGTTTTGAAATCATCCATTTCATCTTCAAAATTTCCAAATCGCCATAACTTCTGAACAGATGTACCGATTTTTCTCACCGAGTTCTCATTTTTTTTTTTCTTTATTTTCATAGAATTCGGTTTTGTAATCGAAAAAATTTCAAATTTCAAATCGCCATAACTTCCACACGGATGGATGGATTTTTCCCATCGGGTTATAATTTTTTTATCATAGAATTCAGGTTATCAAAAATTCAAAAATTGTGAAATAATTTTTTTTATCGCGAATTTTCAAATCGCCATAACTTCCGAACATAAAGACAGATTTTTCTCATTGAGTTCCCATTCTCCTTTTTAATTTCAAAGTTTTGAAATCATTCATTTCATCTTCAAAATTTCCAAATCGCCATAACTTCTGAACAGATGTACCGATTTTTCTCACCGAGTTCTCATTTTTTTTTTCTTTATTTTCATAGAATTCGGTTTTGTAATCGAAAAAATTTCAAATTTCAAATCGCCATAACTTCCACACGGATGGATGGATTTTTCCCATCGGGTTATAATTTTTTTATCATAGAATTCAGGTTATCAAAAATTCAAAAATTGTGAAATAATTTTTTTTATCGCGAATTTTCAAATCGCCATAACTTCCGAACATAAAGACAGATTTTTCTCATTGAGTTCCCATTCTCCTTTTTAATTTCAAAGTTTTGAAATCATTCATTTCATCTTCAAAATTTCCAAATCGCCATAACTTCTGAACAGATGTACCGATTTTTCTCACCGAGTTCTCATTTTTTTTTTCTTTATTTTCATAGAATTCGGTTTTGTAATCGAAAAAATTTCAAATTTCAAATCGCCATAACTTCCACACGGATGGATGGATTTTTCCCATCGGGTTATAATTTTTTTATCATAGAATTCAGGTTATCAAAAATTCAAAAATTGTGAAATAATTTTTTTTATCTCGCGAATTTTCAAATCGCCATAACTTCCGAACAGATAGACCGATTTTTCTCATCGAGTTCCCATTCTTCTTTTTAATTTCAAAGTTTTGAAATCATTCATTTCATCTTCAAAATTTCCAAATCGCCATAACTTCCGAACGGATGCACCGATTCTTCCCATCTGGTTCTAATTTTCCCTTTTTTTTTTTCAGGGACGCGGTGGATATGAAGGCGTGTAGAGCCATGAAATTTTTCCCGCCAGAGATGAGAGTCAAGAGACGGGTGACATTCACCAAGTGTCTCTACGCAATGATCACCCACAGCAAGTACTTGCCCGATAGAAGAACAGGTAGGTCTCGATTTCATCCCGATAAACTTCCGTTTGGTGTATTTGATACGAATTCAGCTTTTTTATACAGGGTGCGGCACCGAAAACGAAACAGATCGAATATCTTATAGACACATGTGTTGTGAAAAAAATGCAAAAACACGTCGATTTGTAAACCAAGGGGGACATCTTTCTACCATAACCTCAACTGTCATACCTCTCTCTCCTCCCCTTGGTCACTATCACCCATACAATTTAAATAGGGAAAGTACTAAGTGTGACACATCACTGAAATGGTAATTTGAAAAGGAATTCAGCCATGTGAGTGTTCGCTTCGTAACTTTTCATTTTGGCGCCCTCTTGCGGAAAAAATTTTTTTTATTCAAAGGTACGAATGTCGTCAAATAACTCCAGAAATGCTCCAAAACCTCAGACGTTTCGAGACTAACTTATACTCATGTAAGGCAGTTAATGGAGAACACTTTGAGCAGCTATTGTGAATTATTGTAGTTTGGAATGATTGGAGTAAAATTTATGCAAGCCTTTCCAATTTTTAAGGTCATATACACTATTCATACACTGTCATTTGAGGTTATGGTAGAAAGATGTCCTCCTTGGTTTACAAATCGACGTGTTTTTGCATTTTTTTCACAACACATGTGTCTATAAGATATTCGATCTGTTTCGTTTTCGGTGCCGCACCCTGTATAGCAATCTTCAAAAAAGCTCTATTTCTTTTGCATTGCCGCTCGTGCGCGGAAATAATGCCATTGAGTGACAGCATATTTGCGCTCGCATCTATCATTGTTGAAAACAAACTCATCATTCTGTTGCATGATGGGAAATAATAGTTACAGTGAATTATCTAACATCTCCTGGTGTAGCAGAAAGTACGAACATTGTTTTGAACCTCTTACCAAAGAAATAGAGGAAAACTATGAATTATTATATGATAGATTCATGACATGGTGCTATGAAATGCTTGAATGCTAAAGATATCAAAGTAAGTACTTGTCGTATTTTCCCAAAAAAAATACCAGTCTGTTGAATATAAAGCTAAAAAAATTTGGTTCATAACGTGTTATAACTGTTAGAGGCTGTGGTATTTCTATATTAAGATTCACCGAAGAACGTTTTTATATTTTATGTTCAATATTTTTCTGACAATAATCATTTTACATAAGTCAAACAAACTGAAGTTATAGAAACTAATCATACAGAATGATGAATGTAATGATATAATATTTAGTCGTTTCCAACATCCCTTCCCGAACTAAATATTTGCAATCTTCAGGCCAATTTTTTCTCGTAAGTACTCAAGTTTCAAGGCTTCCAAAGGTTTGGTGAGTATATCTGCTTGCATTTCTTTTGTCGGACAGTATTGAAATTCAATTTCACCACTCCTTTTTAGATCTCTGATATAATGAAATTTCATGTCAATATGCAACGATTTGTTGTACATTCGTGATCTAACATTTTCAAAGCGCTTTGGTTGTCTTCGAATACTGTGATTTTTTTTATATCTTCATTGAAATCCATCATCAATTGTCTTATCCATTGAAGTTCTTGACATGCCTCACTTAATGAAATGTATTCTGCTTCTGATGAGCTCAAAGATACTGTAGATTGTTTTCTACTGCTCCATGATATTGGACTTCCAAATATTTTTATTATGAATCCACTAGTCGATTTTCGGTCTCTATTATCCCCAGCCCAATAGCATCTGCATACATTTCAATTTTCTTCTCACCTCCATTTGTTCCTAAGATCAGTTTCGAATTCTTTGTAGTTTTCAAATAACGCATCACCCGTTTCAATTCATTCCAATCTAACTGTGGAATAGACATGAGTTTGCAAGTAGCCTCATTAGCCAACGGGTTCAAAGCGCGACTTCTCAATCTTTCAGCCTGGGTTCGATCCCTGGGTAGGGCAATTCTTTTTAATTTATGAGTCATTTTCCTTCTTTTCAAGTTAATTGAATGAAGCATCGAGTTTTCTTGTCTAGTAACGGCGTATGTAGAAAAAATCTTGTGTGAATTTCATGCGCAAAGTGTCTTGCCCCTCTCGAAAGATTATGACGCGATGCGTGATAGATTACCGATCTATCACTTTGCGCTCTAAATAACTATTATACAGGGTCACTCACGGTCGATGGTACCTTAGACGTTTACGGAGAAGGAGACGTAGGATTATTCTGAAAATTTGGTTCATTGAGTAATCAGTTTTGTTCTATCGATCTAAAATACTTTCAGCGTTGCGGCGTTGCCGCTTCTATCAAAAAGTAGCAACAACTTTGTTATGAAAAACACAATCGATAAGGTTTCATAATCGTCAAAAATTATGTCAGGATATAACATTCGGCTCAGATGATGCTTCAACGCTGTATGTTTCAAGTAATAGTAACGTTATAACGTTTCTAGGTTTTCAAATTGATTCATGTATGGACTGGAAAACTCACTGTCAATCACTGATATCAAAAATGAATTCATTATCATATCAATTCAGAACCACTAGGAAAGTATTGGAAATGGATCAGCTAATTGCACTCTATTATGCACAAACTGACAGTAGATTGCGATATGGTATATGCCTATGGGGTTTATCTGTATCCTCACATGATGTTTTTCTTGCCCAAAAGCGAGTTTTGCGTTCTCTCGCAGGTATATCGAGCCGTACAAGTTGCAGGAATATCTACAAAAACCATAAAAATGTAACACTACCTTCATTATTCATTTTTGAACTCTCTGTATACTCATTCGAGAACAAAGGCACTTTATTTAGTACCAATAAAGTCAGACATCAATTTGATACCCGAACCAAAAATGACCTTCATGTACCTTTAAATAAATTAAGCGTATCATTCAACTCTCCTTCCTCAATGGCACCCAGGGTATTTAATAAATTGCCAAAATGTATAAAAAAAGTAAATGTATTGAACTATTCAAGAAACAATTGCGAGAATTTTTACTAGAAAAGTGTCTGTACAGTGCAGGTTATGTCGTAGAAACGTAGCGTCTTGTTTGTAAGATTTTTTCCGACATGTTTAGAATATTTTTGGGACAATTCACACTGAGATTGATATTTTCGTTTTCAAACCTGTGGTCTCAGATTTTGATTTTGTCTGAAATTTTAAATTTCTCATGTTTTTATATTTACCTAGATTTAAGTTTTTGACTATTCCTATACAATGTCGTGTTGACTGCTGGAAAATAATGATCTTATCTTATTTCAAATGGAACACCCTGTATTTTATTTCATTTTTAGATTCTTCCTGAAGAGCTGATTTCGTCGATCTATCATACTTGGGGTATAGCGCGAAAGATTACAGAGATATAGGGTGTGAAAAATCGAGATTTTTCAACTTTAGGGATTTTTTGTGTCGAAACTAATCGTTTCTGCTCAAAATGGCTTACATGTCCCTGCAAAACTCAAAATTTTTAACCACCCGTATTTATTTCAATTAAATATAAATCGATAGTAAATGAAAAGTTGAGATAGGGACATGTAAGCCGTTTTGAGCAAGAATGGATAGTTTCGACAGAAAAAATTCCTAAAGTTGAAGAATCTCGATTTTTCACACCCTATATCTCTGTAATATTTCGCGCTATACCCCAAGTATGATTAATCGACGGAATCAGCTCTTCAGGAAGAATCTAAAAATGAAATAAAATACAGGGTGTTCTATTTGAAATAACAAAGTTGCTGCTACTTTTTGATAGAAGCGGCAACGCCGCAACGCTGAAAGTATTTTAGATCGATAGAACAAAACTGATTACCCAATAAACCAAATTTTCAGAATAATCCAACGTCCCGTTCTCCGTAAACGTCTAAGGTACCATCGACCGTGAGTGACCCTGTATAGTGTGTACCAAAACCCACCACCTACTTCAAACAATTCCCATTTCATTCGCCCCCACCCCCCCCCCCCCCAAGAAAACAAAACCAAACTTTCTCCCCCCACCAAAAACCACCACCCTTCCTCCACAGGCTGGAACCTGCCCCCAGCGACGTCCCGCGACCACAAGCCGCACAGCTTGGGCGTCAAGCTAGCCAGCGGCTTCGAGATCCTCGCGGCGCAGGCGCGTCCCGACGCCAACCTCGACGTCGACAAGGGGTGGCACGCGTACGTGGAGGGGCTGCGCAGGCGCGGCTACTTCCGCGGCCTGCTCGAGCGCTCGCTCGAGCACACCAACCTGCTCAACAAGGCCAAGGAGTTCTACGTCGAGCACAGGGAGGGGATGAGGGTTAGCCCGGTGGTGGGGCAGGAGATTTTGGAGCTGTTGAAGACGGTGGGTGTGTGTGTTTTTGTCCACAATCGGCTTTGCTGTACTGTGCATTCTACCCTATTACATCAAGTGAGAGAGAGAGAGAGAGAGAGAATAATCTTTTCCGCAAATCGCTAGGAAATTTTGACATTCCTGTCAAAATTTCTTGAAGAAAAAGTCAGGACTTCCTTACTGTGAGGAAATGTCATTTCCTTACTGTAAGGAAATGATATTTCCGTACAGTTGTTAGTGTTCTACATAAATGATTAAAAACACATTGCTTATAAGGAATTAATTTATATTTTGAAAACATCAAGTCATTGCTGAATACATTTTTAAGATCAATTTGTTATATTCACAGTAATTTGACAGTTAGTACAATTATTGAACATTGGAGGAACACTGTTAGAACTATGAGAAACATTTTGGACAACATGCGGGGTGGTAGGGTTATTTTGTTGAATATTTTGTACTGTGAAAATTTTATTTGCCACCTCAACCTTATTGTTAAGCGATTCTTCGATATATCCTTCAGCAACGTTTGATGACTTCCATCCGCCATGCCTCTTCAAACTAGTTATGTCGGCACCAGAGTCAACCAATATTGTTGCAGAAGACCGACGAAAGCAGTGACCAGTGTATTCTGTCGGATTTACCAAGTTCAAATAAGTAGCAACTATTTTGGGCATTTTTCTAAATTGATGAATTCCTACCACTTGTCTACAACCCTTTCCGCTTTGATATTTAAAGAAAAATCGGTCACTGTTCATATTTTCTGGTCTTAACGAAACATACTTTCGATAAACATTCAAGTAGATCTGATTAATTACAAATGATCTTGGTTTGTTGGTTTTCGAATCAGGTATGCTGATTAAAAGCTTAGATTCTAGGTCTTCTATATCGTGTACAGTCATTCGGACTAACTCATCCATTCTACAGGCCCCAGAAATACCAAATATTACAGCCACCTAAAAAATAAATAAAGGTACAATCTAAATGGAAATTAAAACCTTGTAAATTACCTTAATCATTAAATTTTCTTTATCTGGAGCTTCCTGGATAAATTTTTCAATTTCTTCCTTCGTTAAAATCTTAGATTTCTTTGCCCTATAACCTTGAGCTTGCCGTTTCAATAAAGAACGAAGTTTTGAGTATGTAGATATATCTGCATTGTGTTTAATTGCAAGGGTTGACTTCAGCATTGAATAATTGGCCCATAATGTTGAAGATTTCATCTTTAAACAAAGGTCTAGGAAGTATGCCATTACAACATTTTCTGAGAAAGAACTCGTATTTTTACTCATGCGACAATCCATAAAACGTCTGTATGCATTTTTGTACTTTTCTCTTGATTTCTTTGGCAATAATTCTAATGAAGCAGTATTCACTGCCTCAACCAGCTCTGGAGGAGTCCCAGGAATGGAAATTTCATCATCACTTATCATTTTACTTCCGAGAACACCAGCAATTAAATTTATAAGCGTCAAGTTTGACAATTCAACCTCAATACGTTTCCATAGTAGCCCAAGTACTTTTATTGGGAATTTCAAAGCACCATTTATTTGGGAATAAAATTATCGCGTTTTTTTTTAATCAATCAATATCTGTCGAATTTTAAACGATTTGCGGAAAAATAGTATGTTTACCTCGTAGGAAAAGCCAAATTTCTGGACTCTGTGTTGCTAAGTCTCGGCTTGCGCCTCGACTTAGCAATCTTCACAGTCGCCCAGGAATGTTAAGCTTTTCCTACCCGGTAAACAATGTACTATTACATAAAAGTTACAATGAGGTACAAACATGTTTCCACAAGTACAGTTCATCAAAATCTTGATACAAATCTCAATATTTATATGGAAAGACTAGAAATTATATGCAAAATACTCTTCCAATCTATAGAAGCACTTTCCCATTACAAGATTCCTCATCGATTTCCTAAATAGCTTCTGATCATTGATTGCTGTTATTTGTTTAGGTAAATGATTATACAATGTGTACCAGCCAAATGGAATAAATTCGTTAATAAATAAACGGTGACGTTTTAGGAAAAACGCTCGGACACGTCGATTTGTATCTTTAGTTGCGCTTTTTTTTTCAAAAAAAAACTTTTTATACAGGGTGTGTCATGCCACAGTGGCCAATAGCAACTTTCTTATTTTAAATGCAACACCTTGTATTTTATTTCATTTTCAGATTCTTCCTGAAGAGCTGATTTCGTCGATATATCATACTTGGGGTATAGCGCTAAGATTACAGAGATATAGGGTGTGAAAAATCGAGATTTTTCAACTTTAGGAATTTTTTGTGCCGAAACTATCCATTCTTGCTCAAAACGGCTTACATGTCCCTATCTCAACTTTCCATTTACTATCGATTGATATTTAATTGAAACAAATACGGGTGGTTCAAAATTTTGAGATTTGCATCACCCTCTATTTGTTTCTATTAAATGTCAGTAGATAATAAATGAAAAGTTAAGATAGGGACATGTAAGCCGTTTTGAGCAGAAATGATTAGTTTCGACACAAAAAATTCCTAAAGTTGAAGAATCTCGATTTTTCACACAATATATCTCTGTAATATTTCGCGCTATACCCCAAGTATGATAGATCGACGAAATCAGCTCTTCATGAAGAATCTAAAAATGAACTAAAATACAGGGTGTTGCATTTAAAATAAGAAAGTTGATATTGGCCACTGTGGCATGACACACCCTGTATAAAAAGTTTTTTTGAAAAAAAAGCGCAACTAATGATACAAATCGACATGTCCGAGCGTTTTTCCTAGAACGCCACCGTTTATTTATTAACGAATTTATTCCATTTGGCTGGTACACACTGTATATCTGTCTACTTCTATAGATTTGAGAATGCTTGGTCAAAGTTGATGTGGGGAGTGGAAGGACAAGTATCATCTTCCTACGTGTTTGCCTTCCTGTTCGATTCAAGAACTTTTCTTTATGTTTGTGAAGCAAGCATACAGTCTCTATAATGAAAAGTTCGAAAATTGTCAGTATTTTATTATTGCAGAAGATTGGCCTACACGAGTCACGCATCCTCAATTTGAATATTATTCTCAAAGCTCTTTTCTGAATAACGAATATACTTTGCAATAAAACCTGGCTGCTAGAGCCCCAGAATGGAATTTCATACCTAAGATGACTCTCCATAAGTGAATAGTGAATAGTATGCGGTCAATGAAGCTGAAAGTCCGAGTTCACGAGATATGAAATTTACGGCAAAGCAACCAGAAGACAATTTCTTTTTTAGGGCATTTTTTTGTGTATCAAACCTCAAGTTACTGTCAATAAATATACCGAGGAATTTCGTTACAGGCTTACTTTCAATCGTCTGATAACCTAAAGTTACCTGATCCAAATCCCACTTAAATGTGACCAAATTTGTTTTAGAAAGATTAAGTGACAACATATTCGATCCACACCAATGTTTTATTCTTTCTAAATCTGAGTGTATAGTTCGAGTCAAAGTGGTGTCATCCGCGAATAAGGTGAATGTTCCTGATATATCCAATTTAGCCAGATCGTTAACATACAGCAAGAATAATAATGCTATCTTAAGGTGGGAGTCCCAACATCCTTGACAATCTACAACGCAAGATGGCGATGTTCAAGTGCGCCATGAAAATGAAGTTTTATGCAACCAACCCAACAGACTCCGTCTAATTGGGAATGCGACGTTGTCGGTTGTTGTAATTTAGTTGTTGAGTCCGGGTATTCTATTGAATTGGTAGAAAAACAATAACAATTGTATTGAGTGATATCGTTTCAGAAATTTGTAATCAATTTTTCAAGTCGACGTCCGATTAGATTTTAAATCGTGTTTTCGGGATCAAAATCCAGAATTTCAAGATGGCGAACTTTTGTGATTATGGTCCAATTCGATTCAAAATTGGTATATGTATATGGGTTTTCGGGGTCGAAATTTGTGAATTCAAGATGGTGGTCACGATTTGTGGTTACAGCCGCCATCTTGAACTTATAAATTATGATGAATAAGTCATAATCTCCGACTACAAAAACCTCAATATACCGATCATCAATCCAATCGGACCATAATCGCAAAAATCGTCGCTATCTTGGAGCCGCCATATTGAATTTACGAATTTTGAGAATCACTTTCTAATCTTCAATTCTAAAAACCACCTTATATTTCAATCGAATTGGACCATAACACAAATCTAGTCCACCAACTTGGAGCCGCCATCTTGAGTTTACGAATTTTGACAAAAAATTCATGTCCTTCTACTCAAGAACCTCCATGCACATACAAATTTTCTATCCAATCGAACCATAATAATTTGTAACACATGTTCTAGACATTATTGTCACCAGAATTATTAACACCCACCAAATTTCAAGTAAATCGGACAACTAGAAGTAGGTCGAAATTCACTTGCGAAAATAACAGAACTCGAGTAAAAACATGATTTGCATATCACAAAACCCCCATATTTGAATCCGAGAACTTTTCCGTCATATTGATTTTTGACAAAAAAATCATAACTTCCGATCCAAAAAAACCTATATACAAATTTCGAAATAAAATATTATAAAAAATCACAAAACCTATCCGACATCTTGCATTTTCAACATTTAATAATCTTTAGATCGTATTGTATTGACGTGTTGACGACATTCAGATATAATAAGACGAAATTGAATCGTACACACATTACCCGAAAATGAAAATGTTATGAAAATATCGATGGAGTTGAAGATCTGGCAACGCCTGGTATGATTTACAATGACTCTGTATGATTTTAGTGCAATTAAACGCATTAAATCACGTATCAACTTTGTCATGTTCATCCTGAAAAATAGATCGTTTTTCTCCAACTTTTCTGTTTTGATGCATTCTTTATACTCTGAGGGATACCATTAGCTAATTCATAATCATCAAATATATTTCTAGAACATAATTTTCGACCACTCAAATAACCTCAAAATTGATCAGTTTTGAGATTTTTTTCAGAATATTCATCCATTTTTGGGAGTTGCCATGAATCAAACGGCATGTATTGATCCTTCATCTATCTCTGTAGAGAAAATCATTTCATTTACTCCAACCATTCGTTTACTGAACATGACAAAGCGAGCCGCTGATAACGGTTCAAAATTGTCCGTTGCGACTCCCACCTTAAGGTTCATATAAACCCACAAGAAAATTAACGGCACGTTCAAATAGTCCGAAAATAATCAGTGTTATTTGAGTGTTCAAAAAAAATAATTCTTGAGATTTTGGAGAAAATCTGTCGAACAGTTTTTGAGAAAAAAAATTAAAACGTCATTTTTAGGGTATTTTTCAAGTTTTCTCAATAACTATTCGACAGTTTTCATTCAAACTTTCAAGGTATTTCAATGTTGTAATAAGAGACAATCATAATTTTTTTAGTAATTTTTGAACGTACAGTTTGTCGACAATTTTGGAAAGTTTATCGGATGCCAATAAAGAATTGATTTATGGCCCCGACCTGCGGTCTGAGCTTTCATCATGCTTTTTTTCAGGTCGAGTGCGACGCGGAAAAAATGCGCAAAGAAGAGCAAACCCTGCCCGAAGACGATGACGAATCGTGGCTGCAAGTGAGCCCCGAGGACCTCGACCGCATGCTGCGCGAAAAGTACGGCCAAAAAAAGACCCTCAACATCAACAACAACAGCGACGCGGCCGCCTTCACGGAGAAGGTGTCCAGCTTCCTGGACCACGTGTCTGATGTCGCGGGGGCGGAGTTTCCCGATGCCGAGGAGGGGCCGGTTAGGCCGCCGCGGCGCAAGCCCAAGGTGTCTTTCACGGAGGCCAAGAGGGGGGACGACAAACCTGCCAACAACAAGGTATATTTGTGAAATTACCAACTGTGAAATGTTTGTCAATCATAGAAGCTGAAACAAAACGGGTAATCTTTGGAAATCGAGTTTTCTACTACTTCATTTCTAGGTGAAAAAATTACTACAAGACCGATCTCATTATAATATCCTAGTTTCCTTTGAAATTCCTCTTGCTAGATACCCTACAATCCCCTGTTTCCCTCCGAAATATCTGTGATTCTTGAGTTCCATGACAGTATTCAATTTCTTACAGCTCCAATAGCTCAACGTTGGGCGCCGAGTACAAGAATGTAATTCTTAAAGACTCTTCATTATCAGATCTCTAAGAATGTTTGTAAACATACCAAATTTTTCCATAATATTCCCCACATTGGGCGCCAATTATATAACAAATTAGTGTAGAGAAACACGATATATATATATATACAGGGCCAGCTAATGGCAGAAGTCAGTCGAATACGAAGTTGCGTTTCATTAACATCGTTAATAACCTACAAAATAAATAGTTCTTACAAATAAGTCTGTAATAAGTGTTAATGTACGTTCAAATAAATTAGTAATCAATTAAAACTCGGTCGTCGTTCACTTCTACCCATGAAAATCGTTACATTATATTGTCCTATAATTCTTCGATATTCTACATTATCATGTATTCAATATAATAAATTCAATTATCCCATTATAATATCATAGTTTCCTTTGAAACTCTCGATACCAATATTTCATTCACTTCATGAATTCAAATAGATATCCCGCATTCTCGCGTTTCTCTTGAAAGTATGTGTATTCTTTAATTTCATGAAATTATGAAATTTCTCACAGTTCCAAAAGCTCCATGTTTGTGGCCAAGTATATAACAATCTAATTCTTGAAGATTCTTCATAATCAGACGTATTCAATATAAAATATTAATTGCATTACTTCAAAACTGATATATTAGTTTTTTTCACACTTGATTTCTCCACTTTGGGCGCCAATTTTGTAATTCAAATATCTTAAAAATATCTGTTCCTCTTGTAAGAATCACACCTTACAGTCACGTTCATCAGTTGATTCATTTCACTGGTGACAATGCTTATCGTTTGGTGCGGTAAGAGATGATAAGTTTTTTTTCCAAGAAGAAAGTGGTTTACAGACGTGCAGTCTGTCATGTATTGAATATATAGTAGGGAGTATCATTCTTGTCAGAGAATTGAGAGCGGCGTTCGGTGAAGAGTTTGGTGTTGTATCATGTGCCTAGTTGAGTAAGGGTATATGAATCACAGTGAGTAATAAATATATATAAAGATATACATGAATGAATTATATACGTTCTATTCTGTCTTATTATGAGTAACGCTCGGCAACGCTGTAGAACATGATTTTCCAACGCGCTCAGTGATAGTTCAGAACTTGTTACGTCATATCTCGGCACGGTTTTCAGATTGTTCAAACAGAAGCTCTTCATTGGGAATTTATTGTGCAAAAACTACTGCGAAAGAAAACATTCTGAAAGTTGAAAGTTGCGGTATTTTCTTTCTTTTTTTCTCCTGGATTGTTTCATTCAAGTCGCATTTCAATTCCCCAACTTGTCACGTGACATCGTTACATTTGGCGCCCAACGCGGGTCCTCTCGAGTGACGAGACGAATGAATGACGAAACTTGAGGGAGAAAATCTCGTTTCCAGATCAACTTCGACCCGAATTCGTTCGCTTGCGCCGTCCAAAACATTCTGAACTTCGCCATTCCCGAAGACGATTCCTGGAACTTGGACTCTGATTCGGACATGAGCGAATACGAGGAGGACAATTACGTCAAAAATCAATCCTACGAGGACGTCAAGACGAAAATGCAGCAGTACATGGACGAGATGGATAAAGAATTGGCTGGCACAACGATAGGTAAGTTGAAATTTATAGGAAAAAAAAATTTTTTCGATGATTTGTGATCGTAATTTTTTGTGGTGATAAAATGAATTCGTTGGGTTAATTATCTCAAAATTTGGCGTCAAAAAGCGTGATTTTAGACAATATATAAGAAAATTAGTAGTCAGGTGAGTAATTTTTTTAGGTGAGAGTTTCGAAAAGAAAAATGGTGACTCCTTCGACGATATCGAAGACTTCAAGCCGGTGGATATTGACGTGAACGCCCTGAAGAACATCTTGGAGAGTTACAAATCTCAGTTGGGAGAGGCAGGTCCTTCCAGCAACATGTTGGGACCCATGGGGATCAATTTGGATCCCAAGTGAACTCTGGATGTGTGCGTATGGGGGTTCAAAAACCATGAAATACTTGTTTTGAATGTCCCACATTGATTTTAACTTCAGTGAACATAAATGAAATCCTTTGAAAGTACTTGGAATTTCAAGGAATACTCGCGCTTTTTCCAAAAAATTCTAAATTCTGCGGAATTATTTACAATGTCAATGATTTTTTGAATTCTCAATACTTCATCTTGGAATTATTTGAAATTTTCTGGATATTTTTGAAGAATATATCAGTGCCTGGTTGAACTTCTCTGACATGTGTTTTCATTGAATTTCATAGAATTTTATTTTTTCTCTCGGAATCCCTAGTTATTCTTGAGATAGTTTAGAATTATTTGCAAATCCAACACACTACAAAATTTTTACAATGTCATAATTAAGTGTCCTTTTATGGACTAACTAGAATATCCTTTCTCTGGAATTCCTAGAAACTTGAAATTACTCAGATATTTGTCATGTATCATCAATGTCAGAGATTCAGTCTGGAAAATAGCTGATTTCTTTTCATTCCCTAGAGTTTATTTTTCCTGAATTTTCTTTCAAATCTGCAGAATTACCTCGTAATCTATTAGAATTGTTTGCAGACCCGCGGTAGATTTAAAAAATCTGGAATAACTATTTTTTGAAAATCCGGTATTTCTTTGCAATCATCACAATTTTCTGTCAAGCTTTTCTGGAATTCCTAGTTACTTTGAATTATCCTAAACTTTCCCACTAGATTTTATTTTTCAAATCAAAGGAATTCAGTATTTCATGCTTTTTCGAGCACCACACGATAAGATTTGAAAATCAGGGATAAAGTGGCTACCAATCTTATTTTCACGATGAAAATTCTTACCTAAAGGCTTCCAAGACTGTATTCAAGACAAACAATCAGGTTTTTGTCTGATAAATAAACACAATATTAATTAGATCCATTACTATCCATCTACTGTAGAGTAGATTTATTTTTTCTATGAAAAATCCTAGAGCTTCAGGCTGATTTTTAAACTGCCATATTAATGTACTCCTGATATTCAACTCAATGTAAGTTAGGATATTCTTCCACCAACAGGTTTATTAGGTTGAGATAAGGATTTTGCTAGTGGAGTTTTTCAAAAAGAACTACCAGTACTTTAGGCACTGAAAAACTTGGTGCAATTTTTTGTAATAGATCAGCTACAGAACAATGGTTTGAAGTTATCTGAAAATAATCGAGCTTAATTTTATAGTGATTAGTGAAAATATTTAGATGTTAGTGTTGTTTTATTTAGAAAACGATTTAAGAAAAATCTAGTCCTAACTGAGTAATGTTTACTTTTTTACAGTTTCTTATCACAGTATACACCTTATAATCAAGTTTACAAGATGTTCCGAAATAAATAGTGAGAAGCGAAACTGAGTAATAATTTATTATTCCTTTAGTGAAATCAACAAACAAAAAAAGACAAAGTCGCGTGGCCCCAAAATGTCTAGGGCTTGAACCATTTGGGCACATTTTCGGTCGACTTGACGATCTTCCTTTCCCCGTAAAGATCATGAGTAATTCCCGAACTGGTGCTTGCCCCCTCATCGGATATAGGGCGTGGGGTGTCTTCCATCTCGTAGTCATCTTCTGCTTCCTTGTTGCCGCACTCTCTGGTGTTTTCGCCCCTAAAATGGACAGGGTGTTTTGCAGTTTACTGTGTTTCATCAATTGACAAGTTTAGCCAGCGTTGAGAGAGAAAAATATGTATGCCCTAGTGTTGTCTTTGTCGTCATGATTGAAAAAAGAAGAAGACTTACATAACCTGTATATAATTGGTTTGTTTTTCTAGTAGTATTTTCGTTATTCCGATTATTTCGAAAATTTTGTGAGTATAGTGAGCTTACAATAATTGTTGAATAATTCAAAACACATAAAAATAATAATTGTGATATTAGTCTTCTTCTCTCTTTTTTTTTAAGTCCCAATCATAAAATTTTCATCATTTTAAGTTGCAATCTTGATGACAAAGACGACACTAGGGCAGAGACATATTTTTTCTCTCTCAACGCTGACTGAACTTGTTAATTCAAAATGTGCTTGGGAACCCTCGGAATTTCAATCAATGAAAATAAGTTTTCATGTGATTCCCCGGAATTTGGAGCGATCTGATTTCGCGGAATTTTTGGTATCCTAAATATTTTGTGAATCCCTGAAATTTAAACGGTTTAGAATTGTTTTTTTGTGATTGCTTTGAATATTTGGGTGAATTGTCGGATTTTTCTAAATTTTTCTCTTGAAATTTTAACGTTTTGTAAATCCTCGAAATTTCAATAAAAAAAAAAGAAATTCAGTGTGATTCCCCGAAATTTCAACGATTCAAAATGAAATTTCGTCCGAATTCTTCGAATTTGAAGCAATCCGATTTAGTGGAATGTTTTCATAACCTGGAATAGCATGTCTGGTAAATCTATTGAATCGAAGATTCAATCGCTTGGAATAGAATCTTTTGTAATAAATCCAAATCTGAATCCCTGAAATTTCAACTGAAAAAAATGTATGCTCTTGAATTTCGAGGAATAAAATTTAGCAGAATCTCCTCATATATCTGAAATAATCTTCTGAATCCAGTAAATGTCACTGAGTAAAAATGAACCTTTTTGTAATCCTCTGAATCTTGTGAATCACTGAAGTTTCAATGACAAAAGGAACTATCTTGTGATTCCCCTAAATTTTGAACAAGTAGATTTCATGGAATCTTCTAGTCTGATTTCTAAAATAGTCAATGTTTCAATGATATAAAATAAGGTATAATTTATGACATTGAATTTATTTCCTCTTTCAGAATTCATTGTCAATTTCCCAAAATAACTGAAGATCATGTTGTCAATAAAATCATCACATTTCATAAAGCATCAAGTGATTCCTTGTGAATCTCAACATTCTATGAAAATCCCACATACAATTTTTAGCTCACCTCATTCTAGATGCTGCCAAACTAGCAACAGAGTTACTGGTGAATTTATCCTGCAAATCTCTTCTCAAAAACTCACACTTCCTGTCTGGATTATTTGTACCAAAGTGAACCATTGCACCTGGCACAAATCCAAGCTCAATCAACCTCTTGCTCTCTTCCAGTATGCATTTTGGAGGAGTTGAATCTGGAAAATATTATTTCCATGAAGTTCAATGTGGAATGGATCAAAAGCTACTCACAAATGTAAAACTCAATGCTGGCATCTTCCAAGAATCCCCTCACAAATTCCACCACATCCTTGACAGTCTCAGTGGGTTTGAAAGTGCCCTGCAAGACAGTCCTGTCAGGAAACTGCACCCTCAAAATGGCCTTCCTGTATCTGTTCAGCTGTCGCATCTGCTTTTTGGACTCCTCCAGACTCCTCAGGGCAGAAGTCATCAGGGGGGTGTGGTCCATTTGGAAGCGCTGCTTCTTAACATCTCTCAGGATTTTTCTGGCATCATCTATGGTCAACTCAAAGAAGTCATCAGGCAGATCTTCACTGGGCACTGCTTGGGCTGTTTCCAGGGAAAACAGCATGGCATTTCTTTCCCCCAACTAAAACAAATCACTTGTGATGAGTGTTCTCACATGGTGGAGCTTTGATGCTCACAAATACAAATTCATCTTCCATATTTTGTGGGTTGTCTTTGCATGCTTCCCCACAGTTATCACAACAATCCACTTCCATTGAGTTGGCCCTTTTGCACTCACAATCATTTGGTTTTGCTTTTGCTCTATCATTCCTAGGCTGACTCTCTGACAAGCTCTTCCTTTTCTCATCATGATGTGGAGAGGGGTGGTCATTATTTTTGCGTTTTTCCCTAGCCAATTTCAGCAAATCCACATTGTTCTTTTTCTGCAGTTTGTCAGGCTTCACCCCCTCAACATCAGCATTTCCACTCACTGCATCCATTTTCTCTGTGTTCACTGAATGCACTTGCTCCTCCAGTGGTTGAAACTTTCTTTGATAGGGCTTCTCTTCTGCTGGTTTTGATGGCAAAGGTGTAGCTACATTGGCTTGAATTCCCAGTTCTTCTGGGAGCTTATTTATGAGTCTAATCATAGCTCTGCCACCTGTCAAACCAAGGGCTCTGAGCGTGACTTTTTCCAGTTCTTGTCCATAAATTTCCCTTCTTGTGTATATCACAACAGGGTGCTTGCCTTCCTCAAGACTTTCAGGGCAGAGTTGTTTCAGCACATTCATGAGGCTATTGCTGGGTGTGAAGGTGCCTATCAATCGATTGCCGTTTTCCAGATTAACGGCGAGAGTGATTTCCGACTCCAAACGCAGCTTTGAAGCAGGCGCCATTTCCAACTGAGCATTATTAGGCAGTCCTGAGAATCGGAATGTCGTGGACGTGTCCAAAACCTTGTTGTGGTGCTTTAGATCGTACTCCTCAGCGACGAGGCTCTGCTTTTTGCACACTTCTTCCAAGACCTGACAATAAAGAATGTTACTTTATTTCCAGAAAATTTGGGGTTTTTCGAGACCTGCAATAGTGTTGTGTTTGGCGTACATTTAACTGTTTGTCTTCTCCCGTTTGGTGCTAATACCGAAACGCTACCTCCAGACATACTACTTGATCACTTAATACAGTTTATAAATATAATCTTGTATTTTAGATGTCATGAATTCGGAACATAACCTGAAAAAATCACTAATCTCTGAAAGAAGTCGCATCGTCCTCATCAACGCTCGCAATGTCTGCTCTTATGAATGTCAATTGTCTTTGTTAGAGCATATCTCAATCAGTGTTGCATTTATACTAGATCTATTACATTTCACAAATTTTTGTTACGCTATTACATTTTTGCAAAATCTATTACATTCCAGAAATGTGACTTCAAACCTGGCTTTTTTGGTTTGAGTATTATTCACTTCCTTATCAACCTCATCAACATTTTTCCGATTCTCCTTGTTGGTTTCTTCATTGTTTTTAGCAGATTAAATAGGTATTCAAATGGGCAATTTTTTTGTTAGGTGGCGGCGATGTCGAATTTTTTCAAAATTCTTTGCTGTACTTATGTATTTTGGCCTCCTGAACTCGAATCTGAAGTCCAAACGCGTCGGACTCAAGTATTTTAGGAGATATGAACCCATTTTGTTTCGATAATAACACCTTGATATTTCAAAATCCACCCTTTTTTCAACAAAGAAACCACACATGCTCACATTTACTTGTTTTCAATAGTTTTTAGTAGAAAACCCGATAATTCTCAAAAAAATGTTGGTGACTTTTTTGAATAATAATATATTTTTTTGCTAAAAATACAAAAAAATCACACTGTTCTAATTTTGCTATCTAGTGATGTGTAGTGCATCAAACATCAAAATTGAAATCTATTACAGATTCCTGTAAATCTATTACATTTTCATTAAAGATCTGTTACAATCATTTTACAATAAAATAAATAGAGTGCCTGGAACAACACTGATCAGGATCAGTGTCTCAACAACTCTGTCTCAGTGCTGCCGTTGCGGTACTTTTGTACCGAATTGGGTACTATTCATTGCACTTGTTACGAAAGTACTACTTTCCTAAAATATGCTCTATTCGGTACTATTTTCCTATCAAGGTTATTACTAGTAATCTTAAGGCCAGAATGTTATTGGAAGAAAACAATTCCAGTAACAATCAACGGTATATAATTTATGTGGTAGTTTTAGATCAATCAACGGTTTCAAGTCCAGTTTATTCCTAGTCGATTTCGCGTTGGCGATGCTGTGACCTTGAAATAAAACTATAGAGATTGGCTGCGATAGATCCTACTATTCAAACTGAGCAATAACAGCGCATTTCTCTCGGTTTTAGTTTATATGCTCTCACCGCATCCTTCTTTTTGACACATCATAATGAAGAGAGAAATATATGCACTTCCACGTGGGTGCGCACCAGTTTTACCAATAGAATTCGCTATCAAACATTATTTAATAATTTCCAGACTGAAATACAGGTTGAATACTGAGAAGCCAGTGAACAAAACGAAAAAAGTACTTTTGGGTACTTTTTTCCACAGAATCGCGGTACATTTTACAAGGGCGTTGCGGCAGCACTGCTCTGTCTGTGGATTGTGGAATAGTAATAATGGTAATATCATTGGTAAAATATCAAATATTTTCCCGCTGAACTGCTGTGCAAGTTAAATCTCTTTGGGTTGGTGTGCACGAAGTTGGCATTAATCGATAAAAATCAACGATTAAAGAATGGCCCCTGAAAACAATTTATCAGAGGGTGCCCTCGAGGTAACCAACCTAGTTATAACTATTTGCCGTTGCTAAACCTTCCTTTTATAACAGGTTATAATGAAAGGGGGTGAATACCCCAATCCAATAATGCAGATCTTGGCTACCATGAAGATCTACGCCGATGCAGCCAATACAGAACGTTACCGTGTAGTTGTCTCCGATGGCAAATACACGACATCTTTCGGTTGTATCGCACTAGATAGAGACCAAGTTGGTCCTGAAGTTCTGGAACCTTATTCAGTGATTCAAATTGATAAATATATCACCAGTGTCATTTACACATCTAAAGGGGGAGTGGATATGTGAGTTATATATTGATTTGTATACCTATACAGGTTTGCAATTTACATTCCCACATCTGAGACAATTCAATTATCACATGAAATTATGGTATGGAAATCCTGTTGTTTTTCTTTCAGTCAAGCTCTGTTGATCCTGGAACTAACGCTGATTGCTTCTGGTGCTGAGGTTGGTGAAAAAATAGGCTCACCAGTACCACTGCCCAGATGATTTCTCAAGTACAGCACCCAAAACAAATGGCAACAATAGCAGTACCAGTACTGCTGTCAAAAAAACTAATATATCTGACTCTGGTGAACCAGATGACACATTGAATTTTGAGTCTCAGTCTATATCATAACAAGTAATTACTTATTTTCATTCATGAACTTCCAAGAGGTTCTTCTGGATTCCTGAAATCTCAACTGAAAAAATTTTAGGTAAAACTTCGTTTGTCGCATTCCTATGAGTTCGGAAAAAATTTTTGGTGGAAGTTATGTATTTTGACCTCCTGATCACGAATCTGAAGTCAAAACGCGGTGGTCTCAAGTATTTTCGGAGATACGGCCCCATTTTGTCTCAAAAATGCACCATTTGACATGTCAAATTTCTGCTATTAGGAATACACAAAATTCACCCTTCTTTGAACCAAAACACTATACACGCATATATTTACTTGTTTCCAAACCTTCTCAGCAGAAAAAACTATTATTTTCCAAAAAATTCACCCTTCTTTGAAATGTAAACAAAACAACCTTTTTACACTGATTTTCTGGTAATTTGTATTTATGATGTTGGCAACGTGATTGTTTGGCTCATGGTAAGACGTTGCCAACATCTCAAATGAAAATAACCAGAAAATCAGTGAAAAAAGATGTTTTGTTTACTTTTTGAAGAAGGGCGAATTTTTGTAAAAATAACGGTTTTTTATGCAAAAAAGTGTTGGAAACAAGTGAATGTGAGCATGTGTGATGTATTGGCTCAAAGAAGGATTAATTTTGTGTTTTTAATATCAGAAAATGGAGATTTGAAATGGTGCATTTTCGAGACAAAATGGGGCCGTATCTCCGAAAATACTTGAGACCGCCGCGTTTTGACTTCAGATTCGTGATCAGGAGGTCAAAATACGTAAGTTCCACCAAAAATTTTTTCCGAACTCATAGGAGTGCGATAAACGAAGTTTTACCAAATTTTATGCTTTAATCCCCAGTAATTAAATTTGGTGAAAACTTCTTACATAACTGAAATGATTTTTTGAATCCTGTAAATGTCACTGAATGAAATTGATATTTTTTGTAATAAATAATAATAATAATAATAATCATCACCTTTATTTGAAAAAACACCCAAGTACAAACATTTAACCTGTAGAAGGTAGAAGAAACACTGGTGTCAATACAAGTTTTTATAAGACGCTATTTTGTCGCACACCTTGTTTGAAGTACGACGAGCGACAGCGATTCCTAAGCCTCCTGAGCATATTGTTACGATATTTCTAATTGGGTTCGTGAATTTAAAACACTTAGTACAAAACTGAACAATTTATTTCACTAAACACCACTGACTATGGAACGCCGTTTTACTTTTTAATGCACAATGACTGCATGTATTGAAAAAAATAGTTGACATGTATTGAAAAAAATACTAATGGTAAAAATTATAATTGGAGAAACATTTCGGGTCGAATTTCGTTTTTACAATTGATTAGTTGAATCACAAAATGCATTATGAATTTTTGCGACCACTTCGTTATCGTCCCCTAATTTATGCAATACATGAAGACTAATGTAATGAAATAAATCAATTTTAACAACACATTGATTGTAGCATTACATTTATCTTATTCTTCTTCTGGTTTGTTTTTATCTTATAATCTCAACACTGTCAGTGTCAGTACTGTCAACTGACAGTTGTCAATCAATTTTCGAATTTGAAAATAATTATTTATAAATTGTATAATCAAAGTCAAAGATTGTATATAATACAACAAGAATACGACCATTTAAACGATTTCATATTCCTCAGCCATATTCCATACACATTCCATATCCACACAACAAAAATACAGATACGAGTAGAGTACAACATGAATTGTGAAGGATATGAAGCTAAAGACTTCATAGGGAAAGTGAGTATTCAATTGCAATACACAATAAATATCTCAGATAAGATAACAGGAAGACGTCCTGTGAACGTACGGACTTGAATGGGACGTAAAATATACGTCCTGGGAACGTCTTGTCATGTGCTATCTGGGATGGGATATATTAATATACTTATAAATTTGAAAAAATTGAAAATTTCATGAAAATAAAGACCTAGTGTTCAGATAACAAGAGATCAGTTAACTTTTTTTAGCGTACAGACTTCTTTGGCACCAAATCCTAAATTTCTACTTCAGGATTGTGTAAAAAATTGAAAATCATGTTGAAAATAGAAAAACCTAGTGCTCTAAACATTTACGTTTGTAGTAAGCACTTCCTAGAAGTGGATTTCTCAAGCAAATGCCAAATTGAAGGTTATGTCTCCTGTCAGGTTAAATCAAATATCTGGTTTATCTGTAGTTGTGTTTCATTGTTTGTAATGAAGACCTCAATTTCACTTCAGGACCATCAAGAAGAATTGAACCAAGAGATGGGCTCAAAAAGAATGCAATTCCTTCAATAAACATCTGGAAGTCATCACATGGAAACTTCAAGAGTGAGCGCAATGTAGGCTGAATGAAATCAAATATTTATTCAGTATGAATAAGCCATGAATTCTTCATCCAATTCATCAATTGAAATAAATGAATTTGAATGACTGTAGTAGACCACAAGGTTTCAAAATTCCCAAGTTATTCTTGGTACATACTCATCTATATAGAATAATTATTGATACTATGAACTATCATTATTCATTATGTTGTAAAGATATATGAAAATAATAAATTGTGTTGCCTATTAAAGAAATCTCAATTTCAGCAGATGCACCTTCTTATCCCAGAAAATAAAGTTAATTGATTAAAAATCTTGGATTTTATTTCTCTAATCATCTATTTTTTGGGTTAGAATAAAATTATTACAGCTTTACAGATAAATTCACACTTCCGATCATAACTTTTCCATGGAATTATTTTAATTTCATATTAGAGCTGCCCTAGAGCTGAAGTTTGTGAACAGGAGTTAATATGTGTTTGACATGTCCTACAAAGTATGATGTGACCAGCTTTGAATAATGCTTCTCCAGCTTTTAAGGGTTTCTTCTTATCTCCAATATATACTGGATACTCTTCTCAAATCTTGAACATTCTGGAAATATAAAGAGAAATCGATGAAATACGAATACCTCAGTGGCCCCATTGATCTTGCAGAGGTGGTTTGAAAAGCTTATAAAAACATAATAAATCAATAAAACTCATATAAAATACCTGTTTCGCGTTCTAATCTCATATCTTCTTTTCTTGAAGTTCTTGGTTATCTGACTCCTCTCGGTGTCAATTCCACCAGTTCAGGTGTGGGTGCACTCAATATTTTTATTTTATTCCTTAAGGATCTGGGTGGTATTTAGGATTGATGTTAAACCATTGATTTTAAACATAAAATCCTTTCTATAGGTTGTTATAACATTGAGGGATATCTATGACATCACAAAACTACAA
Source organism: Chrysomela aeneicollis (assembly GCA_029955515.1). Classification (NCBI taxonomy): domain Eukaryota; kingdom Metazoa; phylum Arthropoda; class Insecta; order Coleoptera; family Chrysomelidae; genus Chrysomela; species Chrysomela aeneicollis. Next base: position 19,200,633 of record JARUHQ010000010.1, read on the forward strand.
CATAGATTAAATTAAATACAACAAAAATTACAAACATCCATGAATATAATCTTCACATTTCAAATTTCTAATCTCATATAAATGATAAACAAACAATAACAATAGCACCATTTCAAATATATTTTGGATTGATTGTCAAATTTTTGACATTTCTCCCGCGTCATCTGTTTATCTTATTCTTCTTCTCGAGCAATTGGAGACTAAATTATCTTTTTAATTTTTACAATACACGAAGTGTTGATGTATTGAAATAATGATTTTATACATCACTTGAAATTTCGAGCAACAATTATTTCAATGCATTGATGATGTGTAACGTGATAATATCAATTTTAGCAATGCATCAAAAGTCATGTATTGCAAAAATAGATTTTTACAACACATTGCTAGTAATGCATTGTTAAAATTGAAATTTTTGCAATGCATTAATCGTCGTTCATTGTAAAAATACTCAAAATATACTTCTAGTTGAAATTCACAATTTTTGCAATGCATTGCTCGTAATGTATTGAAAAAATGGCAATTTTTACAATACATTACGAGTCATGTGTTGCAAAAATAGGCATTTTTGCAATACATTGAGACTATGCATTGCAAAAATTGCTATTTTTGCTAGTAATGTATCGTATAAATAGATTTTTTTCAATACATGCAGTCATTGTGCATTAAAAAGTAAAACGGCGTTCCATAATTGACTAAACAGAATGGAATGAAGAATGAATAATAAATCCATATAAATCACTGAACATAGAACTGAATAAAAGACAAGACTTCTTTTTTTTTTCAAATGTCAAAATTGTCAAGTCAACCTTTTATATGTCTGTGGTCTTTGCTCTTTGTCTATGATTGATGTCAGTTGTATGACATTGACTCATATTGACATATATTTTCCCGCTAAACAGGCAAAGAAAAGAATCCAAAGTGCCAAAACTGCCAAAGGTGTGCAAGAAGTTGGCAGTTTTTTGTTGTAATTTTGTTATTAGTCGATATAAATCAACGATTACAGTATGGCCCCTAATTACAATTTATCAGAGGGTGCCCTCGAGGTAACAACAACCTAATTATAACTTATTGCCGATGCTATACCTTCCTTTTATAACAGGTCATAATGAAAGGGGGTAAATATCCCAATCCTATAATGCAGATCTTGGCTAGCAAGAAGATCAATGCCGGTGGCAACGATAAAGAACGTTACCGTGTAGTTTTATCCGATGGCCAAAACACAATATCTTTCGCTATGCTAACCACACAAGTTAGGGACCAAGTTGGTCCTGAAGTGCTGGAATCTTATTCAGTGATCCAAGTTGATAAATATATCACCAGTGTCATCGACAACAAATCTAGAGGGGGAGTGGATGCGTGAGTTATATATTGATTAGTATATTCAGGTTTCACATAGGGGAATCCTAATTTTTTTTTCAGTCGAGTTCTGTTGATACTAGATCTGAAGCTGGTTGCTTCTGGTGCTGAGGTTGGTGAAAAAATAGGTTCACCAGTACCACTGTCCAATGATTTCTCAAGTACAGCACCCAAAACGAATGGCAACAATAGCAGTACAACTTCTGTCAACAAACCTGTAATCAGTAATAATCCCATACCACCACCTAATATGTCTGATTCTCTGGTGAACCAGATGACACATCCAATTTCAAGTCTCAGCCCATATCATAACAAGTAATTGATTTCATGCAACAACTTTATCAATAGGTACATTCAAATATTCATATTTTCAGATGGGTAATAAAAGCAAGAATCATGAACAAATCTGCAATTCGTACTTGGTCAAATTCTAAAGGGGAGGGAAAGTTGTTTTCTGTTGATTTGTGTGATGGAGATGGAGAAATCAGACTCACAGGTTTCAGAGAAATGGTGGACAAATACTATGATTACATCCAGGTACAAATTTTTGTTGTTTAATTTCACATCACAACATGGTTCAAGTCTGTATATTTTCCTTTTAGGTTGATAAAATTTATTACATAAGCAAATGTCAGTTGAAGTCAGCCAATAAACAATTCACCAATTTGAAAAATGACTATGAAATGACCATGACTCCAGAAACAATCATACAAGAGTGTCATGATGAGGAAGATTCAGGCATACCTACAACTAAATATAATTTTGTTACCATTGATAAAATCGCCAATGCTGAACCAAACACTTTTATAGGTAAGAACAAAATATTTCTTGAATAACATGTGGACTTTGCATTTTTGTTTAATTTCAGATGTTATTGGTGTTGTAAAGAGTGTTGGAGAATTGCAAACTTTCCAAGCAAAATCTTCTGGCAGAGAATTGAAAAAGAAAGATGTTTTTCTGATTGATCAGTCCAAAACTGCAGTAAGTTGAATTGCCAAAAGAAATACTGCCGATTTATTTTCCTTCATATTTTTCTGCTCAAAATCAGTTGCAAAATAGTTCAAAATGTTTGATTTGTTCACAGGTGGCTCTGACTCTGTGGGGCTCAGAGGCTGAAAACTTTGAGGCCACCAACAACCCAGTGTTGGTTATCAAAGGAGCGCGAATCTCTGAATTTGGGGGCGGCAAATCTCTCTCCACAGTGTCTGGTACAAACATCAAAGGTATTGTGAAGTAAACTAACAAATAACTGGTTTTGTGTGTACCCATTGAATATTTTATAAAAAGTTACATCTTCATATAAGATGAAGAGAAAACTGAACAAAATAAATGAAAGTCGAGAAACATTTCTAAAAAAAAATACTTTTCAAATTTGAATCTTATCGGATCATAATCCGAAATTCGCCCGCCATCTTGTAACCGCCATATTGATTATATAAATTTCAATTAAAAAGTCAATCTTTGAGTCCAAAACTCCCAAAGTACCAATTTTGAATTGAATAGGACCATAATGACTAAACTCGCCCGCCAAATTCAATATGGCGACACTGAATTTTGATTTCAGATATGTATATGTGACAGTTGGATCGTCACATGCAATTAATCACTCAGTTCTGCAGAATTTCAAATTTTTCACCTCTTTATCTAATGTTTCACCTATCTTTAAGTGCAAAAAATGGTATATACACCTCAATTAAGAATAAAGTGTTTTTGAATACCTCGACAAATTACAGCCGTTCCGAGTGTAGGGTTATAAACTTTTTGTCTAGGGATTCGAAATACCACTTTGTTCCTTAGTTGTATAATAATATACTATTTTTTGATGTATGACACAATTGACAAGTTCAGCCAGCGTTGAGAGACAAAAAATATGTCTGCCCTAGTGTTGTGTTGTCTTTGTTATCAAGATTGCAACTTAAAATGAAAATTTTATGATTGGGACGTAAAAAAAGAAGACTAATAGCACAATTATAATGTGTTTGGAATTATTCAACAATTATTGTTATCTTACAATGCTCACAAAATATTCGAAATAACGAAAATACTACTAGAGAAACAAACCAATTAATATATACAGGTTATATAAGTCTTCTTTTATAGTCCCAATCATAGCATTTTCATTATCTTAAGTTGCAATCTTGACGACAAAGACAACACTAGTGCAGACTACGTGCAGACATATTTTTTCTCTCGCAACGCTGGCTGAACTTGTCAATTTGATGAGCATATCAATATCCTTTTCTAGCTTGTCCCCAAAGTTCAGTCACGTTTCAAACCTGATTTACGGGTACCAATACAACAACTGTCTTTTTGTTTCTAACATAAAAAAACGGTTCTTCTGGCAAATCATGATTCGAATGTTGGCCTGTTTCAGTCAACCCGCAACTGACGGAGTGCTATCGCATACGCGGCTGGTACGACAGCGAGGGAGCAACCGTCGATGCCACCAATATTAGCGCCAAATCGGGCGCTGGCGGCTTCTCTACTCCCTGGTTGAGCTTCAAGGAAGTGCAAGACCTGAATCTTGGCAACGCCGAAAAAGGCACGATTCTCTTTATTCTCCAAATTGTTTTTTTCTAACTTTTTTTTTTTTTAGGTGACTACTATCAAGTTATGGGAACTATCCTGCTCATCAGATCCGAGAACGCCATGTACAAGGCTTGCCCCACCGCTGAATGCAACAAGAAGGTGATTGATCTGGAAAATGGAATGTACAGGTGTGAGAAGTGCAACAGGGAGTTTCCCAACTTCAAGTACAGATTGCTGGCGAGCGTGAGTAGAACAGTTGGTAATTCTTCCGTTAGGTGGCGATGTCTTATTTTTTCAAAATTTTTGGTCTTACTTACGTATTCTGGCCTCCTGATCACGAATCTGAAAACCAAATTGTGCGGAAACCAATACTTTTCGAGATATTCGCAAAATAAAGTCATTATAACCCTATTATTTAGCAACACTTATTCAGTGATTCAACCTTTATCATCCTTCTTTAATTGTTGTTTGAAGAGCTATATACCTTCCTTATTAACTACAAGGTAATATTTCATGAGAAACGGCATTCTATTTATTAATTTAACCATTCATTTCAAAATTATTATAAATTCTCATATTAACATCTTCCATGACAGAAGGTTACATTGGTGACAAACCTAAGCACAAATTCTCTCGTGGAGCATTCAGTATTTCTTTCTATCTCTACTTCCTGACGAAAAGAAGGACAGATATATATTGAATGAGAATTCCCTCGCGTGAACGGACGACCACTGGCAACATTGCCAGTGTTGCCTCTGTTGACAGCTATCATGGCCGATATTTAAAAAAAACTACATAAATATTCAACGTAATATCGAATTTTAACAATCTCGTTTTGTTTTTCTGATAACTGAATTATAATGAATATGGTATATATTTTCCGAGAGCACTTACACCGAGTTTCGTGTACAACAGACAAGCCAGTGATGAGCAGTTGAACAATAGCAAAAGAAGGATGATGAAGGTTTTATTTTGCGAATATCTCGAAAAGTATTGGTTTCCGCACAATTTGGTTTTCAGATTCGTGATCAGGAAGCCAAAATACGTAAGTAAGGCCAAAATTTTGAAAAAATAAGACATCGCTACCTAACGGAAGAATTACCGAACGGTTTTTTCGCGACCTTGGCGCAGTCGGTAGGACGATTTCCGAATGATTTCCAGATGAACGTCGGCGATTGGAGTGGAAACCAGTGGATGAGCATGTTCAGTTCTGAAGTGGAGAAAGTCTTGGAACGGTCTTCCCAAGATATTGGAGAACAGATTGAACAGAACCCAGAGGCGATGGCGGCTATCGTTGATAAGTGTCACTTCAAACAATTCATATTGAAGTGCAGGGCAAAGATGGAAACTTACAATGTGAGATTTTTTGTGTTTTTACAGGAGCTGGAAATATTCAAGTCTATATATTTTTTAGGATGAGTCCCGTTTGAAGACTGTTTGCATCAATGTGAATCCCATCAACTATGAGGAGTATAATGCCCATCTCATGGAAGAGATTAAAAAGTTCATAGCTTGATTTTTATATACATATGTTCAAAAACTTGATTATGTTATTTAGGTTAAGATATACTGTACAATAATTATTCTTTTTGAAAAATACATTTTATTTTCACATTGCAGGTAGTGTTTTTATAACAAATTCTGTCATATTATGGTAAGTTTCAACTCACTGAACCTGAGTGAATCCAAGTATACATTGACCTAGAACAAAGATGTGAAAATCTATTCAAAACTCAAATGAGTTATCACCTTATCATTACTTGCATCAGGTCCACAACGAATCAAAGCGCCTCTATGTAGGCCCTTCTTCGGGCGTAAGCTCCCAAACATGCCAGAATGCCAATTACACTGAGAAAAAGCCCTACTAGTAGGGCCAAGGTGTCTCCAAAATCAAACATTTTTTATTTTTCACAGGAAAGTAAAATACAGATCAGTCTGATGCTTCCGAAAGAGTATACGTTATGTTGTCTCTGGTTCTTTGTACTTCTGGTAGTTCTAATGCAGATAAAAACATAAATATAACCAAGTTCTAGAAATGTAAATTCTTCTTATTTTATAAGCCGCCTGACATAACCTTTGTCAACTTTTGCTCTAGTCGTTCTTGTTCAGTCAACACTCTCAACCCAACTTCCAACCACAGAAATCATCATAATGTAAACGGCAGAAAATAGTCAACAATAAAAAAAATAATTTTAACACAATTTTTATAAACTTTTCAAAAACATATTATATAATTGAACTGAAGATTTTGCCACTTCTGTACTGAAATGAGCATCTGCTCCAGATACAAGTGTTGAAAGTCCCACATAATTGGGCTTTTTTGGATCATACTGGGCCATATTCAGCTTGACTAAGAACAAATGTCTTTCCATGAGCCGCCTTTGCCTGCATGTTAAAATATTTGGTTCTTTTATTATCCTTTCCAAAGGTATTTTCATTATGTTGTGCAGGTATTCAAAAGATTTCAGAAGTTTGTCCCGATTGTACATCAGTAGTTTTGGTTTGTCTAGAATCATTTCTTTAACTTCTGCAGGTGTGAATCCCATCTCCTCCTTCAGCATAAAAATATTATCTTTAACTTTATCCAAAGAGTATGTTATCAGCTTTGGACATTTGGTAGCTAGATATCTAACTTCATCACCTTTTAAAGCAAAGTTATGTTGAAAATACCCCAGCCTCTCATCAATTTCTTGGGTCCTGAAAATAATGATAATAATTTTAAAGTTTGGAAGGATTTCTTTGTGACTTTACCTATATGTTAACCAATAAGAGTTTTTTTCTATCAACCTGACAATCATTTCATCTGTGAACTTTCTATACTTCAAATAATTAATCCTCACTTCTAGATCCTTCAAATTTTCTTTGAGTACATAAGGGTTCTTTGTAATAATTGTACCTATGGTTTCTTTTTCTAAGCCAATTTCTTGCAAGAATCGTATATGATCCACGATTTCTTCAAACCTGACTGTTAATATGAACTTGAATGCTTTGGGGTCTTTTTCTATCTCATAGAATTTCACACCTAATTTAAGTAACTGCTGAAGGGTGATTGAATCGTTGATGTACATAGACGACAAGGCGCCAGGTCTCAAATACTTGGAGATCTCTGAAAGCTCCATTCTTTGAGACGCCTTGGCCTTTTTCACAACAGTTGTTTCATTCGAGGTATTTGTTGTGATAGAGGTTGGTTGTGGAGTATCAGGAATTATCGAGCTCGACTCGGTGACTTCATTTTCTGTTGCTGATACAAAATTCCGAATGACTTTATATACATTTGAAACTCTACGTGTAGAAATTATTTTGAACATCTCGATATGATACTTAAGAAGATAATAAATTAATAAATAAACAAGAAAAGCAAGAAACAGTGCAAGAAACTAATTACATAACCTCGAATATCTCCTCTTCTTATTTCATGTTTCTCAAATCCAGTTTTTTTCTTATTCTTCCAATTTTATTGGCCTTCATTTTTCATGCAACATGTCAAAGTCAAAAATCCACAACTGTGTTGTGTTATTATGAAATAAAAATTTCAATCAGGAATAACAGGATATTTGCTTAAAAAATGTTGAAAACCTTTGCGACAATCGCTAATACTTTGGTAAGATGCTTTGATTCCTCAGAAGTTTACAACGAGCCGGACTTGGATTGACTCAAAAGTTATGTAATAGCCATATAACCTGTTATTTTAGCGGAGCTCCGTTTCTTCGAGAGCACTACAAACTTCCGCAGCCCTTCAGCATGACAGCCTTTTCGTGCACCGAGATAGTCCCGAAGATAACCCCGATATCCCATTTAATTTCACCCCAGAAAATGAAAAGGTATACAAATAATCTTTCTTGTTCAGTGGCCATGTCCTGATTTTCCTTGTAGAGGGTAGAAGCTATCCTGGCAATTTACCCTGAAGGCCACAAAAGGGCTGCCATGCTGCCACTGTTGGACCTAGCTCAGAGGCAATATGGCTGGTTGCCCATCTCTGCCATGCACAAAGTGGCTGAAATATTGAACCTGCCCAAGATGAGGGTATATGAAGTTGCCACATTCTACACTATGTATATGAGGTGAAACATATATATTTAATGACAAGACACTTGTGAAGGTTCCTTTGAATTTCCAGAAAACCAACAGGGAAGTATCATGTTCAGGTATGTACCACTACTCCTTGTTGGTTGAGAGGGTCTGATGAAGTACTGGAAGCAGTAAAGAAAAACCTCAACTTGGGAGTTGGGGAAACCAGTAAGGACATGATGTGGACAATCTCTGAAGTGGAATGCTTGGGGGCTTGTGTGAATGCCCCAATGATTCAGATCAATGATGACTATTATGTCAGTAAATATATGCCCATTATTATTTCATGGTAAAATGCCATATTCATTGCATTCTTTCAGGAGGATCTTACTGTTGATGATACCAATGAAATTTTGAATGATTTGAAAGCTGGCAAAAAACCTGCAGCTGGACCAAGGTTAGTGAATTTCAAGTAATACTAAACTGAAATTGTTTAAATTGTTAGATTCCATCTGCTACTCACTGACTCTTTGTAGGAGTGGAAGATATGCTTCTGAGCCAATTGGAGAGCCCACTTCTCTAAAAGGTGAACCCCCAAGTGCTGGTTTCGGAGTCAGAGCAGATTTGTAAATTATAATAGATATCTAATATTAATAAATCAAATTAGGAATCAATTCATATCTTGTGTTGTGTCTACCTTGGATACTTCTTTCTGAAATCAACAAATTATCTTTCCCACAAGACTTCAGCTTTTCCAATATAAAAAAGGGTGTAGAAAGTTGGATGGGACTATATAAATCCATAGAGATATTTCCATCATTATCTATAGGTATAATGACAGTGGATTTTTAAATTCAGTCAAAAAGTCAGAAAAATAAAAGGTTTTTTTCTAATAATTTCGTTCGCGATTGCAGCTCGTGTTTTTTTTTCTAATAGGTACCCGTCTTATTATTAATACAAACCTTGAGACGAATAATAATCAAAGGAAAATTCGGATGGAATATGGATTTTACAATCTGCTACAAAAAAACATAAGTTAATAAGTCCCACTTAATTTACGAGAATAATAAACCTATTTTGAATTAAAGTAATTCTGGATTCTATCCCAGAAGTATGTTCATCTATTTTAATTTTCAAAAAAGGAAAACCGCCAGATCTTATCCTGGAATTTTAATGAGAGTATATGACTATATTTCTCCAAATTGACATTTTTAAGGTTTCTGAAATGTGAATTCTAATAGTTCTGCCATGTGTTTGGGAATTATACACAATTCTGATGTTTTAAAATGATTTTTATTCCAAGCTATAATAAAAGTAGGCAATATATACTAGCACTAACATAGATTTTTCGAAATTATTATTTTTTGATTCATGAAATATTGCAGTCAGCCAAAGCAATATGCTTTTATGATTTTATTTCTTCAGTTATATTACATACAACTTTGCATTCAAGGCCTCATCCTCATGGCAATGCCCTTCCTCGGGATTATTTTTAACCAAGTAGTATACAACTACTTTGACCAACTTCAAAATATTGATGGCTAGCATCAGAATAGGACTTATCGATGGTACCAGAATACCGAAAACTGCTACATCGGTAACTACCGATATTGCTGATGAAATGTTATTATGTACCCAAAAGATGCATTTGAATGGCTGGCTAATAACAGTGTAGATCCCATTGAGTATATTATTGATGATTTTCTGGAATGTCGTTGTGATGCTGATAGCCAGTGTCGGTTTACTTGGTTCATTAGATGATCGCAAATGTTTGAAACGTTGCAACTCCATTTTGTGTTTTGATTTTGAATCTGCAACTGCAAACCAAAAGAGATAAGTTAAGTGCTCAGTAAAATAAGAATTTTATAGATAGATTGTTCGGCCCTCGGGGATAAGGTGTGTTTATATTTGAAAAAGAAGAAGAAAATTCTAACCTCTGAACCTCGTACGCTGTCGCTAAACAAGAATGTCACATTACAGACAAAAATAGAAATATTAAATATTTGTTACAAGTTCGAAGTTTCCAAAGACGAAGATTTAAGGCAGTAGAAAGTGGAAGTCATATTCAAAAACAAATAGTTCTTCAAATTGTACACTCTGTCTACTTGGCAGTTTCTCTAAATGATGGTTGTTAGCCGCGGAGGATCACAGTTGTTGAAATCCACCAAAAATGTTGCAGTTTCCTCCAACATTCTTTTTGCCACTACAAGTACCATCTACAAAAACTCTATGGACATTAGACAAAACGTGAAGCCCACGAGATTCTCCAGTAAAGACAGTCTAGTGAAGTTATACTGTGATTGCAGGTTCCACTCCACAAATTATTATCAGTCTACCAGGGAGACAAGGGCAAGTTATACGAAATTAACTCCTCAAGAGGTAAGTTATTATTGAAATGTTTTATAGAACTCAGGAAAAGTTGTTTTTCTGCAACCAACTCAATAGTCCATTTTTTGTTCTGAAATTAGGTCTTGAAGTTTTTCATACTGTGAGATGCTTTTATACTGACACAATAAAATGGTTAATATACATGTTGATAGACAACATTTCAAGTGTCCAGAAGCTAAGGGTGATTTTAAAAATTAGGTAGGTACCTAGTTTAGCATTGTGAAATGGTTGATTATTTTAAAAAGAACTAGCTCATCAAGGATCAACAACAATGTTCATTCTGTTGAGCAAGAAACTCTGATACAAATGCATATGTTCAAAATTGAATTAACCTGATAAGTCAATAGCTACACATACTTCTGATTATTGACTTTTACTAGTGCCTTAGGGTGAGATTTATAAGAAATAAATGAACTTTCAGTACCTAATCAAACCTAACAGAGGTTAGGTTATTCTTCTTTTTTGCTTTGTTGGCCTTTGTAGAACTCGGCAAATTTCGATGGATAAAAAAGTGTAACTTTCAATCCTGATAAAATAATGTACTAATAATAGTGCTATTACTTTACTTTTGGGGGTAAAATAATGATTCTACGACTTTTTCCACATAATTTATTATTTGGATTTCTGAGGGATTCACCAAGGAAAAGTAATTTCCAATCCACAATATTATGTATTCACATACATAAAGCAATTGCTTTCATGATTTTCTTCATCTGGTCTTCCTCAACAAAGCATTCCAACACAGCCAGTACCACTTTTACCACTTTCAGCACTACTAGTATTTTTAACATGATTGGACTAGCTTTTGATATAAAAAAAATACCAGCTTTAGCAAGTGCAGATAAAGTTGGTAAAATATTTTTAGACAGTACTAAAACAAGTTCCAGTGGCAGCCTAAGCAAAGTATTGATCTTAATCATATCTTTAATGATTTCTTCTAATCTTATTATACCACTAGCCACCTTCTTAACAGTAATTTGGGTATCTTGTGAATGTTGTGATGACATCTTATTCATCCTTTGGTTGATATCTGTAGAGAAATATAAATTTTTTGGTAAAGTAATTTCAAGTCATTACACAGGGAGATCAACTAGTACTCCAGAGTTCCATACCTCTGTTACTTCCTACACTATCCTCTTCAGTCCTCACATTTTATAATTATTATCAAATCAACAGAGTGTTTCATTAAGTGACAGGTCATCAAACTTATGTTTTTTCAAACGGGAGACCCAATTTATTGTCACAATTTCAATTCCTTTTATTTTCCCTATTCCATAGAAATGATCACAAACTGGGTGAAAGTTTTTACATAAAACTGACCATATTTTCAAAATTACCTTATATAACCTAATGAAACCTTATTTGGAATAGGGAAAATTGATATTAAAGATAAGTCTGTTATCGTGAAACTCAAGTATAATAAAATCATGTAAAATTCAACATCTGTTGATTCATAGTTGTTAGTTTAGTTGAATCTATAAACCCAGCATTAGCCTTAAAGAGCCATTGGAATGGCGACGACCTAAGATTTGAGATATATCAAAAGAAGAACAGCAAAAGTGATAAACTGCATGCGAAATAATATACTGATAAATAAATAATCAATACCTACCTTTGTACGAGTTTATAAAATCAGCTTCTATGGAACAAAACGATGGAAAGACAAATACTAGACTTATTACGATAGCACACACGACAAGTTCACAATTGAACCAAAAGTAACAGAGTGAAAGGAAGAAGCAAAGAGAACGGAAATAAATTCAGGCGTTGGTAATACGGGTTTGGTTCACTGACCTGAATGACCACACAGACTGTGCATTGGTTACAAAAAAATCTTCTCTGCATATCGGGGAACCCCAGAATCCATTTGGACATATGTCACGTGAACACCAGATGTCAGAAATTTTGACCATTTTGACAAATTAAATTATTCAAATCCAGTTGATCGTCATTGTGAAATGTTTTTTAATCTACTAATTTCAATTTCGTTTATTTCATTTAAAAATGGTGTATGATTATACTCCATTGGCGAAATAGGTTGTTCAAGTTGAGTTATGTTTCATAATATGTGGGACAAACTCCAGGGGGTGAAAGGGCGTCTCAAAAAATTTGAATTTTCTCAAGAATTTTCGAATGCACCCTAAATCGCACCAGCAGCTAGTCGAATCGATAAAAGACGTGCCCATGATCTAATAAAGATGTGCTAATAGTTCAGTGTACAGTATAGGATTTCTGTGGTATCGTATCACAGACACAGAACAGTGAATTAGTGTAGTGTAGTGAAGGAGTGAGTATTGTGCAATTTTTTGATTCTATGCGTGACCTCAATCATTATTGAACTAATACACCACAAAAATATCCGAACCGAACTTCATATACAGGGTGTGTATAACAAAGTCGCTTCTTATCAGTAGGATCTCGAAAACCGTAAGAGATTCAAGACCTATAATATTGAGACAAATTTATGTAATTTTATTATAAATATTCCGCCAAGAATTTCCGAATAGTTCCGCAGATATACGGGGAAAACAAAAATTTGACTGCTGTTTTATTTGTTTTTTGATGATTTTCTGATGGATCAATCGAAATTAATCAAACATAAATATTTCGGATAAAAACTGAATTTTACGTCAAATATCTCCAAATCTATTAGAGATAACATGTATACAATGTGTCCAAGATGAGAATGTCTATCATATGGGGATCTCGTGTAAACCAGAAGAGATACGAAGATGTTGAGCATTGTCGTTTAGAAATTTTCAAAATTATATAGTGTATTTATTCAAAATCAGAAAATTACACTCTATTCAAAATTAAGAAAATATATGGAGTGTTCTATTTGAAAAAATATTTGGTATCCATAACTTTTTTTGTAGTTTTTCAACTGCTTTTCTGTTGAAATATATGAAATCTATCGAAAAAGTTTGTGATTGAATTTTCGCGATAGCTTCGTGAGTAAGCAGGACAAGTAGTGTTTCCTTCAAGCAACTCAGTTGAGTTATAAAATAAAAAACAGACTTATGAGATACATCCAATCACGAGTGGAATTTTAGTAGATTATTTCACAAACAGAGTAAATGGTAAAAATCTGATGATAAAATCAGCGTGATTATTTATATTTGATTCTTAACTGTCACATATACAAATCTGAAAACACCGAACTTGACAGGCCAATCAGAGTCAAGAGTCAAATTTGTGTTATTAATAATCCGAACTTGACTAGAACTCCTGATTGGTTTATTTGTTAAGTGCGTGAAATAGTCGGATGTAATCTGTAGAGCTTGATAAATTTACGGAGATTAATTCAAGCTCGCGGGGGATTCGGTGAGAAAATTTTGTACCAAAATTTTTTTCATGTCCTTTTACTCAGTTAGGGTCCAGATCACTATTTTCGGTAAATATTTGAAGAAGGAATGATTAACTGATGATTGAAAAAATAAAAAAAAGGAAAATCTTGGCGGGATTCGAACCCCGTCCTCCTGTGTGAAATGCCAACACGCTGTCCACTACGTCATTGCAACTTCAGTTAAAAATCGTACAAATCGTTATCTTGTTGTTATCTATCACGCTGATGTGAGATTTGACAGCTCCTCGTTAGGCTATTTTCAGTAGAATAAGGTCTCAATCCTTGAATCAACTTGATATTCTATCAAAACTACGCAATATTATGGTAATATAAGATAGGGAAAGATGTAGATCTGTGTTATATTGGATGATAGGTATAGCTGTCAAGAACTGTCAAGCCAGGGAGATTCCTAGGTCATGTGACCGCAAAAATTTTCGGATAATTTAGGTCGTCATAGCAACTTGTCGAAAACAATGCATCTGATTGGCTTAATACGTAGGTAAAAATTTTTCGGGAGTAATTACACAAGTGCTTCAAAATTACCGATAATTTTCTATGAAAGCATATAATCCAAAAACTGCATGTGTTTATTTTCATATTTTGTGTTTTAGCAAAATATGAAAATAACCGAATACAGTTATTTTACAGACAACATGCTTGAATGGAAAATTATCAGGTTTATTTTGATGCACGAGTGTAATTCGGTAGAATATTTCCGGAGTTAAAATTCAGTATTTATGCCTGTCAAGATGACAAATGTACATTTTAACAATCGTTACTATAGATACACGGACCGAGCAGGTATTTTTCGATACCTACCGGGTATTCACCAGCCCGAAAATGTCCCGCCGGGAATTTATCGCTGTAATTGATCGAAAATGTCCCGCTTCATATGGGATTTTTAACATACGATGGAAATATTCACGGTAATCTCCCGTTGTTATTGTAGTGTAATCAGGGCTTTGTCAGTGTAATATCGAACAGGCCGTACAGCCTGCCTGCGAAAGGTTGAAGATAATAAAATAAGAAGAAGTAGTGTGACGCGTGACAAATGATGTAAGACAGGACAAGTGACAGTTAGCGGGAATAGTGGTAGGAATGGGGGAAAAAGGGAGTAGAGGTTGTTCATTTTATTAGAAATTAATGAAGCCGTTAAAGGAATAAGGTTTATGAATCTATCCACCCCCTACACTATAAAATAAATTGTTGAAATTATCAATGTAATCCCTCGGATGGAAATAAAAACGCAACCCTCGATGTGCACAACGTTCCCCATCATATTTATTCACCCCCAAAAGCAAACAACTATCCCTCGAACATCGGCAAAATCATATTGGCGGCGAAATCGACGACCTTGCTCAAGCCCTTCATGTCCGTGCAGCCCAGCTGCTCGGCCGCCGTGGTCATCATCACCACGGCCATCCTGGCCATCTTCAGCGTGTCGAGGGCCTTCTTCAGAGCCGGACTGAGCCTGGGGAAGGTGCCCTGCTGGTCGGCCTCGGTGGCCTCACTGATGGCGGCTATCAGCTGGGGCAGCACGTACTTCTGGAGTAAGGAGCCGACCTCGACGCTGGCCTCGCAGATGTTGCCCAGAGTGTCGGTCGACAGCTTCGCGGTGTGCGTCGCGACGGAGTAAGGCGCCAGGATGTCTTCGGGGGAGAGGCTGAGGAGGGGCGGCCAGCAGAAGATCGTCGCGGTCGATAACTGCGGAGGAAAATGTAGGTTTAAAAAATTGGCGCAGTCGGTAGGACTTCGTAGAGCAAGCAACTCTGAAGGACGTTCTCAGAAAGAGAACATTCTTTTTCTTGTCGAGAATAATTCGATTGACAGTTTATTAATGAGTGAAATGGCGGAATGTCAGCCAACCTCTATAGAAACAAAATCATGACAAAGTATATATCTACAAAAGAAAATGCAGTGGTCAAACATCTTTTGAAGCTGTAACCAAAGCCACACGTGTCGGCTGATTCGGCAGACCGAAGTTTTTTAATGAAATTCGTCTGTTTTAAGTGATGGATAAAAAATTGGCGCAGTCGGTAGGACTGCAGCTGTTTTGACTTCAACGAGCAATCAACTTGGAAGGACGTTCTCAGCAAGAGAACATTTATTTTCTTGTCGATAATAATAATTGGATTGACAGTTTATAAATGGGTGAAGAGGCGGAATGTCAGCCAACCTCTAGAAACAAAATCATGACAAAGTATATATCTACAAAAGAAAATGCAGTGGTCAAACATCTTTTGAAGCTGTAACCAAAGCCACACGTGTCGGCTGATTCGGCAGACCGAAGTTTTTTAATGAAATTCGTCTGTCTTAAGTGATGGATAAAAAAATTGGCGCAGTCGGTAGGACTGCAGCTGTTCTGACTCCAAGGAGCAATCAACTTGGAAGGACGTTCTCAGCAAGAGAACATTTATTTTCTTGTCGAGAATAATAATTGGATTGACAGTTTATAAATGGGTGAAGAGGCGGAATGTCAGCCAAGCTCTGGAAACAAAATCATGAAAAAGTATATATATAAAGGCTGATTCGGAAGACCGAAGTTTTTTAAATGAAATTCGTCAGTCTTAAGTGATATATAAAGAATTGGCGCAGTCGGTACAGAAGGTGTCAATAATTCATATTTGACAATAGTGAATTCGACATTTATTGTTCAAAATGAAAATTGTTATTCTTGTACTCAATAGAAAATTCAAATATAACTTACAGTTAATATTAGTAGTATCCTTAACATCATGTTTGCACCTCAATTGTCTGTCTTCAGTATTTTTGGGTCTGTAATGGTATAAAATAATTATGGGTCGTCCTGAATGACTGAATGCTTACAATCCTTACTGCAAACCTACTCGAATGAGAAAAATTATAGTTCAGCTGAAAATTTATTGTTTCCAATCATCATTTATCACCAAAATTTAATCGAAAATGAAATTGGTTTATTTGAGCGACCTATAAAAATTTCTCGTAAATTATAATTGAATAATGTATTGATATTGATAAATTTTGAATAGGAAAAGTGGAATATCTCACATAACCTCCGTTTTACTGTGAAATATAAGTTAAATCCCAAAAAATAGTTTCAAAAAACGTAAACAAATTCATCAATTACCAACTATATCATCAGGAATTAACTAATTCATATCTATAAATCAGCGCAATTTACGTTCAATAGTACTGTTGAGCATGCGCATTGAACAATAGCGACGGCTTCGATTCTGCCAGGTGAAAATCAAGTGTTGGAACCTAACCTAACTTAAAATCCTCAGCACAAAAAACGCCTGGGTATAGGTTTCAAATAACCACACGAAACATCGAAACTCAACGTTTATTGTTGGAACCTAACCTAACTTAAAATCCTCAGCACAAAAAACGCCTGGGTAGGTTTCAAATAACCACACGAAACATCGAAACTCAACGTTTATTAATTACTTCTATGCCACTCGATGGCCACGAATTCAAATGATCCTAGTGAGAGTGTTGACGACGAAGTTGATGGCGGATGTAAGGCCGTCTGTGACGGTGCATCCGTAGTTGCTGGCGACATAAGTGACAGTTGACAGGACCGACCTGCCCACGTTGAGGCCCACTTGCACCCCGTTCAGCGGCAAGTTGACGGGGGGCAAGAAAGCCGTAACTGTCGTAGCCCAGCCTGAAAAAAAAAAGAGACATCGTGAACACGTTTACCAAAAGAACAACAAAATAGTATATAACACAAGTGTGGAAATGCAGTTTCCAACGTGTTCTGTACACTCTTTTTCGTAAGAACATATTTTTTTTATTTTAGCGGGAAGTCATTTCAAAGATGTAACTTGAGTGGTTTCTATAATTTCAGGTGGTGTCGTTACTTTCTATTTCCATATTTTAGATGATAATTGGATGTCTTTTCGACAATTCCCGATGTGAATTAATGAAGTTTCTTCGTTTGCACAAACAATTTCATTAATATTTGAAACCACATGCCTACACGAATGTCGCGAATATTAAAGTTATTTCAAATGTCACCTATCACACGTTATCGCCAGTAGGTAATCACGCAACCAGGAATACAGCAGTGCGTAGTGGAAACTTCAGTGATGCTAGCCGTAAACTCTGGATGATGTCACCTGCTGCCATCAATATCATCAGGAATATAGTAGAGATAGTTCCAGACTAATTTCTATCATTGACCAATTCGAAATTGCAATCCAATACGTAAGAATTACGGCGAACACACTACTTTTCGGCCCAGAACCTATTTGTGGCCCACTTGAAAAAAAAAAAAAATTCGACGCTGCAATACGGATGAAATGAAATCTCACAAGAATTCAGTGCCAGGACGAAGACAAGCGGAAAGGTTGATGAGACCATCACCAAGGAAAGCTAGACATCTTCTCAAGTTGAACAAAACAGACTTGAAAGTGGTGACGGAACTCCTCAATGGACACTGCCCTCCGTTAGGAACTAAGATCTCCGAAAATTCTGTACAAATTCTCGGAATCCCGGGCCTTAAACAGATTAAGTGTCATGCACAGATGACCTAATAGGTCGAGGTGCTTGTGAGGCTACTGTCTAATTTAATGATGATGTTGGGCACGATGTTTATATGAAGTCCTCAATATCCTTGCTCGGTATTATCATCAGAAATACACTTGGATGATCACTAAAGGTCCATTGCAACTACTTCACAAAAACTGTTTTTTATGTTTCGTACCAATAGCTACTTCACACATTCGACTTATCCAGAGCAGAGATGTTCTTTCGGGACTGGTTTATGAATTTATGATTCTGCAATGATCTCTCCAAAAAAAAAGTCGTTGAAAAAACAGTCAGTCACTCCCTTCTCAATAGATGCATCATCGATATTAGTCGCGTTCTGATATTACTGAATTTACTAATGACAGTTAGCAATTCCGGAACGAATTCTGGTATGATTCAAGTTCAGTAAGCTACTACCAGTATAATTCAGTAATTTCAGAACGTTCTAAAGCACTGAACAGTACTGGTTGGAAATTTTGGAACTCGACCACTGTCATGATCGATTATTTCCTTGTGTAGTCTGTGGGCCTTACTTGCTTATGTCTCGTGGGGTAGAGGAGAGATGCGAAATTAGCAAAATATGAAGAAAGTTAGGTTAGGGTGATTGGTTAGGTTTGGTCAGTAGCCAGTGGGCGGTGAAACCATATATATAATAACAACTATATGGATAACACCTATTCTTCTCTTCACGCGAAAGTGAAGCCAGTTTTGGAAAAACAAAAGACTGTCTGGCTTGCTAATGATGAATTGTGCGCATGCGCGGGTTTTGACGAGTTGAAATCCACTGACGTTTTCAGAATTTCATAGGTTAGGTATGTTTGTTGACTCAAATTATGTAAAAGAGCGTTAATATAGTTATTAATGTACTTACTGATTGTTTACAGAAGTGATTAGTGAGTGATAACAGTGATTGATCAAAAATTAGCCCACGAATCTTGTTCCGATGACTTTATCGTCACAGGTTTCTATGCAAATCGCAAGTATCGCTTTGTAGGTCACATCCATTTCTGCATTTATCATCAACTATCATTCAATATCGTCAAACAATCCATCAATGAATGAATATTTGAAAAATATATGTCATGATGAAATAAAAACATTGAATTGAAGGTTATCTGACACATTCGATTGATATTTAATAATTATCATACGTTTGTCGCTCACTAGAAAGCTACTCTCCTCCATGATGAAAACGAATGTCGATTCTTAATTCAAACTTGCGCATGCGCATATCCACGATTAGTCCCGCAGACTGTCATTTGTTTTATTTATCGGCTTCAGCTCTGGTATCCATGTTACCTATATAGTTATTATTAGATATATGGTCAGTGGCCAGTGGGCGGTGAAACGGTTAGGCCTAAGGTCATCCAAACCACATATTATTATCACCCGACAAGTCAGAGGAAAAAACAGCCACCCTCACCCATAATCCACGTGAGCACGCCCAGCACGTACGCCTGGAAAAAATTGCTGGCTGCCGTTGCTGGCGGAATGGTCGTGCATATAAAACCAAGGGCGCCGGTGGAGACGCGCCGGAAGGGTGCCAACCCCATCGTGAGCAGCCGGTGCATGCGCGATCCCGAATCGGTGGAGGTGGGGGTGGTGTCTTCTTCGGGGGGCGGCGGGGGGATCTGCTGGTCCTCGCTGCGCACTTGTAGGGCTACGCCCGGGCTGGGCGCGGCATGGCATAGGGCGGTTGTCACCTGGGGGGGGGGAAGGGGGGTGGTCGAATATCGAAGCTGAATATACTTTTTTCGGCAACCGTTCGGAAAGTACGTACTTTCCAGACGATTTTTATTTGGGAAAGTGGCATTTTTCCGGCCTAGTCCGGGAAGTACGTTCTTCCCGGACTAGGCCGGGAAGAATCACATCGTTGTTGTCATTGTAAATATGGAAATCTTGGTAGTATGGTTTTGATAAATGCAGTTGATCATTACCATAGCAGCAAAATAACGACTGACAGCTATCTGACATAAAATTAGCTAACATTCAAAAATTATCAGATGAAAACAATCAATGTGAAACGGAAACTTTACCTTCTTGTTCTGACTTCAACAAAAGGCACTTAAATCTACCAAGCATTTCAGACAAATTGAATCCATTCAATATTAACAATTGTTCTAATTTTAATATAAATATTAATATAAATAAGAATTGAAATGTTCGAAATTTTGTTCTAATAAAGAAATGTGTTTCTTTGATTTGTTATTCTACACGGTTGCCGAGAAAATTGTGTACGCAACACGCCCGAAAACAGTATTATCCGGACTTGTTACGTAAATTACTATTTTTCGGTAAATGTTCAGTTACGACGCGTTCACATGACAGCTATCGCGGAAAACTTGAATAAAACATTGATACGCAATAATTCATAATAATGACGGTGATTTTGAGCTAAAATGTGAAGACCATGAAAATCGGAGCTTCTTTTGAGCAAAAGTCGGATTTTTGGCGGATGACCTTGATACGCGCTCACAAAGATCAACCAATTGAATCAAAACGCGAAAAGCCAGCATATGAACGCGTTAGGTGGCAATGTCGAATTTGTTCAAAATTTTTGGCTTAACTTACGTATTTTGGCCTCCTGATCACTAATCTGAAAACCAAATTGTGCGGAAACCAATACTTTTCGAGATATTCGCAAAATAAAGTCATTATAACCCTATTATTTAGCAACACTATTCAGTGATTCAACCTTTATCACCCTTCTGTAATTGTTATTTGATGAACTATATACCTTATTCCTTATTAACTATAAAGTAATATTTCATGAGAAACGGTATATTCTATCAGTTAATTCAACCATTAATTTCAAAATTATTATCAAAGCTTATATTAACATCATCAATGACAAAAGGTGACATTGGTGACAAACCTCAGCACAAAGTTTCTCGTGGAGATTCAGTATTTCTTTCTATCTTTACTTCGTGTCGAAAAGAAGGACAGATATATATTGAATGAGAATTCCTTCGCGTGAACGGACGACCACTGGCAACATTGCCAGTGCTGTCTCTGTTGACAGCTATCATGGCCGTTATTTAAAAAACTACATACATATTCAATGTGATATCAAATTTCAGCAAACTCGTTTTGGTTTTCTGATAACTGAATTATAATGAGTTTCGTGTACAACAAACAAGCCAGTGATGAGCAGTCGAACAATAGCTAAAGAAGGGTGACGATATTGGTTTCCGCACCATTTGGTTTTCAAATTCGTGATCAGAAGGCCCGAATACGTCAGTACCGCCAACATTTTTGAAAAAATTTGACATCGCCACCTAACGGAACAATTACCAAAAAGGTATCCTAAACTTGTCGCATTTCTCGAAAACCATCAGTTCCTTAAATATAACATAAGTTTCACTATATATTTTTGGTTCATAACGTATTATAACTGTGGGATAGACATAGTTTTCAAGTAGCCTCAATAGTCAACGGGTTCAAAGCGCTACTTCCCAAGCCGCCAGCCCGGGTTCGATCCCTGGGCAGGGCCATTTTTTTAAGCTATGAGTAATTTTTTTCTTCTTTTCTGCAACACATGTATGAATTATTGAATTGAATTTCAAAATATTATTGAAAAAGTAATGAAATTAATGATTTAAACGAAGAATATTAGGAAATGTAAGTTGATCCAATGAAGTATCGAGTTTTATTGTCTAGGAACTGTGTTTCTAGAACAAAAGTGTGTATTTCGAGCGCAAAATGTCTTGCCGCTCTCGAAAGAAGAAAGAAATTATCCTATTCCACCGCCTATCTATACCCAAACATTTTGAAATCAATATCGCCATTCTTATATTTTTTTCAATTAAAACGAAAAAGTATTCCACAATTGCCGACTTTATCATTTTCTGCAGTAGAAACTCAATTTCTAGAAACTTCTCTCTCAATTTACATATTATGTTATTTTCAACGTCAATATTTTATAAATCAATTAATTACTAATATTATATGTTATTACATTTCCCAGAACGTTTTTGTACAAATCACTTCAAAAAATCAGCCTCTTAATTTTTGCCCACACACTTTTTGGACACCCTGTATATGTAAGCAGCTGAAGATGTTATATATATAGAAAAATGTTATCAATTCTACTCACAGTGAGCAACAATAGTATTCTTGTTGCTAGGATCATTTTTACAATGCGACTGAAAAATGCAACTGATACTCGATATTTTCTGAGAGTTCATTATTTTTGAAATAAACAAGCACATAATATATTATTCCTTTTAAACACACACACGAAATCAAAAAACTAACAATGTGCCAAAAAAAGAATATCCACCTATCAATCATTCTCATTATTTTTATCAGACATGTAGTATGTACGAATTAGCTAGGAAAATGGAACAGGGTAGCCTTTCATCATCTTGCATAATAATGAAGTAATATTCTTCATCAACCACTTTCTGTCAAAAATATAAACTCTGCTGTTTCATCATTTAATCTGGATTGTGATTTATTACCGATAAAGAGAACGTCATGCATAATAAGAAAAACCAGAGATTCAAATGATTCGAATAAATATAGTGATGCAGCATACTGGGTGTTTTTATTTCATCGCGCCAAGAAAATATCCACGAATATTTCCACCTCATAAATGAGGATATGTCATGCATTGAAATTGTAACAATTTTTATATTTACCCGAAAATCGTTATATCAATAAGGAGTGATCCAAAAGTTAAATAAACGCAAGATTCTTAGATATGACTAGTTCATTATTTGAAAAAGATCAACCTACCTATTGTTCCGAACCGAACAAAAACAGTGAGCGGAACTTTTTCAACGCATTCACCAGACAATGATTCTCAACGTAGCGATCACGGTAAGAAAAACATTTCACAAAAAAAAAACCACCCGTCCCTACCCGACCGAAATAATTCCAGGTGCTGCTAATATCCGCGAACTGCCTAGCAGTTCCGGGTGCCACCCAAGATGAGGCCCCAAACACCAAGGGAGACAATTACCTGATGAAAGTTCTTTTGGGCTCCAAAATCGACTCGCAGAGCCAAAAACTAGCTACCCAGACGAGCGATACCGCGACAGCCCTAGCGAAGCTAGTGAACAACGAAGCCGGAGTCGACATCATCTCGATCTCCACAGATTCCCTGAGGATAAGCTCGTCAGCCATCGGGCAACTGCTCAGAACCTACTCCCAGCAGTACATCAAAGCCCAGTACGCGAACAACCCGGTCATGCAGATATCCCTGACAGTGCTGACAGACGACAAGATAAGGGAAACCGTGGCTGCTTTGGAAGACTTCCTCGGCAACGCCTCTCTTCCTCTAGAGGTGGTCAATCAAGCTCTGGCTCCGTCAGCCAGATCTGCAAAGGCTGTCACCACATCTGGCATAGCGCGACAGATTCTGCAAGCGCTGCTGAGTCCGGTCCAAGCCAGGCTGGACGACGTCTTCAGCAACATCACTACTGTCTTAGACTCCCTCTACGACTCGGGGAATTCGAGTAGCCCCATCGCTGCTCTGGTCGCCAATGCTAGGAACAAGGCCATAGGGACGTTGGTGGAATTGGTTGGGACGGTACAGACGAACGTGGACCAGTTCTTCTCGGAGCTGATCAATGGCACTAACAGCCTCGAGACCAAACAGCTGCTGCTGAGTCGAAGGGACAACGTCTTCTCCAACGCCATCCAGAGTTTCGTGTCCTATTTCGTCGGCTTGGTGCAAGATTGGGTGGACAGTTTGTTGGAAGGGGTGCTGACAGACCTTGAGGAGATGTACATCGATGACTTACCAAGCAATTCGATAGCAGCAAGTATCGCAGAAGTCTTCAACAAAATCATCTCGTTTGTTGAGAGAAAGGTGACTGCTCTGCAAGAAACGATAGACACTGCTCTGTCGAGTGTCAGTAGTAGTGTTAGCACCAACACTACCAGGCAGGTCAAGTCTTCTTCTCTGGATCTGTCAGAACAGAGTGTCACCTACAGAGCTAATTTCGTCTCAAACATACTCAAGAAGATTGTAGCCTTCCTTGTTGGACTTGTGCAAGATTTCATTGACAACATCTTCGAGAGCATTTCAGATCTTTTGGAAGAGTATTATATGAGCGATTTGCCGAGCAACCCTGTGGCGGCAGTGATAGCGAATGCTATCAACAAAGTTGTTCTGTTTGCTGAAGAAAAGGTCACTGCTGTGCAAGAGGTGGTGGATAACTTTTTCTCGAATATCTTGGGCGATAGTAGTACCAACACTACAAGGCAACTCGAGTTTTTTTCAGGGCAGCTCGAAGCTTTGAAGCTGTCCAAACAGGAAGTTACCTACAGAGCTAATGTCATCTCCAACATATTCCAGAAAATTGTGTCCTTCCTTGTTGGACTCGTTCAAGGTTTCGTCGACAATATCTTGCAGAGCATATCGGATCTTCTGGAAGAATATTACATCACTGATTTGCCGAGCAATCCTGTTGCAGCTTTCATAGCGAATGCCACGAACAAGATTGTTTTGTCTGCCGAAGAAATAGTTATTTTTGTGCAGGAGTTGGTTGATAACGTTCTTGGTGGTTCCAACACCACTAAGATGCTGAGCTTCAAATCAGATAGTCTCGATTCTTTGCAGTGGTTCAAACGAGATGTGTTCATCCAGAAGCTGTTGGTGTAACTTTATTTGGTGAACCACAATTTATACCCTTGAGGGTAGCAGTAGAAACTTACCACTTGACTATACTGGGTGTAGCCAGATGAGTGCGGTAGGGTGATTTCTTGTTGAAAATAAAAATGGACCTTTTTTTGTTAACAAAAGCTTTTAATAGTTACACGCTTCCAAGAATCAGGAAAGCATTTATCTTGATGTTGCTATAGTTGAAAGGATTTTTATTTTGTTGGGCATTTATCAATAAAAAAGTTTTTGTGATATTTGGAAGGGGTGAATTATGCAACTACTATTTAAATTTTTTATCAGAACTCTTAACAAACCTGAATTTCTTAATTTGAAAATATATAAAAGAGAACGATTCATTCCAGCCCTTTTTTGACTATTGTGCTACCATAAAAGCAATAATTTTCTTATAAATATATAAAAAAGAGTTGAGAAAGGTGTGCAATAAGTTGTTCTTTTTAACAAATATTTTCAAATTAGAATGTTGTTTTGTTAAACAAATGCAAGTAAGTAATTGAATTGGGGTTGCATGTTTCACAATGTTATCAATTCTCAAAAACCTTCGCAACTTATTCGGCTACACTATATTAATAAGAAGTTGACGAAAATCATTTTTAACTGGATAAAGACTCTTGAGATTTTTATCGATGTAATTGTTACTTTATATCAATTCAATTCCTATTCGTTGTTTTCTAATTTTCAAAAATGTATGCAAAGTATTTTTTCCTACGTAAATACTGTTCTAATTTCTCAAATGAAACACATAAAATTGGAAAATTAGTACCTTCCACCACATATTTTCAAAATAATGAGAAGTGTTATTTTTTTTTCAAATATAATATATTATTAAAATACACAATGTTATTATAAAAGACATTTCGTTTCATTTTGGGCATGGTTGTGGATTGTAGATTCGTCTCATACCCGTTAGATGGCATTGACGTATTTCCGAAATTTCTAATTTGAATTCTACTTAGTCGAACGACCTTCAACGTTTTTATCAACAATGTATTTTTCTCCTAGTAATTGTTTGAATAAATTACAAAAGTAAATACTCAAATGTATCTGATCCACTATCAACATCAAAGCAACTCATTATTCTAGTACATATTTGAATAAATATACCAAGATGTATAAGTTTGGGAATGCATGTACCTATACCACAATTTTTTTTCCAAAATTACAACTAGTATTCCCGACAGTATATCGTTCAGTCCCATTAATAAAAATACTGGATAAATTCCCAAATAATGTTCTTCAGCTACTTTTGTAACATTACATTCAGCGGAAGAGAGTGATATGATACTCGGAACTTGTAAAGCCATTTGTGTTACATGTGTATTTTTTTCTGTAATCAGGTTGATCAAGTACTCCGTGCCAACGAATACACTCATGAATTCAACGAAGGTTCCGTCAAATCGTACGATTCAAATCAGCTAGCGTCGAACAATCCAATGGAAGACACCAGGTCCGAAGCATCGTGTTTATTAACTACAGGTAGGATATTTTCATGGCATCTAAAGAGGAGAAAGTTCAGGCGGTTTCTGAAGGTGAAGTGGACAATAAAGGGTTTTGGTGAGAGCAGACATATACCGGGTGTACCAAATCGGCCTAGATAAATTGTTGGAAAATATTTTTGAGTTTCCAAAATGACCTCTAGAGGGCGCATGATGTTTGGCAAAATTTAAATTTTCTTGGAATATCCCCTTATTGAGATACTGTTCTCATAACGCAAACAATAAGTTCATAATGTTTTCATGCTTCAGCTCGTTCTTGAAATTTTCAAAGATACGAGTGGTATCTTCAGTATGTATAGGTTAGTTTATCGCATTTCTCTACTCCAGTTAAAAAATGCTCATTATTACAAGTTTTGGTCTAATATTTTCGCAATTTATCGAAAATAAAAATTGATGCAAGTGCTATCTTTATATAAAATGAACATGTAAAGTCTGTTAATCTACTGAACCACATCAACAAATATTTTTGAAATACAAGATGAAGTATCGATAAAAAGTTGCTTAATTTTATTTAAAAAATATGTTCTTTGTCGTTCAAAAATTATTTTCAGTTTCAATTATAACAGTTCATAAACATGTTCGTTTTTTGTGAGTTAAAAATCAGTTTTTATTTTGGATTTGCATAAAAATAGGATATAGTATCCTATGTATTGACTTTTCTCTCATTATAATGGCTTTTTTCTTGTTATAATTTCTCTTATATCATCTGTTTTAATTTTTTTTTAGATTCTCATTATCTTCAATGCACTCTTCACGGTCAATAAGAAGTTTTATGCAATATAATGGACCAACATTTTGAAAAAATCGAAATCAAACAAATAATATTAAAATTGTCATCATCATGGAAATTAGGGGTGGGCGAATTTATCGATATATCGATAATAGATTATCGATTAATCGATAACATCGATAAATTCTTATTTTCGATAAGATATTTCGAAATCGTTTTCGCCCACCCCTGATTTTCTGAATCCTGTATCAATAGTTTTCACATTTCCACGTACACAATACAAAAAATTATTCGAATTTTTGGTCTCAATGGCTTGTGAAGGATTTAAAACAATGGATTTATCGATGATATTGGTAAACCAATTGAAAAATCGATCGATTGAAATATCGATATATATAAAATAATACCTATGATAGGAGCATTATACAAACTCAAAAATGTCACAAACCAACAAATGAAATACAACATTTATAATGCATGGGGAACCTGTTCACAAACTCAATTCAAAAAAAATACAAATCTTGCATAATCAAGTTTTGAAAATGCTATTCAACATGGATAGAAGAACACCCACTGAGTATATCGATAATATCGATGGTTTCGATAATATCGATAATTCCGATAATATCTATAATATCGATAAACCGATAATATCGATAAATTCTATTTATCGATATTTCCAACTCATTATCGCCCACTCCTAATCATCGGCGCAGGTCTGCTGGTGGGCGTATTCGACGGCCACGGGGGCGGGGCGTGCGCCCAGGTGGTGGCGAAGCGCCTCTTTCACTACATCGCCGCCTGCCTGCTGCCCCACGAGCTGCTCCTGCAGCACCTGCGCTCCCTGAAGGAGGCGAGGAGCGTGGACCTCATCAGGTCGTACAACGACAAGGTGCAGTTCGTCGACGACGTCAGAGACATCTACGACGGCAGCTTCGTCGAGTTCTTGGAGGACCTCGCCAAGGTGGGCGGAAATGTAGTTGAAAATTATTGGGGGTTGCGTTGATGTGGTGTCAATGAGAAAATATATTATCCGGCTCGAAGGACCAATTGTTGAAGCTTCCAGTGTTGTTCCTGGCTGCACAATTGTGCACTTTGACTACTAAGTGCGAACTGCGGCACCACTTTCCTTATTTCCTTCAAAAAGTGCACCTTTTCATTTTCATTGAAATTTGCTACAATGGTTACCAAATATTGCTTAAAATCTGTTGAATGCAATGATCTATTAATAATATTGGTTGAATGTCATTGATGAGAACTGAGAAGTAGAAGAAATT
The DNA here is from genome assembly GCA_029955515.1 of Chrysomela aeneicollis. Classification (NCBI taxonomy): domain Eukaryota; kingdom Metazoa; phylum Arthropoda; class Insecta; order Coleoptera; family Chrysomelidae; genus Chrysomela; species Chrysomela aeneicollis. The sequence goes on from JARUHQ010000010.1 coordinate 19,228,909, forward strand.
CAAATAATTTCGATTGTCGGATGTCAGCTTGATGTCAATGACCATTGACACTTGACAGTTTTGTTGTGAATTTCAACTCGTATAAGATTTTTTTATCTCTATCCTTCAAGAGTCCAAGGATTCTACCAACCAAATTCTACATGGTGTAATAAAATGTGAAATTTTAACCGAAATTTTTTAGAAACCATCATAAATTCTGAAAAAGATTGATATTTGTTTTAATATGCTCTCGAATATGCTTGTGTAAATCCAGTTTCTTGTTGAGTTCTGTTTGAGTTTGCTTTTTGTTGCATGATTATTGAAATACATGTTCGGTGAATCAGTATTCATTTTTAGCAAATCATAAATCATACCTATTTCTATGATTGACAGAATAAATTAATAAAATAATAATATCCTTCCTCAAGCAGTCTGCGATCACTGCAAATTTCCCTGCGCATGCGTGAAATAGTACTATAAATCTATTACAAAGAATGTGCACTATTGGCATCTGAAGTGCACTTTTCAACTGACAAATAACGCACGAAAAAAAAAACGATCCTGGAACAACACTGGAAGCTTCCCTTGTTGTTTGTTTAGAGGCTTTTCGTTGACAAGTTCAGTCGGCTTTGAGAGAGACAAAATATTTCTGCTCTAGTGTTGTCTTTGTCATCGAGATTGCAACTTGAAATAACGAAAATGTTATGATTGCGACGTAAAAAAGGGCACCATTATAATGTTTTGGAATGATAAGCTAACAATGCTAACGAAATATTCTGAATAATCGAAATAACGAAAACATCAAACTACAAGATAAACAAACCAACTATACACAGGTTATATAAAACTTCTTCTCTTTTACGTCCCAAACATAATATTTTCATTATTTGAAGTTGCAATCTTGACGACAAAGACATGGATATTTTTTCTCTCTCAAAGCTGACTAAACTTGTTAATTATTCACTATTTTATTTTCACATTAATTGAATGGGAGAGTTTACTTCGGAAGGTTTTTCATAGAACCATCGTGTTAATAACTAGTATTATATTTATCATGTCTAGAATGACTACTATGAAACTATTCGAAATTTAATGGCGGAACTCTATGACGTATTACCTAGATTTGGTGACATTTGGGGATATTATTTGTTCGTTATAACTTAATTGACAAGTTCAGCCAGCGTTGGGAGAGAAAAAATATGTCTGCCTTAGTGTTGGACTGATAAGCCAACAATGCTAACGAAATATTCTGAATAATGAAAACATACTACTAGAAAAACAAACCACTTATATACAGTTCATATGTCTTCTTCTTTTTTAGTCCCAATCATAGCAGTTTCATTATTTTGAGTTGCAATCTTGATGACAAAGACAACAATAGGGCAGACCGTTGATTGATATATAACGCTGGCTGAACTTGTCAATTCCGTTGAGCATACGGGCCGAAAAAAAAGTAGAAAGCTGTTGCATAAACTGTTGCCAGTCTTTTCTAACATTTATCGTGAATATTTAACGTATTTCTCCCATTCAATCACTCCTGGTAAAAACTTTCGATTTATTCTTTACAACCTTTCGTAGCTCTAGCTCACCTCTACTTAAAATGTTTTATCATGGATTTTAGCATGGATCAACCCCATTAAGATTTTGAGATCAGCATCAAGTACCATGTTCTCACTATGGCCTTTTCACCCCCAGATATCAGTTTTTCTTTATCTCTGAAGAAATTCATTATTGTTGATAGCTTAACGATATATTTTTCATTCATTATCATCACTACACTGGTATATCAATCAAAAATACAGTCGAAATAACAGGTCCTCAAAAGTAAACACTGAAATAACCTAACCTCAATGGTTTTCGCATGTAATACAACAAGTGTATTGATGATTATCGAAACACAAATTCCATTGATTTTGAGAAACAAATCGTGTTGCTTGGAAACTACACAAAGCAACATGATTTGTTTCGAAAAAGAGAAGGAATTTTCGATAATCATCAATAACACAAGTTGTATTTGTTCAGATTATTTCATGAATAAAATCAAAGCCATTTTGTTGATTTTCTATTTTAAACGTACAGTTTATTATTTTTTTTCTAACAGAAAGATTACAAGATTACCTAAGCACTAGGTACTACGTGGTACTACTGAGCTAAATTCATTTTGATTGCTGTCAGAATTTGTGTGGTTAGGTTACATTACATTAGATTTGCTGAAATTATCCATAATTTGTTGAAAATGAAGTGGAAACATATTAATAGTGTGATTAGTGTGTGTTTATCATGGTTCAGACGAAAATTTGGTGTAGTGGCATTCATTCATTTACCAGGGAATCGGAAAATACTATGACAGATTGCAACTACTAAGTCGTTGTTTAATTAAACTACTCTACTGCCTACGAATCAGAAAGCGAAATACAGAAACGAAAACACAGCATGTAGGTATCCAATAGCCAATCAGGAGCCGAAATACAAAATCGAAAACATGGTGTTGTTGCTTATCAACACAATCATTTCAACCAATCAAAAACGTGTATTTTAGCATGAATGAAATAATCAATATAATCTCATTCAAATCTGTTATCTGTTCTCACCTGTTTCCATTTTGCTAATAGGAGAAATCATATTGAAAAATGGTCCTTTTTCACTATAAAACGATAATCCAGTTCAAAAATCCTCTTATGGAGATTCACATGGGAAAATAATTTGTTCGGAAACAAATCAGGAGTACCAACATATCTTTGACGTCACACTTTCTCGGTCCATTCCAATACCAATCCCAACCCAACCGTGCTCAGAGCTATCTTTGCAGGCGGGCAACGGCACCACCTTCGAGATGCGCAGCGCCCTCGAGAGGGCGTTCCTGCGACTGGACGAGGACCTCTCCAAGGAGGCGCTGTCGACATCGGAGGGGCGGTCGGTCAACCTGAAGACGATGTCGGTGGCCATGTCGGGGGCGGTGGCTTGCGTCGCCCACGTAGATGGCCCCCATCTTCACCTTGCCAACGTCGGCGACTCCTGTGCCGTCCTAGGTGCGTGTTTGTCCCGTGTCGAAAAAAAAAAAAAACTAACTCGATAAAATGATGGAAGAACCCATCGGAAGCTTATCCTAATCCCACACTAGCTATTTGTGTATTTAGAGCTCAAATTGATAGATTTTTGCTCGAAAAAGACAAGAAAACCTGATTCTCCATTCAATTAACTTACATTTCACAATATTCTTCATCTAAATCAATGACAGAGGTCATTTTGGAAACTCAAAAATATTTTCCAACAATTTATCTAGGCCGATTTGGTACACCCGGTATATGTCTGCTCTCACCAATAGTTATTTATGTATTAAGGGAATTATGAGGGCCTTAATTACCGATGGCAAAGTTTGCGTCCCGAGGGCCTCTGGCCCGAGGGACAGCAATTGCCAGAGGTCATTAAGGCTCTATAATTCCCGTGGTACATAGATAATTTAATTTTTTACCGATTTTCATAACAATATGTCCATATTTAGAACGCAATAAATGTTTAAATTCATAACCTTTCTGGTATATTTGAATTAGGTAGCGTTGATTGTAGCATTGTTGGTTGTTGCAAGGTTGTCGCTATGTTACATGTTTATAAGCAAACTTTCTTTATCAATCAATGTTTTTCCGTTAAAAACGTGTTTATTTTTCACCACAAATCGACGATCTTTTTCTGATATAATGGAGGATATTATAAAAAAAAGCGGAAAAAGCAAGACAATCATTACTTCCATCGAAAAGTGAAGCCCTATATCAAAAAGAATACAACTTATATCTGAAGTGGCTGACACAGAGAAATGTTATGTCAAAAGATGCCAACGAAACTTTCTTTCTGGCATATTTTCAAGAACTGGTAAAGTATTTTCAGTATTTTCTGGTAGATTTGGTAATAATTGTATTTATTCGTTGCAGTCAGAAACGTTTAGCCCAAATTCGTTATGGACTAAATGGTCAATGCTCAAATCGATGGTGACCATATATGAGAAAAGAGATATCACCAAGTTCAACGAACTAGAGGCTTTTTTGAAACGGAAAAGTAAGGGGTATAAGCCGAAAAAGTCTGCTGTCTTATCTCCTAAAGATGTCATCAAATTTCTAAAGGACGCCCCTAATGAAATTCATTTATTGCATAAGTTAATTTTTTTCTCATAATTTTCTTTTTCGTTTGTTTATTTCGTTTTATTTGTTATAGGTTGTTCTAATTATGGGTTATTTTGGAGGATGCAGAACTCAGGAACTTCTAAATATGAGTATAGCAGATATAGAGGACCGGGATACTGTTATGGTAGTGAACGTACCGGAAAGTAAAACTGGTGTATCGAAGAAATTTACAGTTGTGGATGAAAAATAGTTCTCTGCTTTGCCTTTATTGAGACTTTATATGTCCTTGCGTCCTGAAGGTACAAAACGATTTTTTTAGAGCTTCCGACAAAATAAATGTACAACTCAGCCAATTGGAAAGAATATGTTTGGCAAAATTCCCAGCAAAATCGCAAAATGTATTTAGGATTGCCAAACCCACTAACCTATACGGGACATTGCCTTCGTCGCACTTCTGCTACTGCCCTAGCCAATGCAGGAGCAACTATGACAAACTAAAAAAGACACGGAGGTTGGAGGAGTTCCACGGTGGCAGAGGGGTATCTGGAGGACAGTATTGAATTGAAAAATAAAACGGCGCGTATGCTGTCTACTTTGCCATCAGAAGAGGCAGGCACCTCGACTGTAGTGAACAGCAACAGCACCACCCATAAAAAAGAAGAAATTGTTTCCAGCGGCGGAAGTAATTTTCAGGGAACATTTGAAAATTGTACATTTATTATTTGTAATGACGTGAATAAGGAAAATATGTCTTAGTTTTCATCACATATAAACGTTTATAAGCATTTCTTGTATCATTTTCACCTGTAAAAGGTAAGAGGGAGTTTTTGAACCTTAATATCCCAAGGGAGTTATGACCCTCATTATAGATATCGTAACTATGACGATATAAGCTTATAATGTCACTGTCAGAAATAAAACCCTTTATTGTCCACTTCACCTTCAGAAACCGCCTGAACTTTCTCCTCTTTAGATGCCATGAAAATATCCTACCTGTACTTAATAAACACGATGCTTCGGACCTGGTGTCTTCCATTGGATTGTTCGACGCTAGCTGATTTGAATCGTACGATTTGACGGAACCTTCGTTGAATTCATGAGTGTATTCGTTGGCACGGAGTACTTGATCAACCTGATTACAGAAAAAAATACATATGTAACACAAATGGCTTTACAAGTTCCGAGTATCATATCACTCTCTTCCGCTGAATGTAATGTTACAAAAGTAGCTGAAGAACATTATTTGGGAATTTATCCAGTATTTTTATTAATGGGACTGAACGATATACTGTCGGTAATACTAGTTGTAATTTTGGAAAAAAAATGTGGTATCTACATGTATTCCCAAACTTGGAGCAACCCATCGGAAGCTTATCCTAATCCCACACTAGCTATTTATGTATTTAGAGCTCATATTGATAGATTTTTGCTCGAAAAAGACAGTCCCTAGACAAGACAAGACAACCCGATTCTCCATTCAATTAACTTACATTTCACAATATTCTTCATCTAAATCATTAATTTCAATTAAAGAATTGCCCTGCCCGGGCTGGCGGCTTGAGAAGTCGCGCTTTGAACCCGTTGGCTATTGAGGCTACTTGAAAACTTATGTCTATCCCACAGTTATAATACGTTATGAACCAAAAAGATAAAGTCAAACTTTTATTGTCCCAGGTACGCTATCCGAAACGAACGCTTGGGTGGCCAAAAAACTAACCAACGAGCACAACACCTTCAACCAATTCGAAGTGGAACGGATACTAAAAGAGCACCCCTTCAGTGAGGCTTTATCTGTGATAAAAATGGACAGGCTGCTGGGGCAGCTAGCTCCGTTGCGGTCCATGGGAGATTTTAGGTCAGGAAATTTAGATTTGTTTTCCACGTCATAGTTTGAGAAAATTAATTGAATACGTTTTTTTTATTTTTCTTGTGCGATCAAATTTTACTTGGAAAATAATTTCAAAAAAGTAGTGCTGGCTCATCCACCATAAAATTGAAAAAATTTGGGTCAGTTTCCGGAATTCAGATTTTTTTACGTTATTTCGATTGTGAAAATTCATCAAATTTTTATTTTTCTCGTGCGATCAAATTCGACTTGGGAAAAAATCCCACAATGTAGTGCTGGTTACTCCACCATAAATTTTAAAAATTTGGGGAAGTTTCCTATATTCAGCATATTTTCCACGTCATAGTTTGTGGAAATTCACCGAATACATATTTTTTATCTTTCTTGTGCGGTCAAATTCGACTTAAAAAAATAAAAAAATTTAGTACCGTTCTTCCACCATAGAAATTCAAAAAATTTAGTATCGTTCCTCCACCATATATTTAGAATTTTTGGGTCAATTTCCGAAATTCAGATTTTTTCACGGCATAGTTTGTGAAAATTCATCGAATTTTTATTGTTATCGTGCGATAAAATTTGACTTGGAAAAAATCCCCAAAATGTAGTGTTGGTTCCTCCACCATAAATTATAATATTTGGGCAGTGTCCTGAAATCAGATTTTTTCCACGTTATAGTTTGTGAAAATTCATCGAATACGTATTTTTTATTTTTCTTGTCTGATCGAATTTGACTTTAAATTAAAATCCCAAAAATGTAGTATCGGCTCTTCCACTATAAAATTAATTTTTTGTGACAGTTTCCTGAATTCAGATTTTTTTCCACGTTATATTTTATAAAAAATTCACAAAAATCCGTTTTGTAGGTTTAAATGGAAGAAGGAGATTCTGACGGGCATAGTAGCGAAACACTTTGGGGAGCACGTTGTCCCCCCGAACTATCACACCCCCCCATACCTGACAGCCTTGCCTGACGTAACGCACCACAGGCTGACACCTAGGGACAAATTTCTGATAATCGCCACCGATGGATTGTGGGATGTAATGACGCCCTTGCAGGTAATGCTACTGTTTCTTTTTTTGTGATTGCATTTGTGGTTAAGTTAGGTTACGAACCTGTTGCTCGATCGATGTTTGCTGAAATGTTGTGAGAAACTTACTGATTCTCCCGGTGCTGCAGTTGTTTGGTAAGGGTGTGAATTGACAAGTTCAGCCAGCGTGGAGAGAGAAAAAATATGTCTGCCCTAGTGTTGTCTTCGTCATCAAGATTGCAACTTGAAATGATGAAAATGTTATGATTGGATTATATAGGTCTTATTCTTTTTTAGTCCCAATCATAGCATTTTCATTATTATTTCAAGTTGCAATCTTGATGACAAAGACAACACTAGGGCAGACATATTTTTCCTCTCTCAACGCTGGCTGAACTTGTCAATTCGGCAATGGTTTCGAAAATACGTGATTCGTAAATCTGGAATATGAGTTGGTTTTCAACAATATACCATAGTGGAAGCGAGAGTTCAATATTTCTGCACACGACTCTCACAAGAGCAAATGCTGCCTCTTGATGACATTATTTCCACTCACGAGCGCCAATGCTGTCACTTGATGACATTCCTCGGAAAAAAGTAATTTTTGTGCTGAGGTTTCAAAAAGTCTACTGGTTAACCAGTTGTAGAAAAATACATTTTTTTTACATCTGGAATAGAACAGAAAATATCTATTTGTGAATTTGTCGCTCGAAAAAGACAGTTTATGTTATAATCTTTTGAGATCAGCAAGACACTGATGCGCTCGAAATACACACAATATTTTTTTACAAACACAGTTCCTAGACATGAAAACTCGATACTTCATTCAATTAACTTACATTTCAATTATTCACTATTATATTGAAATTGTATCCAATAATTAATACATTTAACAGAAAAGAAGGGAAAATAACTCATAGATTGAAAAATAATTGCCCTGCCCAGGGATCGAACCTGAGCTGGCGGCTTGAGAAGTCGCGCTTTGCACCTGTTGGCTATTGAGGCTACTTGAAAACTTAGTTTGAGAAGCACCATCAGTAGTAGAAGCCAATAAAATATCGAATTTTCTTGTCTAGGAACTGCGTGCGTTTGTAGATAACTGTCTTTTTCGAGCGGCAATCTATCACTTTGCGCCCTAAATACACAAACAGCTATTTTCACCGCCCTTCCGCAGGCCGTCCGTCTAGTGGGCGAGCACACCAAGGGCAAGGTGACCCTCAAGCCACTCGAACTACCCCGCAAAGACATGCGCCTGAGCGAGATCAGCGAGACGCTGCTGCAACGCCGCGACGGCCTCAAGACCAAGCCGAAGGACTCGAACGCGGCGACGCACCTGGTGCGCAACGCGCTAGGCGGCGCCGAGGTGGGTGTCGACCACGCGCGGATCGCGCGCCTTCTGGCGCTGCCCCAGGACGTGGTGCGCCTCTTCCGCGACGACCTCACCGTCACCATCGTCCACCTGGACTCGGAGTACCTGAGGCACTGCCCCGCGTGAGGCGTGGTTGAACTTTTCAAGATGTTGTGTCGGCTAGCGTGGTGTCTTCAACGTGACGGTGGTTTTGCCGACATGGGTCGGAGGATCCTTCGAAGATGGTTGTGTGTCTTGTCGAATTGATGGCTTCGTTCGCTGGTACGATTCCGAACCAGTTCGGGGATTATTCGCATGCGCAGCAGTTCGAAAAACTGTTTGTTGTTAGTAAACAAAAGATCGAATAGATGAGTGAATTGACAAGTTCAGCCAGCTTTGAGAGAGAACAAATATGTCTGCCCTAGTCCTAGTGTTGTCTTTGTCATCAAGATTGCAACTTAAAATAACGAAAATTTCATGATTGCGACGTAAAAAAAGAGAAGAAATCGAAAAAAACACATCATTCAACGATAATAAGCTAACAATGTCAACAAAATATTCTAAATAATCGGAATAACGAAAACAAACTACCAGAAAAACAAACCATCATGTATCAAGCGGCCAAGCGGAATTGACAAATTCAGCCAGCTTTAATAGAGAGAAAAAATGTGTCTGCATTGTCTTATTTGTCATCAAGATTGCAACTTAAAATAACGAAAATGTTATGATTGCGACGTAAAAAAAGAAAAGAAATCTAAAAACCCATTTATAATGAGTTTGGAATCATTCAACAATAAAAAGCTAACAATATCAACAAAATATTCTAAATAATCGGAATAACGAAAACAAACCAATTATATACAGGTTATATGAGTCTTCTTCTTTTTTACTTCCCAATCATAACATTTTCATTATTTAAAGTTGCAATCTTGACGACAAAGACAACACTAGGGCACTAGGGACATATTTTTTCTCTCTCAAAGCTGGCTGAACTTGTCAATTTGGTACTTCATATTCCGTCTCATTCATTCTTTTAACGTTAGATCTGTTAACTATCGTCAATACAAAAAAATTGGTTAGGATAGGTTCTAGTTTCCAGTTCTTTTTCAGTTACAAAATTTTTCGCAGTGAAATAAAATCCTGAACCAGTTCATAATCACAGCTGCGCTTTATGACAATCCTGGATCAGTTCTGGACTGGTTCGGAATGTATTGAGATCCGCGAACAAAGCTATTGACAAAATGATGGCGCTACTGCAAGTACATTACAATGTACATAAATCGTCCTATGCTCATTTTTTTTTAGTTTCAGTTGCTCAACCATTATTCCGTCGATTTTAGGTTCGGGAATTACGAGTAACGAATTGCGATCCATCTGTGAATCCATCTAAAAATGCGCGTATCTCTCGCTTGTTTTCAGATGCTTTGGTAAATTTCCTAAGATTCATTTCTGAAATAGATTCAATGAACCTTTCTCAACATGCTATAATGATTTTGGAAATCTGTAGACAAATAATTCGGTGGCAGTTTGTATCAGCCTCATTAATTATTGATTGATGAAACCAAAGTTTGGTGGTAAATTCAATTTTAAATATGAATGAGATCACAAAAAAATTAAATATATTGTTCTGAAAGTTCAGAAAACTGAATGAAGAGATTCTTAACAATAAACGAATATGGTCTTTATGCAAAATAGGACTCGAGTGATCCAATATCTGTAATAGGTGTCTATAGCTTACAGAAAAAGTGTACTGTAAGTGTATCTAAACCAACGATAGCGTTAAGGAAAGTTTTTCTATTGAAGATATCAATAATTTACCGATGAAGATTCTTCAATTCATGAAATACTCCCCTGTCTAAAAGAACTTCTTATGCAAATACTCAACAGAACAGGAGCAAAAATCCTTTTCTTAGGATAGTGTGACGTCATACTCACAATTTGGCAACCTTCCATTCTCACACCGGATCCACACTTGTGCGATTTATAACTTCACCCAACAAAAAACACTAAAATATAGTGAGAACTTGTTCAAATGTTCGAACGCTATAATTTATGGAGAGCTGATAAAAAAAATGCCCCTGATAATCATATTTAATTCGAATGTTTCAAGCTTCAAGCGCCCATGCGGAATTGACAAGTTCAGCCAGAGCTTTGAGAGAGAAAAAAAATGTCTGCCCTAGTGTTGTCTTTGTCATCAAGATTGCAACTTAAAATAACGGAAATGTTATGATTGTGACGTAAAAAAGGAGGAGAAATCTAAAAACCCATTTATAATGTGTTTGGAATCATTCAACAATAATAAGTTAACAATGTTAACAAAATATTCCGAATAATCGGAATAACGAAAACAAACTAAAAGAAAAACAAACCAATTATACAGGTTATATGAGTTTTCTTCTTCTTTACTTCCCTATATTACCATTTTCATTATTTAAAGTTGTAATCTTATTGACAAATACAATACTAGGGATAACTAGGGCAGACATATTTGTTCTATCTCAAAGCTGGCTGAACTTGTCAATTAAATCTGTTTTGCTCGATGAACGTGGAAAACTCACCTGAAATATTGTTTATGATTATGTGTACATGAATATACAGGGTGATGCATAAATGTTGCTCGAGTTTTCAGACTCGGGTTTTATATGTCCGAAACCACATCTCTTGTTTAACACTATGTAGATATGTTTCTTTGGTCTTCCACTGACTACACAAAGTTTGACTGTTAGTATAGTTTTATGTGAATGTATTGCAGCCTATTGCTGCGATTTTAGTCAATTTACCTACACTAGGAACTGGTTTGGAAAAGAAATGGATGCTCCCATGAAACCAATAAAAGTCGCCAAATAAATGATGTTTGAATCACTAGTCAACGAATTAATATGTTTCATCTGTACAGGGTGGGTCAAATTTGATACTTTTCCGAAGGAGTTAAAAATGTTCGGGATTCGATTTTCGTGATATTTCAGTAATCAATATGAAAAATTTTGAAGACACCCTTGGATTTCTCTCAAAAAGTACCTCCGGAATAAATTAAATGGTGGGTGGAACTGCACAATATTCACCCAGTATCTTTCAAACGACACAAATCGAGCTCGTAACATGCATATTGTTTTTTTTTCTCCTTTAGAACTTGGAGTTTCCTATGCAGTGTGTAATTCGGCTCAAAGTCAATTATAGTTTTGAAAATTGATTTATTATTGGTGCTATAAACCTCAGAAATGCGCAGCTGGTAAATAATTTATATATTGTGTATATTAGACTGATGTTATAAGTTGAATATACCGCATACACGGTGTTTTATTTTCATAAAATTTCCCCTTAACCACTCTTTTTGGTGTCCCAAAATTATTGCAGAGATACAACAGGTTGTTGGAGTATGAAAAATTGAAAGTATTTTTCATTAATAACTTTCAGTTTTGATATTATTCTAATTAAATTAATTCTCAATAACTGGTTTATTTCGAAAAAATCTCATTTTCAGTTGCTACCGGTGGATGAAGTGAATTTACAAAAAAGAGCATTTGAGAAAAATCATTATTTCAAATCATTTCTATCCGGATTGCAAGAGAGAATTTGATAATTTGAAAACATCAAAATTGTTCGATTCTTCCAAGTTCATGATGTACACAAAAATCCTTTTCGAGTACTTTATTTTTAATATGAATACAAATATAAACTATGTTATCCTAATTTAAAAGGCTCATAAAGTGTATAAGTAAAAAACAATTTCATTTATTACGAAAAAAAAAGCAACATAACATCCGAAATTTCTTCTAATAGGTACATAAAGGTTGCAGGAATTTCGGGATTTTGTGACAATTCCATTTTCAACTTCAAAATATAATAATCAACGCCCCGGCAGGTGTCGAGACTCCGTTTTTATCCCTCTTGACCGAAATCATCCATAAACTTTCTCAATTTCGTCAAATCTTCATCGTTCACCGTCGGTTTGGATGTGGCAATGGACCTTAACATGTCATTCTGAAAAAAAATCACATGACCCATTAATAATTTCAAAGTTTCCTCCACATAAACCGAACAATTCATTCTTCCGACTACTCGTAATACATATCAATAAACACTGATTCAAAAAATCACTTCGATATTCGCTTTGCTCGCTATGTAAAGTCGTTATGTTCACGATACTAGTAACTTCGGATCTAATCTCAAACTTCTCTTCTGACTGTCCGCGACATTACTGTTTTTTTAAACAGGGTCACTCACGGTCGATGGTACCTTAGAGGTTTACGGAGAACGGGAAGTAGGATTATTCTGAAAATTTGGTTTATTGAGTAATCAGTTTTGTTCTATAGATCTAAAATACTTTCAGCGTTGCGGCGTTGCCGCTTCTATCAAAAAGTAGCAACAACTTTGTTATTTCAAATGGAACACCCTGTGTTTTTTTTCATTTTTCGATTCTTCCTGAAGAGCTGATTTCGTCGATCTATCATACTTGGGGTATAGCGCGAAATATTACAGAGATATAGGGTGCGAAAAATCGAGATTTTTCAACTTTAGGAATTTTTTGTGTCGAAACTAATCATTTCTGCTCAAAACGGCTTACATGTCCCTATCTCAACTTTCCATTTCCTATCGATTGATATTTAATTGAAACAAATACGGGTGGTTCAAAATTTTGAGTTTTGCATCACCCTCTATTTGTTTCTATTAAATGTCAGTAGATAGTAAATGGAAAGTTGAGGTAGGGACATGTAAGCCGTTTTGAGCAGAAATGATTAGTTTGGACACAAAAAATTCCTAAAGTTGAAAAATCTCGATTTTTCACACCCTATATCTCTGTAATCTTTCTCGCTATACCCCAAGTATGATAGATCGACGAAATCAGCTCTTCAGGAAGAATCTAAAAATGAAATACAGGGTGTTCCATTTGAAATAACAAAGTTGTTGCTACTTTTTGATATAAGCGGAGAGAACAAAACTGATTACCCATTAAACCAAATTTTCAGAATAATCCTACGTCCCGTTCTCCGTAAACGTCTAAGGTACCATCGATCGTGAGTGACCCTGTATAGGCAGCAATCATAAGGTACGTAAATCTTACAGAAAACTCTTGCCGATATTCCTGGAACCAGCATTCCTCAATTGTCACCGACTAAAGCAATTCTCGCAACCGGCCCAGCCGTTAATTGAGTTGGGCGTTTGTTTGATCTCATCGGGAAGCCATGAGTCATTAGACGGTAACAATTGACAAGTTCAGCCAGCTTTGACAGAGAAAACATATGTCTGCCCTAGTGTAGTCTTTGTCATCAAGATTGCAACTTAAAATGATGAAAATGTTAAGATTGGGACGTAAAAAAAGAGAAGAAGACTAATATCACAATTCGCGAAAATCACGGAGTGGGCGGCCTCTGGTGTCAAATTTTCTAAGCCTTCCGAGGGTGATCAACAAAGCAGTTTAGCATTGTATATAGCATAGGCTTTCGTATTAGTTTTAATGAAATTGAATTGTTTTGAATAGTTTTCGGACTTGTTTCGTGCTTATCAGCTAGTTACTAATATTATTGAAACATGCAGCAAGTTCAAAAGGTCGTAAAGGCGAAATCGACAAAGATTTATTCAGTATTTCAGCGTTCCTCCTACCGTACAGACATCGTTCCTTTGGCACAAAATCCTGAATTTTCTTTCATGATTGTGTGAAAAATGGATGATCACGTTGAAAAAAGGAGAACTTATCACCACAAACATTTACGTTTGTAGTAAGCAATTCCTATAGAACTGGATTTCTCAAGTGAATGCGAAGGTATGTCTTTGAGGTTAAATCAAACAAATAAGATCTGGTTTAACTGTAGTTGTGTCTCTTGTTGTTTGTAATGAAAACCTTGATTTTACTTTAGGACCGTCAAGGAGAATTAAACCAAGAGATAGGCTCAAAAAGAATGCAATTCCTTCAATAAACATCTAGAAGTCATCACATGCAAACTTCAAGAGTGAGGGCAATGTGGGCTGAATGAAATCAAATCTTTATTCAAAATGAATGAGCTGTGAATTGAATGAAGTATCAATTAAAATAAATGAATTTGAATGACTGGTAGACCACAAGGTCTTAAACTTTTAAAGTTATTCTTGGAACATACCTACTCATCTATATTATATAATTATATGAATTATCATTTTATTGTTAACATGAAAATAATAACTTGTGTTGCCTATTTAAGATAGGTAGGTATCTCAATATAAGCACCCCTATACTTACTTCTCTAGAGAATAAAGTTAATTGACTACAATTCTTTGTTTTTATTTTGCTAATCATCTATTTTTGGGTTAGGATAAAAATTATTACAGGTTTACAGATAAATTCACACTTCCACTGCTAATTTTTCCATGGAACTATTTTAATTTCATATTAGAGCTACCCGAGAGCTGAAACCACTAATCTTTGGCTGAAGTTTGTGAACAGAAGTTTATTTATATGTGTTTGAGTATGTGTTTGACATCTATCCCACAAAGTATGTGAGCAGCTTTGAATAATGCTTCTCACTATTTTAAGGGTTTCTTCTTATCTCCAATATACTCTAGATACTTATTTCAATCTTGGCCATTCTTGAAATAAAGAGAAATCATTGAAATACAAATACCTTAGTGGCAACATTGATTTTGCAGAGGTGGTTTGAAAAGCCTATAAAAACATAATAAATCCACGGAACTCACATAAAATAACTGTTTTGAATTCTATAAACGATAATCCATCAATAGTGCCCCTTTTGGATACTCAGGATTATTTATTTCTTCCCTAAAATGTGAATTAAAAATTGACACATTACCATTGAAAACATATACCAAATGTTTGTTGATCACCCTCATGTCAATTTTTTGACATTTCTCGATCGCCATCTGTTGGTTCGTGATTTTCGCGAATTATAATGCGTTTAGAATTATTCAACAATTGTTGTAAGCTTACAATGCTGACAAAATATTCGAAATAATCGGAATAACGAAAATACTACATCCTTTTTTCCTTCCTACTTCAATATGGGCTCAACCGTTTCGGTTATTTACCCAGGTACTTCGTATAGGGATGAGGCTGCACCTAAGATGCGTCTGGAATTATATCCATCACCTCCTTCCTGTTGTGGTTAATATAATTTATCTATTTTTCTTCTTCTTTTGGCTTATGCTTCTGACTCCTTTCGGTGCCAATTTTTCGATACTATTTTGGCCCCTTCATTCGACAAATCCGTTGTCATCCGGCCTGGGTACCGGCGTAGAAATGATGGAACCAGATTTTTTTCGATACACGTAAGGCCCCTTTATCCGACAAATCCGTTGTCATCCGGCCTGGTTACCGGCGTAGAGACACAGGAACCTGTTGTTTTTCTCTAATATTCACTTAGTTCAACATTTGTGGTTGTATTTTCATTAATTTGCACGTTTCAGTAGACGTTCACAACATTCACTTGACTTCCAACCTCGAGGACGCCGCCTGTCCTCTACCATGGTCGGAAGGCGAATCGAAAATAGTACAAGAAAAACAAACCAATTATATACAGGTTATATAAGTCTTCGTCTTTTTTTCACGCCCAATCATAACATTTTTGCATTATTTTAAGTTGCAATCTTGACGACAAAGACAACTCTGGGGCAGACATATTTTTTCTCTCTCAACGCTGGCTGAACTTGTCAATTAAAGCGTATTACCAAGGTGGATATAGGATGGTGAAACGGCTCTTCAATTGTTTCTGCGAAAAACTTGTAGACCGTTTGAGAAGGTACTAATATTTCCACGACTTGAATGAAGATGACGGTAAGATCGATTATCGTAGAAGATTTCTGTTGCTCATGTATTTCTGTGGTTCGCATCTGACATACATGAGTTGAAATGACATCAAAACACAATATTTTCAGTGAATCTGGAATAATTATCGATATTTTGACTCTTCTCAGTCATTTTTCATCTAGAATAGATGAAACTGATAAAAAGGTGACAGATGCACAGATCCTGTTTTACCGACACAAGGTATGTCGCCATCTCTGTTAATTTCAGGAAATATTACTACGGTATGAAATCATCAAGTAGGCAAAGGTCTACAGTTTATTCTAGTGCTTGTTAATAGGAAGCTGTTTCACCATCCTATATCCACCTTGCGTATTACGTGTTGAAATCATCGATAAAAAAAAGTGACAAGAACACGGAAAGACACGGCAAGACGCTCATCTCCGTTGAATAAAAGTACATATCCGAGGTAAAAAACCGATACCCACCAAGGTGACTGGCGGTTCGGCCAGCTTCTCGCTGGGTATGTCCATCCAGGACATCTCGAGGGCCCCCGGGGCTCCCGGCGAGCACGGTATCAGCAGGTCGTCGACGATGGTGTCGGGGTCCACGGGGCTGGGCCCCCGGATGCGTCGGAAGTGCGTCGCCGTTTGGACTTTGCGCACCGGCTGCATCAGGGCGTCCCTCACTACTATGCTAATGTCCGCTCCAGAGTATCTTAAAATTTATACAGGGCTATTCAAATTGGAGTCTATGCATCATGGGGATTTCGATAACGGTAAGAGATAGAGGGTTGATGGTTAAATGGGGGCAAAGTAGCGTATTTCAGAGGTTAATTATATGGAGGAAAAAAATCTAACCTAGCTTCTTCAGTTCTGGAGTTGAACAGGAAAAATCGAAAATTTCGAAATTCTTCTTTTGCCTATATCTTTTTATTTTACGAATTTTTTTTTAAATTTTGCCACTATGCCATAGCAACTTTTTGTAGCTTTTGCAAATATCGGAATAAAAATTATATACAGGGTATCGTATAAATTGGGCCACCCTCAACTTTTAATTTTCAAATACGGACCTGTATTTTTTATCACATTTTTATGAATAGCAAGAGTCATGTTTCATATTGACGTAGTATTTTCATCTGAATTACAGAGTGTTTTGATCATGGGTTGCGTGAACTGAAATGTGGATGAATTCTTGAAGAAGACAATCTTCGTCGAATAATTTTTTTCCAAATCCTATGCATTCTATACCTTATTCTATGATATATTTTTTTTAATTACAGCTGGAATTAAAAAAAATGAAATTTTACTGGTAATAGTTCAATATTTCCAAAACACTCTGTAATTCAGATTTAAATACTACGTCAATATGGAACATGACTCTTGCCATTCAAAAAAATGCAATAAAAAAAATGGGTCCGTATTTTAAAATTAAAAGTTGAGGGTGGCCCAATTTATACGATACCCTGTATATAATTTTTATTCAGATATTTGGAAAGGCTACAAAAAGTTGGCAAGATTTAAAAAAAATCTTCGTAAAATAAAAATATATAGGCAAAAGAAGAATTTCGAAATTTCGATTTTTCCTGACTCCAATTTGAATAGCCCTGTATATACAGGGCTATTCAAATTTGAATCTATGCATGGGGATTTCGATAACGGTAAGAGATAGAGGGTTGCTGTTAAATGGGGGCAAAGTAGCATATTTCAGAGGTTAATTATATGGAGGAAAAAAATCTAACCTAGCTTCTTCAGTTCTGGAGTTGAACAGGAAAAATCGAAAATTTCGAAATTCTTCTTTTGCCTATATCTTTTTATTTTACGAAATTTTTTTTTAAATTTTGCCACTATGCCATAGCAACTTTTTGTAGCTTTTCCAAATATCGGAATAAAAATTATATACAGGGTATCGTATAAATTGGGCCACCCTCAACTTTTATTTTCAAATACGGACCTGTATTTTTTATTGCATTTTTTTGAATACCAAGAGTCATGTTTCATATTGACGTAGTATTTTCATCTTAATTAAAGAGTGTTCTGATCATGGGTTGCGTGAACTGAAATGTGGATGAATTCTTGAAGAAGACAATCTTCGTCGAATAATTTTTTTCCAAATCCTATGCATTCTATACCTTATTCTATGATATATATTTTTTAATTACAGCTGGAATTAAAAAAAAATGAAATTTTACTGGTAATAGTTCAATATTTACAAAACATTCTGTAATTCAGATTTAAATACTACGTCAATATGATACGTGACTCTTGCCATTCAAAAAAATGCAATAAAAATACAGGTCCGTACTTTAAAATTAAAAGTTGAGGTTGGCCCAATTTTTCACGATACCATGTATATAATTTTTATTCAGATATTTGGAAATGCTACAAAAAGTTGGCAACATTTAAAAAAAATCTTCGTAAAATAAAAAGATATAGGCAAAAGAAGAATTTCGAAATTTTCGATTTTTCCTGACTCAAATTTGAATAGCCCTGTATATACAGGGCTATTCAAATTGGATACAGGGCTTGGATACAGGGCTATTCAAATTGGAGTCTATGCATGGGGATTTCGATAACGGTAAGAGATAGAGGGTTGGTTAAATGGGGGCAAAGTAGCGTATTTCAGAGGTTAATTATATGGATGAAAAAAATCTCACCTAGCTTCTTCAGTTCTGGAGTTGAACAGGAAAAATCGAAAATTTCGAAATTCTTCTTTTGCCTATACCTTTTTATTTTACGAAGATTTTTTTTTTAATTTTGCCACTTTGCCATAGCAACTTTTTGTAGCTTTTCCAAATATCTGAATAAAAATTATATACAGGGTATCGTATAAATTGGGCCACCCTCAACTTTTAATTTTCAAATACGGACCTGTATTTTTTATTGCATTTTTTTGAATACCAAGAGTCATGTTTCATATTGACGTAGTATTTTCATCTTAATTAAAGAGTGTTCTGATCATGGGTTGCGTGAACTGAAATGTGGATGAATTCTTGAAGAAGACAATCTTCGTCGAATAATTTTTTTCCAAATCCTATGCATTCTATACCTAATTCTATGATATATATTTTTTAATTACAGCTGGAATTAAAAAAAAATGAAATTTTACTGGTAATAGTTCAATATTTACAAAACATTCTGAAATTCAGATTTAAATACTACGTCAATATGATACATGACTCTTGCCATTCAAAAAAATGCAATAAAAAATACAGGTCCGTATTTGAAAATTAAAAGTTGAGGGTGGCCCAATTTTTCACGATACCATGTATATAATTTTTATTCAGATATTTGGAAAGGCTACAAAAAGTTGGCAAAATTTAAAAAAAAAATCTTCGTAAAATAAAAAGATATAGGCAAAAGAAGAATTTCGAAATTTTTGATTTTTCCTGTATAACTCCAGAACTGAAAAAGCTAGGTCAGATTTTTTTCATCCATATAGTTAAACCTCTGAAATACGCTACTTTGCCCCCATTTAACCAACCCTCTATCTCTTACCGCATTATCGAAATCCCCATGATGCAGACTCGAATTTGAATAGCCCTCTATATACAGGAGGATTTCGATAACGGTAAGAGATAGAGGGTTGGTTAAATGGGGGCAAACTAGTGTATTTCAGAGGTTAATTATATGGATGAAAAAAATCTGACCTATAACTTCTTCAGTTCTGGAGTTATACAGGAAAAATCGAAAATTTCGAAACTCTTCTTTAGGATCTTTTTATTTTACGAAGATTTTTTTAAAATATTGCAACTTTTTGTGACCTTTCCAAATATCTGAAGAAAAATTATATACATGGTATCGTGAAAAATTGGGCCACCCTCAACTTTTAATTTTAAAGTACGGACCTGTATTTTTTATTGCATTTTCTCGTTGGGAGCATAAACGCATGTTCGAAGAAAGAAATATTTGCAGTTTTATTCATTTATATGAATTGATGCATAGACTACGATCAGATATAATTCAATATTCTGCGTGGTATTTGCCAGGAATGTAGTTGTTTTCTGCTCGTATTCTACCTTTGTAATTTAGATTATTCTAAATAACGAGGAAATAATATTGATTTATTTTCCTCTTTCTAACAGTTATAGTTACTTGAGAATTACTATAAAAATTGTAACAACCTAATATAATGTTTTTTCTCCTCCTAAACCATAATTAGAATGATAAACTTATCTGGATATTTTGCAGTATGAAGCAAGACCAAACCAAAAATCCATAAAATCAGAGTGTTTGACAGCTGTCATCATAATTATATAACTCAAAGATGAACTAACCCTTCTGTTTTACTGGCTAGGTCCTTGATATCTTCTTCCGAGAGTTCTGTATGCGTATTACCTAAATGCAATTTAAACATGACTGCCCTGGCAGGTTCTTCTGGTAGAGGGATGTAGATCCTCTTTTCAAATCTTCTACGTATGGCAGAGTCTAGTACCCAAGGGATATTTGTTGCTCCTAGTACTAGTATGCCCTCTGTATCATGTCCAACACCTGATGAAAATCACAAGCTGACTACTGATTTTTGTACCTTCTATATTATTACTGTGTTTTAATGGGTTTGGTTTTCGCACATCTTGTACACCAAACGATAAAATTAGTTGAAATAGGTATTTCTGTATTTAGAGCGCAAAGTGATTGCCGACCGAAAAAAAAAACAGTTCAAAAGAAGAAGTCAGAATAATTTTTTAGGTAAAATTTTCAGATTTTCAACTTATTTCAACCATTATTCAATGGACAAAAATATATGATCCAATTTACTGGCTACAAGTGCCCTATATGAATAGTCAAAAATTCGTATTTCTAATGTCAAAAAACCGAAAACAATTCGTTTTTATGTTCAAGCTGTTGATTTTATAGTTACATTTATAAATATTATTTGAAAAACAACTTGTATTTCCTTATCTCTAGTTCAGATATTGCATATTTTGGGTGAATCACCCTGTATAGAACAACCAATCAAATATTCTGGGTGATTGGTTGTGGAAAATATATTGAAATAATACAAATTATAATAAAAAAATTTAAAATATCCTGTGATTTTTAGTAATCTTCCCCACAAATAAATCAATTCATAACAATATAAAAAGGTGCAAATCAATCACATCCCCACCCTATTCATTACATTTGGGAGTCTTTTAGGTTTTGGTTGGATCAGAAGTGAAAATGTTTTTTTTCACTTTAAAAAACTGCATCATCTTCAATAAAATACTTATACACATTTTTTCATAAACAGTCTTTGGTAAATCCTTTTGGATAGGTATTACATATACACAGATCATCCATATAATTCTAAGTCATTTGAAGAAGTAACATGTAATCTGATAGAATAATGAGAAAAAGTTATAGAAACTTAGATAAATAATCTTGATAATCCAATTGGTGTAATGCAGATAAGATTTCAAATATTTTATTAACCTCTTGGATAATTTTTCATGACATGATACAAGTAAACAGAGAAAGAAATTGATAAAATTACAATAACATTAAAAAATTCAGGATTTCAGAGTAGATCGATTTTTTTCTTTTTATATTATTACATATCAACATTATTTTCAGTTTGAGTTATGTGTCTTTATTATTCTGTTTGAGAACTTTTATACAAATATTTTCATACAATTAGGTATCTATATTGTATTCTTTAGATCTGCTTTCTTACCTTGCATTTGAACCAAAAACTCAGTTTTAATCCTTCTGGCAGACTCTGACTCATTGTCAGAACGTGAGGAGCACAAAGAATCAATTTCATCAATAAAAATGATGCTGGGCTTGTGTTGCCTAGCCATATCAAACAAATTTTTGACTAGTTTCTCAGACTCCCCTAACCATTTTGAAACTAGATCAGAAGAGGACACTGAGAAGAAAGTGGAATTGTTGGCTTCTGTTGCCACTGCCTTGGCCAAGTATGATTTACCAGTACCAGGGGGCTGAAAATCACAAAAAAGTGTATTTTGATAACTCTATTATTACCAATTTACCAACCCCAAACAACAAGATTCCTTTCCAGGGCACCCTTTTGCCACTGAACAAATGGGGGAACTTGATAGGCAATATGACAGCCTCTTTGAGAGCTTCTTTGGCTGCATCTAGGCCTGCCACATCACTCCATTTGACATGAGGCTTCTCCACTACTATGGCCCCTTCCAATTTGCTTTGGAGCTTTTTCTTGTCAGGGTCATCTTCATCATCATCACTATCACTTTTTTTGTCATCCCTGAAAAATCCTATTCATTAAAAAATAGTACATAACATAAATGTGCAGGTAGATAAATTTGGTAGCTATATTTTCATAGGAAATAATCAATATATCCTTACTTTGATGAACCCCCATCCAAAACAGGTTTTTTCTTGCCCTTCTTAATGGAAGCCTTGAGACTTTCAGCTCTTTCTAGATATTGGATACATTTTGCTCTGATACTCTCCTTGGCTTTTTCTCCTTGTGCCTCATCTGAAATAAATTTTAATCACCATGGAATTCCTAGCTGTTCTTTCAGGTGATTCAAGTTGAAACATACATTTGATTGCATGTAGAAAATACTCTACTCCATGTTCATACAATCTTAAAGCTTCTTCATAATTCTTGTTACGATCCTCCTCTGTAGCTTTAGTAACTAATTCGATAGCTTTTTGTAGTGTTGTTCCAGTAGCCATTCTGTTGAATTCTAATCTTGGGGTTTATTGTGAACAAATATTCTAACAGCTACTATGGCGATTGTAAGCACGAAACACTTTAGATAAGCATCATTGAATTTATTTAATATTCAACACCAAGATGGACAAATGCAAATATCAGCTAATATCCGAAGAAACTAATAAAATAATTTCACACCTTAAAAAAATGACCAACTGACAGTACTGACCACTGACAGTACTGACAGTGTCAGTCTGTCAGTAGTGATGTGGTAGTGAATGGTGACAGTCGTGACCTCTTCCTTCGCTTGCTGTTTGTTACGTGACTACGTGACCACTGATTGACCACTGGCTCAGTCCTTCCTATCCTACTTACACTTACTCTACTCAAGTACTCACTGCTGACAGTGCTGACACTGCTCCATGAGTAGAACTAGCACTGGCTCAAAAACGCGAACGGAAGTAAAAAATTGTCCACAAATCACAATCCACAATCGAAATCGAATTTCGGCAGCCCAAGCCACAGGCCCAAGCCGATCATATATCATATATCGTCAATCGTATCTCGTATCCCGTTATTAGGATAGGTGTGATGTGGATGTTGTGGATGTAATTTTAATAGAGTATAATTCACATTGAATAATCCAAAATGATTACTGTTCGGTATACAAGAAATTTATTTCTGAGAGCTTTATGCGTCGTTTACTTGTCCGCGTTTTTATCTTTCTACATTCAAATACCCGGTGAGTATTGAAAAACCACACACCTTATTTAGGAACGCACCCACCAATAACGAGAACATAATTGAATCAAAATGTGGCTTTCATAGGTCTATACGGGGATAATGGAGTGCTTCCAGCCAAGTCTGTTCTTGAAAACAGCAAGCACAAAACTCTGTCTGCAAAAGTCCACTATCAACCAACACTTTTGTGGCTGGCCCCTTATTCAGGACTGGACACTAACTATGCTCTGGATGTTCTTTCATTGCTGGGAGCATTTTTAGCATTCACAGGGTGAGTTTGTCTCTAATCAGTCAAAAAAATTATGAAATGTTTGTGTAGTCCAAATAAAATCTTAATTACTTTTCTACCACTGTTTTATTTCAGTGTATACATATTTCTTCATAAACAATGCCAGGGTCCTTATTTTGATATTTATATTCACTTTTATATTAAAATTTATCAATTATCTATTTACCTTTCAGGATTCAGTTCAGGTTACATATTGAAATTCAATTTCAAAATAATCAGCTATAATATTACCTATAACTCAAGGTTGTTCTGTTTTCAGATGACTAATTTTTCTTGAAACCAATACTACCTAATAATACTTTCTCTGATTTATTACCTTTATTTTGTAGTTTGGAGTAATAAAGGATTCAAATAATGTCTGATATTGTCTGAATGTATCTTACATTACATGGGCTGATTTTATAACCTGTTGATTAATGAATGAATTCAAGCATGGCATGAGATTTATCCAATCAAATATTTCTTATGTTTTTTTTTTTCAGGTTGATATCACAGAAGTTCTGTACAATCCCACTGTTTGCTGGATTGTGGTCTTTATTTTTCTCCCTTTTCCAAATAGGACAGACATTTGTGACAAATAATTAGTAAGTTTTTTATAATTTTGAAGTAAAATAATAGCATTTGCAATGACAAACACTCAGCCAAACAACATTAAACCATAATATTAATTATTTTGGTGCATTATTGATTAAACTGCTGATTCATTTGCTAGGAATAAGATCTGTTTGAACTAACTGATTTGGATTCAATTTTGAGGCTGATCTATAAAGTATAAGAAAATAGTTGAATATGTATAGCGTGGACACCCGGTATAATAGTATATTTTAATGAGATATTGTGAGGAGAAAATATCGATATATGCCGATCTGTCGATATATCCACACATACTGATCAATATATGTACTGATATATTGAAATGTTTCAATACAAATCGATATATTGCATCATATATATATTTATATTCTATAAGGTTGAATTGATATATTACATTATATATTGAAACATATATATTTATCGATATATATTGATTTAACTTGGTGAAATTTTTAAAAACCGCATCTCGATATTCGAGATATTTTATGTGTATATGTAACACAAATATATAATTTTTGAAGCAAAATATGTTATATCAACAGCAATAATGACTATATATATTCTGTCATACATATATTGATTTTGGTATCGATTTATATCAATATATTTCATATATCGATAAATATCGATATATTTGTCATCACGGGATCAATATTCATCATTATTGCTAGTGTAGAAATCAATTTTCTCACCTACTAAACATATCTTTATTTCTCCAAATATTTTTTCTAGTGATGAATTATTGTTAGAAACAGGCTTTCTAGCAATATTTGTTGCCCCCCTCTTGCCAGGCCGCAAAAAAGGCTCCAAGGGCTCAACCCCCACAGATATGGTAACATTCTGGCTGGTCCGATGGCTCTTGTTTAGGTTCCTATTAACCTCAAATCTGAGCAAGCTCATCAGCGGCGATCCACACTGGTGGAACTTGAAGGGTCAGTTCAACTAAAAAAAAAAATACCTTCAATGTATTGAAAGTGCGACTTTTCAGCTTTGAGTCACTATTTTGAAACGATGCCTCTGCCTACACCCCTAACTTGGTATGCCTTCCACTTGCCTGAATGGATTCTGAAATTGTCCATGGTCTACTCCTACGCGTGTGAAATGGCCTTGCCATTTTTATTTTTCGTTCCGATCAGAAGTGTCCGCATTACCGGTTTTTTCCTCCAAGTAAGATCATTGATTCGACCACAGATTAAAAAACCTTACGGATGAGACACTCCGCTCATTTTGTTTGATGTGCCGACATCCGTTTTCATTGACCTCCGACCTTTAAATTTTGCGCATCGCAGTTGCCAGATAGTCGTTGTCACCGCTGGAACTAATGATGTGCAATGTTGCCATTCTAGTAATGCATAATCAACACCAATATAAAAGATCTGTGATAAAAGGTCACCGAGTTCTGAGTGATTTATTATGAACAAGTTGTCATCAGAAATTAGTATCTATTAGGAATAATTCGAATATTTTGAATGTAGCCCATTTATTGTCATCAGGAAAAATGATGTAGCAGTATAGGTATAGCAAAAATATTCTCATCAAATGGGAAAGTTTGATTGAAGTGAGTAATATCACTCAATATAAGTACTCGCAGTTTTTCGTCCTTTGGAAAACAATTCAATTTGATATTCTCCGATATATTTGAAGATGATTTGCAAATGTTATATACATATCAATGATTGCCAAAAAAACATATCATTGTACCTGATTCACATTCCAGATAATGAAGGTATTTACACCTATGATAACAGATTGTTCAATCTGTGCTGTGATAATCCTCAAAACCTTTATCACTTTTCCTTTTGAATTATAGTTGATGGAAAATATGTTATACATTGTGAGAACATAAACCCATCCGAAATACTGGATCGTGAATCGGGTTAAACGAAAGCATTTGTAACATAACCAACAAAATGATGACAGCGATGTAAACAAAACTTGATCAATATTTTAGCGCCTGCGCATATCTATGACTGGACCTTTAAATTTTGCGCTTTCGACATCTCTCTAATCATATTCTCTCTGTCTGTAAGGTTTTCTAATCTGTGGTTCGACTTTCTGATCCTAGACGCAACATAATTTCCTCCACTTTTAGCTGTTCCTTCAACTGACCATTCTCCTGACGGGCAATTTTGGCTTTGCCAACATGCTGTTGATAACTTTGCAATTGTCTTTGTTGGACGACCAATTTTTCTACAAGAGGAAGAACATGAGCAAGTGGTCCATCGTCGGTAAAATCGCTAATGTTTTAATCCACGGCGCGTTGATATATGGGGCGGTGCAAGTTTTTTCTCTGAAGATGAACGGATCGCAGATTGACTCCAACATCGGTGAGAATCTCGGTTGATTTTAGTGGAACGGTTGAGAGACAATTTTTTTTCCAGCCATCTCCAAAATGCAGTTTGAATCGGGCCTACCTCAGGGGCTGCAGTACACTGTTTACTTTGGTATGATTTCGTTGGCGAGCACCCTGTTTTACGCGTTTTCCGATGTCCTTTTCGAAAGTAACAATGGATTCGGCGGTAAATTCGTCGACGTTTTGTCTACGACTTTCTATGCTGGTATCGCTGTCCTGTTGTTCTTCTCCAGTACTGTGAGTATAATTCTGTTCTGGGTGATTTTCTGCAAGACTCGAGGAAATTCGAAACTGATCAAAAAAATTATTGATCTTTTTTTTGTCATATAGTCTTTCCTGAAAGTCAAGAAATAATTACTTAAATGTGTAAAAAATGTGTATAAACATCATGAAACAAAGTATAAACATGCGTCCAAGGAGCTCACCTGCCTACAATACAAAACTAAGGGACACTTAAGACTACAAAAACAACAGAACACTTCAAGCGAATGCTTAAAAAACTCATCCAAATTGTAGTATGCCTTATCAAACAGTAACTATTGAACACTTTTCCTGATTTTTCTTTCTGAATTTAGATTTTTGATATTCTGAGGTGTATGATTGAAATTTTTTTCGAGTTATTATAAATTAGTGAATTCTTAACTTGTGTAGTGTTGGGCTTAGGAAGATTCATATTACCCATATGTCCAGTCTGATAACGAGAGTTCAATTCAATTCAAAATGTACTTTATTGTCGAAGAATAAAAATTCTTATTGACAAAGCATGTCTAAACAATTTAAAAAATTAAGGTAAAGTGGACAACACAAGTAACAAGAAACTCAAATGTAACAGGACATGGAATTCTACAGAATAATAATAATAACAATTAAATAAAGGTTCAGGCACTCAAAATCTGTCTTCAAAATATTCTTCCAAGCTATAATATGCTTTTGGAAGTAAAAGTTCTTTCACACATTTTCGAAATACCTTTGAGTCTGTCATGGTAGATGATTAAATATCTTCCGACTCTCAAAGATTATGGAGTTTTTCGTTAATGATTAAATTGGTTTTGGCAGAGGTATATTGGCGTTTTGCCGGGTGTTATATATCTTTTCAGAAGGAAAATTGTTTTTTCTTTTAAGAATAAGACATACCGTTTCCAAAATGAAGATGCAATGGATTGTTAGTAATTTATTTTTGATGAAAAGTGGTCTACAGTGTTCCATACGCCTAGCTCTTGATATATATATATATATATATATAGTTACATATAGAGTTTTTATTTCACTCATGTTTTTTAAACATCAAAATATGCAGGTAAGGGTCATTATTTTATGTGATTTCAATAGGGGCCTACATGAATCTCTGAAGCCAGCCCTACAAACATACCGGACAGCTATTTTTTGGAGCATAAATACTGTAGTAATTGATGTTTTGTCAGAGTTCCGCCAGTAGCAGTATCTCATATAAATAATTAATATAAACATAACATGATCCCAAATTTGTCGAAAAACTCGTATTGACATATATTTTTTTAACAACTAGTCATGACATATGAGGTTTGTTCGCGTTCACAAAATAAACGGTACGAAACAGTCAGGAGCATGCGCAGTTCTATAGAAGTGTTCGCGTTTTTTCAGGTCTATGATATAATCCATAGGTTTTGTGTTTTCGTTCCATTCGAGCTAGTCCAGGATAGTTTCGAATCGGTTCAAAATAGTCCGAGGATCTTAGCAAGGATAGTTTCCGACTGGTGTGTACCATTTTGGATAATTATAACCGATTTTTTCTTTTTGTTTTGATTTGTTGAGGATTCAAACGAAAAATATGGATATTAGCTCCAACTCATCATCCTCTTCATGTTCAGGTGAAGAAGAAGTGTTCTTGAATATCGTGTTGCCGGAAGTCCTCAAAACACATCCCAAAAATGTTGGATTCCTAGAAGACACAAAAAGAATTCAAAGATCATTTTAGGCACGTCTATTTCGTTGAATATTTGCTATATTTATTTTCAATATTATCTTTATCCAAATCTGTTGTAAATTCTATAGCTAATCAGTTTGGGCAGTCACAATTTTATCATTAGACATTTCTTTTGCAATCAGTTCCCATAACTTTTTTATAGTTTTGATATGACCAGAAGCAACTTTGGGCTTGTTATGTTTATTCAAATTAATCAACATCAATGTTCTTTCTCTATCAAAGTAATTATTCTCTATTTCATCATCCTTCCATGATAATTCAGAAAAAATATTATTTTCACCTGAAAGAAGAAATTGATGAAAATCTCTGTTATATATTTCTCATTTTATATAGTGTTACTTACTTACTGCACATGATGAAAATGCACAAATTTTATGACATAACCTTAAATCAAATCATCAAGATCAAAAAAGCGTTTCCGTTTATGAGTTGTTTGGACTGCCAAGAACTATCCCGTATTCAATTTACTGCGCATCTGGTTGTGCGCAATCCTAGAACGATTTCCAAACTTCAGAACGCGAACAAACCTATCATTCTGCGAATTCCAAGAGAAATTTATGTATATTAAGTCAGCATTTGATTTTCACATTTATCCTGGGAATAATAGAAATTATTATAATTCCATGATTCTAAAGTGAACAAAAAAACACGTATTGATCATATTTTTCTCACAGAAATGTTCAGCCCATTTAAAAACTCATATTTTTGAAGTGTCTTATTTGCAATTTTCAAGTTTTCAAATTTTTCAATTCTATGGCGGGTTTATCTCAATGTTGGGAAAACCAAATATTTTTTATTGGTGTAAAGCAATTTGTAGCAAATGAATACGTTTATGATTTTATGGAATTCTTGTAATACTTGACAAGTAAGTATTGATTTACCTCCATACAAAAAATGTTATCAATCTTTTTATCTCTATATACATTGATAAGAATGTTTTCTACTTGAACAAAATCATACTTGCTTTCAGGTATGCACTGATGATGACGTAACAGTCGAAAGCGCTTTGCTATGATCTTCGAAAATATAATTTGCATGAAATACAAATCTGAGTTGTTTGAATTGAATAGTATTTTATTCCTCGATGGATATCAATCATACTGTTCGAATATAACAGAAAACGAGTATTTGCGACTTCCAATGAAAATTCACTTGTATCAAAAGTCTGCATAAAAAATGTTTTCAACACTGCCAGGTGCCGCTGTCGTCTCTGCACCCGTCGAGCAACTCGACCGTCCACCCGGCCGCCCGCTCCGCCTTCGGGCGGCTGCACAAGCTGCGCGCCGTCAACCAGTACGGGGCGGCGTTCGCGAAGCTGCCCGCCGCCCCAGGCCGCCCCGAGATCGTCTTCGAGGGGGCCGAGCAGCCGGACGGGCCGTGGGCCGAGTACGGTTTCCTCTACAAGCCGGGAAATGTCAATTTGTCGCTGCCGTTTGTCGGTGAGGCCTTTTTTTTTTTTTTTTTTTTTTTTTTTTTTTTTTTTTTTTTTTTTTTTTTTTTTTTTTTTTGTTGAATATCAAGCGCCAATCGTGTCAATGGTTCATTCGACCACATCATGTACAGGCTGTCCCAATGTTCATGGGGTAGCCTGTTCGAACATTTGTAGGTGAAATGAAAACATATAGCGACAGTTCAAGAAAAAAAAAAACGAATTTCAATAAATAAGCCGAAATGCATGTAATTCACCGATAGATAAAAACTATTATCAATAGTGATACCATAATTGATTCAAAATTTTCGGTCTATAAATCGATAACTTGTTGCATTATTTCAAAGAATATCAGTTTAACAGTTGAAATGAACCGAACGCCAATCGTACAAAAAAAATAATCATTAACCATCAAATGTCTTGATTCTATCATCCCTATACAGGGTCACTCACGGTCGATGGTACCTTAGACGTTTACGGAGAACGGGACGTAGGATTATTCTGAAAATTTGGTTTATTGGGTTTTCAGTTTTGTTCTATCGATCTAAAATACTTTCAGCGTTGCGGCGTTGCCGCTTCTATAAAAAAGTAGCAACAACTTTGTTATTTCAAATGGAACACCCTGTATTTTTTTCGTTTTAAGATTCTTCCTGAAGAGCTGATTTCGTCGATCTATCATACTTGGGGTATAGCGAGAAAGATTACAGAGATATAGGGTGTGTAAAATCGAGATTTTTCAAATTTAGGAATTTTTTGTGTCGAAACTAATCATTTCTGCTCAAAACGGCTTACATGTCCCTATTTCAACTTTCCATTTACTATCTACTGACATTTAATAGAAACAAATAGAGGGTGATGCAAAACTCAAAATTTTGAACCACCCGTATTTGTTTCAATTAAATATCAATCGATAGTAAATGGAAAGTTGAAATAGGGACATGTAAGCCGTTTTGAGCAGAAATGATTAGTTTCGACACAAAAAATTCCTAAAGTTGAAAAATCACGATTTTTCACACCCTATATCTCTGTAATCTTTCTCGCTATACCCCAAGTATGATAGATCGACGAAATCAGCTCTTCAGGAAGAATCTTAAAACGAAAAAAATACAGGGTGTTCCATTTGAAATAACAAAGTTGTTGCTACTTTTCGATAGAAGCGGCAACGCCGCAACGCTGAAAGTATTTTAGATCGATAGAACAAAACTGATTACCTAATAAACCAAATTTTCAGAATAATCCTACGTCTCGTTCTCCAGAAACGTCTAAGGTACCATCGACCGTGAGTGACCCTGTATATCAATTGACATCATTTCTCCAAAATATATCATTAAGGTTCACTGCATCGCACTATAAACATAATATGATACTAATAATATCTCAGTAAGTCTTCCATAGGTAGCTGGAATATTTTTCATCAGCCTAGCCTACACCTAGAGTGAAAAATTTTTCAATAAATCTAATACAATATGAATAACTATTCAAATTTATTATGCAATTGTTGTTCATTTATGTTTACACCTACATTTTCTGCTTATTCAGATTGACCTCTAACTATCTAGAATGCATAAAAATGTTTTGATTACAAATGATACACAATTATTTCAATAATCATCAAACATGATATGGTTTGGTTCTATTTTTATGGATAACTATTTCATTATCTTTGATAATTCTTGCATTGAGAGTTTCATCATTTATTACCAAAAACTGGTTTGTGTTGTAACATTTATATCATAATTTAATTCTCAGTTCACTCACAATTGAATTGTTCCATGCTTCTTCTAAAGGTTATCGAAGTCGTATGAAATATCAACATTATTCTTCGAATTTCTCGGAAGATTAGAAAGGAACCAACATCTTCTTCGGTTTTCTGTTTGTAATTCGAGTTATGCTCCTAAATTTCCATGTGAATTTCTTAATGATCCAATATTTTGATGGTGGTAAGCTGTAGATTTTCATGG
This sequence comes from Chrysomela aeneicollis, assembly GCA_029955515.1. Lineage (NCBI taxonomy): Eukaryota > Metazoa > Arthropoda > Insecta > Coleoptera > Chrysomelidae > Chrysomela > Chrysomela aeneicollis. The sequence continues at coordinate 19,260,914 of JARUHQ010000010.1, forward strand.
AAGAGGTCACTGATTGATTTAAAAAATACCACAACTTCCAGTCGTTTTTCGAAAATAAATTCCAGAACAAAAGTTTCATCAGAAGTTCCGAAAAATAGTGAAACTGACAACACAAAAATATGCCTGTCAGAGGACTTGTGACGTAACAAGAAGCAGCCATGTTGCAGGTTGCTGTTGTTTGAATGTCTCGCTGTATTGAAGGGTTTTAGACATATATCTAATAATAACTATATAGGTAACATGGATACCAGAGCTGAAGCCGAAAAATTAAACAAATGAAAGTCTGCGGGACCAATCGCGAATATGCGCATGCGCAAGTTTGAATTAAGAATCGACATTCGTTTTCATCATGGAGGAGAGTAGTGAGCGACAAACGTATGATAATTATTAAAAATCAATCAAATGTGTCACGTAACCTTCAATTCCATGTTTTTATTTCATCATATCATATATATTTTTTGAAATATTCATTCATTGATGGATTGTTTGACGATATTGAATGATAGTTGATGATAAATTCAGAAATTGATGTGATCTACAAAGCGATACTTGCGATTTGCATAGAAACCTGTGACGATAAAGTCATCGGAACAAGATTCGTGGGCTAATTTTTTATCAATCACTGCTATCACTTACTAATCACTTCTGTAAACAATCAGTAAGTACATTTATAACTATATTGACGCCCTTTCACATGATTTCGGTTAACAAACATACCTAACCTATGAAATTCTAAAAACGTCAGTGGATTTCAACTCATCAAAACCAGCGCATGCGCACATTTCATCATTAGCAAGCCAGACAGTCTTTTGTTTTTCCAAAACTGGCTTCATTTTCGCGTAAAGAGAAGAATAGGTGTTATCCATATAGTTGTGATTATATATATGGTTTTAGAGCGGCTTTTTTTTTTAACATCACCTAATACCTTCCACATGTCATTTTAGCAATGTATTCCAACTTCAAGCAAATTTACGAGTTCGTGATCTCGCCTAATGAATTATTTTCAATGATTCACAAATTTCCATCATTGTTGAAGATATTTATTCACATATAAAGTAAAATTTGAATATGATATGCGAATTGTAGACATTTCATGTGTTGAATTTCGCGCATGCGCGCTCAATCAACGTTGCCAAATAAAAAAGGATAGATATATGAAATTCGGCTCCACTTTGCTATCATTCTCTCATATGGTGTATGGTCAATGTTGTAGTTGATAGATATATGGTTTCAATAAAGTGAACTGTCATTTTTTAATTTCCTGAGGAATAACTCTCACACGTGACGTAACCAAACGTCGCATTTTTTCGGCTCATAAAATGATCACGTAGAGAATTAAATTGTTTCAAAACGGTCTTCGAAACTGTTTCGTCGCAAAAAAAACGCCCCATGTAATCCGATGCCCCCGCGTGGCATTAGCCAGAAAAGTAGCTGTTTCCCACTGTCGGCCCATTCGAATCCGCCCGTCCACCCATTATCACGCCGCCCCTCCCTTTCAGCCCCGCTCTGCCCCCAACTGGACTGGCACATGTCGTGGGCGGCCCGGTCTACGTACGAGCACCAGCCGTGGATCCTGTCGCTGGCCCATCGGCTGCTGACGCAGCGGCCCGAGGTGATGGCGCTGATCGACTTCAGAGAGTCGAGCTTCCGCAGGGCGCCGCCCAAGTACGTGAGGGCGCTGCTCTACCGGTACAAGTTCACGGCGTGGGGCAAGAGGTGAGACCTTTAGAACTGATGGTATATTTACTATGTTTGCTGATGATATAAGCATTTTGTGGCATGACAAGAACCCACTTAACCTTCATGACAAAATAGCTCTCGATGTTGCTGCTGTTAAGGAATGGTGCGATTCAAATCTGCTGTCGTTCAATTTATCTAAAACACATCTAATGACATTTCAATGTGCTGTACCGGACATTCCAATAGGAAGACATATCATCTCGTGTACTGAATCCAATAAATTTTTGGGAATTTGTCTTGACAACAAACTGAACTTCCATACCCATGTTGAAGCACTGAGCAAAAAGTTGTCATCAGGGTGTTATGCCTTGCGTGTAGTATCGAATGAATTGGGTATGGCAACGGCTGAAATAGCGTACCATGCGTTAATTGAATCACATGTTAGATATGGCATCCCCTTCTGGGGAACCTGCAACAAGCAGTGCTTCAGCATAATTTTTACCCTACAAAAGCGTGCTGTTCGCTATATCTGTAAGGTTGGGCCTAGGGTCTCTTGTTAGGAACTGTTCAGAGAGCAGAAAATACCCTGTCTTCTCTTTTTACACTTGAAACGGCATGTTTAGTTCATAAGAACCTACATATATATGACATCAACCTTGGATCCACCCGCCAAAAAAACAACATAAGACTACCCATTCCAGTTTCAAATTTAACGAAGAACTCGATCTTTTATAATGCAGGCAAAATATACAACCATCTTCCAGAACGAGTCAGAACCATTGAGTCAACAGTGTTGTTTAGGAGAACTGTTAAGATGATTCTCTTAGAAGAGGTATTCTATGAAATTGATGAATACCTCAACAAAAGCTTTAATTAAATTAACTGAATTAAACTTTATATCCATTATATCTTTGCTGTCCCTGTTTTATTTATCATTATTTTTATTGTATTTTATTGTATATCTTTTACTATATGTTTTTTTAAATGACTTCGACTTTTTTAGACTTTGTCAATGAGATGATTGATTGTCGATATGAATGAACACCTAGTAGACGGTGTGATATTCGGGTCTATTCTGTTTTTAAATAGCAATATGGCTGCTGTCACAGCAGAGATTGAAGTATATAATTTGTTAATTTCCATGAAATCTTTCTATTTCATGTCTTCATATCGGCTAAATAGTGAATATTAGAGTCATTATATCGAATTATATAAACATAACAATATGGTTATCATAACAAGATTCAAACAGAATTGATCCGATTGTCTGTTCACTGGAAACAATGACGTAACTTTTTCTGTAGGAAAGAGACATTTTCTGATATTAATCGTGAGCTGTTTTGAACTTGCAGTGTCATACTGGGCATAACCTAACGTTTTTATTTACATTTTGCAGAAAAAAACTAGTTTATTTGAAAAAAAATCACCCTTATTCCAAACATTAACAAAAACCCATCGGTAACTAATCCTGACGGGAACTGAACAATTTACTTTCAAATCGACAGATCAAAGTATCTTTTATAGTTGTGATGTTATGGTTAAAAGGACGAATTTTGTATATTTAATATCAGATGTTTGAGATGATGTATTTACAAAACAAGCGTTTCAACTTCGGATTCTTGTTCAGGAAGCAAAATACGTGATTACCTCCAAAATGTCTTTTCTTTTTGTTGGAATGTGGTATTACATTTCCTTGAATAAAAACATGAAAGTAGAAATATGTCATATTAGGATAGTTAGATGTGCTGAAGTTAGAAAAGTCTATAAGGCAGCAGAGAAATCTACCGATCATACCAGTGAACTATTTCGAAATTGAAGTGTCTTACTAGGCATAACGACAGATTAGAAAACCTTTTAGATGAGACAGTCAGACAAAGCGAATAAAATTAGAGAGATATGTCGAAAGCGCAAAATTTAAAGGTCCTGTCATAGATATGCGCAGGCGCTAAAATATTTGTCGAGTTTTGTTTGCATCGTTGTCATCAATTGTTGGTCATGTTACAAATGTTTTCGTTTTTAACGATTCACGATCCAGTATTTCGGATGGGTTTATTTTCTTACAATGTATAACATATTCTCCATAAACTATAATTCAAAAGGAAACGTAATGAAGGTTTTGAGGATTATCGCAGCACAGGTTGAACAACCTGTTATCATGGGTAAATACCTTCATTATCTGGAATGTGAATCAGGTACAATAATATGTTTATTGACAATCATTACTGTGTATATAAAGATTGCAAATCATCTTCAAGTAAATCGGAGAATATCAAATTACATTGTTTTCCAAGGGACGAAAAATTGTGAGTACTTATATTGAATGATATTATTAACTTCTATCAAACTACCATTTGATGAGAATATCACCATTTTTGCTATACCTATACTACTATATCACATTTCAAGTTGAGGAATTTAAAGTCTTATCATCTATTAGATAATTGAATCGTGTTTTATTTTTCCTGATGACAATGAATGGACTACATTCAAAATATTCGAATTTCATCGTTAAATTCATTCAAAATACATATTATTCCTGATATAAACTAATTTCTGATGGCAACTTATTCACAAGAAATCACTCAGAAGTAGGTATAACTTTTTTGTGTGTATATTAGTAGATTTGAATTTTCATATTAGAATAAGTTAGTTTTTATGCAAATTTTCATTAATATAATACTATTATGAATTTTAATAATGATGTACATATTTCTTTTTCACTAGTCAACTATTTTAAATTTTTGTGTTTATTTGTCTATCAATATTTTCTATCACCACGTACAAGTGACATATATCGCTTCTGTGAGTGCTCCAAATTTATTTGCAATGTACATTTTCTTAACTGTTCTCTTTTGTCAATTGAGCTAATAAATTATTATAATATTATATTATATTGGTGCTGATTATGCATTTCTAAAATGGCAACATTGCACATCAGTCATCAGTAGTTCCAGCGTTGACAACGACTATTGAAAAATTGAAAATATAACATCAGAACTCAAAAATATATTTCGAAAAAAATAAATATCTGTAACAAATGATATATGATTGTATTCTGAATGTCATACGAGCCCGTTTCGCAGGAACCAGCAGGCCTGGTGGACCCGCGAAAAGACCGGCGAGTACCTGCCCGCAATGACCAAAGACTCGCCCTTCCTCATCGACTACCTGCGCGCAAGAAACCTACTCCCCACCCCGCCCAAGGATAAGGCGAACGCCCTGTGGAAGCGCACCCTGGACTCCATCCGGTACGTCATCGACTACTTGGAGGCGACTTTGCTCTTCTGGTCGGTACTGTCGGCCGGCTTTGCCATCATCTGCACCACCACCAGCAGCGGTTCTGGGCGTAAAAGGGCATAAAAGGGGGCCTAAGGCGGTTCACGAGCAGGTCATTTTTTTCTTGTTTCCGTTTGAGTTTGAGGTTATATCGAGAGCCGGTGTGATTGTCTTTATAAATTGTCGCAGCTGCTTTGGAGTGTTGACAGCTGAAGTTTCTCTTATGGTGGTGGCGCTGCAGTATCTGTCAAAGTTGTCATTGGTGTGAGGCAGAAGCCGGTTCCGTGTCATGGTATTTGAGTCTAAATGATTCTTCTGATGCGATTGCTCGTTTTTGATGATAATATGCCCTTCTTCCGTGGTTCGTGGAGTATTTCTCAGGCTAGGATGGAACTGATTCGTAATTAGGTCATCAGCGACATTGGTTCAGATGAGGCATTTGAGATGAATTAAGGTGCATGCGTTTTCGTAAGGTGAAGTGGACAATAAATCATTGGTATCGACTTTGTTCAGTGCTGGGGATTCAATGTAAGTTTTTGGAATTGAAAAATGACCTGCTCTAAATGAGAAATTTGCTGCTGCCGCGTGGAAATGGGAGATTTGAAACTTGAAGTTTGTGTCATGTTTTTCTTCAACTTTATTTCAGATACGCATATATTTACCGACTTTTGTATTCACTAAAATGGCTCTCTTTATTTTTGTACTGTTGATTGTCAAGATGAATGACACAAATTTCAAGTTACCTATAATTATCTCGATATTATTTTTTAAGTTAGAAGTGTTAGAACTGGTCAGAAATCGATTGATTTTTTTCAATATATGCGCAAGAATTGGGTATTACTGATATTATCACATTCATATTTATTAATAAACTAGTTCATTCATCTCATTTATAATCTCTACCAACATTCGAATAATTACTGCCAAAAACCAAAATTCCTGTTATTATTTTAAGTGTGGACATTTAAAAATGTCCTAATTTTGTAGTGGCATAATGACCAGTAGTAAAACTGCGTAAAATAAAAATATTCTTCCTTATTTTATAATTAACAAATTAATATATATTTATGAGACTCTCCAGGCGGGCTTTAATCTAAAATGTTCAAAAGTTTAAGTGGGGCCCCTGGAAACTTTATTCGTCTCTAAACGGTTTTAATTTCACATAAGGAAACTAATATTGTTTGAATTCCAATGAATTTTCCTGGTGTCCTCTTTAAATTTTTAACCACCACTGCACCTGAATGTTGATAAAATCACAGAGTGCGTTTTTCGTTGTATTTGAATTTTATTTTATATATTATATCATTTTTGTAGGTTGAGGAGAATTTAAATCTTTTAGGGTGTTCTAAAGTGTGCCGAAATGTTTTTACAAAAATATAGATGTACTTTTTTTATTTATAGAATCTAAAACTACGAAAATTATATACTTATTCATAATTCACGGGATCTTTCTGAAAACATATTCACGCTTCTATTCAACGTTTTTTGTATATATACTTCTGCAGAATAGAGAATAGTTCAGTAAATATTCTAGGAACTACCTTTGATATGTGTTTTTATCCCTCATCAGTATCACATTTGATTTTATATACTCTAGGACTGATTTTTACTGATTCTCATTTGAATTAAATTTACAGAAAGTAAGTCTAGATATCTTCATTGCTACATTGTTTTTTGTAATTTTTTTTATTTTTTATCTTGGAATTGAATTGGGCTTATATCGTTCACTGGTGATTTGTAAGTTTTTGTTTGAATAAACATAGTTGTACAGATCATTTTTTATTTCTGAGCTGGAATAAGATAAGGTTGAATGAAGTTACATCAGAAATGTCAACACATTTTTATTCTTTGGCTATTTACAGCACCTCACCAACTAGAGCTTAGTTGGTACTGGTTTATGAACAATTTCAACAAACATATGGAGGATCCCATAATAAATAAAAAAATATATAAATATACATAATGAAGGTGATACTGATTTGTTGACGTTTTTTATTATCATACTTTGAAATATTGAGCAAAATGAAAAGTGTTTTTGCTATTGAAACACTGAAACATTTTCCAGCTATTTGGAGAACCTCAATATAAATTAATTATTAAATAATGAAAAAATTTCTATTTTACTTGTATAATTGTTTATAATTAATACCTAAACTAAAGGAAGAATAGTCGCCTTATCAATAAGATGATGATGATACTCAAAAGAATCCAAATCACCACTGCCCACTTTTTGTCCCTGTTGAAAAAAATATGTCCATTTGAAATTCAAACAATTTGAAAAATTCCCATTGTAAATCTGATTTTATCATTCATGAAAACGACTCACCTATTTGTACTTTCTAAAGAAGCTTGCAACAGAGAATCAGCAGTGTTCTGATTCGATTCAGTATCGTTCGGACTAGAAATTATCCTATGGCGAATTTCAGTGTTTTCCTCATTCCCTTGTATAGGGGAATCGTCTTCCTTGAGTTCAGCTTTTGGTTCGGTTCTATTAGTATCTTCCTCGGCCTAGGAAAAATCGTTTTATATAAAATTTAGACAACTCTCAGAATAAGCATTTCCAGAAAAAACAAAATAATCCACCGAATTCATACGATTGGATTGGAAGAAGAGGGAAACCATGTGACGTCAGTGCGCGAGCGGTGTTGATCGGTTGTACAGCACAGCGTTGCCAGATCGAAAATTGAAGAACAATAGTATATTATGATACAAGTTTTATAAGACGCTATTTTGTCGCACGCGTTGTTTGGAGTACGACGAGCGAAGCGAGGAGTGCTCCAAGCGAACAAGTGCGACATGTCTTATAAAACGTGTGTCATATGCAATTTTTTCTATTTTGAATTGATTTTAAGTAAAAAATGGATTAAATATCGATGAATAATGAAAACATCTTCGATTGGTAACAATGATGACATTGAATTAATTAAAATCTGACGCACGAGCGTAAAGCCCAGTTTGCAGTTAAGCGATTTTGATTTTTGCAATACCAGCGGTGAAAAATGTAAAACATTGAGTTTTTCTCTGCTAGTATCACCAAATCCAAAATCAATCAGAAGTAAGCTGGGCCAAACTCTCCTGACTTTCATTTGACAGTTCGATTGTACCAATCTCCGAATAATAAAAAATGCTCGGCAACTGCTCTGACTCACTTTTGACTTTGACCGCGCCATCACAAACTTCAACCAATTATATTACAAAGAAACACTGACGTCACAGCAGAGGAGCGTTTGAATTCACAAATAATGAAGTCACATTTCCAATATTATTGATAAATCAAATGTTCAAAAATCCGGATTGAATAAATCGTCACAAAGTAAGTTACAAACTGCCCTTCTTCACTTCATGTAACAAAAAAAAATTTACAAATTCCCCAAACGCCCTCCCGGCAACCGCTCACCTTGAGCCTGACCTCGCGCAGCATCCGCTCCTCCTCGGGCGTCGGCCGCGGCCCACCCTCGACGCCCGTCAGCGCCGCCGCCGCCCTACCACAAACAACGCACTCCCACGCCGCCGACCTTTTAGCCAGCACGCGCCGCTCGTCCGCAGTGTAGTCGAGCGATCCGACCGTCCCGGCGGCCGGCGTCGGCATGAACGCGATCAGCGCCAGCAGCGCCGTCCGGATCGACCACGATGGCTGCCAGCTCTCCGGATGGTGGCCCGATATCGACAGGCAGATCTTCTTGTTCACCTCGAAGCGGCCATTCGGCTGAGCATTTCGTTGGTTTTTAGACACAGATAATGACACACCTCTATCGAGCAATTCAAATTCGAGGGCTTGACGTCACACCCGCCACGCCCCTTAAATAATATGGCTGCCGCTAGGCCCCTCCCCATTCCAACATGGTCGTCGCTAGACCCCACCTCCTTTCAAAGTGGGTGTCGCTAGGTCTTACCACTTTTAAAGTCGTAATCTTTAGGTCCACCACCTCCACAAGTTTGCCGACATCTAGACCCCGCCCCCTTTTGAAGATGGTCACCACTAAACTCATCCCCTATCCAAGATTACCGATCTAGACCCCACTCCGTAGATGGCTGCCAGCTCTCCGGGTGGTGGCCCGATATCGACAGGCAGATCTTGTTCACCTCGAAGCGGCCATTAGGCTGAGCATTTCGTTGGTTTTTAGACACAGATAATGACACACCTCTATCGAGCAATTCAAATTCGAGGGCTTGACGTCACACCCGCCACGCCCCTTTTCAATGTGGTTACCGCTAGGCTCCTCCCCTTTCTCAAATGGTCGTCGTTAAACCCGCCCCCTTTCAAGGTGGGTGTCGCTAGGTCTTACCACTTTTTAAAGCCGAAATCTAGACCCCGCCCCTTTCAAAGATGCTCACCACTAGGCACATCCCCCATCCAAGATTACCGACCTATAGTCCCCGCCCCCTTTCAAGGTGGGTGTCGCTAGTCCCCGACCCTTTCTAAAGTTGTCATATTCAGGATCACCCCTTCCAAGATTGTCGATCTCTCTAGACCCTCCCCCTTTCAAGGTGGGTATCGCTAACCCTACCCCTTTCTAAAGTTGTCATCTCAATGCCCGCCTTTCAATATTGCAGACCTCTAGACTCCGCCCCTTTTTAAAGATGTCACCACTCGGCACGTCCCCTATCCAAGATGATCAATCTAGACTCCGCCCCCCTTCAAGGTGGGTGTTGCTACTCGCTAGCTCTTACAACTTTTTGAAGTTGTCATCTTTAGGCCTTCCCATATTGCAGACCTCTAGACCACGCCCCCTTTTGAAGTTGGTCACTTCTAGGCACATCCCCTAATCAAGATTACCCCGTCCCGACCAAGTTGTCATCTTCAGGTCCGCCCTCTCCCAAGATTGTCGACCTCTAGATCCAGCCCCCTTTCAAAAAATGGTGACCACCAGGCACATCGGATTTTAATATGGATGCTGCTTGGTCCTGCCCCTTTCCAAGATGACCACCAGGGCCCCTCCCCTTTCCGGGATAGCTACCACTACAGTGACTCTATAGCTACCACTAGGTCCCGCCTCATTTTAAGATAGCCACCAGTAGTCGCCGCCCCTTAAAATATGGCTGCCGCTAGGCCTCTCCCTGGTCGCCACTAGGCCCCGCCCCATTGGGATTTCGGAAACTATAGGAGATGAGAATATGGTAATCAGAGGAAAGTAAAAAAATACAGACAATAAGCCTGTAATATTCTCGTGACGGGTTGAGTTTATGAAATCCCATTGGTGGCCCTCGAATTTGAATTACCCGGCAAAAGTTAGGAAAGCCACGTATCAGGAAATCGACAAAATCTAATAAAATAATTGTCGAGAATTTGTCTTGTCGTGAAGGAAAAATATTGTTGTGCCCTTATTCTTCTACCAATATAAATTGGCAACTAACACAACAATGAGAAATAGGTTCCGAAAGGTCCAAAATATGGATGCGGTGTTGCCAGAAACTCGGAATTATCAGAGATTCCAGGAAATTCATTGATAAACTCTTCATTATTACCAGACATTCAATGAAATAGATTTCCCTGATTTTTTGTGGATTTGCTTATATCAAAGAGGTGCATGAGATTCAAGAAATATAATGTCTAAACTTCTGTAACCTCTTTAAAGTTGTAATTAGTCCCTTTTCACTGAAATTCAAAATTTTGTATCCAGAGGGCATATCACAATAAAATGAATATCTCATTCCTAAAATTTGTTAGTGGTGTCTTAGCTGCCCTATTGATATAACCACTTACTGTTAACAAGATTATATTGGGTGGTTGCATGGGATATTGAGAAGGCAGCAGAATTCTCCCATGGTAGCATCCACCTTCGAATTCTGTACCAGGAGGGCCCCTCACTGTGAAGTGCCACTCAAATAAGTTGTCTTCCAAAGGGCAAGCATAGTACTCCTCTGTGGGGTTGGCAAGCTCCATGGCTTCTCGCATCAACCGTTTAACACCTTTGAGAATCGATACATAGGCAAGAACGAAAAGTAAACAGGTATATACAAACACTAGTTGATGGGAACATACCTGGGCTTTTGAGATTATATTTCGCTCCCAGAGACATGGTCTAGGATTGTCGCACTAGAATTTTGATTTTAATGGAAATGGGGTGAAAAATTGTTGAAAAACCTTATCTGGATTCACGAAAAATATCTCATGACAAATCGCTCAAATAAATCAACCAATAATACAAAAACACAACATAGTTCACGTTTGTCAATGTCAAATCAGCTCAGCTGATCCGAACTATCGAAGTGATCACTTGCAGCAATGCTTCGCATAAAAAAGAAGCAGAAATGGAGGCTCAGTACCGTGACCCCACGGTTCCGCGAAATCACGACCCAATCATTACGAATGAAGAACGAAGTGAAAGGATTGGAAAAGGCCGAGAAGGATGAGAAATGAGAATATGATGCATTTGGACCAGCGAACGCCCTTATTGCACCAGTAATTAAGAGCGCCTACCTGTCCAATTGAGTCACGTTCTTGTAATTAACTGTACTTTGTGACGATCGTGACGTGTCTTTTCGTGTCAAATTTTCATCAGTCGTGGCACTTGCGGTGTTTTTGAATTGATACATTCTTTTAGATGTAGGTAAGTGAGTTGCAGCATCTGTCGTGGTGGTGGTAACATACGGTCATCGGTGCTACGTCTCCTAGAAAATCTTGAGTGAAAATAAACAAAAAAATGGTAAAACCTGTAAGAAAAACTTCAAACAAGAACCCACCGATATTGAGCCACGAATTCATCATCCAAAATCATGCAGACATCGTGTCTTGTATTGCCATGGTCTTCGTTATTGGCCTTATGGTACATGTAAGTATGATCGGTAGATACATCAAAGGGATCTCAGGTTAAATAAACCAACTGCTTCCAGGCAACATCACCAATCGCCTCGATCTTCATTACTCTTCAACACAACGTAACAGAGGCTGGTGAGGTGCCCCTTTACGAGCCAGGAGTCAAAGATTGGGCCTGCATTTTCTTCTACACCCTGATATGTATTGTCATCCATGCCATCATCCAAGAATACATATTGGATGTAAGTGCCAGCTCCCACATATGGGATAAAATTCACTGATGATTTGATGATTTCAGAAAGTTTCCAAGAAGCTGCACCTGTCAAAATCCAAGCTGGCTGTGTTCACCTCCAGTGGCCAGCTTTCCTTCTTCTGCCTCATCTCTTCTGGCTGGGGTATTGACTTGATTCTCAAGGAGCACTACTTGACTGATATTTCCCGCCTCTGGTCAGACTATCCTGCCCCCATGACATTTTTGCTCAAGCTCTACATAATTGTGCAGTTGGCTTACAGCCTGCATGAGATACCAGAACTGTATTTTCAGAGGCAGAAGAGGGAAGAGTGGACATCTAAAATCATACTGAGTGTTGCTGCCACTGTGGCTGTTTATGTGCCATACTTCTTGGGGTGAGGATGATTAAATTTCTGATTGTTCTTAGACTTTGAAATTGTGACTTTTTCCAGCTTCAATCGATTATTGATATGCCTTTTGGTACTTCACCATGTTTCTGAGCTCTTCTTCCATGGATCCCTTCTTATACAGACTGTTGACAAGGAAGAAAAACTCACCAAGTGTAAGTAGCACCTTAAATTTTTGGAATAAATTGTTAAGATTTATTTATAGGGACCAAACGTGTTTCAAATTCCCTGCAAATCCTCGCCCGTCTTGGGAGCATTGTTTTGGCCATTTTGACTCTGTGGTATGGCCTAGCCTTAGGAGAACAGAAGAGCCTAGATATTGAAACCAGATATTTCAACACCCCCCTTGTGAGAATTGTCATTTTGGCTGGAATTCTTCTGCTCCAATTGTAAGGAAAATGTTACCCTTTTTGAAAAATACTCAATATATTTTTATTTCAGGTACCTCACTTTCAATGTCATCAAGATGGAAATTGCAAGGTCTCGTGAAAATGCTGAGGCTATTGCAGCTACCAAGGGAAAGATACAGAAGAAGGAAAAATCCAAAAAGAGTTAGTATTGGACTTTTCAATCCTGAATTAAGTCATATTTTGAATGAATTTGGAAATTAGGATTCGTGTTATTGTGAAAGATGATTTTTGTTTCAGATAAAAAAAGTGAAGAATCTGACTTGCCTGAAGTTGATCAAAATACCAATAAAACTCTGAGGAAACTAAAAGTGAAATGAACCAAGTTCATATTCATTTACATTCAATAACTTGTTTTTCAAGTTGTGTATAATTTTTGCCTCTCTTGTAAGTTATTTTAAACTATAAAAATTCATATCATGAGTTTTTAACTGATGTGTTTGAAAAATTCATCTTTAAGTGTTATATTTTGTTTATGACTCATTTCATTTAAAAAATCCCTCCATTATATACATCTATTATTTTTTCAATAAATTTATAAATTATAATTATCATTATTTCATGATACCTTCTGGAAATATACCATTTATTAAAATTTCATATTATTTATACATGGAACAAACACAAAATTCAGTCAAATAATCAATGAATATTATTGCAAGCTAGTAGATAAATATTGCACAAATAATCTAGGAATATTCCTAGGATCAGGAGCATGCATTTTGCTGTAAGTAATATATTGTCTTCTAGTGTTCATCAACTGGGAAACACTTATGTTTGTCACATCCACACTCAAGTCTTCATATCCTGGTAGAAACACTTCACCATTGACTCCACTATTTTTGACTTTAATAAGTTCCTCAACAATGTTTTTTGTCACTTGATCCAAATCATACAGGAAATTTGTTGACCTCAAGGGTGGGTTTTGTGTGGACATGTTAGGTTTTGGAAGATTCTGTTTGAATAAACATGTATATATGCCATCTACATCCAGCTTTTGTTCTGGGAAGATCATAAAAAGAGGTGAGTCCCATCTGTTCTTACCATCTGGCTCTTCATATCTCATCTCCAATGCTTCAAAAGTTGCCTTGTCATATTTCTCCTCTTCATTGAGCCTGTTTTCATTAAAAGTTTTCGCCTGTTCTCTATTAATTTCTGTGTGAACGGTACACTGGGTGCATTTATTAGCTTTGGTTCCACAGAATAATTCATATCTGTAACCTTTAATGTAATTCAATGCATCTAATATTACAACATTCTTAGGAGATATCAATTTCAATACTTCTGATTTCAGCAAACCCCTTATATGTTTCTCCTTGTTCGCATCTGCATAGAAACTGTTTTTGTCGAATCCAGCTTTGATTATTTGATCATATTCGCTCACTACATGTACTTCCTTGCCTTGTTCTTGAAAGAAAGCTTGTAATTCCAAGGTCCTAGTTGTTTTACCACTACAAGGAATTCCTGTTATCACTATAAACGGCATATTGCAATAAAATACAAGATTTCTATTTGATATTTGAACTTTAAAAAAAATAATAAGCTCCACTGTTTAGATTCAGATGTCATGAAATTTTAGGTTAGTTTTGTGATTATTTTGTGTGTTGAGTTGAAACTGTTGAAGTTGAAACTGTTGAAAGGGCTATCAGGCAAACGTCATATCAAAGAATATCTCGTGTAAGCGTAGATATTCTTTGGTCATATTGTCACATTTCATTGACAGCTAAAAAAATATTGAATAGAAATTTAAAACTTTCCAGTTTTCAACTTAATTTTGATAATTTTCAAGAGGATTATCTGATATGATATGAAATGGTTGACCCAATAATATTCGATGAAGCCCTCACAGGGCTTGGCAAAAAACAGGACAGTAAAACTGTACTGAAAATATTGGTACATATCAGAGGGAAAGTAGAATGGCCAAAAAATATAGAAAACATTGAAAAATTGCGAAAAAAAGGATGTTTGAAATATTTGGTGGGCATTTTGCAAATGCCACAAAAACATATTCTAGACGTGTGTCTCAGCATTTTGGGAAACTGTATTATGGATAAAAGTTGTGCCAGAGAAACTGTAAGAGCAGCAAATCTCCCTCAAACTATCTAGAAAAGTGGTGTCATGAATATTACGTTTTTCAGATTGGTACATACAACATTTTGTCCCCACTGAACCATCTTCTCAGAAGATATCCCAAAGAGGATAGCATCAATGGTAGGATTTTTAGGATACTTGGAAATATGTGCCATCACAGAGACAAATGGGCAAACATAATACTGGACAGAAAGCCACATATTGTTATGCACATTGTCAGTTTTCTTAAAAACTATTATAAAGATGATGTTCCTGCTGATGAAAAGTATTCTGAAGCTAGTGCCATAATGGCAATAAGAACTCTGAGGTAGCTATTATTTGTTGAAATGCTGGGTAAAATTGAGCTAGATTTAAAATTAGAAAATACACTATTTTTTAAGAACTCATGACTGTGAATGAGGCTTGGAAGATATTGCCTTCTGTAATATCAGGAATTGTATCCAAATATTGGAATAAAAAATGTTTTAGGCTCCTTTTGAATAGTCAAACAGTTACACCCTTAGTGAAAAGCTATGGGGTTTTAAAGACAATAGGTAGCATCTTAATCAAACTCTCTCCAGGATGGCAAGAAAATAAATCCAATGAGGGAGTACTGAACAACATAATCAGGCTCTTATATGACTACTCTCGCTATCAGTATTACCACTCAATATTGGAGATGAGAAACACTGAGAGGGGGGACTCCCTGATACATTTGTGCAATGTGCTGTTGTTATCTCCAAAAAAGATTGTCAAGATCATCATGAACTTCATCAAGATAAGTCAGTTGAATTCTGAACTACCAGTACCAGAAATCTGTGATAAATTTATAGAGGAAGTTATGAAAAAAAACTATGATACTGAAGGTAAAATCAAATTTTTTTCCACTTATTGTTATTTCCTCTTGTGTTCTTTCTTGATGTGTTATAATCTATGGTGTTTTGTCAGATTTAGGATAGTCTGTGAAGATCCAAATAGATCTCATACTCCACTATTTGAAACAATTTTTGAGATTTGGCGCCCAACGTAGATCTTATTATATCTTCGTACCTCGTATTTGGGATTTTTAGTGACTCAAATCTTGCCAAACAATATGTATATTAAATCAAGGGTTAGCTTATTATCTAGTCATCATCCATTACAATTAATTCAGGAAAATATTGATTTTTTCTTTTATTTCACTATTCTGTCACATAAGATTTAAAATCCTATTGTCTGATGGGACAGAGCTGATGTTATCGAGTAAAAGTGTCAATCTGAGCTTATACAGTATGGTGGAAATGTATGGAATAAATTCATTATCTCTAAGGTATATGAATTTTAAGGAAAATCCTGAGACAGGTCGATTTTTATTTTCAAATTGACATCTCTTGATATACAATATACACAGTATGTGAAGTCATCCACGTAGTTAAATTGGAACATACCCCGTTTTTTTTTCGGAAGGTATATTCATTGTCTATCTGACGGTATACTAATATTAGGAAAATAAAGTAATACAGAGTGAGAAAAAAATATTGATTATTTTATATTTACAACGGAAATTGTTTCAATAAATAATCAAATTCGTGACCTTCTGCAAGAATACAATGTAATAGACAGAAAACAAATCATTCTCGAACTTTGCTATTGTTTCTGAATATATTTGTGAAATATTCACTCGTATTTGTTCTTTCAAATTATCTGATCTTTCCGGCTTCTTACATAAACTTTGCTCTTCACATAACCTCAGAGGAAAAAATCGAGAGGAGTTGAATCTGGAGATCTAGTTGGCCATTCGATTTACCCTCTCCGACCAATTTAGGTAGTTGTGTACATTGATAGCATAATGAGGTTGTAAATATAAAATAATTTTTTCTCACCCTGTATCACTTTATTTTCCTATAATATTAGTATATGGTCAGATAGACAATGGATATACCTTTCAGAAAAAATTAAACAGGGTGTCTTCCTATTTAAAAAAATAATCGATGACGTCACCACAACTACGCGGATGACGTCAAACTCCGTATGTATATCAAGAGATGTCAATTTGAAAATAAAAATCGACCTGTCTCAGGATTTCCCTTAAAATTCATATGCATACTGTATATATACTCATATCGACATTTGGCGCCCAACGTGGGACCAGTCATTTCCATCGCGGTATGTTATCACTTCCAGAATTCAAAAGCGATTGCATCGAATACATCCAGTGCCTTTGCTATCTGCTGGAGCATCCAGCCACCAGGAACACCGAAAGATGTGGAAATTGTCTGCCGCTGCTCATTAAAGTCCTCGACAGCTTTGTCGAAGCCACCAACGTCGAGATCGAATGCTCGATTCTGCTGGTCAAAACACTGAACAACTTCAAGTACGACGACAGCCTGGTACAGGAGCAACTCAAATGTGACGTCATCAAGGTGGTGTTGTCGAAACTGGTCAGGGTGGTGGGCGATTCAGATACCCTGCAGTTTGGTCACAAGAGGGTGACAAAGCGGAAAGGATCACATACCAATCATATCATGTTCAGGAATTTGATGTTTGCCGACGATTCTTCGGACTTGGAGTTCAGCTTTTACGAGGTATTTCGGCTTTAATGCCAACCAATAGAGAAAAAATATTTCATAATTCATTATTTTTAAGTCCGTGTCTCACGGTCAAACTATTTGATCAAACTATGAAAGTGTGATGTCATCAATGACGTCACATCAAACAGCAGCTGAAATTAGAACATGTTCTAAATATTTTACCTGTTTGATGAAAAACTAAGGTTAAAATTTTTTGTTGACACCGAAAATCGAAACGTCAGAATACTAATAATAGACTTGAGTTTTGGACTGTTGGAAATGTCTGCTACTTGAAATTGGACCGAGGAGCAAGTAACGTTCCTAATAGATCTCCATAGAAGCAATAAATAACTTTTGTATAACATCAGACAAAGAGATTACCACAAGAGTGATATCAGATGCATTAAATGATATTGCTAGTCATTCTCACGGCCAAATAACTGGTAGGTGTTCTGAGTAATCCTTTCTATTGATAATAAGTACTAATATATCCCATAGAATCAGGAGTTGAGGCATTGTTCAATGTTTGGCAAACACAGTTCAATAGGGAACTGAGGTAGTTTCGTTTCTACTTCACTAACTCTGAAGGGACGCGCAACTTACCATGAAATAAATGTTTAGAGATTTTTGTGTATTTTTTATATTCATATATATTGTTGAAAAAGCGAGATTCCATCTTGAATGTAGATTTCTCTTCCGTTATGATCAATCAATTCTTGAACTGTTTGAACAAACTTCTTCAAATCGTGTGAACAGGATTTCTGCACATTTCAAATATTTGAATCAAATAGATAGAAATGACGTCACGTCAAACAGATTTGATCAAATAGTTTGACCGTGAGACATGGACTTTATAGATATATTGTACCGGGTGTACCACTAAGAAAGGACGCCGGCTGTATCTCGGAAACTATTTGCCGCATAGGTTTCGGAAAAAAATACTTATGATGAAAGTGGCCAGGAGAAATCTCTGGAAATTATTTTCAAGTTTCCAGGACGACCGTTAGAGGGCGTAATTGCATTGGCCACTTCAAAAAATGGGTTTTTATGAGAATTTGATGTATCAAGACATATCAAAAACACTTTTTTAATAATCTAATGATATCCAATCATTTCGATTTGAAAAAAAATGCACTAGCTCTTTGAATAGAAGAGGGAGGGGAGGATGAATAGCACTATGAAAAAACTCTTATAACTACAGTTTGGTGTAACGGAATTCAACGAACTTGGTTTCATTTTGAAGAGATTTTTCAGTTCTTCCAGATAAATCACGAATCGATTCGATTTGAATCCCGTGGTGACCGCTAGATGGCACCATTTGAAAAATCAGACAATTTTTTATTTCAAAGTAGGAAAAAAGCTCCAAGTCATCTTTTTTCCTACTTTGATATCTACCACTTCACTTTGAGATGCCATGGACTTCTTCCTGGGAATTTTTTATTTTTTTTTTCGAGAATATCAAATGGAACCATGTATTTTTTATACTCTAAAATGAAAGTAGAGCAATCTAGAAGAAAAATGGCGAAAACCGCGAGTTGATTACTATTGAGAAACCGGAGAAATAATAATAATAATATTAGAAAATATAAATTTAATAGGAACTGATATAATTAGTAGTACTAGTGTCTTCCTAGATATATACTCAAATTGAGTCTCTGTCGAGTGGATAAAACTGCAGCTTCCACTTATTCGGCCATTGGTATGCTTTCGACGGCAGTTCTGATCCTATTGATCATTTCGTTCCTAGTTGTTGGTCGGGTTTGAAATACCATATCTTTCCATCTCCCTCATAAATGAAAATCTAAACAAGTCAGATCTGGAGACCTAGCTGGCCACCCAAACATGCTACCCTTCCCTATCCACTTGCCAGGATATCTTAAATCTAAATAATTGCACACAATTGAGAGCAAAATGTGCCGGGCATGAATTATTCAAATCATAATTTCATAGATATAGGATATTTCTGGTTACGATTATTGAAATTAATAATTCAGATTTCTGTGGTGAATGTTTTCATAATACTATTTCGATTATTTCTCCGGTTCCTCAAGAGGTATCAACTCCCGGTTTTCACCATTTTTCTACTCGTTTGTACTACTTTTATATTAGAGCAGAAAAATATATGGTTCCATTTGAAATTCTCGAAAAAAAATTGAAAATTGTCTGATTTTCCAAATGGTGCCATCTAGCGGTCACCACGAGATTTAAATCAGCTCGATTCGTGATTCATCTGGAAGAACTGATAAAACTCTTCAAAATGAGACCAAGTTCGTTGAATTCCGTTACGCCAAACTGTAGTCATAAGAGTTTTTTCATTGTGCTATTCATCCTCCCCTCCCTCTTTTATTCAAAGAGCTAGCGCAAATTTTTTCAGATCGAAATGATTGGATATCAACACGATATTATTAAAAAAGTGTTTTTGATTCGTCTTGATAGATCAAATTGTCATAAAAACCCGTTTTTTGAAATGACCAATGCAATTACGACCTCTAGCGGTCGTCCTGGAAACTTGAAAATAATTTCCAGAGATTTCTCTTGGCCACTTTCATCATAAGTATTTTTTTCCGAAACCTATGCGGCAAATAAACTACGCAACACTAATTACGTCGCACCCCGAAATTTTGCCCCTGTTTAAATTTGAATAATTTTTTTCTTCTTTGAACAATTTGAATTCTGTTTGCACTGTCCGCTAGCTCAGTCCTTCAGCTATAATCTCGTACTTCTTCGATACATGAGGTTATTTCCATAAAAATGCTACAGGATGTTTTTTGGAACTGTACAAAATTTCAAAATTTTCAAAAGGATCCCAAATGAAGAAAACCAGTTTTTTCAACTTTAACAGCAGAGGCATGAGGATTATCTCATTACCTTTGGTCATTTCCAAAATTGTCTTCTTATCACTTTTCTTTACAGAGTGATCTCAAAAAATCAATTTTTTGGTTTTGCAGTCATAACTTTTTTCCTCTTCAACCGATTTTCAAAATCTCAGGCTCATTTTGAAGCTGAAACCTCATATGAGAAGATTTGAAGATCAGAATTTACTCAAGATGAACATTCAGAATCGAGGGTTTCCTCAAAGGTGTCCCAAATCTGAAATACTCTGTAAATCCCGACTGGGAGGAGAATTAAATAAAAATCAACTTGTTTTCCGAAGGATCTTCCATTTTGGACACATCCAGATCTTTTTTCTTTCAGTAGTCAAAAATTGTGCGTGACAAAACCGAAATGAAACGCCATGTTCTAGAAAAAAAATCAGTTCAAAAAAATGCATGGTCCGTAACCAACGTAACAAAAATCATAATGAGTGACTGACAAGACAAGTTGAAAATTACGTTCTCGTGAAAATAAAGACCAGGACAGAAAAAACTATTCGTAGGTCTTTCTTTTCTGAAGATATAAGACTTCATTAAAAAAATTCAAAATAAAAAAAATTCTGAATACAACAAAATTTCAGGGTAACCTTCTCACCCCCTATACAAAGTCATCCATCATGTTTTGGATTTTTTTCAAAGAATGTAATTTTTTAGACCCCCAAAAAAATGTTATACGTACTCCTATGAAACAAATTTTGTTATCTCTTTGATCAACTTTTTCCACTGAACACAGCTATGGGTACCGCTTGTCTCGATTCTGAAAAATAACTTTTTTCGCCCTGTACATCAAACTATGATAATTGGAGTAACCGAGTTTGGGCGATTCTTAGTAGTTTTGTACGAAACTCACGAGAATAATATGTAAAAAAATCGCAAAAATCTCCTTCCCCTTCATCCGTACCCAAAGTACCCCAAGGGGGGAAGGGGGGGTGAAATAATTTTTTTTTTTTAATCTTCGATCCCGATGTGGGGTTCGGGTGAAATATGTTTACCGATATATCTAACCGTTTGACCAGCAAAAATTTTACCAGCAAAAACATTTTTGGGGAGGAGGGGATACAATTTTTTTTATCAGTATCTTTGGTGGTGATATTTTCGTTTCGATCAAACAACGTTTTGGATATTTTTCTTTTTTAATCGGGATTTTGAGGGGGATTTAGATTTGGGTCACCTTTGCAGAAACCCTCGATCTTTAATATTTATCTTTAGTCAAATCTAATCTTCATGTCTGTTCATCTAACGTTTCAGCTTCAAAATGAGCCTGAGATTTTGAAAATCGGTTGAAGAGGAAAAAAGTTATGACTGCAAAACCAAAAAATTGATTTTTTAAGATCACTCTGTAAAGAAAAGTGATAAGAAGACAATTTTGGAAATGGCCGAAGGTAATGAGATAACCTTCATGCCTTTGCTGTTAAAGTTGAAAAAAAAACTGTTTTTCTTCTTTTGGGATCCTTTTGAAAATTTCGAAATTTTGCACAGTTCCAAAAAACATCCTGTAGCAATTTTATGGAAATAACCTTATGTAACAAAGAAGTACGAGATTATAGCTGAAGGACTGAGCTAGCGAACAGTGCAAACAGAATTCAAATTGTTCAAAGAAGAAAAAAGTTATTCAAACTTAAACAGGGGCAAAATTTCGGGGTGCGACGTAATTAGTGTTGCGTAGTTTAGTATCCGAGATACAGCCGGCGTCCTTTCTTAGTGGTACACCCGGTACTGTTAAGGCCGATTCAGATTCATGCATTTCCATGCAGGGTTTTTGAAGCACGTGCGATTTACAGGCACATGCATTTCTCACCCTTGTGCCGGAAAAAGGCATGAAATTTCACATATGTGCATTTCCATCGCAGTTCTTACCCAAGGTCATATTTCAATTGCTTTTTATACAGTATTGTCAGTTCAAGTAAATCGAAAATTTCATCTCATTCATTTTCTCGAGATTAAAATGACAACAGAGAAAGGCGGGAATGTATTACAAACTTTACAAAATGATCACCAAATTCAAATTAAATCAAATGTCAAATTCAAATGAAAGATTGTCAAATATTCACAGGCTTCTAGGGATGTTTCGGCAAAAACGCATGCAATACAGTGGAAAACAAAGACATTCAAATACAGTTAAATGTCTTTGGTGGAAAATAATAAGAACTTGAGGTCTGTTCGCTGTGTCTCCATTAACTACACTATTGTACAGAATAGTAGATTGTGTAACACTGATACCGTTCGGTGATTTCCCGTGTACACTTACACTATGTTCGTTGTTAAAATGTTGTAGCACGAAAAAACCAGTTGTTACAATCGATTTAGAGGAGGTGTGATAAGTGTAGTGCTAATGGATATTGGATAATATGAGGTTAGATGTATATAATGATATATTTTGAAAAAAACAACTTCTTCGACAAAGTACGTAATGGTTATATTTGTTACCCGGGAATCTGTTGTCACCATTTACGAAAGCATCAAAAGAATTGACATCAATGCCATTGATTGATCCTCGTCAGATGAACTTGTCAACAATTCATCGTCCGAATTCGCAATGATCATCACTGTGCATTTTTGATGCATTCAAAAGAGATTCACAAGCCATAAATAAATACAAAATAATTATAAGCATAACCTCCGAATCAAAATCCTAGGATTAGCAGAAAGCAGAATAAAAGCACCGAACAGATGTTGAACTAATTACACTCCACTTCACTACACTCATCTACAACGACCAGTGGGTGTAAGAAATTGTAGTGTACAATATAAATTTCATGCATAAACAGCGAACAGACCTTTGTCCTTATTCCATGCATGCCCACCACGCTTTTCACAAGCACGCCGACAGGCATAGATGTGAACTACGACAGGCATGCATTTTTCATGCAGGGTCAAAAATGCAAGGTGATATTTCTACTGGGGTAAAAAAACACTTAAAAAATCACTTCATCAATCAAAACATAATAGGAAAATTATGAACAAATTTAAAAAAAAATAAAAAATACTATAATGAAAAATAGTAAAAATGAGAAAAAAAAATATTTCCGGATTGTTTCACACGACCACTTTTCCAGCGGGTCAGCCGCACCCTGCTGTCCCCCCGATCGCCGCCCCTCAGCGATGACGAGTTCGCGATATCAGCCCTGCGCACGTACGACCGCAGCCCGAGCCCCTGCTCGAGCGTCGCCAGCAACGACGCCCCCTCGACGTCGTGGTCGCCGCGCTCCAGCCCTCTCCCCTTCCGGCGGGGGGAGGCGGGGGGCGGCGCCACCTCCGACTCGGATTCGGACGACTACTCGCCGGTGTGCAGCGAGGCGGGCGACGCCTACTACGACGAGGAGGAGGAGGAGGGCGTGTCGATGATCGAGGAGGGGGGGAACGTGGTGGAGGCCGAGGAGGAGTCCGCCGGTGAGAGGATTTGTTTGGTAGTTGTGTCGCGCGGGAGGTTTCTCGGTATTTACTTACAAACTGTTGTGCTTCAGTACATGTTTGATGCGTTTTACATACAAGGCAACGAGTCATATGCAACTTGTATGCATTTTACGTATAAGTCAATGTGTTTGGGTATTAGTGTGATCCTTGTATATACATTTTACATACAAGTCAATATATTATTTGTATCTATAGACATTTTATACAAGTTTTATGCTTTTTACATACAAGCTAACATGACTTTCGTACAAGATTGATCTGTATATTCAAATTTTGAGCATTTTACATACAAGGCAACGAGTCATATGCAACTTGTATGCATTTTACGTTCAATTCAATATGTTTGGGTACTAGTGTGATTCTTGTATATAAATTTTACATACAAGTCAATATATTATTTCTATCTATAGACATTTTATACAAGTTTTATGCTTTTTACATACAAGCTAACATGACTTTCGTACAAGATTGATCTTTATATTCAAATTTTGAGCATTTTACATACAAGGCAACGAGTCATATGCAACTTGTATGCATTTTACGTTCAATTCAATATGTTTGGGTACTAGTGTGATTCTTGTATATAAATTTTACATACAAGTCAATATATTATTTGTATCTATAGACATTTTATACAAGTTTTATGCTTTTTACATACAAGCTAACATGACTTTCGTACAAGATTGATCTTTATATTCAAATTTTGAGCATTTTACATACAAGGCAACGAGTCATATGCAACTTGTATGCATTTTACGTTCAAGTCAATATGTTTGGGTACTAGTGTGATTCTTGTATATAAATTTTACATACAAGTCAATATATTATTTGTATCTATAGACATTTTATACAAGTTTTATGCTTTTTACATACAAGCTAACATGACTTTCGTACAAGATTGATCTTTATATTAAAATTTTGAGCATTTTACATACAAGGCAACGAGTCATATGCAACTTGTATGCATTTTACGTTCAAGTCAATATGTTTGGGTACTAGTGTGATTCTTGTATATACATTTTACATACAAGTCAATATATTATTTGTATCTATAGACATTTTATACAAGTTTTATGCTTTTTACATACAAGCTAACATGACTTTCGTACAAGATTGATCTTTATATTCAAATTTTGAGCATTTTACATACAAGGCAACGAGTCATATGCAACTTGTATGCATTTTACGTTCAATTCAATATGTTTGGGTACTAGTGTGATTCTTGTATATAAATTTTACATACAAGTCAATATATTATTTGTATCTATAGACATTTTATACAAGTTTTATGCTTTTTACATACAAGCTAACATGACTTTCGTACAAGATTGATCTTTATATTCAAATTTTGAGCATTTTACATACAAGGCAACGAGTCATATGCAACTTGTATGCATTTTACGTTCAAGTCAATATGTTTGGGTACTAGTGTGATTCTTGTATATACATTTTACATACAAGTCAATATATTATTTGTATCTATAGACATTTTATACAAGTTTTATGCTTTTTACATACAAGCTAACATGACTTTCGTACAAGATTGATCTTTATATTCAAATTTTGAGCATTTTACATACAAGGCAACGAGTCATATGCAACTTGTATGCATTTTACGTTCAATTCAATATGTTTGGGTACTAGTGTGATTCTTGTATATAAATTTTACATACAAGTCAATATATTATTTGTATCTATAGACATTTTATACAAGTTTTATGCTTTTTACATACAAGCTAACATGACTTTCGTACAAGATTGATCTTTATATTCAAATTTTGAGCATTTTACATACAAGGCAACGAGTCATATGCAACTTGTATGCATTTTACGTTCAAGTCAATATGTTTGGGTACTAGTGTGATTCTTGTATATACATTTTACATACAAGTCAATATATTATTTGTATCTATAGACATTTTATACAAGTTTTATGCTTTTTACATACAAGCTAACATGACTTTCGTACAAGATTGATCTGTATATTCAAATTTTGAGCATTTTACATACAAGGCAACGAGTCATATGCAACTTGTATGCATTTTACGTTCAATTCAATATGTTTGGGTACTAGTGTGATTCTTGTATATAAATTTTACATACAAGTCAATATATTATTTGTATCTATAGACATTTTATACAAGTTTTATGCTTTTTACATACAAGCTAACATGACTTTCGTACAAGATTGATCTTTATATTCAAATTTTAAGCATTTTACACACAAGGCAACGAGTCATATGCAACTTTTATGCATTTTACGCATAAGTCAATATGTTCGGGTACTAGTGTTATCCTTGTATATAAAATTTACATACAAGTCATATATTTTTTATATCTATAGATATTATGTACAAGTATTATGATTTGTACATACAAGCAAACATGACTTTCGTACAAGATCGATCTTTCTATTAAAATTTTGAGCATTTTACATACAAGACAACACGTTTTGCATATCAGTATGGACCCCATTTACATGTTCGTGTAGGTATATAAGTTTATATGTTTGTGTAGTATGAAACTTATGTACAAATTGCATGCTCTCAACATACAAGTCATGTTGCATTGTTCATCAATATACTTTTTACATACAAACCGACATGTCTAGCATACAAGTATGATCCTTTATTCAATTTGTATGCATTTTACATACAAGACGACAAGTATTGTTATATTAGTATGGACCCCATTTACATGTAGAGTAATATAGATTCTTATGTACACATTTTTCTGCGCTTAACAGACAAGCCATGCTGTATTGTTTATCAATATGGAAATTATGAACAAGTCTTATACTTTTCACATGAAAGCCAACATGAGTTGCGTTTAAGTGTGATTATTGTATTAAAATTTTACGCATTCTGTTAGTATGGACATGTTTGTGTTTCACATATAAGGTGATATGTTTGTATATTTTGATATGTACAAATTTAATGCATTTAACAGTTCTCGTAGCCACCCGGTCTTATGCATTTTATATACAAGCCAATATGTTATGTAATTTCAATGTGATACATACAAGCCAACACATTTACATACCAGTCCAATTCATCGATGAAAAATTTGGCCGAAGATCATCTGAATTTATCTCACATTTCAGATACAATAATAAGCCGACAAGTGTTTCATATATTCTAACTTCATATAGAAAAACGATTGTTTACATATATTTACTATTAATCTTCATCAATTTATTGTAAAATATAGGTATATTTTTCGGTTTTGAAATTGAATGTTATTTCTTCAGAGAAACCTCCGAGTGAAGCAAGCAGCACCAAAAACCTCAAAGCAAGACTGATGATCGAAATCTCCAAACTTATCACAACTTATGGCCGGATTCAACCGCCTCTACCGGATTTGGGTCGAAAAGATTTACTATTGGCTTTAATAAAATGCGCAATCTATCCTTCTCTACCATCTTCAGTACCGACTACCAACGCCATCAGCAGAATTCTACAGTCACAGGTAATTCTTCATAGCCTTTGTGCCAAAATAGCAATGTGAAAGATATAAATATTACCATCAGTATTCCTCACTCGCGGTACTGATTTAAGGATTCTTGTAATGAATACATTGGATTTCACTTCAATAGAAAAAAAAAGAGCAGAAGATGCAATATTCCCTGTTACAGAAAATATTTATATATCCTTGGATTAAACAGAAGACTAAGTATTGAGATATTTTTAGAAGCGAAAAAAGCATTTGATCACACAAAAATATTATCAAAATTAGAACACCTTGAATAATTCAATCAACGACCTTGACATAAGAGGAATCTGTTCGAAACTTCTTGAAAACTACTTATTTGAAAGGGAACAAATCGTTCATATCAAAAGTAATATCAGACACGCCCCCAAGGGACAGTTTCAACAATAAAATTGATGGTTGAAAATCAACTGAAAAATTTTCTACAACTTTAATGCAACAGCTTGCAATTTATGTAGGTGAATGATTCTCAATACATTGGCATCTTCTTTGAAGAAAATTAGTTTTTTTGAACTCAAACATTAAATCAAATGTTTGTTGATCGATCTGAAATATCAGAGAACTATTTGAATATTAAATGATATCAAATCAATCAAACCCAATATCCTTCATTGTCTGAATATTTACATCTTATTTACTTATTTCATTTTATATAGGTAATTATATGAGAAATATACAAGTCCTTAAGTTAAGTTATGAATGAACAGTAACATCATTGAGTCCAGTACATATTGTTACGTTATTTCCACTTGGGTTCGTGAATTTGAAACACTCAGTACAAAACTGAACAATTTATTTCACTAAACACACTAAATACAACTCAAGAAACACTTAGTTAAATCACAACGATATTCGCTTTATAAATCTCAATGTTCACTGTACTAGCTTTCTTTCTAATCTCAACTCTTTCCAAACTATAACTGACTTGTCCGCGAAACCGCGGTTCTTATATAGGTAAAAACATCATTGTCCAGAAAGAACAGGAATAAACTGGGATAATTTTTCATATTCGACGGCAATGAATCATCCGCTAATTATAGCGGTGCGTCTGCGACCGATACCTCCGCTGTGAGTCACGCGTCGAGCGGATGCTTTCCGGCCTTCTCGGAAATGCCAGCGGTTCGTAACAATATGTTAAAAGATATCGTCATGAAATTCTCGTTTATTTTAATCGTATATAAATTAACATTTCACAGCCTTTCTGAAGTGATATTATGATTGAATATAACTGATATCAATTGACAGATGGTTATACAACTTACACACATATATAATACCCATCATATATCGATTTATAAGCGCGTTTAATATTGTCTCGGATCACTGCCATATCATCAAAACGAGGTGCGCCTCTACTCTGTGCAACCTGAATTTACCGCGAACGCCTGAACGATTTTCCTTTCCGACTCGCGCAGGTCTACCTGATCCCCCTGATGAAGACCACCTTCGTCGAGTCGGTGCACGGCATGACCGTCGCCCAACACAACTCGTGCGCCCGTTGCGCCGACGTGACTGCCCTCGGGCGGCACGTGCTGCGCCGCCTCACCGAACTGGCCGAGTCGGAGGTGGGCAAGGGGGAGATTGCGCACGCGCTGCTGCGGGGCAGCGAAGAGGACAGGCGCGGGGTGGTGTTGGCCGTGCCGTATATACTCACGTAAGATTAATAAAAACAATATGTTCCATATGCGAGATCGTATCTAGGATGGAGCTCTCGCGAATGAAACTTGATTAGTCAGTTTAATCTTGCAAATTTGATGAATTTTTATACTCTTGAAGGCTGTTCGCGTAATTGAGTTGATGATTCGGCAATTAAAAAATTATATTTGAATATAACTCCAAGACAAATAATGCGAAAGAATCAACATGTGGGATTAACCTCGTCATGCAAGTGGTTGGCTGACTCATATAAATAGTTATCTTGCAATTCGCCTATGTAAGACATGATTGTCACAAGACTAGTCATTAAAATTTTACCAAATTGACTGTGATTATCATAACAATAAGGCAAAATCTATCAATAAAACTATACTAAGTTGATAATCTTGCGAGTAACTTTTAACTGACTTCTTGAGATTTATTTATTTGATGAAAATCCAATCAATTGAATAATTCGCAAGATTGAATGGACAATCAAATCAATCATGCGCAAGCCCATGATGCAAGATCAAATTTGTCATTCGCCTAATTGATAAGAAATTGATCTGCCAATTGAGATTAAATCTATCCAAATTAGGAATTGATATTTATTCATTTGATAAAACTGTAATCAAAGAACAATTCATGTAAATGTTTCATCTTCAGGAATAAACCTATTCTGGCCAAACTGATGTTGAACTGTGGTGGGCTGGAAGTCCTCATAGGACTCCTGAAGGACGACTCCCTTTTGAGATATCGTACGATAAGGGCGTTGTGCGCGCTAGCCTCGAAACGACTAGAAATAGGTAAATAATACCGCTATATCAAAGATTAAATAGGTCAGAGAAGGTATAGTTATGGATATTTCTATTGCTTGCGATTTTTGAGGATGAACGAAGTGAAGGTTTGTTCAAACCGTAATCAACGGGAAAGTAAATGCTTATTGGATTAATCATCGGTATATCTTCACTTAGTGGATGTGTGACTATTATTTAGATTTTTCGTCTTGAGAACCAGTAATATTTTCAATCTATAGTAGAAGTCTATCGGTATTTCTAAGTGGATTGTCGATTCTTCCTAGTATCAGTTATATTTTTTGCTGAAAACTTCATGAAGAACACTGTTTTTTTTTGAAAGCACTCGTGTTTCTCACACACATTCATATCCATCAGTGTCTGTCTCTTTTCGGATTACAAGAAGAAATTGTAGCTAATTTGGATGAATCAACGATCTATAAATTGATTGATGAAAATCACAGGCTTATCATGACTGCAGCTATTTGTACATTGATGACAATGATGGCTATGAGTGGGTGAAATCAATCACAACTTGCGACCAAAGTGTACAGCTTGCGTCACATATTTTTGCCCTTCAAATTGAGATGGACACCCTAACTTGTAATTAGGTGTTCTTCAGCGATCCATTACCTACTTCAGGTCCTTGCTTGGGCGCCAATTTGTAACACTCTTCCTCGCTGAATTTCTACTTCAGGTCCTTGCTTGGGCGCCAATTTGTAACACTCTTTCTCGCTGAATTTCTACGTGAGGTCTCTTCTTGGGCGCCAATTTGTATCACTCTTTCGGTAAATTTCTACTTAAGGTCCCTGCTTGGGCGCCGATTTGTAACATTCTTTTTCGGTAGATTTCCACTTCAGGTCTCTGCTTGGGCGACAATTTGTAACGCTCTTTCTATCTGAATTTCTACCTAAGGTCCCTACTCGGGCGCCAATTTGTATCACTGTTTTGGTGAATTTCTACTTAAGGTCCCTGCTTGGGTGCCAATTTGTAACATTCTTTTTCGGTAAATTTCCACTTCAGGTCCCTGCTTGGGCGCCAATTTGTAACGCTCATTCTCGCTGAATTTCTATCTGTGGTCCCTACTCGGGCGCCAATTTGTATCACTGTTTTGGTGAATTTTTACTTTAGGTCCCTGCTTGGGCGCCAATTTGTAACATTCTTTTTCGGTAAATTTCCACTTCAGGTCCCTGCTTGGGCGCCAATTTGTAACGCTCTTTCTCGCTGAATTTCTATCTGTGGTCCCTGCTTGGGCGCCAAATTGTAACACTCAATTGCCACCTTTGACTATACCCTCCCGAACAGCCAACCCCAAGGCGGTGGCCGTGGATACCCCCGACGTGCGTCCCACCCCCGAGAGGTCTTCCGCCGACGGAGACGTCGTCATCGCCGACGATGACGACGCTGTGCAGCTGGAGCTGGACGACGGGACGCGGCTGATCGCCGACAGGGCGCTCCTCGTCGCCGGCTCGGATTTCTTCAGGGGCCTGCTGGAGGGCCACTTCAGAGAGAGCGGGGAGCGCGAGGTGAGGCTGAGGGACGTCGAGCCGGAGGCGATGCGGTGTTTGCTGCAGCTGATGAGAAGCGCCGACGGGTGAGGAGGAGAATTTAATTTTGTGTTGTGATTTCAAGCTGTCAAAAGCTACTTTGTCAACGGTTGCAGTAAATTATCATTATTGTTTCTCGCAGGGTCCGCCGCCTGGTGCGTGACCTCGACCTCGCCACCATCCTCGACGCCATCTCGCTCGCCGACCGCCTCCTGGTGCCGCACCTAGGCGCCCGCCTCGCCGGCTGCGTCGAACGCGACCGGCTAGCGCCGCGCACCGCGAGCGCCATCTACCGGTGGTCGATCGAGTCGGGCCTGGGCGTGTTGCGCGTCGAGGCGGTGGCATTTGCGCTCGTCGCCGACGTCTGCGACGCCGGCCGCCGCGCCATGTTCGACGGGCTGCTCGCGTTCGAGGAGGAGCTGGCGCTAGATGTCGGGAGGATGCTGAGGCGGCAGCTTGGAAGGTATGCGCCGCGACAGGCGTCGGGATGAACGTGGGAAGGACGCACAAGCCTTGCCACAACATCTGTTACTGGGATATTGTCGTTCTAAATTTGCCCTTCAAAACATTTAAAGAAAAACCCATCGAGAATCGAGCATGACGGGAGATGAACTTTGCGACAGTTGCGACAAGTTGACAGATCGAAGTCTCTCAAAGAACGATACACAGAAAAAGTGTTGAAAACACAAGGAAATGTAAGTGCGTGTGTGATGTTTTAATTGACATGATTTGACATCTCAAATTTCTGCTATCGAACACACACAAATATGAGTCCTTCTTTCAACTAAATAACCACACACACTAACATTCAATTTAAAATTATAGTTTTCTCTCAAAATCTTTTCAAAAAATTGTAGTACAAAAAACGATGTGCCAAAGGTTTTCGTTTCTGATAAAGTGAAATATTTTTGCGACAACTGATAATTTATATGTATTTTGTAGAATTGGTATTCAGATTTGATGGTTAATGTTACAAATCGTACCTACGTAAAGGAAACTACAATCTGTCAACTTTCAGTGTTAGCAGTTTTGTTTCCATTGAAATATCTTTATTTTGATAGATACCAAATAATTCTGGATACCAGTCTATAAACAGAAACAATTTCAACTCTCCAATTGCGATATTGTAAATGTGTGCATTGTTTTTTATTTTCAAAAAACATTTATTTGAGATATTGTAAATAGGTAAATACGATCGGAATTCTGATTGATTTGTTGATAAATAAAGCGAAATATTAAAATATTAAATATATGGTTTATTCACGTCAGATGCTCTATCATACTTATTTACAATAGAAAGGGCAAGGAAATACTAAAGTAGTGTGACAGCTAGTTTTACAAAATTCGACGACACAAAATATTGTGAAGAAAAAATTACAAGAAATTACAGGTAAGTAGAGAAGGAAACAAAGTGTAGACACATATTTATACAAAAATAATATAGAAATAATTACGTATAAACTATCAATAACTGATACGTACAACATAAAAAATAAATAACCACAAAAATTCGAGATATCTATCGTATAACTTTTAGCGAGATTTTTGCATAATCGCCTATCTTATAAATATGTACTTTATTATAATATCAACACGCAATTTGGAATCGATATCAATTCAGTTAATTCAGATGCTTAAGTCTTGCCTATAAACTTGACTGGGAGTGGTTATCATGCAATTATAATTTCTAAAAATTTACATCCATGTACAAAAGGAATAATAACAATAAAGTTTGTTCCACCTACAAAAATGGTACATATTCATCGTAAAAACGATCCGAGAACTATTAGAAAAAATCCTCAGTACAACACACTGTATATAACTTGTACGGATAGTTTTCTTGGACAAAGCACTGTGTGATGATTTTTGTACTTATAAATTGAAACTGCTCGATTTATCTCGAAAATAAATAATAAAAACTTTCATATAAATATATCAACGAATACAAACGAGTGCCCGGAAATCGCAACCCTCAAATGAAAACAAAACACGAGTAATTTTGTCAACAAAAATACTTGCGTTACTGGGGCAGCAATCTCCGAACGCCCTGTAAACAGAAGATCAGAACGATGATGTGGTATTTAGCCACAAAATTGACTCTCATGGATATTATTTTTGATCGATATTTGAAACGCCCGAATAGCCAAAATTTTTTTAATTTGAACCAGAAATCATTTGGTTAGTTTGGAGTTTTCATCCATATGAATACACAAAACATGCATTTCAAGCGAGAAGAGCGAAAGATTAAAATAACGTCAAAATGTTACAATCATTCGGAGAAAACTCCGTATCTTGATAAAATATTGATAAAACGTGGATCAAAATAAAAACTGTCATCTCGAAAATATTCACACATAATATTATTGAAGCATACGCTTACTTAGGGTAAAAGAACAGCTCATTCTCCTCTCAGTTCCGACAATCCATCAACAATAATAAATATTCTTCATCCAATCATGTAAAAAATCAAGGGTAGCATGTACCCCATTTTGGAGGTAGTCCAACTTTATATTTCATCACTGAAACATCCACTATCAGTGACCCTGAGACAACCACCCCTGCCCCACGTGGCATGGAAAACGTTCGGTGGAGACGCAACCCTTGGACACATCATTATTTGAGTCTTGGAAGGAAATGTGATTGAATGAAACATTTTGATTTTATTGATTTATTCGATAATTCCGGACGATATTTCGATTCGATAATTTATAACTCCTTTGTGCAATATAATTATGTGAAGGAAATCAATCAAATATGTACATTGTTTTTTTTCTATGTTCAATGCAATTGACTACATTGTTTTTTTTCCTATGTTCAATGCAATTGACAAGTTCAGCCAGCGTTGAGAGAGAAAAAATATGTCTGCCCTAGTGTCATCAAGATTGCAACTTAAAATGATGAAAATGTTATGATTAAGACGTAAAAAAAGAGAAGAAGACTAATATCACAATTATAATGTATTTGGAATTATTCAACAATTATTGTGAGCTTACAATAATAATAATTCCAAACACATTATATTCGTTATATTAGTCTTCTTCTCTTCTTCTCTTTTTTTAAGTTGCACAATTTTGATGACAAAGGCAACACTAGGGCAGATTTATTTTATCTCTCTCTCTCTCTCAACGATGGCTGAACTTGTCAATTTAATGTAGGATGAACAAATTATGCATTGAAAAATTTTGCTACAATTCGACATCTATTAAATAAAACAGTAATAATGTAATCATTCTGGTGATTTTTGGTAGCATTTTTCCTTAAAGCTCAATTTATAAACTTCCCTGCTTAGCTACAGTTAACGCTGCCATTCCAAAATGTATAAGGAAGATAACCGACGGCAACTTTTGAAAAATTTCATCATCCAATACAGGGTTTTTCAAATTTGAGTTTATCAAAGTTCATTATAGTGAAAGATAATCCACGATAATTCTTCAGGTTTTTAAAATATTTAGAAAAACTAGATTATTGAACCATAATCTACATTTTCTTCCTTTTTATTAGATATTTACCAAAACTGAAAGCACTCTTTTCGATATACATAACAGGATTTTTAGGGCCGGTTTCATCAAGAATTCAACTGACGATTATATATTAAATTTTTCGAAAACATGACAACGCGTCCCTTAGCTCGCGAGTTAGCACCACGTTAAGTTAACAGAAGGCTTCATGAAACTTTATGCAACCGACACTTATTTTTCCGAATTCGACGTTTCCACTTTTTTTCAAAAGCTGATATGTATTTTACTCTTATTTTGTATTGAAATTTGAACCCTGAAATATAGCTTGAAATGATACATGAAGAAGTACTCTCAGTTTTCACGTATTTCCAGTAATAAAGCAAGCAACATTATGGTTGAAAAATTAATTTTCCAAATATAATGGAAACTAAGAGCTAATATAAACGTTTTCATATCTGCTAAGGTTGTTAGGTCGATATATAATGATGAGCGTCGAATTCGAATAACCCTGTATATCAATATGAAGAAAATCAATTAAATAAGAAATTAATTTCACAATATTTCTAATGATTTCTCTGGGGTGATTCATCATTGATTCCGAATTGAAAAAAATTAGGTGTTGAGAAAAAACTCGACATACCTCAATTTTTTTGAATGAATGAGCTTGTTTTTACAAGTTTTTAACTTATATAATGCATTTCGAAGTATAATAAAAAATTATATTTTCGAAAAACACTCATAACCCAGTATATTTGTAAGAAAAAATCAATCAAATAAGACTGTAATTACTATTCAAACATATCTTGTAAATTTTCGGAGGTATGTTTTCCTATTCTCAATGCATTTCAATTCAATCACATTTCTGGAAAACTCCTTGTTATCTCATTTCCTTTACCGAAAATGAAGGGAAACCAAAACAGAACATGGAAGCACAAACCGCGGCCCGCCAACAAATTTTTATTCGAAATTCATTACGAATTGACAAGTTCAGCCAGCTTTGAGAGAAAAAAATATGTCTGTCCTAGTGTTGCCTTTGCCGTCAAGATTGCAACTTTAAATAATGCAAATGTTATGATTGGGATGTAAAAAAGAAGAAGATTTATATAACCTGTAATATAAATGGTTTGTTTTTCTTGTAGTTTGATTTCGTTATTCCGATTATTTCGAATATTTTGTTGGCCTATGTTAGCTCATAATTGTTTAGCGACACATTATAAATGTGTTATCAGATTTCTTCTCTTTTTTTAGGTCGCAATCATAACATTCAAGTTGCAATGTTGATGACAAAGTCAACACTAGGGCAGACATATTTAATATCTCTCAAAGCTGGCTGAACTTGTCAATTAGAGCCTTGTACTTTATGACTAGGTATTTAATTCTCAAGATTGAGAATAAGAGAGATTGATCTGAGAGATATAATGTACGTTTTCCATTTTGTTTAATGACTGCCCAATTATAGTGGCCTGCCTTTAGCTTGAAGTCTGCCCGAGTGGCCCGAAGTTCCAATAAGTCAGTGCAACCCTGTTCTAGAAGCTTTCACTACCTAGGACTCTCATCACCTGCCTATAGAATGAATCAAATGTATTTTTTCGCGAGAAACTGTTTTGAAACACTCTATTTTCTTGAACCATTCGTGACGTCACACTTGATTCTGGTTCAAAACGTTTTGAAAGCATCAATATGGCGAACTGTCATCTCTGAGGTTAAATAATTATGACACGTGACGTTTTGAAACGTTGCATTTTTTCGGCTCATAAAATGATGACGTAGAGGTGTATAAACTGTTTTGAAACGGCAAAAAGAAAACACCCCGGCGCTTCCGCCTCCACCAAACGTTCCCCCAACTACCCCCCACCCACCCCAATCTGTCACTCACTCGGGGTGGCTGTAGTAGATGTGCGAGCTGTACTCGGCCTCGGTGCCGAAGCGCTTCTTGCAGAAGGGGCACGGCAGTCGCGACCCCTCGCACTGGTTCTTCTTGTGGAAGTAGAGGTGCGACTTGTTGGCGAACGCCTCCCAGCAGGAAGAGCACTTGTAGGTGCGGTCTGGATCGGGGAAGATCATGCCCAGGCCCATCGCCATGGCGGCGTGCGAGCTGCCGCCTGCTAAAGGCGGCATCGGCGGCTGCTGCTGCTGCTGCGGGACCTTGAACCGAGATGGTGATGGTGAGTGGGCGGGAGATGATGAGTAAGGCGATTTTTGGGCGTTCGTTGTGCTACCTGTACTATTGATGATCCTGACTTTAGATCATATATGCTTACGCTTGATGCGGCATCCAGGTTATTTGTTTGGTAGGTCCAGGAGGAGTTCTAAAGTACCAAGCCATTATTGTAAACAAACGACAAACGATAAGAATAATATTTATATATAAATATATTTATCGTGAAAATCTTATCGTTTGTTTACAATAACTATGGATTTTCATAAAGTAACGGCCAAGTCAATTAAAAAAAAACTAAGCCATTGATTGGTCGTTTTCAAATTTTATACACGCGTTAGTTTGACACAATTGACAATTCCGTCAAATTTCACATGTTGTATTCTTTAGCGAATTCTAGTGTCGATCGGGTTTGATTCACATTGTTTCGAGAGTTTTTCTTCGAGAAATTAGTTCGAAAAGCCGCATTTCCCATCAAAAGACCAGTTTGATTTGCAGAAACACATTATGCCAGATCTTGTATTCCATCATCCATATGCCTGTTGTGTTATTGGACAAAAAGTGAGGACATGAACTAAATGTAAATAAGGAATACTCTAGTTGGATTAATTTGAATCATTTGGATATCCAGAGCCTTCGGCAATTTCAAGTACCTCTTGGATGAATTGCTGTTTCTTTCAGCAATTTGTTTATAAGATAATAAAAAATTGAATATGTGCTGTACCAAAACATCTCAACTGTACGCTACCGTATCATAGTACTTTCTTGCCCTTCACGCCCTCTCATCAGTACCCCTCTAATACCAAAGAAATACTACCGTATTTAGCGTAAGCAATATATGATCTAAGATTCTGACAATGATGAAAATAGGACCTGGTGGCGCTACTCTTCAACTGTTTCAGCAGAAAAATCCTTGATTTGGAACAATTGAATATCAGCTCGCTACGTGGGGTTCTCTTATACAACAATAGAGGCGCTACCGTCAGAAGATATTTGAAATATTTTGTTTCGATAAATATAGAAAAATTGCTCCATTGAATTGTAAGAGACAATCGAATGTCCCTCAGAATCGAATATTTATACTTTTGTATTGAAAAACGTTCCGATTATATTCATACAATTGTAAGAATCACACCGTATGATTATCATGTTATTAAGTTGTATCATTCCACTGGTGACAAAGCTTATCGTTTGGTGCGGTGAGAGATGATAAGTTTTTTTATAAGAAGTGGTTTACAGACGAGCAGTCAGTCATGTATTGTCAGAGAATTGAGAGCGGCGTTCGGTGAAGAGTTTGGTGTTGTGTCTCGTGTCCAGTTGAAAAAAGTGAGTAATGAATATACATACAAGATAATTATACATGAATGAATTCTATTCGTACTATTCTGTCTAGTGTTCTTTATGGTACTATAGTGAATGTTAGTTGTATTATTCTGTCTAGTGTCTACTATTTGAAATAACACTATGGGGGATATTATTCCTAGGTAATATTCTGTAGAAGGTATTTGAGAATGGGACAAAACCTACGAATTCACTTTGGTAAAAATTCACGACTCATTGCATACTTCAGGTTCCTACTCGGGCGCCAATTTGTAAAACCCTTTTTCGGTAAATGACGATCGCTGAAAAACACTTCCATACACATTTATTGCTCGGTTAATGTCAATATCAATTTTGGATGGCGTTTGAATTACACCTGGAAATAATAATAATGAAATATGGAAACAATTATATCGAATCGACATCACCTGGAAATATTATATAATATCATTGAAATTACAACAAAGTATACAAAACTCATTGGAAATGGCATTTTCTGTACTGGTTACGTTTCCGTTTTGCTCAAACTTCTTGAAAGTTCTGACGATTCATTGACGATAGTATCCTCGTAATTATTTCATTGCAATGCTGCATTTGCGTGGTTTTCGCTATGAAATGATGAATTGCAAGAAACTCGACGTCAAATCACCAATAAACATCCACAACACCCACTTCCCTGGCTAATCCCACGCACCAGAAAAAAATCAACGAAAATCAAATGTACCTTCTCGGGCGGCTTCTTGATCGACAGCTGCGGATTGCTCTGCACCAGCTTCATCACGCTGGGCGTGATGCTCGGCCGCTGCCTGGGGTTCTTGCTGATGGGCGTGATGCTGACGGCGCCGTCGCCGAGCGACTCGGGGAAGCTGGTGGACTGGTCGGGCTCGTGGATCTC
Organism: Chrysomela aeneicollis; assembly: GCA_029955515.1. Lineage (NCBI taxonomy): Eukaryota > Metazoa > Arthropoda > Insecta > Coleoptera > Chrysomelidae > Chrysomela > Chrysomela aeneicollis. The sequence continues at coordinate 19,299,875 of JARUHQ010000010.1, forward strand.
CACCATGGGCTCCATGGCGTGGTCCATCGGCTCCTGCTTGATCATCACCTCCATCGAGTTGAGGTGGTGGTGCAGCTGTTGCTGCTGCTGCTGGTGGTGGTGGTGGTGGGAGGGGCTGCGGTAGTTCTGGGTCTGGAATGGGTTTTGTTGGTTGTGAGTTGGTTCGAGGGCTATTTGGTGATGGATGATGGTATGCCTTCGTTGAAGCACAGATTAGAGAACCTTACAGATGAGACCGGCAGTCAGACAGAGCGAATGAAATTAGAGAGAGTTGTTGAAAGCGCAAAATTTAAAGGTCCAGTCATAGATATAATTAGGTATGGCAACGGCTAAAATAGCGTACCATGCGTTAATTGAATCACATGTTAGATATGGCATCCCCTTCTGGGGAAACTGCAAACTAAACGGCATGTTTAGTTTATAAGAACCTACATATATATGACATCAACCTTGGATCCACCCGCCAAAAAAACAACATAAGACTACCCATTCCAGTTTCAAATTTAACGAAGAACTCGATCTTTTATAATGCAGGCAAAATATACAACCATCTTCCAGAACGAGTCAGAACCATTGAGTCAAATGTTGTTTAGGAGAACTGTTAAGATGATTCTCTTAGAAGAGGTATTCTATAAAATTGATGAATACCTCAACAAAAGCTTTAATTAAATTAACTGAATTAAACTTTATATCCATTACATCTTTGCTGTCCCTGTTTTATTTATCATTATTTTTATCGTATTTTATTGTATATCTTTTATTGTAAACAAACGAAAAACGATAAGATTTTTACGTTTATCGTTTGTTTACAATAACTATGGATTTTCATCAAGTAACGGCCAAGTCAATTGAAAAAAGTATATCTTTTACTATATGTTTTTTTTTAACGACATCGACTTTTTTAGACTTTGTCAATGGGATGTAAATCTTCTGGCAATAAAGCATATTTTGATTGATTGATTGATGCGCAGGCACTAAAATATTGATCAAGTTTTGTTTACATCGTTGTCATCATTTTGTTGGTTATGTTAGAAATTTCTTCGTTTTACACGATTCACGATCTAGTATTTCAGATGTGTTCATTTTCTTACAATTTATAACATATTTCCCATAAACTATAATTCAAAAGGAGAAGTAATATAATGGTTTCGAGGATTATCACAGCAAAGATTAAAAAACCAGTAATCATAGGTATATATATACCTTCATTATCTGGAATGTGAATCAGGTACAATGATATGTTTTTTTGGCAATCATTACTGTGTATATAAAGATTGCAAATCATCTTCAAGTGAATCGGAGAATATCAAATTACATTGTTTTCCAAAGGACGAAATACTGTGAGTACTTATATTGAGTGATATTACTGACTTCAATCAAACTTTTCGATTTGATGAGAATATTTTTGCTATACCTATACTGCTATATCACATTTCAAGTTGAGGAATTTAGAGTCTGATCATTCTTTAGATAATTGAATCGTATTATATTTTTCCTGATGACAATGAATAGGATACATTCGAATTATTTGAATTTTTTATATTTATATTCAATTTCATATTATGTTATTTCTTTGTTGAAAAAGTTTATATTGAATTTTTTAAACATTATTAGAGATACGTTTGAAATAAAGTTATTTTTTAGTTTCTTCGATCTAGAATTAATTGGTTTTCATTTGCATATAACCCTGTATTGTATGCGTATATAGTGTAATGACATGATTAATTGATTTGGGATACATTTTGTTAAAAATATGAAATTTGTTTATTATATTCAATATGTCAGTCTCCACGTTAGTCCTTCTATGAAATGAGATTTCAGAAGATTATTTTTCTTCAACCGGTCATCAAAGTAGCCTTCGACGCTTCAAAATTGACGTTTTCCAAGGAATGTCAAATGACAGCATTTGCGCTCGTGAGCGGAAATAATTGAAAAACGCTCGCCTTTCCAATATTAATGAAAACGAACTAATATTCTCTTGCATGATTGAAAACAGTGACTGTGAATTATTCAAGGCACCTCTCCTCATGTAGGAAAGAGAGCAAACATTGTAAATTTGAACCTCCTACCAGAGAAATCGAAGAAAAATATGAATTATAATATAAGATTCATGACATGATGCAATGAAATGCTCGAATGTTAAAGTATCCTTGATTTTTCGCATCTCTCAAAAACCATCAGTTCCTTGAATATACAGTGTCACACATAAAGTTCGCGACATATGGAAGTTTTTTTCTGACATTTTCCGAAATTAAAAAAAAATGATTTTTTGGGGATTTTCGAAAAAATGACAAATTTGACAGGTTTAGAGTAGCACATGAAAAAATTAAAGATGCTGTATTTTACTCATTTTTCAAGCACAAACTGACTGCTAAGTAAAATTTTCTTTATATCTATCAATAAAAAAAACTTCCATATGTCGCGAACTTTATGTGTGACACAAAATCAAGCATAAAGTATAACTATCACTCGGCAATCTATCACTTTGCTCACTCTTAATACATAAATATATATGTCTAGTACCAATCATGAAGTTCTCTATTGAGTGGTATTCATCAAATAATAAAATAAAATTAAAACAAAAGGAGAAACAAGCTATGTGAATGAGATCATTGTTTTCCTTGATTAGAATTACACAGAATATTATGTACAAACGCTGATTATTTTGTCTACTAATCAATTCGAGTTGTCCTGTCAAATGAAATGAAAATTTGCAAAAAAAACAAACAGTGAAACTGAAACTCCGGTGCCTCGATTAAATTACTAAACATTTGCCACCCTTGATGAGTCATTTGCCCCAATGTCAACGAAAAATCGAATTGGTTGCCTCACCGCGTGACTATTCTGATTCGGCTGGGGCGGCCGCGTTTTGAAGGGCGGCAGCCCTAGCTGCTGCTGCTGCTGCCCCGAGCCCAGCTGCATCTCGCCCTTGTGGATGCGCATGTGACTGTTTCTCGAGTAGATGGTGGGGAAGGGCGTGTTGCAGATGAAGCAGACGAAGCTCTGGCCCGGAGTGTGCGGCTGTCGCGGCTCTTTCTCCCTCATTATGGAGTCCGGCAGGTACACCTTGTGGAAAGGTTCGTGCAATAAACATTTTTCGATTCAGCTGTTCGGGCGTTAGAAACTATTATTTATGAAGTTATTTTGGTAATTCTTCCGTTAGGTGGCGATGTCGAATTTTTAAAAAATTTTGGGCTTTACTTACGTATTTTGGCGTCCTGATCACGAATCTGTGAGGAAACCAATACTTTTCGAGATATTCCCAAAATAAAACCTTCATCATCCATCTTTTGCTATTGTTCAACTGCTCATCACTGGCTTGTCTGTTGTACACGAAACTCGGTGTAAGTGCTCGCGAAAAATAGATACCATATTCATTATAATTCAGTTATTAGAAAAACAAAACGAGATTGCTAAAATTTGATATCATCTTAAATATTTATGTAGTTTTTTAAATAACGGCCATGATAGCTGTCAACAGAGACAACACTGGCAATGTTGCCAGTGGTCGCGAGGGAATTCTCATTCAATATATATCTGTCCTTCTTTTTGACACGAAGTAGAGATAGATAGAAATACTGAATGCTCCATTAGAGAATTTGTGCTGAGGTTTGTCACCAATGTCACTTTTTGTCATGGAAGATGTTAATATGAGCATTGATAATAATTTTGAAATAAATGGTTGAATTAATAAATAGAAGGCCGTTTCTCATGAAATATTACTTACATTACTTATACTTATATAGTTAATAAGGAAGGTATATAGTTCATCAAACAACAATTAAAGAAGGATGATAAAGGTTGAATCACTGAATAAGTGTTGCTAAATAATAGGGTTATAATGACTTTATTTTGCGAATATCTCGAAAAGTATTGGTTTCCGCACAATTTGGTTTTCAGATTCGTGATCAGGAGGCCAAAATACGTAAGTAAGGCCAACAATTTTGAAAAAATAAGACATCGCCACCTAACGGAAGAATTACCGTTAATTCTTCTGGAAATTATGCGGCGAGCCTCTGATAAACTCTCAACAAGGAGATTTCGAAAGAAAAAAGTTTTTTCTCGATGCTATTATAGCATTAAAATTTCAAAGTGGCTGACAATGTCTCGAGTTGTGAAGTAGAGTTTGAGAGTATGAAGAATTGATTATTATCAACCAAGCGTCGAGATTCGCAACATATTAAAATCGCTGAATTAGAAAATCCCGCCCTAGCTGACCTATAAATACTCGCGTACTCCCGGGCTTTGTCAGTTCTCATTTGAAGACGATTGTTAGATACTCACACGTCGTGACAAAACTCGGTTTGAAATCCTTTCTTGTCCTTTCATTCTCAATTCTTCTAATTCACTCAACTATTTTGTCAGTCCATTGACTATTCAAATTTCCATTTGAATATATGATTTTCTTCAACTTTATATATTCTTTTACTAACTTAATTTTATTTTTTCAGGTTATTGACATTTGAATCTTTTTCATTACTCATTTCGTTTTCAGCATAACTCGTCCTTTCATAGGAATCATGTTTCATCACGTACGCAAATTATGTTGAAAAAACATTGAAAAGGAAATCACTTTCTCGTCTTCCTTACAGGTCGTAAAATATCATCTATAATTTTTTTCTACGCGTTACAAGTCCTCTAATAGGCATATTTCTGTGTTGCCATTTCCACTATTTCCCGGAAAGTCTGAGGAAATGTTATTCAACTTCATCCTATGAATAAATCTAATTATGTCAACATTTATCATATTGAAATGGGGACTACGTGTTTGATAAAATAATTCCACAATAGATTCTGGTGGCAAAAGGTATTCGATTTTTTGAATTTATCCGGAAAAATCAATCGTGCGAATTTGTTTTATAGTTTTTCATAGAAAATACTATGTTATGTTAGAATAAACGACGCTCTAAAATCCACCAATTCAGCGAGACATTCAAACAACAGCATCATGACCGCTTCTTGTGACGTCACAAGTCCTCTGGTAGGCATATTCCTGTGTTGCCAGTTTCACTATTTGCCGGAATGTCTAAGGAAATGTTATTCAACTTCATCCCATGAATAAATCCAATTATGTCAGCATGTATCATATTGAAATGGAGACTACAGTAAATTCTGGTGATAAAACGCATACAATTTTTTTAATTCATCCGGAAAAATCGATCGTGCGTAATTATCATAATCCTTACCTCATCCTTGTAAGGTCCGATTTCTTTGGTACAATTCCGCATAGGTCTGCCGGCTGGGGATACCTCCCCATTTTTGGGGGTACCAAAACTCGGCCTGCCGCCCGAATTTCGAGCGGGAAACTGGTGGAAGTCGCAGTTTTTGCTGTGAATGTTGAACTCGTCCAGCTTGAAGAACACCTTGAAAAAGAGATAAAAAAATTCAAATTTCCGGATTCGGCAGTGAGGAGGGTTGTCATTTGTGATTTACCTTGTAGCATTTCCGGCAGAAATAGGCCTGGTTTCCGGACTTCGATTGGGACGTGATGAAGTCTTTGGAGTCCTGCGGCTCCTCTTTGATCTGCAGGTTGGGCTGGAGGGTGCGCCTTTCCATGTGAGACCGCATCTGCGAAAATTAAATTAGTTTATGCAGATCCATTGATGATTGTACTAATAATATATTGGAGATCAAAGCAACTCAAAGAATATGTAATAAAATAAACCAAAATACCAATTTTGATTAGAATCGGGCGATGATCGCCCAATCGCTACAATCTATCACTTTCTGCTCGAGTACACAAATAGCACTTAATTAAAATAACTAATGTTTTCTTAAGGGTTCAATTCAAACAAAAAAAAACAAATAATAAGACGTGTAACTAAAACCATTGCATGCCATCATAAAAATTATTATCAGAATTACTCATGTTGATTGTTCATGTTTTTGAATCGCATTTAGTAATCAGTATTACAATGAAATGACGGAAAGAAAGAAAGAAGAGAAAGAAGAGAAAGAAGAGAAAGGAGAGAAAGAAGAGAAATAAGAGAAAGGAGAGAAATAAGAGAAACAAGGTGGATATAGGATGGTGAAACAGCTCTTCAATTTTTTCTGCGAAAAACTTGTAGACCGTTTGAGAAGGTAGCAATATTTCCACGACTTGAACGAAGATGGCGGTAAGATCGATTATCGAAGAAGGTTTCTGTTGCTTACGTATTTCTGTGATTCGCATCTGACAGACGTGACTTGAAACGACATTAAACAATATATTTTCTATGAATATGGAATGAATATTTATATTTTGACTTTCTCAGTCATTTTTCATCTAGAATAGATGAAACTGATAAAAAGATGACAGAAGCACAGTTTCTGTTTTACCGACACAAGGTATGTCGCCATGTCTGTTAATTTCAGGAAATATTACTACGGTATGAAATCAAGTAAGCAAAAGTCTACAGTTTATTCTAGTGCTTGTTAATAGGAAGCTGTTTCAACATCCTATATCTACCTTGAGGAGAAAGAAGAGAAAAAAGAGATAAAAAAAGTGAAAAAAGATAGAAAAGAGAGAGAATATAGATAGAGAGAGAAAAGAGAGAAAAATAGAGAGAAATAGGGAGATAAAAGAGAGAGAGAGAAAAGATAGAGAAAAAAAAGAGAATAGATAGAAAGAAAAAAAAAGAGAGAGAAAAGAGAGAGAGAGAGAGAAAATAGAGAGGGGAAAAGAGAGTCTGAATGAAATAGTATGCCTCTATCAGAATTACTCATGTTGATTGTTTCATGTTTTTGAATCGCATTTATTAATCAGTATTACAATGAAATAACGGAAAGAAGAGAAAGGAGAGAAAGAAGAGAAAGGAGAGAAAAAAGAAAAAGGAGAGAAATATGAGAAGGAAGAGAAAAAATATAAAAAAGATAAAGAGAAAAGAGATAAAAAAAGTTAAAAAAGATAGAAAAGAGAGAGAAAATAGAGAGAAAAAAGAGATAGAGAAAAGAGAGAAAAATAGAGAGAAAAAATAGAGAGAAATAGAGATAAAAGATAGAGAGAAGAAAAAGAGAGAGAGACAAGATAGAGAGAAAAAAAGAGAGAAAAGATAGAAAGAAAAAAAAGAGAGAAAAGATAGAAAGAAAAAAAAGAGAGAAAATAGAGCGGGAAAAGAGAGTCTGAATGAAATAGTATGCCTCTATCAGAATTACTCATGTTGATTGTTTCATGTTTTTGAATTGCATTTAGTAATCAGTATTACAATGAAATAACGGAAAGAAAGAAAGAAGAGAGCGGAGAGAAAAAAGAGAGCGGAGAGAAAAAAGAGAAAGGAGAGAAGGAAGAGAAAAAATATAAAAAAGATGAAGAGAAAAAAGATAAAAAAAAGTGAAAAAAGATAGAAAAGAGAGAGAAAATAGATAGAGATAAAAGAGAAAGAGAAAAGATAGAGAAAAAAAGAGAGAAAATAGAGAGAGAAAAGAGAGAAATAGAAATATTTATTTATCCTTTCAGACATTGCAAAAATGTATAGGACAGCTCAGACAAAGATCATCTCAAAACATTAAAACATTATACACTAACAAAATACAAGTACAAGCAGCACAATTGAAAAGTGAAGTTCCTACAAGCTATCATGGAGGTATTCTTCTACACTATAGTAGCATTTTTTCAACATTAAACATTTTATTTCTGTTTTGAAATTTATAAAGGAATCTATACTTTTCATGGTTATAGGGAGTTTGTTGTAAATTTTCATTCCCATATATCTAAAACCATTTTCTAGTTTTGTGGTTTTGTGCCTGGGAACACGAAGGTAATCAGAGTTTCTCGTATCATAATTATGGTTTGAGGAATTTAGCTGAAACTTCTTCAAGTTTTTCCTAACATATAAAATGCAGTGATATATGTATATACAGTAGAAAGGCATGATTTCATATTTGATGAATGTGGGCTTACACGTTTGTTTGAATTCTAGGCTAAACATTTTTCGTATGATTTTTTTTTGTGTAATAAATATTTTGTTGGCATCTATAGAGTTTCCCCATAAGATCAAGTTATAACATAAGTGACTGTACACTAAACTGTAGTAAACGTTTATCACTGCACTGGTTGGCATGCAGTCTTTGATTCGTGAGATTGCATAAAAAGCCTTATTCAGTTTAGTGTTGACTGCGTTAACTTGCTCTGTCCATCTGAGATTTGCATCGATATGTAAGCCTAAGAACTTTGTTGTTGCAGTTGATTCAATTATATTATTGTCGAATCGACATCTAAGAGATGATGAGTGTGAGGTGTTATTATGGGAGTGAAAATATACACATTCTGTCTTATAGATATTGACCATCAAACCGTTACATTTACACCAAATCACGAATGAATTCATAGTGTCTGTGATAGATGACCTGAGTTCCTCTGCAGATTGTGCAGAGACCGCTAGTGAGGTGTCGTCGGCATAAATTGTCAGCAGTTGCGATTTTATGTGAACTGGTAAGTCATTTATGAAAAGAAGGAATATTAGCGGTCCCAGCACAGATCCCTGGGGAACACCTCTATTCATAATATGAGGGTTGGAGGTAGCATCCTTCACTTTGACTATCATTTTCCTATTGCTGAGAAAATCTACAGTCCAATCCAAGAAAATACCTCTGAATCCAATATTGTATAATTTATTTTTAATAAATTGTATGTCTAAACTGTCGAAGGCACGTGATAGGTCGAAAAACAGCCCTGCCACGTGCCTTCCACTGTCCAGTTCCATGTAAACATATTCGAAAAGATTGCATGCAGCAGTTTGTGTTGATCTGTCAGCTCGGAAACCATGTTGATGTGTAGCAATAAGATTATTGATATTTAGAAAATGAACCATCCTGCTACAAACAATCTTCTCGAAGATTTTGGAGATAACACTCAGCACTGATACTGGTCTATAATTAGCTAGATTTTCCGGATCACTTTTTTTGTGAATTGGAATGACTTTAGCAAATTTAAGCATCGTTGGAAACTTGCCTTCAATAATGGATAGATTTATAAGATGACTCAGGGGAATCGACAGATATTGAACACCTGTCTTCAAGATTTTTGCTGATATATTGTCAATGCCTGTACTAGGCTTGGTTTTCAAATTATTGATTACATCTGCAACTTCCTCTGGTGTTACAGGATTGAAGAAGAATGTTTTGTTGAACATTTTGCTTGCAGTACATGATGTTGGCATTGAGCTTCCAAAATAATTTCCAAGATTTTTTTCCGTTATATTAGCAAAATATTCAGCAAAGGTATTCGCTATATCTGGTGGACGTGTTAAAATTTCACCATCAGAGCTGATTGTTATATCATGGTATTTTTTTATTCTTCCAGTTTCTTTGTTGACTAAGTTCCAAATTGTTTTGGGCTTATTATCAGACTTGAATACAATGAGCTCATTGAATTGTCTTTTGGCATTCTTAAGCAAAATATTATATTTAGATTTTTCATTTTTATATAATTCTTGGATTCCACTTCCTTTCAAATTTCTACTCAACCAATGAAGATTCTTTAATTTCTCACTACTTTTTTTTATTTCTATTGTGACCCATTCTGATCCTCTATTAACATTATGCTTTTTATATTGTGATTTAAGGGGGCAATGTATGTCTAAATAATAGGTCAAAATATTCATGAAAGTGTTTGTACAGTCTTCAATATTGGATTGAAAATAAACTTCCTCGAAATTTGCTGTAGACAATGCGTTTTTTAATCGACCAAGATTCTGCTCAGACATATCGAGAAAAGAGAAAAAAGAGAAGAGATAAAATATTGAGAAAAAAGAGATAAAAGATTGAGGAAAAAGAGATAAAAGATTGAGAAAAGAAGAGAAAAGAGAGAGAAAAGAGAGAGAAAAGAGAGAGAAAAGAGAGAGAAAAGAGAGAGAAAAGAGAGAGAAAAGAGAGAGAAAAGAGAGAGAAAATAAAGATAAAATAGAGAGAAAAGAGAGAGAAAAGAGAGAGAAAAGAGAGAGAAAAGAGAGAGAAAAGAGAGAGAAAATAAAGATAAAATAGAGAGAAAAGAGAGAGAAAAGAGAGAGAAAAGAGAGAGAAAAGAGAGAGAAAAGAGAGAGAAAATAAAGATAAAATAGAGAGAAAAGAGAGAGAAAATATAGAGAAAAGAGAGATAAAAGAGAGAGAAAAGAGAGAGAAAAGAGAGAGAAAAGAGAGAGAAAAGAGAGAGAAAAGTGAGAGAAAAGAGAGAAAAGAGAGAGAAAAGAGAGAGAAAAGAGAGAGAAAAGAGGGAGAAAATAGAAAGAAAGAAATCTGTGTGAATGAAATTGTATTCTTCTGTTCATGTTTCAAAATCTGGAAAAAGTCGTAGTGACACGGCGCAGATTTAACAAAAAGGAAAGAAAAAAAAACCACCAACCTTCCCCTGTGCGTTGAACTGCGACGGCACCCCCTGCCCCCCACCTCCACCCCCACCACCCCCAGCGACGAACATCTCCGGCGAGGGGTTGTGCTGCGTAACAACAATCCTGCGCGGCTTCGGCGGGTGCAGCACCTTGGGTATGATGTTGCTCAGCTTGCTGGCAGCGTATATCTTCTCCGACACCGGATGGTGTTCGGTCTCGTGCTCGCCCACGTGCTCTTCGAACTTGTGCCGCTGCTTGTTGAAGCGCATGCCGCAGTAGCGGCACGTGTAGAAGCAGGCCAGCGAGAAGTAGTGGCTCTCGATGGCCCAGTTGTCTTTGAAGGTGTATCTAGAGGGGGAAGGGGGGGGGGAAGCACGGATTCTTTACACTTTCATTAATCTTAAATTTCTGACACTCCCTTGTATATATATATTGCAAAGCATAATGCATACAATAAAAAATTTGAATCTCATTCAAACACATGAACACATTCACAACCATAAAACAAGGAATAGAGAAGATTTATTAACTCCCAAGTGTAGGCTTAAGAAAACGCAAAATAGTCTGAATTACTTAGGAATAAAACTAGCCAATAAAATTTCCCCAACACTTAGACAAATCCCGACATGTTTTCTGAAGAAGAGACTTCAAGCCTTTCTGCAGGAAAATGCTTTCTACTCAATAGATGAATTTTTAAAATGCGATACTACCAAAATGTGATATGTTTTTCAATGTCTTTCTCTCGAGATGTTTTCTTTTTATAGACGTGACGTATTGAGTATTTGAATTGTTTTATTGTAATATTGTATGTATATTGTACCCAGTACCAGACTTTGACTTGTGGAAACACGAAAGTGTAAAACATCAATAAAGAATTTGAATTCGGCGATGAGTCTACTTGCTTTCTACTTCTCAATAGAGTATTTTAGAATGCTGTCAAATTAGACCTGCTGGACCAGAACAAAACATAACCACACATATTTTCGCTGTCATTCGAGTTGATTTTTTCTGTTGGAAGTATTTAAAATCAGTTCTTGAGACATGTTTGGTCCCGAAAGAGTCAAAATACTGATGATGTCCAAAGAGGCAACTTTTGGAAACGTTTCCACGTCAGTTTCCACTTCATCATTTTTAATAACATAGGGATCAACAGAATTCATGACTCTTATTTTATCGATCCCTATATCACTCTGTAGCTTCACTACAAGAATTTTCTGAACCCAATAAATATTTACTTTTACCTTAACAAGCCATGAAAGAAATAATCTTGAAAATATCTGGTAAATCAGCAACTAACTTTCCTGTTTACTGACATTAACTTTGTATTGACATAATTTGGCGCCATGTTTGGTCCTTAGGTCACATATGCTTACGCTAGATACGGTATCCAGGTTATTCGTTTGGTAGGTCCAGCGGGATTCAACGTATTGCCATTGATTGATCGTTTTAAAATTTCGACCATACATATGTATATGTTGTACCACATGATATCATTGTACTTTTTTACAGACCCCTCTAATACCAAACAAATACTACATGATGCCGGATCTAGCTAAAGCCTTTATGATCTAAGGTTTGGTCCAACAAGGTCACGTGTTCTAAAATGCTCTATAGTTGCAATAACTTTACGGAATTTGTTGGGAATTACATTGACTAACTTTTGATGATTTCCAAATTCCGCTTTTCTGATAATCGAATTAATTTTACATAATTTGTTCAAAGTTACAAGAATTCTACCAAATTTCATCTTGATAATCTCATCAACTTTACAGGATTTGATGGCAATTACAAAAATGAATTGCAGAAGTTTCCTGAATTTGACATAAATGCTTTCTTTTTCTACTGAATTTGTTGAATTCACATGACTTCGCTGATATATTCCACGAATAATTCACGTTTTTTGATAATTAGAATTTGTTGAAAATTAGGTGGTTTTACAACATTTTTTCAAAATTACATCTCTGATGTTTCCTGAATTCTACATACTTTCTTTTTATAATGGCGAATTCTACTGATTTTGTTGAATTCACAAGAATTTAATGATATATTTCACGAATTATACACACTTTCCTGATAAACGAATTACTTTTACACAAATTTTACGTACTTTTTTCTCGATGGTCGCATCAACTTCGAATGTTTCCTCCCGAATTTAACTTACTTTCTTTTTGATAATCGCAAATTCTGCTGAATTTGTTGAAGATTACATGAATTCACTGAGTTATTCCACGAATTATACACACATTCTTGGAAATTGAATTAATTTTACATAATTTGTTGAGAATTACAAAAATTCTACATAATTTCTTCTTGATAGTCACTTGAAATTACATTTATTCTGCAGGATTTGTTGAAAATCATATGAATTATTAGCTTCTGATATTTCCCGAATTTAACATGCTTTATTTTTCTTCTGATTTTGTTATATCCACTGTTCCACGAATTATAGACACTTTCCTGATGGAATGAATTTTACATGAATTGTTTAAAATTACACGAATGCTACATATTTTCTTCTCGGTAATATCATGAAATTTACAGAATTTGTTGAAATTATGTTGATTCTACAGAATCTTTTTAAAATTACATATATTTACCTCCGATGTTTCTACATACTTTCTTTTTATAACCGCGAACTCTACTGAATTTGTTGAAGATTACATGATTTATTACGAATTATACATGCTTTCTTGACAATCGAATGAATTTTACATAATTTATTCAACATTGCATGAATTTTACATTCTTCTTGATAATAATAACATGAAATTCGTTGAAAAATTATATGATTTAACTTCCGATGTTTCTCGAATTCAACATATTTATTTTTTGATAAACGCAAATTAAACGGAATATGTTGAAGATGAAATAAATCCATTTAAATATTCCACGTTTTATACACGCTTTCTTGATAACCGATTGAATTTCACTTAATTTGTTCAGAATAACACAAACTCTACACCCTTCACATCAACTTAACAGAATTTGTTGAAGGTTTATTACTTGAATTCATTAAGATAATTCCACGAAATCCAAGGATTTGATAAACTTTCTAAAAATTTCCCCAAATAAGCTTAAGAAAATCATAATTTCTATAGATCACAAAAATATGGCATGAATGTCTGAACACTTAATGACTCCTAGATTTTTCATCATAAATTACAAGTCTATGAACTTCATTAGTTATTTTTTCAACATCATATGAATTTGGAACTCACGAAATAAAAGTCTCGAAATTTAACTGAAAATTACACGAATTAAGATTTTCTTGAAAAAATTATAAATTCCATGAATTTCACTCATAGTTTCTAGGAATTCACTGAAAATCCCACATAAAATTTGTGATTGTTGCAGAATTCACTTGCATTAACATAGTAGAAATTACATATAATTGACAAAAACTACTAAATTCACCGAATTATAGAAAGTAAATTGATAGAAAGTGAAAACAAAATCTCTTGAAATCAATCAGAAATCCCATGAATTATGGATAATTTTCAAAAGCTATAGAATTTTAGTTGATTTATAGTACCAATAATAACACTCACTGATAAAAAGATTTTTAAAAAATCTGATTTCCACTGCACTTCTGTCAAAATCCCACGAATACAATTGACACATGTAAAATATATAGAATTTCAACATCATTAAGTGAAAACGCGCTGTATCGTACAGAATATATCGGAAAAACTCACGAATCATACTGAAAAAAAAAGCCCTTCAAATCAGAAAACCCAAGCAAAATTAAATAAGGATTTTCGGCGACTCAAAAATTCAGATAGAGTTGCCAAAAAATCTAAGGAACTTCAAGCACCTGGACCCCAAACCCCCCCCCATGGACAAAACCCAAACTCCCCCAGTAGTATAGCAAAGCCACTTCTAGCCCACTTTGACCTCTATCAACCCCGTGGATGGCATGTCCATCAGCAGTGACCATCCATACAGTAGAGGGGGGGAAGGGTCTAGTGAAGGTCGCGAAGACATCTTCAATCTGAACTCACCGGCACAGCGTGCAAAACTTCTTGTTGACCCCCTGTATCCGCATCGACTGGTAGAGCAGCTTGCGGTCGTCCTTGGCGTAGTCCCCCAGGTAGATGTCATTGACCGTCGGCTGGGTGCCCACCAAGACGATCTTCTCCTCGCCCGTCAGCTTCGGCACGGCCGTCGGATCGCCGGCGTCGCCGTCGGAAGGTGGTAGGCGGGGCTTGGAGGCGGCAGACGCGTCGGTGGCGGTGGACGTGTCGCGCGGTCGCTGATCCGCCGCCACCGGGATCAACAGGTCGTCGGCGGCGTCGGCGGTGGTGGCGTCGGTGGTGGCGTCGTCTTCCACCACGTCGACCACGTCGTCGATGACGATGTCGTCGTCCTCGTAGCCGTTCTCGTCGAAGTAGCTCAGCCATTTGTTGCGGACCTGCAGGGGGGGAATAAGTTGGAAATTGCATGAGTTCTGCGAAATTATTTAGAAAATTACATGAATTCTACATGATTCGTTGGAAACTACATAACTTCACAAAATCTACATTCTCGCCAGTCGAAATCTACATTCTCACCACTCAAAATCTACATTCTCACCACTCAAAATCTACATTCTCACCACTCAAAATCTACATTCCCGCCATTCAAAATCTACATTCTCGTCAATCAAAATCGACATTCCCGCCTATTCTCGCCACTCAAAAGCGACATTTTCATCACTCTAAATCTACATTCTCACCACTCAAAATCTACATTCCAGCCCATTCTCGCCATTCAAAATCTACATTCTCGCCACTCAAAATCTACATTCCCGCCATTCAAAATCTACATTCTCGTCAATCAAAATCGACATTCTCGACCCTCAAAATCGACATTTTCACCACTCAAAAGCGACATTCTCGCCACTCAAAAGCGACACTCTCGCTACTCAAAAGCGACATTCTCATCACTCAGAATCCACAATCTCGACACTTAAAATCTACATCCTCGCCACTCAAAATCGACATTCTCGCCACTCAAAATCGACATTCTCGCCACTCAAAATCGACAATCTCGACACTTAAAATCGAAATTCTCGCCATTCAAAATCGAAATTCTCGCCATTCAAAATCACATTCTCACCACTCAAAATCGACATTTTCACAATTCAAAATCT
The DNA here is from genome assembly GCA_029955515.1 of Chrysomela aeneicollis. NCBI lineage: Eukaryota > Metazoa > Arthropoda > Insecta > Coleoptera > Chrysomelidae > Chrysomela > Chrysomela aeneicollis. The sequence goes on from JARUHQ010000010.1 coordinate 19,315,310, forward strand.
ACATTTTCACCACTCAAAAGCGACATTCTCGCCACTCAAAAGCGACACTCTCGCTACTCAAAAGCGACATTCTCATCACTCAGAATCCAAAATCTCGACACTTAAAATCTACATTCTCGCCATTCAAAATCGACATTCTCGCCACTCAAAATCGACATTCTCGCCACTCAAAATCGACATTCTCGCCACTCAAAATCGACAATCTCGACACTTAAAATCGAAATTCTCGCCATTCAAAATCGAAATTCTCGCCATTCAAAATCACATTCTCACCACTCAAAATCTACATTTTCACAATTCAAAATCTACATTTTCACCACTCAAAAGCGACATTCTCGCCACTCAAAAGCGACACTCTCGCTACTCAAAAGCGACATTCTCATCACTCAGAATCCAAAATCTCGACACTTAAAATCTACATTCTCGCCACTCAAAATCGACATTCTCGCCACTCAAAATCGACATTCTCGCCATTCAAAATCGAAATTCTCGCCATTCAAAATCACATTCTCACCACTCAAAATCGACATTTTCACAACTCAAAAGCGACATTCTCGCCACTCAAAAGCGACACTCTCGCTACTCAAAAGCGACATTTTCATCACTCAGAATCCACAATCTCGACACTTAAAATCTACATTCTCGCCACTCAAAATCTACATTCCCGACATTCAAAATCTACATTCTCGTCAATCAAAATCGACATTCTCGACCCTCAAAATCGACATTCCCGCCTATTCTCGCCACTCAAAAGCGACATTCTCATCACTCAGAATCCACAATCTCGACACTTAAAATCTACATCCTCGCCACTCAAAATCGACATTCTCGCCACTCAAAATCGACATTCTCGCCACTCAAAATCGACAATCTCGACACTTAAAATCGAAATTCTCGCCATTCAAAATCGAAATTCTCGCCATTCAAAATCACATTCTCACCACTCAAAATCGACATTTTCACAACTCAAAATCTACATTTTCACCACTCAAAAGCGACATTCTCGCCACTCAAAAGCGACACTCTCGCTACTCAAAAGCGACATTCTCATCACTCAGAATCCAAAATCTCGACACTTAAAATCTACATTCTCGCCATTCAAAATCGACATTCTCGCCACTCAAAATCGACAATCTCGACACTTAAAATCGACATTCTCGCCACTCAAAATCGACATTCTCGCCATTCAAAATCGAAATTCTCTCCATTCAAAATCACATTCTCACCACTCAAAATCGACATTTTCACAACTCAAAAGCGACATTCTCGCCACTCAAAAGCGACACTCTCGCTACTCAAAAGCGACATTTTCATCACTCAGAATCCACAAGCTCGACACTTAAAATCTACATTCTCGCCATTCAAAATCGACATTCTCACCACTCAAAATCAACATTTTCACCACTCAAAATCGACATTTTCACAACTCAAAATTTACACTTTCACCACTCAAAATCTACATTCTCGCCACTCAAAAGCGACACTCTCGCTACTCAAAAGCGACATTCTCATCACTCAGAATCCACAATCTCGACACTTAAAATCTACATTCTCGCCACTCAAAATCGACATTCTCACCACTCAAAATCGACAATCTCGACACTTAAAACCTACATTCTCGCCATTCAAAATCAAATTCTCGCCATTCAAAATCACATTCTTACCACTCAAAATCGACATTCTCGCCATTCAAAATCACATTCTCACCACTCAAAATCGACATTCTCATCACTCAAAATCCACAATCTCGACACTTAAAACCTACATTCTCGCCATTCAAAATCAAATTCTCGCCATTCAAAATCACATTCTTACCACTCAAAATCGACATTCTCGCCATTCAAAATCACATTCTCACCACTCAAAATCGACATTCTCATCACTCAAAATCCACAATCTCGACACTTAAAACCTACATTCTCGCCATTCAAAATCGAAATTCTCATCACTCAAAATCCACAATCTCGCCATTCAAAATCACATTCTCACCACTCAATATCGACATTTTCACCACTCAAAATCCACAATCTCGACACTTAAAATCTACATTTTCACCACTCAATATCGACATTCTCACCACTCAAAATCTACATTCTCACCACTCAAAATCGAAATTCTCGCCATTCAAAATCACATTCTCACCACTCAATATCGACATTTTCACCACTCAAAATCCACAATCTCGACACTTAAAATCGACATTCTCGCCACTCAAAATCTACATTCTCGTCCCTAAAAATCAACATTCTCCCACCCCTTCCCCCCCCCGCCTACCTCAGCGTCCTCCCTCGACGCCTCCCACGGCACAGGGTGGTCGATCTTATCGCCCACCTCGACGTCCAAGTGGCGCGCCTCGTGCACCGCCAGCGCCTTGTAGTTGCGGAACGGGGCGCCGCAGCTGGCGCACTCTGGCCGCACCGTTTCGAAGGCGAACCAATCCGGTTGGTGGCCGGGCAAGATGGCCGCGTTGATGCGGTTCAGCGTGAGCGCGAGCAGCGTCAGCGGCTGGTACCTGGTGTGCATGCGAGCGGGGCGTTTGGTCGATCGATCGATCAATCGTTTATTCGAATCGAATCGGGTCATTGGGGAAGTTTCCGAAATTCAGATTTTCATTCCAGGTTGAAGTTTGTGAAAATTCGTCGATAACGTATTTTTTATTCACCTCGTGCTATAAAATTTTAGTTAGGAAAATATTCCCAAAAATGTAGTTACGGCTCCTCCACCATTCTGATGACGTACTAATTCGAAGAGCCTTGACAGAGATGGATAGATATTTTCATCATTGTCTTGACGCACGCTAGCACTTTTGCGCCTGTACACAGTTGCCGGAAGTATCGATATGTCTAAATAGTCAGATATTCTGCATTAACATGTTGCTATTGCTATGATTTCCAATGTATCATTTGTTCAATAATTAAAGTTAAAACTGAATTATATTTTGAAATTTCATCCCGGTGCCCAAGGGGAATGTTGATTATAGACAAGATAAACATTAGAAAAGAGTATTTTTCCATTGTGAAATTATGGCCAGGTGAAAAATAATTTTGATATTGGCAATTTTTCTTTGAAGTTGTTTATGCTAGTCAAATATTTCATGTTTTGATGAATATTTCGATTCATCCAAGGAATTAGTGATTTCAAACTGACAACAGTGCAAGCAACAGCTTTCTACTTCTTCCTTTTTTCAGTCCGTAGGCTCAACCGAATTAAGTTCAGAAACTTATAACCAACAAATATCCCCAAATGTCACTAAATCTAATTAGTACTTCATAGTATTCCACCATAAAAATTTTATATCGCTCTAATTTGAAAATTAAAATTATTAGAATAATTCCAACAGTAATTCTGGACAGCACAAACATAATACTTGTTATTCAAACAATAATTTCATGAAAATCAGTTCGAAGGAAACTTCCCCATTATTTTCAAATCTTGTTATATTTACAATATTGTTATGTTTATAAACTTCGGTATAATGATTCAAATATAATAATAATAATAAAAATCGTCTTTATTACTTCCAAACAGATGCTACAAAATGTGAATGGCTCACAAAAAAAATAAACTTCGCTCTTTACTCCCAATATTGAATGAAAATACACCACTCACATTTTGTAGCATCTGTTTGGAAGTAATAAAGACGATTTTTATTATTATTATTATATTAGAATCATAATACCGAATTTTATAAACATTCAGTACCTAGCCAAGATGAACACATTGAATGACAAGATTTCATGGAAATTGACAAATTATACAGGGGCACTCACGGTCGATAGTAGGTTAGATGTTTCTGGAGAACAGGACGTAGGAATATTCTGAAAATTTGGTTTCTTGGGTAATCAGTTTTGTTCTATCGATCTAAAATACTTTCAGCGTTGCGGCGTTGCCGCTTCTATCAAAAAGTAGCAACGACTTTGTTATTTCAAATGAAACACTCTGTATTTTAATTCATTTTCAGATTCTTCCTGAAGAGCTGATTTCGCCGATCTATCATACTTGGGGTATAGAGAAAGATTACACAGATATAGGATGTGAAAAATCGAGATTTTTTAACTTTAGGAATTTTTATTGTCGAAACTATTCATTTTTGCTCAAAACGGCTTACATGTCTCTACTTCAACTTTTCATTTAACATCTACTGACATTCAATAGAAACAAATGCAGGATGGTGCAAATCTCAAAATTCTGAACCACCCTGTATTTGTTTCAATTAAATATCAATCGATAATAAATGGCAAGTTGAGATAGGAACATGTAAGGTTTCACAATAAAAATTTCCAAAAAAAAATATCGACGTATTGTCTGGAGGCCCGCGTTTCACATATACAGGGCTATTCAAATTCGAGTCTATGCATGGGGATTTCGATAACGGTAAGAGATAGAGGGTTGATGGTTAAATGGGGGCAAAGTTGCGTATTTCAGAGGTCAATTATATGGATGAAAAAAATCTGACCTATCTTCTTCAGTTCTGAAGTTATACAGGAAAAATCGAAAATTTCGAAATTCTTCTTTTGCCTATACCTTTTTATTTTACGAAAATTCATCCATATTTCAGTTCACGCAACCCATGATCAAAACACTCTGTAATTCAGATGAAAATATCACGTCAATATGAAACATGACTCTTGACATTCAAAAAAATGCATTAAAAAATACAGATCCGTATTTGAGAATTAAAAGTTGAGGGTGGCCCAATTTATACGATATCCTGTATATAATGTTTATTCAGATATATGGAAAGGCTACAAACAGTTGATATGGCAAAGTGGCAAAATTTAAAAAAAAATCTTCGTAAAATAAAAAGATATAGGCAAAAGAAGAATTTCGAAATTTTCGATTTTTCCTGTATAACTCCAGAACTGAAGAAGCTAGGTCAGATTTATTTCATCCATATAATTAACCTCTGAAATACGCTACTTTGCCCCCATTTAACCAACCCTCTATATCTTACCGTTATCGAAATCCCCATGCATAGACTCGAATTTGAATAGCCCTGTATAATATTTTCGAAAAAAAGTGTACAACCCTATTGACTCGACCTTCCCCCTATACACCCGACATCTCCTCCCCAACCAATCCCCCACCACCCCCTCTCACCTGAACTCCTCCTCGTCGTCGAATCTGCCCCCGACGCCGTAGACGTCGGCGTCGCCATTGATGGCGTCGGGATCGCGCACCATCAGCCCGCCGCGGCTGGTGCTTCCCGTCTCGGCCGACGCGACGTCCCTCGGGCTGCCGTCGCCGGCGTCGCCGTCGGAGGCGTCCGACTCGAGGCGACGCCGCTTGCTCGGCCGACGCGCCTCGTCCGAGTCGTCGGAATCGACGTCGCTCGCCTCCTCCTCCATGCCCTAAGAGTGGGCGGGGGTTTTCACTTGAGGTTGTCGGCGTTTTGGATTTTGTTTTTTGAGGGTGTTTGTTTATTTTGAAGTAGCAAATACCGGGGGTTTCGTGAAATGTGCAGAGCTTGTTGGACATTGCATGGGTACAATGGGATTTATTGAAAATTACTTAAACTCTACATGACTTGCATGATTTTCACAGAAATTCTTGATAATTTCATGTTTTTTATTTATATTTCACGAATTATAGAAAATGTCTCTTCTTGATAATTGATACAAAACTTGTTGAAATCACATCAATTTACTGAGATGATATTCAACGAATTATGCCAAACTTGTTGAAAATACATTAATTTACTGAGATATTTCACGAATTCTACATAATTTATTCTTGACAATTACATTAATTATACAAAACAAGTTAAAAACACATTAAATTACTGAGATATTTCACGAATTCTAAATACTTTCTTTTTGATAATAGAATGAATTCTACAGAATTTGGTAAAAAACACTCGACTTTATGACTTTATTGATATTGTTCCAGAATTATACATGGTCCAAGAACTTCAATATCTCATTCATAAAAAAATACTGTACATTTCATTTAATTTACATTCAGCACTATTATTCACAAAATATTTCGTGAATAATCAATCACATGAAATCATACAAATTTAATAAAAAAAGTATGATTCACCTGAAATTCCACAAATTCACTAGAGATTCTGATTCATACACAGAATCCAAAAAATTTATAAAAAAATCCGATAGATTTCAGAAAAACGTTATACATTGAGGCTGCAAATCAAGTCTTGAATTTATGGAAACTGTATGAATACGAAATTCGGGAGAATTTATTCGTTTAGGGTGGAAGTTGGAAACTCAAACTCAAATGTTGGTAGTAGATTGAATTACACAGAATTTATTGAAGATTACATAAATTCTACAGAACTTGTAGAAAATTACATGTATGAATTCTGCAAAAAACACTGAATCCAACATTTTGTTCAACAGAAATTCATGATAATTATACTGATATTTCACGAATTCTACGATTAATTGGTGATAATTGCGTGAATTATACAGAATTTTGTGAAAATCACATGAATTTACCGAGGTTTCAAAAGAATTCTACATGATCCAAGAACTTCTAATATTTCATTAAAAAATAGTGTAAGTTTAATATAATCCAATCACATCGTGAATTCAACAATTTCGGTACCACATACAACTTTTTTTTGGAATTCCCGCCGAATCTGAGGCCACGTGATATAAGTAGCAACGGATATTTCAGTTGTCACACATGCAGAAACGAACCACCCTTAGATTTTTTCAGAAATTTCAATAACAATAATTATTTCCCTTATGTAGCCAACTTTATCGAGAATAGCAAATATCTCACACAGAAAATCAATCAATTATTGTATTGGCACCAAATGTTCACTTTTGACAAATATAGAAATGACGTCACGAGTAGCCGTCTTGTACCAGCGAGTTTTATGACGAACGAATAACTACCGAATAACTTATCATTTCAATCTTTTTCAGAGACAAAAAAATCTCAAGTATAAATAATAAAGGATTAGGTGAATAAAGATAGCCATATTTTGATCAAGTCAGAACACAAAACTTCTACCAATAAGTTATGTGGGTTAGATGCCATTCTGCTTATTTCTGTTCCAAGCTCCTCAAAATTTATGCTACTCCGTTTTGAAAGTTAGGTTTATATTTAACTTGTGTATGGATTGTAGGTGTTTTCATTGGACTGAAATTTATGTTTTGAGAAATTACTTTTTTATATTAGCAATTTGATTCCTGAATTATACACTGACTTCAAGTGTACATAATTAAAGTGTGGCCAAAAAATTTAAAACCCCATACTTGAAAAATTAATTTAGATAGTTTCCACAACAAATTCGAAGAATTCATGAATGAAACTCATAATCAATAAGTTCATACTTGAGTTTGCAGTAATAAACTGAATCAAGGAATATTCCCCATTGCAACAGAACATTCATTTTCTGCAGACAAACGATATTTTTTGGAAAAAAGCAGCCAATTGGCCCTTCCCAGAATAGAAAGTTATGGCGGATTTTGACATTTGACCGATTCAGGGAAAAATCTAGGGAAAAATTTGACACTTGAAAGTTTAGAAAATAAGTGTTCCATGTCAAAATTGAATCGAAATAGAAACAAATCCAAATTCCAGAATATCAATATAGATTTTTATCAACAGTTAAAACACAAGAGCTTTTTTTTATCGGTTAAATTTCTTCTTGTAACGAAATAAATTTGCCAATCAGTAATTTTACGAGAAAAACTGATTGACGCGATTTTTTCATGTCAGTTTTTCTCGTAAAATTACTGATGGAAAATTTTTGAGTTGAAAAGAAATTTATCCTTCAAAGAAAAGCTCGAGTGTTTTTTGGCAAGATAAATTAACGACCGAATATATGAATGAACAACAATAATTATCTTCATTGATACAATTAAATTATTCAAATGAACAGTTATTAAATACACAATTGTTATAAATTGTTTGATTTGGTGTACTAATTTCAAAATTTTCTTCTCTGGTATTCACACAAATGTAGAATTTTTCCCACTCTAGGCTCGTAAGCAACTAATAAGATTTTCGTGATGTTCAGGATCAATTTGGAGATAGGGTTTAATAGAAGATGATGATGAGTGTCCCGTTGAAAGTTATGTCGGCAAAAGGATCAAATTTAATATTGTATTCATTTCTCTTGAATCATCTTCGCAGTTGAATTCCAAATTGATTTAACTGTATATTCTTTATAATCTTCTCCATTCCTTTTTATCCATATTATAGGCCCAATCCTTTGATATATCAGCAACTTTTTGTAACGGAGTTATTTTCGACAGTTCGTAATTTCGTACTTGACAAAACTCCATAAATTGTCTCCATATTGACGGCGCTTTGGTATTTTTTGTGGATTGCGGGATTGCTTTCTCTATATTTTTTGTTATTTGTTGAGTCGAAACTTTCCCAAAAAGTCTCATGTTGTAATGTTTCAGTATCAACATACTAGATGTAGACGCTTAAGAGGAACAGGCATTTTTATCGGTGATAAAAAACGATGCTTATCGCTGTCAAAATGACAAAACAGTCATCTTTAAATGACACATTTTATACAGGAGTTAATTTATCAGAATTAAAAGGCACAAATAAGAAGGGTATTATTCTGGAATTTGGATTTGTGCACATTTTGATTCAATTTTGACATGGAACACTCAAGTGTCAAATTTTTCCCTTAATCTGTCAAATGTCAAAATCCGCCATGATTACTTTCTATTCTGGGAAGGGTCAATTCCGGACAAAAAAAAAGTGTCTCACCTGCGACCCCTCCGTGTTGTACTCGGTGAGGCTGCTGCACATCGAGTCGTCCAACTCGTGGTAGAAAGGCACGACTTTGCGCTTGCGCAGCGACTTCTCGTCGCCGCCCATCGCCTGCTGGCGGTGCAGCTCGGCGGCGCACAACTCTACCTCGCCGTTGGCGACGTCGCGACGCGCCCGACCGCAGACGGACAGGGGCAGGTCATCGGTGGACGTCGAGGCGTCCTTCAATTCCGACGAGTCGTCCTGCGAAACGAGCGTGATTGATGTTTTTTCTTTCATTGAAAAGTTTGAAAAGTGTTTTTTGACCGCCAACTTACAGTTGCAGAGCAACTTTCGAAGTCTCATTGAGGCTTGTATGAGTTAGGAAGACGGGGACCTTAGCTTTTTAAGTGTCATCCGAAGCACTCAAGTATAAATTTCACAAAAAAGAATGTTACAAATTGGCGCCCAAGCAGGGACCTGATATAAAAATTTACCGAAAAAGAGTGTTACAAATTGGCGCCCAAGCAGGGACCTGAAGTTGAAATTTAGCGAGAAAGAGCGTTACAAATTGGCGCCCAAGCAGAGAAAAGTGTTTGAAAGTGTTTTTTAACCGCCAACTTACAGTTGCAAAACAACCCTCGAAGTCTCATTGAGACTTGTATGAGTTAGGAAGACGGGGACCTTAGCTTTTTAAGTGTCATCCGAAGCACTCAAGCAGACATTTCACAAAAAAGAATGTTACAAATTGGCGCCCAAGCAGGGACCTGAAGTTGAAATTTAGCGAGAAAGAGCGTTACAAATTGGCGCCTAAGCAGGGACCTGAAGTTGAAATTTAGCGAGAAAGAGCGTTACAAATTGGCGCCCAAGCCGAGAAAAGTGTTTGAAAGTGTTTTTTAACCGCCAACTTACAGTTGCAAAGCAACTTTCGAAGTCTTATTGAGACTTGTATGAGTTAGGAAGACGGGGACCTTAGCTTTTTAAGTGTCATCCGAAGCACTCAAGTATAAATTTCACAAAAAAGAATGTTACAAATTGGCGCCCAAGCAGGGACCTGAAGTTGAAATTTAGCGAGAAAGAGCGTTACAAATTGGCGCCCAAGCCGAGAAAAGTGTTTGAAAGTGTTTTTTAATCGCCAACTTACAGTTGCAAAGCAACTTTTGAAGTCTCATTGAGACTTTTATGAGTAAAGAAGAGGGGGACCTTATCTTTTTAAGTGTCATTCGAAGCACTACTCGGCTGGTTATCGTTGAGATTTCAAAGGATTGAAATCTAGATACCAAGAATCTTCGGTTGGTCACCTATCTCCTCCCGCTAAACGATACTATAGAAATAAATAAATATTTTCAATAGCCGCCGCGGGATTTGAACACTGGCCCTCTAGACTATAAGCCAGCGATTCAACGCACTCGACCACCAGCCCAGTTACTACGATCAATTTAACACTGGGTTTATACAGCTAATTCAAGGGTTCAGGTGTAAACCCAGGCATCTTCAAAAAAACTTTGCAAAAATGCTGTGACAAATGTTTCTCTCTTTTCAAAAAGTACAATCCTGCTACAATGATTCATTATGAACAAATCAAGCATTGAACCAGCCTTTCAATATTCTTTTTTGAAAAATTAATAAGTTTGATGGAAAATAGCATGCACTCACCATACACATGGTATTTGCTGTAGTTACCATGCTTTTCATAGCAATAGGGCAGACATGGTAACTACTGCACTTACCATATTATACTTTTCAGAACATAATATAGGTTATAAGGTCAGTTCTAATAATCCGGTGAGTAGTCTGATCCCTCATAAATTACATGAGAATCAGTTTCCGAATCAGAAGACTTATTATAAACTGTTTTTCTGCCCTTAGCAAATCTGACAGGTTGATAGTCATCTTGAGTACATACCAGATTTTATGATTTATTGAAATGCAAATAACAGGTTTGACAAAGTGATATTGCGCCATCTGTTGATAATTATTTAAATTTTGATGCGGTATTTGCACGGTAACCGAATTTACCATGTTTCACATTGAATAACTCTATTTTTACATTTTTGTCACATACCAGGTTTTACACCCGAACCCTTCAATTCAAGGAACAAAAAGACTCGTTTATACAGATAACTAAAATTAATTAAGGAATAAGATTTCACCAATGAAAATAATAATTGTCAACTTCATCTTTAAATTATTGTAATTAATGTTTATTTTTCTGTTAGAATATTTTATGAAGACCTAGAAACAGAACAAACAAAAAGAAGAATAGACCAAACCAAAAACAATCCTCAAAATTTAATATTTTAGCCAGCTGTCAATGATTAGGGGCGTGTCTAATAGAAATCGCACTTGCGCAAATCCATTCTCGAATAAAATAAAATGTCAAAAGTTGGCTAACTCCAATTTTATTGCTTATTCCTTATTTTATTCTCATTGCTTTGTGTGTGTTTATATTTCTTATTTTATCTCATCTGCTGTATATATAAACCCGCAGTTAGGCAAATTTTCTGACGTTTACAGGTAAATTAGCATTCACATCAAACTGATGTATGCCAATGCGATATTTTCTGTACATCATTCTCAAAAAAAAATCAAATTATAAATCCAAAAACGACTCCTATGTTTCACAGTGGTAGATTATTCAACGAATATAGGAGTTGTATTCACAAGAGGAAAACATATTTCAACTCCAATTTTGTTATAGAATTCCATCAGGAAATCCAGATTGTTTTTCACCCAAAACATCAAATGTCTGACATGTCAGATACTTGTAAACATGTGAAAATACATTAAACATAGCTACAGTGCTATCAAAATATGTTATGCTGTAATTATGTGTGTAATCATTTGTTTTGTCTACATATGGATCTCCATTGATTCAAATTCAGATAATTATATTTGTTGAATGTAAAAAATATTCAATTTACAATATACGATTTTTTGTTATCTTGTCTTTAGTTGATCATGGTTATCAATGTGCATTATTTTCTACTTACCTCATATTTGAAAAAATAACCATATCTAAGACCTTAAAAAGTTCATTCAAATTGCCTACTATCAACTATGATACTGGAACTATAAAATCGCGTTTAAGAATGATAAGAGAAAGGATTTTCAATTTTTGAATCATTCTCATGTACATTTTTCTATACCGTCTTCACTCTACTCATAAGATAATTGGTGTTGAAATATCATTTCTTTTGATGATTCTTTTTCAACATGGATCATCAGATATAGTTGAAGTTGCCTTCAAAAGTACCTATACAGACATCTTTGAACTTTCAATGAGCCAGAAGATCCACCTTGAAACTTTTTAATTCTATTTTGACAATAATTTAAGGCTAATCACCAACTATTGTTGATTTTTTGCTATATGTTCAAAAAGAATCTCAACCAATAAGCTAGCAGAGCCATACTTGAAGAGAAAGTTCATGGGAAATCCAAACATTCCATAATTGAAAGCTCTTTCACATATCTCCTTTGAGCAAATCAGTGAATTTTTTGCTATTTGTTTTCTTTAAAAACCTGAACATTCAAGCCATCAAAACTCATAATTGAGATTCTAATAAGAACCAAATCATGGTGCAATCAGATCTTAAACCACAATTTGTTTCAACAGTTCAATCTAAGCTATTCTCATTTAAAAAATCAAAGTAGATTCAGCAAAATGATGATAAATCAACCTTCATTGAGGGATGAAGAAATATCAAAGAATTTTCCAAGTGGTTCTGCTAGCCCAATGGTGGTCATTTTGAATGGGCACACTATGAAATGGTGATTGGTTACATAATGTATCTACTCATTTATACATGTTTAGTTAATATTGTAACTGTGAAAATAAGCCATTTCCTCTATTCAAGTAATGCTGCTTTAAAAAAATACATGACACAAAAATTTGGATAGCTGAACAGGAATCTAACATGGTTCAACAATTTTTTAAATATAACAGTTTGTTGCACACTAGTAAAAGTCTCAGAAACTCAAGGAAAATCATTAGGTAGATCCAAAAGGTAATTGGGATTTTGTTAGTCACTTGATGGAAAAGCTCTGCATAACCACAATCACACGAAATTAGAACTGTTTCTGTAAAAATGTACTCCAATGAGCCTTGATTCTAGAGTGCATTGATATTTTAGCTTATGAATGGCATGAGAAAATCATATTGGAGCCTCATATCATGCATGGGCTGATACATGATTGAACTGTGTTAAAAAAAGTTGCTTCACTTACTGTTACATCTCCACACTGTAAAAACAACTGAACTACTCTGGTATTAGCTTCATCACTGGTCCTGAGTTTATCTCTTTGCTTTTCCGCAATTTCCTCGGCATTTCTTCTGAACTTGCTGAGGGTGTCCAAACTTTCCAAACAACTTTCACATATTTGTTTTGATAATGGATCGGTTCTATAAATCTGAAATAAAATCGTTTAATCGGACAGATCGATTTCTATGTGATGAATACATCGGAAGTGGGTCAAACTCACTATGATCTGCAAACATTCCTTGATAAGTTGAAGGGTTTCAATTCCTTCTTCGTTCTTGTCGAATATGCTAAACATTTTCTCGCTATTATCGTCGCATAATCGACATACGTACTCTGCTCTCTCCGGTTCATCCATTTTCGATTGAATTGTTTATGAACTGATCACAACGATATTAGGTTAGATTATTTTAAGGTCTTAATTTTTTATAGGAGAGACCCATATCAAACAAAACGCCGACAACTTGACATGTTATTCACGTAAACCGCCATCTTAGAATGTATTTCAGAGAAATGACTAAAGACGGCGGGACGGCGCCATTCGAAAAGAGCAAGAAACGACATGCGCAAGCATCAAAGTTTTATGTGTTCTGTGACTTAGGAAGTGTATACGGCTACGATAGCACGTCGATACAGATGTTTTTTATCCATCAACCTGCTAACTGGCAGTGATTGATTGCTATTTTTTCATCTATCTGATTTATTTGATCTATTTTTGAGGATGTCTAATATATTCAGGAAAGGTGAGATCCAACTAATCTTCTTTATCACCGACTGAGCCCGCTATTTGTTTTAGATATTCATGTTACAACTATTTTGAAGATGCCGAAAGAAGACTGGAAGAGGGCCAAAAAGAGGAAATATGTTCATTTGCACAATGTTAGTAATGTCAGCTTCATAAAAGCAGATCCACCAAAGAGAATTACACAGTTACAATCTACTGAACGAAACGAAAGAAGACATTATTGTGGACTCAATACCAAATCTCATTTGGATAAATTTTTCTGAAATGCTTTGTGAATCGAACAAAACAATAACCCAATCAATATTAAAGAGCCCTTGCTCAATCCAGTCTTATAAATTGCAAAAACATCTTTCTTGTTTTAGTTTCCATTACTAATTTATCCATGGAATTTATCTGACAGTTCCGATCTGACCTGACAGTCCTGACACTGACAGGTGCTGACAGTATTCCGGTAGTACGCATGGAATACCAGAAATGGTCACGCATAAAACACTTCGTTTCGTACGACTGTTATGCCTTTTTGAACTTCCCTTTTCCTGTTGTAAAATCCAAATTTTGAAGTGGTAGCTGTAGTTATGCCTGTTTTTCATTAGTTATAGTTCAGATATATGGTAAGGAGATTGAGTTCTTATGCTTAATATCTCCATTAATTTCTACTTCAACTTTCAGGTACCTAATGCAATGCTAAAGGATTTATTGGTGCTTTTCCAGAGGTATATTGCTATCTATATCCCGGGTTGATTGACGATGTTGAAGAAATAATTTTTGACGATTTTCGATTCATCAGGCAAGTCAATTAATAATATTTATAAACAATCCTACATTAACTTTAACATTTGAAATTATGAAACAAATAGATACCTATATAAATAACAGTTCAATGAAGTTGAATTTCTTTGTAATGGTAATTTCGGAGAAAAAAAATGCAGACTCATCAGAACATTTTTATTTATAATCATATATCCTCCCGCGTTTGCAATTGTCGGTTCCAAGCATTCTTCCCCCTTATTCCGAAAAAGTTATGTAATATAAAGTAGGTAAAGCTACATCACAATATATAAAACGAACAATATTTTTTTTTGCTCCGCATAAAATATATTGGCACAATTATCCAAATAAATCAGTACTTCCCCGACTGTACCGAGTACTTGATTTTACCGGTGCTATCGATGGCGGATGAAGAAGAACTGAAAGCACCTTTTGGTCCTTGAGCAGAACCAGACACTTCTACACCAGTTCCTTGGTCCTCTCCGAAACGACTGAAGAGAATAGGCCTGAAGACAAAAATGTATCAGTCAAAAAAATTATTCTCGTGAAAAATCAATTTTTTTACTATTTTTTTGTCAAATTTTTGTTTTTTTTTCTTTTCTACATTTTTTTATGCCAACGAAAAATTCTCTTTTATTGAAATATATATATAGGCACTGGTGGAAGGATAGACAAGAGTAATAAAAACAATTTTGGTACTAACATATTCTGAACCAGAAAGGCCTTTTGTACTGGAAGCTGATGACATATATCATTTCTGGTGGACAATAAATTATCATTATTATATTTCTACTCACCCCTTATATCCGACATCGTGTCCGCTCCCCAATCCCTCCGAGCCGCCCTGCGGCTTCCCCCCGTTCCCCCCTCCGCCCCCGCCCGCAGAACTGCTGGAATGCGAGCTGGCGAAGGAGTAGGCGCCGCCCTTGCCGCCAGCGCCCCCGCCGCCCAGGTTGCCGAAGGCGGCCGGAAAGTTTTGCGCGAACTCCGCGAAGTCGGGAAACGCCAACGCCGGGTTGTAATCTGAGAAATGACGGTATTTTATATTAATAATGAATCTTATTATTATGGTTTGCACAAAAAGTGTAATTTATATTTGACAACACACGTCTACTAAAACCAAACTATAACTTTTATTTCAAACACCCATTAATCGTTATCGTCAGAGTAATCAGGCAACCCAAGATACAGAATTGACATTAACCGAGAAATAAGTCTGTGATGAAGTGTTTCTCTTCGGCGATCCTCATTTACCGAAAAAGATTGTTACAAATTGGCACCCGAGCAGGACCTCAGGTATAAATTTTGAGAAAAAGAAAGTTACAAATAGGCGCCCAAGTAGGGACCTGAAGTAGAAATTTACCGAAAAAGACTGTTATAATTTGGCGCCCAAGCAGGGAACTGAAGTTGAAGTTTAGCGAGAAAAAGCATTACAAATTGGCGCCCGAGCAGAAACCTGAAGTATAAATTTACCGAAAAAGAGTGTTACAAATTGGCGCTCAAGCAGGGACCTGAAGTTTAAATTTAGCGAGAAAGAGTGTTACAAATTGGCGCCCAAGGGGGGGCCTGAAGTTGAAATTTAGCGAGTAAGAGCATTACAAATGGGCGCCCAAGGAGGGACCTGAAGTTGAAATTTAGCGAGAAGGAGGGTTAAAAATTGGCGCCCAAGCAGTGACCTCAAGTAAAAATTTTACAAAAAATAATGTTACAAATTGGCGCCCGAGCAGGGACCTCAGATAGAAATTTTGCGAAAAAGAAAAGTTACAAATTGGCGCCCAAGCAGGGGCCTGAAGTTGAAATTTAGCGAGAAAGAGCATTACAAATGGGCGCCCAAGGAGGGACCTGAAGTTTAAATTTAGTGAGAAAGAGTGTTACAAATTTGCGCCCAAGCGGTGACCTCAAGTAGAAATTTTACAAAAAATAATGTTACAAATTGGCGCCCGAGCAGGGACCTCAGATAGAAATTTTGCGAAAAATAAAAAGTTACAAATTGGCGCCCAAGCAGGGACCTGAAGTTTAAATTTAGCGAGAAAGAGGGTTAAAAATTGGCGCCCAAGCAGGGACCTCAAGTAGAAATTTCACTAAAAATAATGTTACAAATTGGCGCCCGAGCAGGGACCTCAGATAGAAATTTTGCGACAAAAAAGTTACAAATTGGCGCCCAAGCAGGGGCCTGAAGTTGAAATTTAGCGAGAAAGAGCATTACAAATGGGCGCCCAAGGAGGGACCTGAAGTTTAAATTTAGCGAGAAAGAGTGTTACAAATTGGCGCCCAAGCAGTGACCTCAAGTAGAAATTTTACAAAAAATAATGTTACAAATTGGCGCCCGAGCAGGGACCTCAGATAGAAATTTTGCGAAAAATAAAAAGTTACAAATTGGCGCCCAAGCAGGGACCTGAAGTTTAAATTTAGCGAGAAAGAGGGTTAAAAATTGGCGCCCAAGCAGGGACCTCAAGTAGAAATTTTACAAAAAATAATGTTACAAATTGGCGCCCGAGCAGGGACCTCAGATAGAAATTTTGCGACAAAAAAGTTACAAATTGGCGCCCAAGCAGGGACCTGAAGTATTTAGGGCGTTAATCTCAAATGTTAAGTGCAAAGATTCGTGGAGCAAGCCGTAGTTTTTAATCGATATTATCGATATAAACCGATAATAGCGATAAATTCTGATTATCGATAATCGATATTTCCCAGTCGTTATATATCGCTCACCCCTGATTTTCTGAATCCTGTAGGAATAGTTTTTCCATTTTCACGTACAAATCATACGAAATTATTCGAATTTTTTGTCTCGATAGAAAGCTTGTAAAGAATTGAAAAAGTATATTGATTTTATCAATATAACATGAGTAAAGTTACAAAATTATCGATAATTATAGATAATATTCATTTTATATCGGCTTATCGATATTTCCAAATGGTTATCGCCCACTCCTGATGTGATCCTTACCTGAAGTGCCATATTGCCCCCCGCCCCCGGAGGCCGAGTGGGCGGTGGCGCTGGCCTGCGAGTTGGCGGCCGCCCCGCTCCCCCCTCCGCCCCTCCGGAAGCGCAGCAGCGGCCTCAGGAGCTCTCTTTTGGCCCTCAAGGGAACGGCGACGGATTTGTGGCCCTCGCTGTCCAGGAAGTAGTAGGATTTAGCGACGTATTCGCCGGGAACTGCGGCATTGATGAGAGGAATTTTTTTTTGAAACGAGGTTTTGTGCAAAAAGGGCAACATATTTTCTCTACAAACGGTTAACAATAAAGTAGTCTTCGACGCTTTCAAAGCTCTACACAAAGTTGAAGTTTTCCGTCCGAGGAATGTCATTGAGTGACAGAATTGCCGCTCGAGAGCGGAAATAATGTCATATTAGTGTGATAGCATTGCCGCTCATGCGCGGAAATAAATTGAGAAATTCGACAAGTTAAGGATACTTTTACTCTGATATCTTCAGCATTCAAGCATTTCATGAATCTATCATATCATTATTAATACTTTTCCTCGATTTCTATGGTAGGATATGTTCAAATTTACAATGTTTGCACTTTCTGCTACATCATCAGGAGATTGTTAGATAACAGAATGATGAGTACGTTTTCAACAATGATCCTATAGGATTCAAAAATTCAGTACCTAGTGGTATTGATGTGATGTGAGTGCGATTATTATTCTAGAAAGAAATAGCTCATTATGAACAAGAAGTATAGTATTCATTTAGGATCAACAATTAAGAAACTCTGATACAAAATAAATGTATAGGTATATATATAATTTTCAATCAATTTGTGTGATACTGATTCGTCAAAAATTTTTTGAAAATGAACTCATTATGTTGCATGATGGAAAATAAAAGTGACAATGAATTATCTAACACATCTCCTGGACGAAGCAGAAAGTGCGAACATTGTGAATTTTTGAACCTCCTACTAGAGAAATCGATGAAAAGTATAAATTATATGATATGATGGATTCATGACATGGGCACCATGAAATGCTAAAGATATCAAAGTAAGTATCCTAAACTTGTCTAATTCCTCAAAAAACACCAGTCCTTTGAATATAAAGCAAAATAAGTTTGAATACATCTTTTCGGTTCATAACGTATGATAATAACTGTGAGATATACATAAGTTTTCAAGTAGCCTCAATAGCCGACGGATTTGAAACACGACTTCTCAAGCCGCCAGCCTTGATTCGATCCCTGATGGGCAGGGTATAATTTCTTATTTAATATCTATGAGTAATTTTCCCTTATTTTCTGTTAAATGTATACATGAATTATTGAATTGAATTTCAATATGATAGTGAATAATTAGATAGTGTTAGATTAGTAACAGGAAATTTGTAACAGCATATGATATTCTCAGCATAAAACGACGAATTCCATTGATGGGAATAGTGGCAACTTTTCAACTCTTGACAAAATTAAATTGGTCATATATATGTAAGTTTTCTTGTAATATATGATGACATTTATTTATTTTTAGCAAATGCTAGAGACGACAATAAATTCCATTAGAGGTTATGTGCGTTCGTTGTGCTACCTGTACTATTGATGATTCTGACTTATGATTCAGAATGTATCGCGCCGTGTTTAAGTCATAATAACTTAAGAAGAATGAGTCTAAGTGCCGGTTCCATAAAAGTGCGTCAATAAGCCTTTAAAACAAATTGAATATTTGATCGTTTGTCGAATCTTTATGCAACCGCGGCCCTAATTTAATTAAAAATATCAAACATAGTTATAATTTGAATGCCTGGTAGTAAGACCACGAGCAGAAAACATCAACTACATAAATAAATGAATGAGCCATGAAATTTGACAATAAAGTTTCTCGTCTTGTTCATTTAAAAATCAAAAACAGTTATATGTTCAATCAATGATGATACATCCTGTATGGTTGAGAATACCTAGTTAAATGATCTGTTCAACTCCCACTGATGATAGAATATTCCGATGAAAAACAAACAATCCTACTAATTTGGATATATTCTCAAGAAAATATATCGCCTATAAAAGACCTCCTTGACAATGAAATCAACCTTGAATCACCTGATGTGTACACCTATACTGATGACTAGCGCACAGTGATTGTGTGTAAATTTGCTGATGATTTCACAACAATTAGTGAGACCGATTATACATCGATTCCGTAAAACAAAAATAATGAAATTAATGCAAATCCCCCGAAAATTTCCTGTCCAGGATGTGATCATACAGGGTGATATTGTTGCTGGTTCGCAGCCATCAGTAAGGGTGATGTGAAATAACTGTGATGGTGTCTTTATTTGTTATTAAAATAGATCGCCCTGTATGTATATAATAGCAGCTTCTGGGAAAATAATGATTTGACATTGGTGTTTATTTCCTATATAGGTATACAGTGTGAAACAGCTTTTAAGCTATTTTCATCTGAATTACCGAGTGTTTTGATCATGGGTTGCGTGAACTGAAATTTGGATGAATTCTTGAAGAAGATAATCTTCGTCGAATAATGTTGATTGTCTTCCAAATCATATGCATTCTATACCTTATCTATGATATATTTTTTTTAATTACAGCTGGAATTGAAAAAAAATTGAAATTTTACTGGTAATAGTTCAATATTTCCAAAATACTCTGTAATTCAGATTTAAATACTACGTCAATATGAAACATGACTCTTACCAGTCAAAAAAATGCAATAAAAAATACAGGTCCGTATTTGAAAATTAAAAGTTGAGGGTGGCCCAATTTATACGATACTCTGTATATAATTTTTATTCAGATATTTGGAAAGGCTACATAAAGTTGCAATGGCAAAGTGGCAAAATTTAAAAAAAATCTTCGTAAAATAAAAAGATATAGGCAAAAGAAGAATTTTTCCTGTATAACTCCAGAACTGAAGAAGCTAGGTCAGATTTTTTTCATCCATATAATTAACCTCTGAAATACGCTACTTTGCTCCCATTTAACCAACCCTCTATCTCTTACCGTTATCGAAATCCCCATGCATAGACTCGAATTTGAATAGCCCTGATGTATATGCAAGTTTTAGATAATCGCATGAACTTTGCACAAAAATTGATTCTGCAGAATCTATTGAAAATTACATGAATTAAAACTTCCTATAATTCCCTTATTCAACATATTTTCAATTGAATGATAGGAATTTATACTGAATTAGTTGAAAATTACATGAATTAAATGGAGTACACGCTTATTCTTGACAGTCAAATGAATTTTACATAATTTGCTCAATAATTTTGCTGTTTCACACTGTTTGGTGTACCTACACCTACCTCTTAGTAGTAAAGAAGTGTCCAAAATAAGTGATGAATATTATTGACTGACGTCGATTTTTTTGACCACTGTTATAGTTTAGTTCAGTTTTCTGAGAGTGCTTTATTCTCAATAAGTGTTCGAAATAATGTGGTCCATTATTTTTTATGAAGAAAATTTGATGTCACTTTTATAATTCAATTTCATATGGAGAGTTTTGGTTGGCCTTTTCCGTCATGAAAACTTGTCTTTTCAGAGAAATACCAAACAGAATTGGTGTAAATTCAACGATAGATTCGTTGGCGCTCGATATAGATCTCCCGTTCCACCGTGGATCACCCTGTACATCAGTCAACACCTTGCATAACTCGAAAAACCCAAAAATCAACAGCACTTTACTCACATGCCGATATCACACATCCGAATACAAGCAAAACACAAATCGCCGAAGAAATCATCATCATCGAACTAGGCACCATCACGTACCTATACCAACTTCAAATAACGCAAAACGCGATGTCAGTCCCATTTTATATACGCCTCTCTAATAAAACGCCGCGATGGCTTTGGGCTAGCTGTAAAGTCTATCGGCTGGGCTGGGTGTGCAAAAAATCGGTACGTTATATGCAAAGCATTGTGTTTTGCTTGATACCCATCTAGCCAGTCCTATTTTTTTTTTGCATTGAATCGTGATCTCTCCGACGATCTCGATTCTTAGAATGAGCAGAGTAGTGCGGTTTGGTACAGCGATTGATTCTATAGTCCGTATTACACGGTGCAGAAAATGGTACATTTACTGTATGAAAATGTGAAGGCAATATTTTCTGCATCGTGTATTACAGAAAAACTGAATCTGAATATTCCATCCAAGAAATATAGGACATCAGGTTCTATTTTCGGACAGATTTTTTGCATGTGATCATGCGCAGGTGATTATTGCATTGCAGCATTTTTGTTTTTGCGAATATTTGTGGGGTTAATTTTATTAATATCATCATATTTCGCGAATCGCCTCGAAATACAAATAAAAGTGAGAGTCTTTGGGCACAGTTAGGGCAATAGTGATATGAATTGGACAGCAGAACAAGTTTTGGCACTAATAGAAGAATACCGATTTTTGTATGCTAAAAAGCATTCTCAACAAGAAGTTTATTCTCAACCATATTAAGTACACCTCTGCCCTTTATCTCTCATTCTCAGCAATGATGGAAATAAGATCTATCTATCCTATCTATCCACCTCTTTCTCAGCCATTCGTGATTCCAAAGCCGTCCTTTTTTGCTATAATTATCTCTCTCCATATAAATTTTCATTAATGTAAACATTATTTAAAGCACTGCAAGCTGAAGCTGCCACAGTCAAAAAATGATTTATTGGAGACATCCATTGTTTGTGTAGAAAATTTCCAAAAGCATCTCTCAACAAGTTATAGGTTAAAATGAGGTTATAATCCTCATAAAAGCCGTTTGGATTCACATATTGCGCATGCTTATGTGTTGAATTATTGATATCGTGTATTACCAAACAATATTTATTTGCAGAAAATTTGTCAATGTTTTCTGTACAGGAGTCTGTTTGAGAAAATGGAACATTTTCTGTATCAATTTCTGCACCATGTAATACGGACTTATGTTGTATCTGCATTAGAATGGAGTTCCCGGACTTGATAATTATACCTCGTTTGGTTTTGAATCGTGATGTTTTTAATGTTTGATATCCCACTACACTTATTAATGGAATTGAAAAAAAATAGACAGTAGGATAATTAGATTCATGGGTTTAACTGATTGGGAACATTAATGAAATTGAATAATGGATGGCAGTTGCTTCTTTCCATAACTGGAAAGTGAAACGATTGAAAAAAAAAGTGGTCGAATACACTCACAATAGCTGTGCACATTTTGCCACAAATTTCTGCATTCTAGTCAGAAATAGAATGCTATAAATGAATTATTCAATCAACCCTACAGAAAATATTTCACACCCAACACCCTGTATGTAAATCAAAACTATATAATATGCCATCATCAGTGTACCAAAGAAATTTCTGAAATATATTATACAGGGCTATTCAAATTCGAGTCTATGCATGGGGATTTCGATAACGGTAAAAAATAGAGGGTTGGTTAAATGGGGGCAAAGTAGTGTATTTCAGAGGTTAATTATATGGATGAAAAAAATCTGACCTAGCTTCTTCAGTTCTGAAGTTATACAGGAAAAATCGAAAATTTCGAAATTCTTCTTTTGCCTATATCTTTTTATTTTACGAAGATTTTTTTTAAATTTTGCCACTTTGCCATTGCAACGACTTTATGTAGCCTTTTCGAAAATGGCTTTAAATAATTAGCGGGAAAATATCAGGTAAACATATGGTGTTCAATTTGAAATAACGTGTTTTTGATACAGTGTGATAAGATAAAGAGATGTCAGTTTTCCGAACAAACTGTTTTTCCATTCTTCAGATATTTTCTAATACGCAATCACCCTGTATAAGAAAACAAAATTATATAAAGTAGAATTTTATTTGTCAATATTAAACATTATACCAAGCGCTTATATTATGACTAGCAGTTAGTAAGAGCACTTCTCACGATAAATATATATGTACAGGGTGTGTCAACAACAGTGTTTTCTTTTATATTTTGATTTCTATTTTGACTCTGGTGGTGAAAGAAACCAACGTAAGCTATTCAAAATTATTCCAGCCGTTTCTACGAAATGTGTTCAAAATTTTGGACACAAAGAGATTTCAATGGTGTAAAATATGTCCTACTCTATGAAGGATTTTTTTTTCAATATGATATCCACATTTTTTTCTAAATTTTCACAAATTTTCGTCGTTACATATCACACATAAATTACATAGAATAAAAGTCATAATTTTCACATCTCACTAGGAAGGACAAAATACATTTCCGCAAAAAAAACTGTCACATGAAAAATTATTGGGAAAAGTCTCTATGGCTAAAAATCGAATTATTCTACACTCTCGGTTTCGTCAAGTTTATCTGTCTATTATAGACAGGGTGTTCAAAATTTCAAGCTGATTTTGTAGGGTACATCATAAAGAGTGCCAACGTTAGTTTATTCAGCACCAATTTTTTGTTGCAATTAAATACGAACTGTTGGAAGAATTAAGAGTAGTATTTCTTATGGTTCAGTTCTTATCTAAAGAAAACACGCTATCGACTCACCCTGTACAAGCATTCGATTCTATAACACATCACCTGATACGAAACGGAATTATATTATTATTATACCCGCTAATATGATGCTGTGAAGCATTTTTATATGGAATATTTCTCATTTTGATACCTTGTTCGGTAAAGTATCAAAAGTCGATTTGAATGTTGAATTTTTTATCACAAAATGAAAAGGTTTCGAAAATATTTACAATAATACCAATCAACTGAATTCAAGGAGAATTCATTGACGTCAAAATGATGTTTAAAAAATGAATTCCACGTAAATTAGTCCTTCCCAATTTTCCTAATCTAATGGTAACCAATGAAAAGATAATGGCACAAAACTAAATGAAACGTTAATTTAATGGAAAATTTTCTGCTGCAAGTCTTGTCAACAGTTGAAGTGAAATGATTCCAAAACAGAAGACATCGAGTCACCCCCACCACTCATTATGGAAGAAATAGTACATCAACTTTTGAGGCGATTTTTTATGAAATCTTCACTTCCAATCTCAAATCCTTCTTGATATTGTAATGTTTCACAATTTTTTTCATCGCCGAAGCATTCACTTTTCATTCATTGATTCATTACAAGTCAGATTTTCAGGACCTCTTGAAGGACCTTTACCTATCAAATACCCTGTATAACAGTTTTCTCTCTAAACACATTAGCGAATGATAATTATATCATAAGCGAATATAGGCGATTATATCATCAGCTGTTTAACAGTTTATGAGAGAAAAGTATTTTTTACGTCCATGTCTTTGAAACCTTGAAAATAATCATTGGCTTCTAATACAGGGTTTTCCACAATGAGTATTGAATTATGCTAGACAGTGCGGCGTTGTCGCTTTTACCACGAAGTAGTAGTTAAACTTTGATATTTCAAATAAAACGCCCTGTATTAATTATGATTCCAAAACTTCACCTAATATTTTCCTGCACTGGATTTTTTTTCTAGCAAAACATGAACTTCATAATTGCTGTCAGTTGACTATTAGGTTGAGGCTCCTCACGTCAGAATAAAATTTTATTTGCCTCATTCAGGTTGGTTAAGAAATGCCAGATGCTTTGTTCACATCAAAAAATGACTAAAAGACGAGTTTTTCGAATGAAACTATAATATGTTTTCTCATTTTTCAACTAATTTTAGATTGATCGATCGAAAATCGTCGTGGTTTCATTGTATTTATTATTATTTTTCCAAGATTCAGTGTCTATTTTTCATTTTTCCATCAAAATCCCTACCATAAATAATTATCAAGAAAATAATAACTACTTCAGGTTGCGGAATTATTCATAATAGTCAGTAAATTGAAACAATTTTTGAAATACTCAGTCAATTGAAAATTATGATTGTATATTGATGGTTGATGAAAAAAAAAGCTGAATAAAATATGAAATAGATCTCGAGTTTTACCAACAATAATGAATTCAATAAAATCGTAAATTTTCAATCCAAACTTGATAATAAAATTCCATTTGAAAAATTTCACTGTCATGGATTTTCTGAATAAACAAAATATCTGCATTTTTCAACCACACACGAAGTTTGACTCTAAGGTGAAAAGTTTCAAGGTATATTTCTCCATGTCGAATTTTTTTGTCTTAGTAGGTACCTCAAAGTCCAAGATTAACAGTGCTTTTTGCCACAAAACAGATGAAAACAATTCCAATCTCATCATAAGGTATAGGAAATTATTGTTGTTATTCATTAAATAATCAGAATTCACGAAATTGTTGCACAGGGTGTTCCATTTAGAAGCGGCAACGCCGCACTGCTGAAGGCATTTCAAATAGAAACGTTCAATTAGCTCATGAGAGGACTCGGTGTCTTCGTTTTTATGCTGCCTTCAAAGTATGAATATTAAATCATGTTTTCTGAAAAAAAAAACACATTTGGACAGAATGAGTTATGAAGTTGCCTCAATTTCCTATTTAGACACACAAATTTAGTAAATACCACTTCTGCACCGAAATAATTACTGTTATGAAACAATAATACCGCTTCGGTGACATCTCCCGTACTTTTTACTAGGAGAAAAAATCTGAAAAAGCATCATTTCATTGACCTGTCAAAAAATATGCGCGCGATTTCTTCCAATTTATTTCTCACTGGGTAAATTCAACAAATAAACAAGTACAAATAACCGAAAAGCTTCCTTTTGGTCCTATACGAGTCAAGATTTGTCCACTCTCAATTTCCCTCCTCAATCCCCGTAAAGCCCTTTTTCCTACAACTAAACACATTGTCACGATTAAGTGGTGTCAACTCAAATTTACCCCCACGTCTACGCTCGAACACGTTCGACCCTCTCATTTCCCTCGCCCCGCCCCCCAAAAATTCTCCGAAAAACCTCCCCAAAGGCACCCCTTTGCTACCCCACGGTCTGCTGCCTGGTTTCCTCCGTGGGGCTCTGCTGGTTGTCGGGCGACGTGTACAGGATGTTCGCCGATATTATGATCGGGTACTCCACGTCCTTGTCGAGGGTGAGAATGTGGAGTTCCTCGCCCTTCGTCAAGGGTAGTTTCATGATGCCGGACTGCTTCGTGTAGACGATCTGGCGTTGCTCGTTCAGTTTGGCCACCGTCACCCTGAAAGAGTGATTTTTTTTTGCTTCAATTGAGTTGGGAAATTTCATTCATTTCTGTATAGAATTGTTTAGCGGGAGGAGATAGGTGACCAACAACCGAACATTCTTGGTATCTAGATTTCAATCCTTCGGACTCTCAACGATGGCCAGCCGAGTAGTGATTCGGATGACACTTAAAAAGCTACTGTAATTTGGCGGTTAAAAAACACTTTCAAACACTTTTCTCTGCTTGGGCGCCAATTTGTAACGCTCTTTCTCGCTAAATTTCTATTTCAGGTCCCTGCTCGGGCGCCAATTTGTAACATTCTTTTTTGTGAAATTTCTACTTGATTGCTTCGGATGACACTTGAAAAGCTAAGGTCCCCGTCTTCCTTACTCATACAAGTCTCAATGAGACTTCGAAAGTTGCTTTGCAACTGTAAGTTGGCGTTTAAAAAACACTTTCAAACACTTTTCTCTGCTTGGGCGCCAATTTGTAACGCTCTTTCTCACTAAATTTCAACTTCAGGTCCCTGCTTGGGCGCCAATTTGTAACACTCTTTTTCGGTAAATTTTTATATCAGGTCCCTGCTTGGGCGCCAATTTGTAACATTCTTTTTTGTGAAATTTCTACTTGAGTGCTTCGGATGACACTTGAAAAGCTAAGGTCCCCGTCTTCCTAACTCATACAAGTCTCAATGAGACTTCGAGGGTTGTTTTGCAACTGTAAGTTGGCGATTAAAAAACACTTTCAAACACTTTTCTCTGCTTGGGCGCCAATTTGTAACGCTCTTTCTCACTAAATTTCAACTTCAGGTCCCTGCTTGGGCGCCAATTTGTAACACTCCTTTTCGGTAAATTTTTATATCAGGTCCCTGCTTGGGCGCCAATTTGTAACATTCTTTTTTGTGAAATTTATACTTGAGTGCTTCGGATGACACTTAAAAAGCTAAGGTCCCCGTCTTCCTAACTCATACAAGTCTCAATAAGGCTTCGAAAGTTGCTTTGCAACTGTAAGTTGGCGGTTAAAAAACACTTTCAAACACTTTTCTCTGCTTGGGCGCCAATTTGTAACGCTCTTTCTCGCTAAATTTCAACTTCAGGTCCCTGCTTGGGCGCCAATTTGTAACACTCTTTTTCGGTAAATTTTTATATCAGGTCCCTGCTTGGGTGCCAATTTGTAACATTCTTTTTTGTGAAATTTATACTTGAGTGCTTCGGATGACACTTAAAAAGCTAAGGTCCCCGTCTTCCTAACTCATACAAGTCTCAATAAGACTTCGAAAGTTGCTTTGCAACTGTAAGTTGGCGATTAAAAAACACTTTCAAACACTTTTCTCTGCTTGGGCGCCAATTTGTAACGCTCTTTCTCGCTAAATTTCAACTTCAGGTCCCTGCTTGGGCGCCAATTTGTAACACTCTTTTTCGGTAAATTTTTATATCAAGTCCCTGCTTGGGCGCCAATTTGTAACATTCTTTTTTGTGAAATTTCTACTTGTGCTTCGGATGACACTTAAAAAGCTAAGGTCCCCGTCTTCCTAACTCATACAAGTCTCAATGAGACTTCGAGGGTTGTTTTGCAACTGAGTTGGCGGTTAAAAAACACTTTCAAACACTGGGAGTTTTTTGTGGATCGTCAGAAGCGTTTTGATGATATATTTTTATGTCATGACTTTCAAATAACAAATACAATGTTTGAAAAAGTGTTTGAACCGGCATTTCTCAATCTCGCCGACTACAATCGCAATCGGCACTCACCGTTAATTGAGTTGGGCGTTTGTTTTATTTTATCGCGAAGCCAGAAATAATTCTACTGGCAACAATATAAAGCATGTGACGTGTTGAAGTGATCGATGATAAAAGTGATGAGAACACGAAAAACGCTGCAAGACGCTCATGAACGTTGAATGAGAGAATATATCCGATAAGAAACAGGTACCCACCAGGATGACTGGCGCTACACTACGGTTCATAATATAGGTAATGTAACCAGGAACAATCAGAGGTACGTAAATCTTCCAGAAAAGTTCTGCCAATGTGCCTGGAACCGGCATTTTCCAATCGTTGCCGACTAATTTCGATCCTCGGAATCAGTGTAGCCGTTAATTGGGTTGGGCGTTTGTTTGATCTCATCGCGAAGCCATAATTAATTCGACGGTCTTTGTTGATTGCACGGCGAGATAATTAAAGTACTCGCTGGCAACAATTCGTAACAATATGAAGCATGTGACGTGTTGAAATGATCAATAAAAAAAAGCGACGAGAACACGAAAAAACGCTGCAAGACGCTCATCGACGTTGAATAAGGAAATATATCCGATATATCCCCACTAGGGTGACTGGCGCTACACTACGGTTCTTTATATAGGTAATGTCACCAGGAGCAATCAGAAGAAACACAAATCTTCCAGGAAATTGTTGCCGATATTCCTGGAACCGGCTCTCTCAATCGTCACCTACTAGAGCGATTCTCGGAATCGCAACTAACCGTTAATTGAGTTGGGCGTTTATTTGATCTCATCGCGAATCCATAAACTATTCGAGGGTCTTCTTAGATGGCCCGGCTAGATAATTAGGGTAATTGCTGGCCACAATTAGTGCTTCACTTGAAAAAAAAAGTAAATAATAATGCCGTACCTGATTGCGACGTGCCTCGTCCCCTGCATGCTCAACAATTGCTCGAACTCAGAACGGTGGTTCCGCTTGATAGACAAGGAGACGCCGTCCGTTATCATGAGCAGATCGACGCCGAAGTGAAAGCCCGTCCACCTCCAAACGTGCCGCTCGTTAAGCGTCAGCAGCCGGCCGCACCTGAGGCTCGTCGCCAGGAACACCTCCTCGGAGATGTCTTCCGGCCTGAAACGAGATCGTCTCCGCATTGACGTTCTGAATGGAAACCTAGCAGGCTGGAACTGTAATATTGTCTGTTCACTCAAGTGCCAAATGTCTGCCAAGTTGAGGTCGCTAAAAATTTAGAGGTTCCCACTTATTTTTGCGTCCAGAACAAGAATCAGAAGTCGAAACGCTAGTTTCGTAAATACATCATTTGACATCTTTAATGTTTGCTACCTGGAACACAAAATTCGTTCTTCTTTTAACTAAAACATCACACATGCTTTTTCTGTGTATCGTTCTTCGAGAGACGTCGTTGATCTGTCAACTTGACACTGTCTCAAAGTTCAGCTCCCGTCATGCTCGGTTCTCGATAAGTTTTTCTTTAAATGTTTTGAAGAGCGAATTTTTTCCAAATATACTAATTTTTCCTGCTAAATATTGTTGAAAACAAGTAAATGTAAGTATATGTGATGGTGTTTTTGTTAACAGAAGGACTAATTTTTGTTTGCTTTCTTCATGGACCGAAAAAGTCGTGACTTCACAAACTATGTTGGTATTCCTGAATGTTTCCAATAGAAAAAAATTTACATGTAAATCTCCATAAGCAAATTTTTGAAGTCTCTTCTAATATTTATCGTGAATATTTAACGTATTTCAAGATTATTTACGGAAAGAGGGAGGTTCGATGTATCTTAAAAAAATTAGAAACATGTATTAACCATTGATAGTTTTGAGTAAATCTCAATCAAACTGAAGTGAGGTTAGGATTTTGCTTTATTATTGTATTTATTCTCTAATATTATTTTATTTTCTATCACAATCGTGATATGAAATAAGAATGAAAAGTGTGTAAATCAAGATATGGTTACTAGACATAACAAAGGTATTATTATATCATTATTTGTTGAAGATTGAGGAAAGATATACCTACTAAGGTTGATGCTGTCAGCAGAGATTATATAGAAGAATCTGAAAGCTTACCTGGGAGTTTAATAGCAGCACCATGAAATAATTATAAGTTCTCCCAGGAGATATAAGTTCATAAACAACTTTGAGAACTGTCCCTAGGCACTGTACTACATTGATAAGTGCTCAAGAAGAAATAAAATGACTCTTGAATGTCAGTTTTTCATTATGACACTTGAAGAGTATGATGTCGATCGATATTCACTTTATTTTATAATTAATATTGTATAATATAATGTATATAATTCTACATTTGTGTGACTGATTTCTCTTCAAATGTTGATGGTGCATTTTCTTTATTACTCCTATAGTTCAAGCTTTGAAGGTACTAGTGTGCAAATATTGCTAAAGCTGCCAATGTGATGGCCAAGAAACTATATCCTCTTGAACAGGGACTCACATACACTGGTAGAGTTTATCTACAACAAACATTTCAAAACGTTCAATTTATCCAATATACCCTTCAACATTATAGCTCACCTGTACTTTATATGTTTTATCATGAATATTCACTTGAATCAACCACATTAAGGTCTTGAGATCAGCATCAAATACCATGTTCTCAACATGGCCTTTTAGCCTCTAGATATCAGTTTTTCCTCATCTCTAGAGAAATGTATCATTGTTGATAGCTTCAACTGGCTTCAAGACATATTTTCCATTCACTACACTGATATATT
The DNA here is from genome assembly GCA_029955515.1 of Chrysomela aeneicollis. Taxonomy (NCBI): domain Eukaryota; kingdom Metazoa; phylum Arthropoda; class Insecta; order Coleoptera; family Chrysomelidae; genus Chrysomela; species Chrysomela aeneicollis. Next base: position 19,346,253 of record JARUHQ010000010.1, read on the forward strand.
ATATAATATTAATCGAAAATACAGTCGAAATATCAGGGCCTCAAAAGTAAACACTGAAAAAAAATAACCTCAATTTCAATATAATCTCATTCAAATTTGTTAGCGTTTCTCACCTGTTTCTATTTTTCTAATAGGAACTAGTATGTCCTATTTTCCATAATTGGTATCGAAATATGTAACTTTCTCATTATAAATGAGATAATCGATTTCAAAAAATCTCTTATGGAGATTTACATGGGAAAATAATTTGTTTGGAAGCAAATCAGTAGTACCGACATAGCTTTGACGTCAAACTTTTTCGGTCCATCGGACATGAAGTTCAAAATAGTTCACGGTTATTATCAGAAGATGGCTCTGCCTCACAAAAAAAGTTACGTCATTGTTTTCGGTGAACAGACAATATTATACCGTCTACTAGGTGTTCATTTAGACCGACAATGGTCACTGTCAAGCCAGCCGCGGCCACCCCCTCCCCTCCACCTACCCCTTGTCGTCGTTCTGGTTCACTCTCAGCACGTTCTTCCACTCCTGCAGTATCACCGGGTCCAGCCACAGCTGGGGAATGATGTTGTCCCGCAGCACCAAAAGCACATCGAGGTGGTGGGAGATGAGGTTGCACAGCCTCAGGCCCCTGAACACCGGTATGAACTGGCGCCCCTCGAGGGTTAGGAGGTATGCCAGTTTGTCTAGGAGAAAGATATGCGACCCTTGCTTATACAGTGAGGACCAAAAGTCCGTCGCCCCCCCTGTAACTTCTTTATTCTACATATTACAAAAAAATGTTAAATACATAAGTTGTAGGGTTTCATTCGATCTCTTTAATGGTTTAAGTTTCATTCATACAGAGTGTCTCAAAAAAGCACGGTGACTTAGAAGTAAATATTTTTGAATAGAACACCCTGTATTTTATTTCATTTTCAGATTCTTCCTGAAGAGCTGATTTCGTCGATCTATCATACTTGGGGTATAGCGCGTAAGATTACAGATATACAGGGTGTCTCACGGTCAATGGTAGGTTAAACGTTTCTGGAGAACATGACTTAGGATCATCATGAAAATTAGATTTCGTGGGTAATCAGTTTTGTTCTATCGATCTAAAATACTTTCAGCGTTGCGGCGTTGCCGCTTCTATAAAAAAGTAGCAACAACTTTGTTATTTCAAATGGAACACCCTGTATTTTATTTCATTTTTAGATTTTTTCTGAAGAGCTGATTTCGTCGATCTAACATACTCGGGGTATAGCGCGAAAGATTACAGAGATATAGGGTGTGAAAAATCGAGATTTTTCAAATTTAGGAATTTTTTGTGTCGAAACTAATCATTTCTGCTCAAAACGGCTTACATGTCCCTATCTTAACTTTCCATTTACTATCGATTGATAATTAATTGAAACGAATACGGGTGGTTCAGAATTTTGAGTTTTGCATCACCTTCTATTTGTTTCTATTAAATGTCAGTAGATAGTAAATGAAAAGTTAAGATAGGGAAATGTAAGCCATTTTGAGCAGAAATGATTAGTTTCGACACAAAAAATTACGAAATTTGAAAAATCTCGATTTTTCACACCCTATATCTCTGTAATATTTCACGCTTTACCCCGAGTATGATGTATCGACGAAATCAGCTCTTCAGGAAGAATCTAAAAATGAAATAAAATACAGGGTGTTCCATTTGAACTAACAAAGTTGTTGCAACTTTTCGATAGAAGCGGCAACACTGTATTGATGAAAATATTTTAGACGGATAGAGCAAGTTTGATTATCGACGCCCACAAATTTTCGAAAAGATCTGTCTTTCTGTTCTCCAGATACTTCTAATGTTCCATCCACTGTGAAACACCCGGTATAGGGTGTGAAAAATCGAAATTTTTCAAATTTAGGAATTTTTTGTGCCGAAACTATCCATTCTTGCTCAAAACGGCTTACATGTCCTTATCTCAACTTTCCATTTACTATCGATTGGTATTTAATTGAAACAAATACGGGTGGTTCAAAATTTTGAGTTTTGCATCACCCTCTATTTGTTTCTATTAAATATCATTAGATAGTAAATGAAAAGTTAAGATAGGGACATGTAAGCCGTTTTGAGCAGAAATGATTAGTTTCGGCACAAAAAATTCCTAAAGTTGAAAAATCTCGATTTTTTACACCCTATATCTCTTTGATATTTCGCGCTACACCCCAAGTATGATAGATCGACGAAATCAGCTCTTCAGGAAGAATCTAAAAATGAAATAAAATACAGGGTGTTCCATTTGAAAAAATTAACTTCTAAGTCACCGTGCTTTTTTGAGACACTCTGTATGAATGAAACTTAAACCATTAAAGAGATCAAATGAAACCGTACAACTTATGTATCTGACATTTTTTTGTAACATGTAGAATAAAGAAGTTACAGGGGGGGCGACGGACTTTTGGTCCTCACTGTATAATAATAATAATGACATCCATTGATTTCGAGAAACAATTGCAACTATAAAAATGTCAGTAATTTCATAACGACAAAAATTTCACAAATAAAAAATATGAACGATACCATTTCGAGAAGTTCGAGCTGTTACCATGAGATACCGCTACGTGTTATTTCCTATCGCGATTACTTGAAAACTAAAAAAAAACAACTGTAGCGGCCTTCGATCATAAGAAAGTACTATGATACCACTACGGTACAACACATTTGTATGATCAAAATTTCAAAAAGACCAATCAATTGCTTAGTACGTTGGAATCCCCCCAAAACTACCAAACAAATAACCTGGATGCCAGATCTAGCATAAACCTTTATGATCTAAGGATGCAGCCGACGATTTAAACGGAACCACCGAACAAATCGAATAAAACCACAGAAATCGAAGCACGGAACGTTTGACTGTCATACATTGACTTTGACAGGTGCAGTTGAGAGAGACAAAAGTAAGCAGAGTTACCGGTTGTAAATAAGACTCATTAATTCTACTTGCTCCATTTAACATTTATATAGCAGTTTAATTGAGTGAAATATTCAGAGGTTGTAGACCGACCAGCTACATTATTGTTACGGACTGTGCTGTGTTCCGGGAATACCGGAAGTCATTTCGGGCGCGCGCGGCTGGCTGTGATTTATAGCCTCACAATAACATCGGTCGCCGACGTATCTATAGTTAGCGGATGATTTATTTCTAGTTATTTCCGGTTATTTCTGGTGTTTTTACTAGAAATAATGTTTTTGTACCTATATGAAGGACCGCAGTATCGCGGAGAGTCAGTATTAGTATAGAAAGAGTGAATTTGGAAAGAAAGCTAGTATTGTGAACATTGCGATTTCAATAGCGAATATCGAAGTGATTCAACTAAGTGTTTATTGTCAACAACCTGGATCTTCTTTGACAATTCCCCCGGCTCTTTCACATCGCTGCGCCATCTCCCGGCAACCCTCCGCGCTGAAACCAACTACCATTACGAAAAAAATGAAAAAATGGATTAGCCATAAATTGGACAAAAAAAATTTTTGAAAGAGAAAAAAAATAGTCTATCCAATTAAAAATATAAAACATAGTTTGATATGAATGTCTGGTAGACTACGAGCAGAAAACAACTACTTTCCTGGTAAATACCACGCAGAACATTGAATTATATCTGCTCGTAATCCATGCAACGATTCACACTGTGAATGCAGATCGCAAATGTTTCTTTCTTCCTAAGACGTGACAAACTCACATCGAGACAGGCACGCCTATAACAACCTACAGACCGGTTTCGGGCTTATTGGCCCTCATCAGTGCAGGGTAGTTATCCGAGTAGAGACCGTAAAATCTCCACTCGAAGCGTTGCCTGTCCCAATGCATTTTCATCGCGTCTATTTGACCGCACCGAGCCGCGTTCCAACAGACAATTGAAAGTGGCGACATCATGCGGCAGAAGAAAGAAACACTCCAGAAACTAATCTCCCAAGTTTTACAGAACTTGGAAGTGGCTAAGAGCTCGACTAAGCTTAATAAATGAAAAAATGGATTAGCCATAAATTGGACAAAAAAAATTTTTGAAAGAGAGGAAAAAAAACCGCTTCGAGTGGAGATCTTACGGTCTCTACTCGGATAACTACCCTGCACTGAAACCGGTCTGTAGGTTGTTAGGCGTGCCTGTCTCGATGTGAATTTGTCACGTCTTAGGAAGAAAGAAACATTTGCGATCTGCATTCACAGTGTGAATCGTTGCATGGACTACGAACAGATATAATTCAATGTTCTGCGTGGTATTAACCAGGAAAGTAGTTGTTTTCTGCTCGTAGTCTACCAGACATTCATTTCAAACTATGTTTGATATTTTTAATTGGATAGACTATTTTTTTTTCGGAAACCGTCCGGAAAGTACGTACTTTCCAGACGATTTTTTTTGAGAAAGTGGCATTTTTCCGGCCTAGGGAAGAATCACATCGTTGTTGTCATTGTAAATATGAAAATCTTGGTAGTATGGTTTTGATAAATGCAGTTGATCATTACCATAGCAGCAAAATAACGACTGACAGCTATCTAACATAAAATTAGCTAACATTCAAAAATTATCAGATGAAAACAATCAATGTGAAACGGAAACTTTACCTTCTTGTTCTGACTTCAACAAAAGGCACTTAAATATACTAAGCATTTCAAACAAATTGAATCCATTCAATATTAACAATTGTTCTAATTTTAATATAAATATTAATATAAATAAGAATTGAAATGTTCGAAATTTTGTTCTAATAAAGAAATGTGTTTCTTTGATTTGTTATTCTACACGGTTGCCGAAAAAATTGTGTACGCAACACGCCCGAAAACAGTTTTTTTGGACTCGCAGACTTCCAGGACTCGCTACGCTCGTCCTAGAATTTTGTCCACTCATCCAAAAAAACAGTATTTTCTGGACTTGTTACGTAAATTACTATTTCTCTATCAAAAAAACTACCATTACCTTTCCTGGTGCTGAAGTGCTCATTGACCATGGTGATGGTGGGCTCGCCATGATCGGGAAACAGCAGCATGAACACCCAATACTTGAGCATGACGTAGACGGAGTACTCGGTCTGGATGACGAACATATCGGGATGGGCCACCAGCTTGGCCATCAAGCTGACGGGGATGGTCTTGAGCTCGGCCAGCGGGTGGGAGAAGTAGTAGGGCATCAGGTTGACGAGGAACCACTTGAAGCAGCTGTCCTCCAACTTCTTGTCGCCGTACTGGCACGCGGCGTTGTAGTATTCCAGGGAAGTCTGGAATTGATAGGAATATGTTTCGGACTTTCATTGTCTGAACTGAACTGAAAGGTGTGAAGTTTTGTATCCTGGGAAAAGATGAGTTATGCTGAGAGGAACAAATATGATGAAAAATATAAAAAAGGTGGTTAAAAGGAGAACTAGATTAGTGAATTAAAAGATTCAAATTTCAATAGCCTTAAAAGATGAAATTAATATAAAAAAAATTATGTAAATAGATGAAGTAAAAAATAAAGATTCAAATGTGAAATTATATTTATTTCTGACAGTGACATTATAAGCTTATATCGTCATAGCTACGATATCTATAATGAGGGTCATATCTCCCTTGGGATATTAAGGTTCAAAAACTCCCTCTTACCTTTTACAGGTGAAAATGATACAAGAAATGCTTATAAACGTTTATATGTAATGAAAACTAAGACATATTTTCCTTATTCACGTCATTACAAATAATAAATGTACATAATATAATAATGTAATATGCCAGAAAGACAGTTTCGTTGGCATCTTTTGACATAACATTTCTCTGTATCAGCCACTTCAGATATAAGTTGTATTCTTTTTGATATAGGGCTTCACTTTTCGATGGAAGTAATGATTGTCTTGCTTTTTCCGCTTTTTTTATAATATCCATTATATCAGAAAAAGATCGTCGATTTGTGGTAAAAAATAAACACGTTTTTAACGGAAAAACATTGATTCATAAAGAAAGTTTGCTTATAAACATGTAACATAGCGACAACCTTGCAACAACCAACAATGCTACAATCAACGCTACCTAATTCAAATATACCAGAAAGGTTATGAATTTAAACATTTATTGCGTTCTAAATATGGACATATTGTTATGAAAATCGGTCAAAAATAAAATTATCTATGTACCACGGGAATTATAGAGCCTTAATAACCTCTGGCAATTGCTGTCCCTCGGGCCAGAGGCCCTCGGGACGCAAACTTTGCCATCGGTAATTAAGGCCCTCATAATTCCCTTAATACATAAATAACTATTATAACCTGAAAAAAGAGATAGTTGATTGAATTACAAGAAATAGAAATTAATGACTTTACTTAACTATATATTTTTTCAGGCTATCGACTTATTTAAATGTTCTTTTGAATCTTTTTTTTTTTTTCGTCCATATACAGTGTCCGCCATAGAGTTGGGTACATATGGGAAACATTTTTGTTATTAATATTTCTTAAAAACTCTAATGGCGGTTCGTTTCTGACTTTCTGCATGTCTGACAACTAAAAATTCCGTTACGACCTATATCACGTGACCTCAAATTTGGCGGGAATTTGAAAAAATTTGTCAGTGGCGCCAAACAATGGGTGAAATTGACATGATATCTGGAAATTTTATATGAAAAATGTGCTTGGAATCTAAAGAGGATCCCATATATCAATTTTGAACCAGATTTAAAAAAAATACAATTTTTATTCCTCTATCCTTACTGAGAAACATTATACATTTTTGTTTCATCTGAAAACATCAGCTGTAATAATCTAAAACACATAAGGTTAGGGCAAAACTGATGAAATATTTGTGAAATAGACATTTGTCAATTATGGGAATACGATTTATTCTTGTCATTAGGTATGACTAAACCCTGTATTTTGTTAATATTCTCAACCCGTACATAATATTCGAACCAACTAATATTTGTAATTAAAACTTAATGATGCATTATTTATCTATGCTAAATTTGATATTTTTTGGTATCACATATTTTAAAATTCCCGCCAAATCTGAGGTCACGTGACATAAGTCGTAACGGATTTTTTAGTTGTCAGATATGCAGAAACAAAACTCAAACTGTTCAGATTTTCAAATAATGGCGGATGCGATAATGATATCTCCGAGGATATCGCCATTTTTTCAATTTCTCCGATATTCTTTCAAATTAAATTTTTTAAAGATTTTCACAAGCTCGTATTCAGCTTAACTTGTAAAGGTGGATTTATTCAGCACCATCAACATCAAACTTCAACTGTAACTAATCTTTAATTACTTGACAATTAATCTTTGGTTTTGATGGTATTTTATACAACAAAATTACCAAAAACTAGGCATGCATTAAATCTGTGAAACATCTTAACAAAAAATAACATGAATGAAATTCTGTTTTTAAACTGGAATTCTGGTACCTACTTTAATTGTAAAAATGTGATGAAATCTTTTCTAATAATAATTAATTTCGGCTGAAATTCCTCCAAAAATGTTACAGTCCCCTCAACTTCAACCAAAGGTTGCTCCAATATAGTGAGTATTGTGATTATGGGCAAATTCAATTCTAAATATATCTATCATTGTTCTATCAAGGTTATTTTGTAACAGATTCATGGGCTTGCCACACAAGATTACCTGTTTTGTATGTTAAAGTTTCAACTCAATTGAGCTCTCAGATGAACTATTCTTCATATTGGAAAGTATCTCACCTTTGGGTTGATAGTTTCCATCATAACTTCAGTGCATTTATCAATCAAGCCATCTAGTTGAAACATTGTGGCTGATGCCAATATAGGGACAATTTCTAGAGGGTTTAGTGTTATTTCACAGTTGTACAAGGAACCAAGGACCACTCTCATTGCTAAAAAAAAACTATTCTCAGGCACTGAATTTACCAGGTGTTAGTATCTTACAGTCAACAGTTATCAGAGGATCCACAATATCAATTGTGATATATTTTTGTGTTGTTTCCAACCAAGATCCCCCAAACATGCTAGCAAAATATGGACTCTGACACAGGTAGACTCTGTGTAAGTTGAATTCTTGTCCTAGAGCACATACTGTCACGTCAGAATTTTTTCCTTCTAGAAACAGGGCCTGGTAAATGTATTTTGCAGTGCTTATCAACTTTTTCCTGCAAAAAAACACAAACAGCAATATGAGAAGCCAGTCAGACAATTTGTTTGTGAGTAGTAAGATCCAAAACCCACCTTTTTGGGGTGTGAAGTGCTATATCAATAATCTTATTGACTTGTTCATCATCAGATTCACAGTATTTCCTCTTTCTACCAGTTACATAGCCTGTGACATTACTCACTATGCTTGGTGTTGATATTTTTCCGCCCATCTTGTGGGTGTAATGTTTTTTGCCTTATTTGGAGGAGATATATAGGTCAACAATACAGAGGGTGATTTCAGCAGTTTATTCTTGCCATCTCAGGATTGATACATATTCTGTATTGGCGTCGTATTTTTTTAATACCTCACTGGTTCGCTATACACTTATAATTTCCTTACTTCATCAGTCGGTTCCTACTTTAACACCAATTTTTGTTTACACAATCTGAAATCTGAATTACGAAATTACCTCATCAAATGCGTATATTTTGAATTTCACTTTCTTGCACGCACACCTAGTTACGGCTACGACTAAAGAGTCGATGGTCGATGATATAATCACAATAAATAAACTGGTGTGAATAATTCGATAAAACTTTTGTCGGGAAAGTTGTTTAGCACGTTATAAAATAATTTGCGAGCAACAAAAACATCAATTTGACATTTCCCATTTCCCCTAACGGCGCTACTGAGACATAAACAAATAATGCAGCGTTGCCGTTCTCACTAGATTATCCTTCACGGACTGCATTGATTCATATTTCTCCTTTCCACTCAACTGTCTCAAATCCATTCGCTTGACAACACCTGACAACACTGTTTGCACTAGAAAGGTGTCAAATTTAAAAAACTGTGACAATGGTCCAAAGAACACAAAGAAGACAAAAAAGGAAGAAGTCAGAAGTGTGACAAAACCTAACCTAACCTACGATCTTTTTGTTTTTGTATCACATTTCGAATATTTAATCATGAATTAATCCAAACAGCGTGAATTAATTAATCTCCAACAAAGACGAACACATAATGGTCGAGAGATATGTATTATATCAATAGTTCCCGTTTGTTATGTAAACAAAGTTTCAGGTTATGTTTGAGCAGTGCACAAAATCAACAAATTCTAAAGAACTGTGGAGCTGTGTCAGTTGTTGACCATTTTGCGGTGAATCCAATTTATCAACGAAGACAGTTTTCTTTTCAAAATACAGTCGACTCTTTAGCAAAAACTCAAACAGGAATTTTCAAAGCTCTATCTGAAAGCACACCTGTAGAGTTTACTCAAAAGTTTTTGCTTACTTTGCATGACACATCTGGACTACCATGGTGGGCTTCTATAGTGTGTACAACAATACTACTGAGAACATGTGTTACAGTACCACTAGCTGTATATCAATATTACATCCTAGCAAAATTGGAGAATTTAAAACTTGAGATGCCAGCTCTTGTGAAGGAATTGCAGCAAGAAGCAGCAATGGCAATAAAAATGTACAACTGGGATGAAAGAAAGACTAAAATGATTTACAATAGATCTGTTGGTGAACATGGTATGGGTTAACTTCTTGGTGTTAGTGACCTTAATCAAATTTCAGGTAAGAAAGATATGGAATGACTTGGTTGTCCGTGATAATTGCCATCCTTTCAAAGCAAGTTTACTCTTGTGGTTCCAAATACCAATGTGGATATGCTTGTCAGTGGGCCTGAGGAATTTGGTATATATGTTGCCTGAGAGGAGTATAGATGCTAAACTGACATTTGCAGAGTTATCGATAGGAGGTTTTGGGTTCATTCCAAACTTGACTATGGTTGATGCTTCTTGGATTCTTCCTGTTACTTTAGGCATTGTTAATCTAGGGATTATTGAAGTAAGCTGTTTTCTAGTATGAATAATTCTAGGACACCTAGTACTTTATTGAATTTCAGATGCAAGCATTATCCAAAGTTAATGCTCCTACAAAATTGCAAAGGGTTTTGACCAATGTTTTCAGAGGTGTGAGCATTGTAATGATTCCTATTGCAGCCTCAGTACCTTCAGTGAGATATAATCTGCCCAATTATGAAAATAAGCTCAATGTGTTTTTTTTCCAGTGTCTTGTTTTATACTGGACAACATCAAGTATATTTGGATTGTTTCAAAATGCAATATTAATGTCACCAAAGCTTAGGAGAATGTGTAGAATTCCTAAGACCGCCAGTGAATTGGAACATCCCTATCAACACCTAGCTTCAAGAATAAGAAATAAATTTAGTTTTATACCGGGATTATCAAAACCTCAATAAAAGTTGACCTACATCATTGTTGATGAAGTCCCTAAATCATTTGTCCTAAGTCCTGCTATCCTGCGTGTATTCATTTATTGAAGAAATTAAGAAAAAATCCAGAATTATGTAATAGGGAAAAATCACGAAACGCCAGATGGCGCTGTAAATGACATAATGTCGGATCGAGGGGTGAACAACAAATAATCTGTCATTTGATCTCTTGTTAAACCAAAGTTTTTATTAAAGAAAATTTCAGTTATCTCAGAGATTTAAGTCGATTTTTCGTACTCGACCATTGGATTGAAGTTGTATTTAGGGTTTTTTGTCGACGTTTCAGTTTTATTGTCACTGGATTCTTGTTAAATGCCACCAAAGTCCAGGTGTGTCCAGGGTGGTCCAGGTATCAATTTCGGTTTTTATTCGAAGTTTTCCAGTTCTTAGTTCCTGAAATTCTTTTGAAAATGCCTGTGTGAAAGTCGAAATATCAACTTCGAACATTTCGGATATTATGTGGGGTGAAAGAGTTTCAGCAATCACAAAATTGGAACTGAAGGCCTCAATGAAGAAATCATAAAAAGTTTTGTGTATGAGATCTTCCACCCATGAAACTAGATGAGATATGTGGGTTCATTTTAATGTTCCTGCAAAGCATATTTATTGATAATGTTGTACAATTCAATATTGAAAAGATTTATTGGCCATTTCGACTGGAAGCATATAAGCTCCACTTTTTTGACTAATCAGTTTTATTTTCTGTGTTGGTTTGTTTTTATTTTCAGGAACCTAGATTATATGGTAATGTATTCAAATAGCTTTACCTATTAGAACAAAGTGAAGTGCAAAAACTACCTGGAAGTGACTGGAGATTTGACTCAAAGAAATGATAGTGTTCAAATAAATTATTTAAAAAAATCATAGTTTTATTGGGTTAACAAGAGTAAATGGCTTTCTCTAGCATGCCATATGTTTTTCTTAATAGAATAATTTGGGAAATGTAACACAATAATAACAAATCAGTATTCAAATCTTTTAATCATTGGTGAATGAAATAGAAATGTGGAATAGATTCCCTTCAGACTGAGAAAGACTACAACTCATAAAAAATGCAATAATAAAACATTCTTGAACATGTTAAATTACTAAATCCAAATAATAAATATGACTGCCAAGCAAGCAGATGATAAATTAGTCTTCTATTTACACAACACCAGAATCACCCAAAACTTCATATCATTATCAGGAACATTGTTGTGTCACATAGGTTGTTGTTGCTTTTGTCTTTACAGTGGTACTCTCCAAAATCCATCACATGATCATGTTAATCATCATCCAAGTGTAGATCTTTCATCATGTCTTCTTTATAAATCTGCCCCTACTTATTCATTTTCATGTTGCTCCAACTGCATATAATTATTTGATATTTGCCTGAGCCTGTAATAAATTACAAAATGATTAAAATGAACCAAATGAGGTGAAGAAGAGGTGGTAGCATAGTGACAACAATAATGAAAAATCGAACTTACCAGTTACCACTGAAAAAATCATAAGTGCTAGCTACAGACATAAATTCCGGATAGCTTTTTTTATCTTCAAGATCATCTTCCATTTCTAGGCTAGTTGCCTTAGTATTTAGGTTTCCCCAAATCCTGCCCATCTTCTGCTTTAGGATTTGAAGGAAATTTATGCAAAGCCTTGAGTATGTATAGAGCATTGTGGAACAAGCATATTTTTCGCGATTTTATCTCCATATCAGCTCTTCTTATCTTTTGCATTTTCAGATTTTGTGGTCTATTAACAACAATTCTTCACAAAATATCATCAAAATACAACACTTTCAATGCTTAAATCACTGAAATTTATAAATAAAGTTCACATTTTACCCATATGAACATATGGAGGTTAGTTTGTTGTTCACCTCTCGAGTAGTTCATGTGATCAATTATAGATGTCGCCCACTCCGTGATTTTTCCCTATAGTTCAAACGATAAATGGCCCATTATTTGCCATTGTGTTAAAAAACTGACCTTTTCGTACGTAAGGTATTAATGTAAAGAAGAAGAAGATGTTAGGTATTAACCATCTGTCTGTCACTTTGCTGTCACCTTTTTTAATCCGTCAAGTTTTTTCGTCTACGTGTAGAAATGTGGAAAATATCTGTATTTTGGTAAATAATATATAAAAAAACAAATCGTAGAAAATTCCATGAGAACCTAAGAGTTTCCAGTCCACGTGGAGAGAACCTTGACAATATGCGAACTTTGTGTAAATTATTACTACTATCCTTTATTATTGGGACATTTTCAGATGAGCACAACCACATAGTAAGTAGAATAAACATAATTAACACGTCATTTTTCAATATCTTCATGTCGGAACCAAACTGTTTGACTATTTTCTCATATCTCTGCTGAACTGTTTGATCAGACCCAGTTGACAGAAAATTTTCTCATGACACAATTTTATACTGGAAGTCAAGAGCTTATAAATACTTACCTAAAAATAAGTAGTTCAAATAAATAGTGGTAGCAGTCAACCAGAATGGGTTTAACATAACATTCTAGCTCCTATTCTGGTAGTTTACCATTCAAAACCAGATCTATAGAATTACCCATGACTCTTTTTTCAGTATGATGATAATGAAGAGGTGGTGTTATGGATGAACACTGTAGGTCCATACCACAACAGGCAAGAGACCTATGGCTATTTTTCTTTGCCATTTTGTGTTGGTTCAAAGGAAACAATTAGTCATTATCATGAAACACTCAGTGAAGCTTTGCAAGGTGTTGAATTGGAATTCAGTGGAATTGAAATTGATTTCAAAAGTAAGTTCAGCCTAGATACTTTGAATGTACTTATCTAACAAAGGTATCTTGCAAGTGAAATAATTATATGATGAATAAAAAAGTTGCTAGCAATTGTGTAAAAGAAGAGAATCATTTGGAAATGCTATCTTTTGGGTGTATTTTCAAAAAATCAGCTATGATCAAAGTATCTGAAAATTTTTGTCAGAAAACAACTACTGGTATGCTGAATTATTATCAACAAATTTTTATAATTATAAATTATTCATATTATTCTAATAATAGCTTGGATTTTAATTGTATTCTCATTTCTCTTTTTCCTAGTCTGATCATTAGCTAGAACTGTTGACAACATGAATATTAAATAATAATTCTGCATGTATTGTGCACCCATCTTTATCAAGGTTAATATATAAAATATATGTGCTAAAAAAAGTCATGTTTTCAACCTATGGTGCTCCAAAATGTGATTCTTGAATAAATATGTTAGTGAATTATTTGATCATAAGATTAAAAATGAGATTATTAATATGTGTATGCATGAACTGAACATTTTTTAGAGACTTCTCAAAGTCATATTAAATGTCAAGGAAAAAATTTTATTCATGTATATTGAACATTCACAAAGAATTTGTACTTGATAGTAATTTTTATTGCTAATCACACTAATAATTGTTATTCATTATATTGGAAGTGGGATGTGAGGTAATTTTTGATAACTTAAGTTGCTTGTTTTGTAGACTATATTTATTCAATGGAAAGTACAAGAAAAACCACTCTAAACAGAGAATGCAGTTATTATAATGAATGGTACTGATATTTTATATGTTCAATATGTTATCAGATAAAAAATAGTAATGGTTTAATATGACACTACTTTCAAATCCAGCTGAAATGAAGGATAAACCACATAACTGCAAATATCAAATAAAATTTCCAGAAGTCTGGCATTACAAGTTTGATTTTGAACTATCAGGTTTTCTTGAGAGAATAATTAATTAGTAATTACATAAAATATAAGCCATATAAACATTAGGTATATTGAATAGGTTCATGGGGCAATAAAACTAATAATATCATGATCATGATGATGGGCGTAGAAATTTTTCTTTAGTAAATAAACATCGGAAACTTTTACACCAATGGAAATGAAATTTTTCATGCCTGTTCATCCTTTAGGTTTTTCCTCCTTTCTCTTCCCCACTTTATCTCTTCTTCTTTCCATTCTTCCGTCCACTTTAATATTGTTACGATTTTTCTACTTGGGTTTGTTGATCTAAACACTCAGTACAAAAATAGAACAATGTATTCAACTTACTACTCCTCGGGTACCTGTAATACAATCCAATAAACACTTAAGTTTGAAACTAATCTTAATCTGTCCGTGACACTGTGGTCCTCTATATAGGTAAAAAACAATGCTTCTAGAATAAATGCTTCTTTTCTCGAATACTCGCGAAATTCTAGGAAACATCGGGAGGTCTTCAATTATGTCGGCGTCCGATGTTATCACGAAGTCGCCTTATTTTTACTATTAGCCGCCGCGCCGCCGAGATAATGGTTCCTGTATTCTCGTAACACAATCGGTAACAGAATTCTTCTTCTTTTTTTTAATTCCAACCTCACTTCGATGACGTTACGTCTGCGATTCCTCGGACTGTCACAGCATCCGACACTTTTCAGACAACATGGCCAAAGGTGAGTACTGCGCCGTGCCGATGGACGAGGAGAAATACAGGGCGTTCGTGTACGCCGTCAAGAACCACTACTGGTACCAGATGTACATCGACGATTTGCCCATTTGGGGCGTGGTTGGTGAGGTCAAGGACAACAACTACTACATCTGGACACACAAGAAGTTCGAGATTGGTTACAACGGCAAGCAAATCATCGATGTCAACCTCACGTCCGAAGATAAGGTATTTGCAGGTCGATTGACATTTTTTTTTGTCTCATCATCCAGGAAAAACAATTAATACATGCTATTTCAGCTACAGGCCTGTTTTGATTTAAATTTACGCACCTAAAGTCCGTGTCTCACGGTCAAACTATTTGATCAAATCTGTTTGACGTGACGTCATTTCTGTCTATTTGATTCAAATATTTGAAATGTGCAGAAATCCTGTTCACACGATTTGAAGAAGTTTGTTCAAACATTTCAAAAATTGATTGATCATAACGGAAGAGAAATCTACATTCAAAATGGAATTTCGCTTGTTCAACAATATGGTAAAACTTCGTTTATCGCACTCCTATGAGTTCGGAAAAAAAATTTGGTGGAACTTACGTATTTTGACCTCCTGATCACGAATCTGAAGTCAAAACGCGGCGGTCTCAAGTATTTTCGGAGATACGGCCCCATTTCATCTCAAATTTCTGCTAATAAAAACACACAAAATTAATCCTTCTTTGAGCCAAAACATCACACATGCTCACATTCACTTGTTTCCAACACTTTTTTGCATAAAAAACTGTTATTTTCACAAAAATTCGCCCTTATTCAAAACGTAAACAAAACATCTTTTTTCACTGATTTTCTGGTTATTTTTATTTGAGATGTTGGCAACGTCTTACCATGAGCCAAACAATCACGTTGCCAACATCATAAATACAAATTACCAGAAAATCAGTGTCAAAAGGTTGTTTTGTTTACATATTTCAAAGAAGGGTGAATTTTTTAAAAAATAATCGTTTTTTCTGTTGAAAAGTGTTGGAAACAAGTGAATATATGCGTGTATAGTGTTTTGGTTCAAAGAAGGGTGAATTTTGTGTATTCCTAATAGCAGAAAATTGGTGCATTTTTGAGACAAAATGGGGCCGTATCTCCGAAAATACTTGAGACCGCCGCGTTTTGACTTCAGATTCGTGATCAGGAGGTCAAAATACGTAAGTTCCACCAAAACACCTTAACAGTTTCATGAAATTCATAATGCTGCCCTCTATCTTGATAATCAAAATTGAAATTAAACCAAGTAACATAATCTAAGAATAACACAATCATGAGGGAAGCAACAAATATTTATTGAAATGGCGGAGATCGTTGACAAATTCTATTTAAAATTCATATGTGGGTGTTTTCGGGATCGGAGTTTTTTTTTTGTTTAAATTCATAAATTCAAGATGGCTGTTACAAAATGGCGGACAATTTTCGTGATTGACAAGTTTGGCCAGCTTTGAGATTGAAAAAATATGTCTGCACTAGTGTTGTCTTTGTCATCAAGATTGCAACTTTAAATAACGAAAATGTTATGATTGCGACGTAAAAATTGGGAAGACATCTTATTATTCATTTATAATGTGTTTGAAATCATTCAACAATAATTATAAGCTAACAATGCCAAAAAAATATTCTAAATAATTGGAATAACGAAATTAAACTACAAGGTAAACAAAACAATTATTTACAGGTTGAATGATTCTTCTTCTTTTTCACGTACCCATCATAACATTTTCATTATTTAAAGTTGCAATTTTGACGACAAAGACAACACTAGAACTAGAGCAGACATATTTTTTCTTTCTCAAAGCTGGCTGAACTTGTCAATTGTGGTCCGATCCTGTTGAAAATAAGAATGTAGTGCTTTTTGGGATCACAGATTATGAAAATTCAACTTATGAAATTGAATCGATGCTGAGATATGTGCTTATGGGATTTTTAACATGGCCCTTAAGAAGTTTCGGTAGAATCAACTGGCACCATTGTGACTCAATTGTTGTCCCCCAGGTGCAGCTGAGGCCGTCCGGCAAACTGAGCTTCACCTACGAGGTGAAGTGGAAGAGAACCGACACCAAATACGAGGATAGATTCGACAAGTACTTGGACCACAATTTTTTCCAGCACAGGGTGAGTTGTGAAATCCGTTAGGATCACATAGAGGTCAGACGAAATTGTTTTTTTATTTCTTCAACAGATCCATTGGTTCAGCATCTTCAACAGCTTCATGATGGTAATCTTCTTGGTCGGCTTGGTATCCATGATTTTGATGAGAACTTTGCGGAAAGATTACGCTCGGTATAGCAAGGATGAAGACATCGATGATATGGTGAGTTTTCCGAAAATTACTGTTTATTCTGCTGATCAGATAGAAACGCGGAACTGTTGCACGGCCTTGAAGTATCCCCGATTTGAATCTCATGGATATTTTCGCCGGTGATTTGTTCGATGTATTCCGATTCGCGAAAATCACGGAGTGGGCGGCCTCTGGTGTCAAATTTTCTAAGCCTCCCGAGGGCGATAAACAAAGCAATGTAGCATTGTATAGCATAGGCTTTCGTATTATTTTTAATGAAATTGAATTGTTTTGAATAGCTTTCGGACTTGTTTCGTGCTTATCAGCTAGTAACTAATATTATTCAAACATGCAGCAAGTTCAAAAGGTCGTAAAAACGAAATCGACAAAGACTTGTTCAGTATTTCAGCGTTCCTCCTACCGTACAGACATCGTTCCTTTGGCACAAAATCCTGAATTTCCTTTCAGGATTGTGTGAAAAATGGATAATCACGTTGAAAATAGGAAAACTTATCGCCACAAACATTTACATTTGTAGTAAGCACTTCCTATAGAACTGGATTTCTCAAGTGAATGCGAAGGTATGTCTTTCAGGTTAAATCAAACAAATAAGATCTGGTATAACTGTAGTTGTGTCTCTAGTTGTTTGTAATGAAAACCTTGATTTTACTTTAGGACCATCAAGGAGAATTAAACCAAGAGATAGGCTCAAAAAGAATGCAATTCCTTCAATAAACATCTGGAAGTCATCACATGCAAACTTCAAGAGTGAGGGCAATGTGGGCTGAATGAAATCAAATCTTTATTAAAAATGAATAAGCTGTGAATTGAATGAAGTATCAATTGAAATAAATGAATTTGAATGACTGGTAGACCACAAGGTCTCAAACTTTTTAAATTATTCTTGGAACATACCTACTCATCTATATTATATAATTATTTTTATTATATGAATGAAAATAATAACTTGTGTTGCCTATTTAAGATAGGTAGGTATCTCAATATAAGCACCCCTATACTTCTCTCAGAGAATAAAGTTAATTGACTACAATTCTTTGTTTTTATTTTGCTAATCTTCTATTTTTGGGTTAGGATAAAATTATTACAGGTTTACAGATAAATTCACACTTTCACTGCTAATTTTTCCATGGAACTATTTTAATTTCATATTAGAGCTACCCTAGAGCTGAAGTTTGTGAACAGGAGTTTATTTATATGTGTTCATGTATGTGTTTGACATCTATCCCACAAATTATGTGAGCAGCTTTGAATAATGCTTTTCACTATTTTAAGGGTTTCTTCTTATCTCCAATATACTCTAGATACTTATTTCAATCTTGGTCATTCTTGAAATAAAGAGAAATCATTTAAATACAAATACCTTAGTGGCCCCATTGATTTTGCTGAGGTGGTTTGAAAAGCCTATAAAAACATAATTAATCCACGAAACTCACATTAAATACCTGTTTTGAATTCTATAAACGATAAACTATCAATAGCGCCCCTTTTGGATACTCAGGATTATTTATTTCTTCCCTAAAATTCGAATTGAAAATTGACATATTACCATTGAAAACATATAACAAATGTTTGTTGATCACCCTCATATAAAATTTTTGACATTTTTCGAGCGCCATCTGTTGGTTCGTGATTTTCGCGAATAGTTGAATAATTGTCTGTGGATTCAAGGAACGTGATTTGGGCGACGAATACGGCTGGAAACAAGTGCACGGCGACGTTTTCCGCCCAGCGTCGCACGCCCTCTTCTTCTCGTCCCTCATAGGCGCCGGACATCAGCTGACCACCGTCGTACTTTGCGTCATCATCTTCGCCATCATGGGGGATTTGTACACGGAGTGAGTCATCTAACCTAACCTAAATTGAACTCATCATGTGACTCTTCTTCTTTCTCGCAAAACACTCGGTATCATGGACGTATGGAACATATTAGTGGAATAGGCGGGAAGTTTGAATTACGATCCACCTGTGAATCCCACTTCTGAATTCCTCATGCAATACTTTGGCAATTAAGTAGGGGAATCTTGCCAATAAAACGCACCTAATGCTTCTATGAATGCAACTTTTTCTCCATTTGACCGACCTTCTAACTCTTATAGTTTAAAAGTTACCAATAAAATCCCAATAAAAAAGTGGCCACTCTGTATATTCAATAGTCTTTGGTATCCATTACTGATCATAATATGTTACTATAAAGTGAGTCAATCGGTCCGATTCTTTAAAAAGTGGTTAACACAGTGGATACATTAGTAACGTTGTTAACAACTACTTTTTTAACCACTTTAGATTTTCCACTATTCATATGTGGTCTTCTTCAAATACGAAATTTATCAAGGTAGCTAATTTCTTAAATTTCCACTCAGTGGTAAATAAATGCGGAAAAGTTAGTAACTCCTCTTCTTTTTTATTATAGTTTGCTGTTTTCCTGCAATTTCAACGTCAATCTATCTCATCTCATTTTTTGGATTCGATGTAGTATTAGCACATAGAAAATATCGGCACACACTCACACAGATTACTTTTTGGTCTTCTGTGTCCGGGACTGCCAAGTTTTTCGTGAATAATTGCAGGAATAATAATTATATGTTTTGTTAATGAACCTAGTGAGGTAGGTATAAATATATCATGTAATGCATATTATTACACAGGATCATTGCTTATTTATTCAGCTAGGTATCTAATTTTTCAGTAGCAACACATTCTACCATGTTGAACATCATTGGTTCTATCAGAGACATCATTAACATTAATATTCTTGGTTTGTATAATTTCATAAGGCTCTATATAATTGGATGCTATCTGTTTCTTGAGCATATATATGTAGATATTTTTATGATATTTTTTTCAGTAGGAAGGTATAGGTTCTCAATAATATCGATTATCATACCATATAATTATTTCCTGAGCGACTCAAATCCTGACAACTGTAACAAATTTCCTTCATAACTGCCTCTTCAAATATATATCACCTTTATGATGAATTATTATTTCATTTCCACCAGTAAAATCTGGAGGATAAATTAGTCACTTTATCAATAGTAAACCAACGACAAGTTGTTAAATTTTTTTCCATTTTGACGTTAGAGAATTGAAAATTCGGAAAGTGATTCAAATAACAACTGACCTTCCTATTTGCCACCCAAATGACAGTTGTTGAGATAACCACTTCCTTAGAGAATCAGACCGATTGTCGTGAATTTCTTTTTCCATATTTATCTTACGAATAAAAAAAAACAATTCGTGGCCAAATGAATTGACATCCATAATTTCTTCGTTCCAAAGGAGAGGCTCCCTTCTCTCCACCGCTATATTCATGTACGCTGTCACCTCGCCCATCAACGGCTACTTCGGTGGCTCCCTCTACTCCCGAATGGGCGGCAAAATCTGGATCCGCCAGATGATCGTGTCTGCCTTCATGCTGCCCGCATGCGTGTGTGGCACGGCATTCTTCATCAACTTCATCGCCATCTACTATCACGCCTCGAGGGCCATACCGTTCGGGACGATGGTGAGTTCTTGGGGTTCCTCCTAGGGGGGGGGTTTGCCGGCGGATGCACGGTCCTAGATTCACTGTGCATCTCATTTGATACTTGGTCCAGAATTCACTGTGCGTCGCATCTGATACACGGACCTGAATCAATCAATTACATTTGATACGCGGTTCTGATTTCATTGTGTAGGTATCCCATTTGATACACGGTCGTGAATTCACTGTGTATTACATTTGATAATTGGTCCTGAATTCACTGTGCATCACATCTGATAAAACGGACCTGAATCAACCTTGAATTGTATTTGATACACGGTTCTGAATTCATTGTGTATCCCCTATTGATATACGGTCGTGAATTCACTGTGTATCTCATTTGATACACAATCCTGAATTCACTGTGTATTATATTTGATACTTGGTCCAGAATTTAATGTGCATCGCATCTGAATCAATTGTGTATATAATTTGATACACGGTCGTGAATTCACTGTGTATCTCATTTGATACACAATCCTAAATTCACTGTGTATTACATTTGATACTTGGTCCAGAATTTACTGTGCATCGCATCTGAATCCATTGTGTATATCATTTGATACACGGTCGTGAATTCACTATGTATCTCATTTGATACACAATCCTGAATTCACTGTGAATTGCATTTGATACTTAGTCCCGAATTTACTATGCATCGCATCTGAATCCATTGTGTATATCATTTGATACACGGTCGTAAATTCACTGTGTATCTCATTTGATACACAATCCTAAATTCACTGTGTATTACATTTGATACTTAGTCGCGAATTTACTGTGCATCGCATCTGAATCATACACGATCGTGAATTCATTTCACTGTGTGTATCATTTGATATATGATCCTGAATTCACTGTGCATCGCATCTGATACATGGTCCTGAATGTACTTTGAATTGCATTTGATACATGGTCGTGACTTCAATGTGTACCTTATTTGATACACGATCCTGAATTCATTGTGTATCCCATTTGATATACGGTCGTGAATTCACTGTGCATCGCATCTGATACCCGATCCTGAATATACTTTGAATTGGATTTGATACACGGTTCTGAATCCATTGTGTATTCCATTTGATACAAGGTCGTGATTTCACTGTGTATATCATTTGATACACGACCCTGAATTCACTGTGTGTATCACATTTGATACTTGGTCCCGAATTCACTGTGCATCGTATCTGAATCCATTGTGGATACCTTTTTGAAACACGGTCATTCACTGGGTATTTCATTTGATAATTGGTTTCGAATTCACTGTGCATCATATCTGATACACGATCCCGAATTCACTGTGTATCACACTTG
The DNA here is from genome assembly GCA_029955515.1 of Chrysomela aeneicollis. Classification (NCBI taxonomy): domain Eukaryota; kingdom Metazoa; phylum Arthropoda; class Insecta; order Coleoptera; family Chrysomelidae; genus Chrysomela; species Chrysomela aeneicollis. The sequence continues at coordinate 19,368,259 of JARUHQ010000010.1, forward strand.
ATACTTGATTCCGAATTCACTGTGCATCGCATCTGATACCCGATCCTGAATAGACTTTGAATTGGATTTGATACACGTTTGTGAATCCATTGTATATCCCATTTGATACATGGTCGTGAATTCACTGTGTATCTCATTTTATACACGATCCTGAATTTACTATGTGTATCACATTTGATACACGGTTGTGAATTCACTGTGTATCTCATTTGATACACGATCCTGAATTCACTGTGAATTACATTTGATACTTAGTCCCAAATTTACTGTGCATCGCATCTGAATCATACACGATCGTGAATTCATTTCACTGTGTATCTCATTTGATACACGATCCTGAAATCACTGTGTATCACATTTGATCAATTGGTCCCGAATTCACTGTGCATCGCATCTGATACCCGATCATGAATATACTTTGAATTGGATTTGATACACGTTTGTGAATCCATTGTGTATCCCATTTGATACATGGTCGTGAATTCACTGTGTATCTCATTTTATACACGATCCTGAATTTACTATGTGTACCACATTTGATACACGATTGTGAATTCACTGTGTATCTCATTTTATACACGATCCTGAATTTACTATGTGTATCACATTTGATACACGGTTGTGAATTCACTGTGTATCTCATTTGATACACGATCCTGAATTCACTGTGAATTACATTTGATACTTAGTCCCAAATTTACTGTGCATCGCATCTGAATCATACACGATCGTGAATTCATTTCACTGTGTATCTCATTTGATACACGATCCTGAAATCACTGTGTATCACATTTGATCAATTGGTCCCGAATTCACTGTGCATCGTAACTGATACACGATCCTGAATGTACTTCCGCTTCACCAATCAGAGTGCATGACGCGAAAAGCAAAAACGCTGCATTAGGAACTCTTGAGAAAGAGAATTCCTCGCGTCACACTTTGCGAATTCTCCAAAACGCAATAGAACAAGTAGTCATCTCATGCCGCCAGGTGGCGGTGACGTGCATCTGCCTGTTTGTCATCCTGCCGCTGACGCTGGTGGGCACGGTGTTGGGTCGAAATCTGGCCGGCCAGCCGGACCATCCGTGCCGCATCAACGCAGTGCCACGGCCCATACCCGAGAAGAAGTGGTTCATGGAGCCGGGCGTCATCATCCTGCTCGGCGGTGTGCTGCCCTTTGCCAGCATCTTCATCGAGATGTAAGGAAATAGCTTTTGGTGTGTTTGGAGCGCAAAGATTTTTGATCGAATAAGACAGTTATCGTTTAGCGGAGCTCGATGATCTTTAGAGAGCGGTAAGACAGACACTTTGCGATCGAAATACACACAATACTTTTTCTACAAACACAGTTCCTAGTCGATACTTTATTCAATTAACTTACATTTCATAATATTCTTCATCTAAATCATTAATTTCTTGATTATTCACTATCATTTTGAAATTCAATCAAATAATTCAAACATCTACCAGAAAAGAAGGGAAAATGACACTCAGATTAGATCGAACCCGGGCTGGTGGCTTGAGAAGACGCGCTTTGAACCCGTTGGCTATTGAGGCTACTTGAAAACTTATATGTCTATCTCACAGTTATAATGCGTTATGAACCAAAAAGATATAGTGAAACTTAGCATTCATGCAACTCACGGCACCATGTCATGAATGAATAATTCATACTTTAGCTCGATTTCTCTGGAAGGACGTTCACATTTACAATGTTGACATTTTAATTTTTTACGTTCCTTCTCGCAATTCGTGGCTTTTCCTTTGTATTTAAAAAACTTCTCTTTTTCAAATTTGTTATTGACAAGTTCAGCCAGATTTGAGAGATGTGAGAGATATGTCTGCCCTATTGTTGTCTTTATCGTCAAGATTGCAACTTTGAAAAATGAAAATTTTATGATTGGGACGTAAAAAAAGAGACGAAGACTAATATAATAATTATTTTGTTTTTGGAATTATTCAACATTCATTGTAAGCTTAGAATGCTCACATAATATTCGAAATAATCACTTTTCACGTCGACAATCTGTATGGAGAATTTTTAGCACAAGAGAACATTATTTATTTTCTATTTGTTTCAAGAATAGACACTTTTGATATGAAACACAGTTTTCTAAAGGAGAGGAAGAAAATTCGTTTTGAACCAAACGTATACTCCTAACAAGACATGGCACCATGCCATAACGCACAAATTATACAGGGTCACTCACGGTCGATGGTACCTTAGACGTTTACGGAGAACGGGACGTAGGATTATTCTGAAAATTTGGTTTATCGGGTAATCAGTTTTGTTCTATCGATCTAAAATACTTTCAGCGTTGCGGCGTTGCCGCTTTTATCAAAAAGTAGCAACAACTTTGTTATTTCAAATGGAACACCCTGTATTTCATTCATCATTTTTAGATTCTTCCTGAAGAGCTGATTTCGTCGATTTATCATACTTGGGGTATAGCGCGAAATATTACAGAGATATAGGGTGTGAAAAATCGAGATTTTTCAACTTTAGGAATTTTTTGTGCCGAAACTATCCATTCTTGCTCAAAACGGCTTACATGTCCCTATCTTAACTTTTCATTTACTATCTACTGCCATTTAATAGAAACAAATAGAGGGTGATGCAAAACTCAAAATTTTGAACCACCCGTATTTGTTTCAATTAAATATCAATCGATAGTAAATGGAAAGTTGAGATAGGGACATGTAAGCCGTTTTGAGCAAGAATGGATAGTTTCGGCACAAAAAATTCCTAAAGTTGAAAAATCTCGATTTTTCACACCCTATATCTCTGTAATCTTTCTCACTATACTCCAAGTATGATAAATCTACGAAATCAACTCTTCAGGAAGAATCTAAAAATGAAATAAAATATACGGTGTTCCATTTGAAATAACAAAGTTGTTGCTACTTTTTGATAGAAGCGGCAACGCCGCAACGCTGAAAGTATTTTAGATCGATAGAACAAAAGTGATTACCCAATAAACCAAATTTTCAGAATAATCCTACGTCTCGTTCTCCAGAAACGTCTAAGGTACCATCGACCGTGAGTGACCCTGTATTATAACAAAATTTTTGAATAAAAAAAGAGCAATCCTGATTCGCGAGATACGTTGAAAACAGCATGCTGGCTGATCTGATTCATACACCGGTGTCTCCCATCAAAAGTGTCGCATTGTTCCCCACGTCTCTGTCCGTCCGTCCCCAGGTACTTCATCTTCACGTCCTTCTGGGCGTACAAGATCTACTACGTGTACGGCTTCATGCTGCTCGTCTTCATCATCCTGCTGATAGTGACGGTGTGCGTGACGATCGTCTGCTCTTACTTTCTGCTCAACGCCGAGGACTACCGCTGGCAGTGGACGTCCTTCTTGGCCGCCGGCTCCACCTCCGCCTACGTCTACGTCTACGCCATCTACTACTTCTTCTTCAAGACCAAGTGAGTTGATCGAATCGAGCGCCAAAAATGTTTTTTTTTTCGCGACTGAGGTGCCCATCTGAGGTGGGGATTGTCGTCAACCGCAATGTTTGACACTTACTGACAGTTGACGGTGACAACAGTTGACAGAGTGACATTGATGACAGCCGTCGAGCCGAACGTGTGGGTTGTTCTGTTGACAGATGAAGACAACTACTTTTCCAGAATTATGTTCTGAAAATAATCAATTTTTCAGGCTAACTATTTCAACCATTGATTAACGGATGGAATAACCAGAATTTAGGTTATTATATGCACTTTAGCTTGACAAACAAAATGGACTCTGAAATTATTAAAGTTTTGCATGTTATATATACATAAAAGTATTATTTTTGTGGTTCAACCAAATATATTAATATATCAAATATATGTTGGAATTTCTGAAAACTATTAAAAAAATCATTAATGGACTTTTCAAACTACCATTTCTGGAATCAATAATATCTAAACTATACGAACCAATGGATTTACTAGATATTGTCTCTTCCTTTCATTCAGTCATTGATACTTTTATTTTGGAGATTTATAAAATCGCATTTTAATTTTTAAATTCGACGTTTCAACTCTTCATGTCCATCAACTGTTTTTTCAAATGCACTTGTTTTTTCATTTTCCACTGCCAATAGTGCATTAAAAAATTCATTTTCTTCAAAGTTCAGGCTCCGAAGCAATATTATTTTTTATTACTATCGATTTCGACATCAAGCAGTTGAAATAATGAAAAAATTAAAAATTATTCAATTCACTCACTACAAGAAATGAACAGATGAAGATTATGAACTTTCCTGTGCAATACATAAATCAATGCGGTTCCCAATATTATGCACCGATCTAAATGAATATGCGATGATCACAAACGCGTTAACATGCTTGTAGTTGAAATGTAGCGACAAAATATCATGTATTTATAGTTTTTCCTAGAATATATTATGTAATGTTCGAATAAACGCCGCTTTAAAACCCTCCAATTCAGCGAGACATTCAAACAGTATTATGGCCGCTTCTTGTGACGTCACAAGTCCTCTGATGTGCATATTCCTGTGTTGCCAGTTTCACTATTAGCCGGAACACCTGAGGAAATATTATTCAATTCCACCCCACGAAGAAAATGTTTCAGCATTTATTATATTGAAATGGAGACTTCGTATCTGACAGCTGTTTATTTAGTTAATCTTGAAGACATATACTGGGTCATTCGTTTTTCGGCCTACTAATATGGTATAGAAATATTATGAATAATGTTAGGCAACACAATAAAACATTATTCTCAAACTTCTTGGCACAGTTTCCACAGTATCCAAACAAAAACTCTTCTTTGGAAATTTATTTTGGAAAAACTACTGTGACAATGAAATTGAAAATAAACCCAACCAATTATCTCATGGTTTTGGATGTTGTGGTATTTTTTCCAGAAATTAGTGGTTTCGTCTATTTGGAACACATTTTCGGGGCTCCAGTAGAAATTTTTTAATAAATTCTCCGACCTCAATTCATTTCATCAATAATAATAAATCGTCTTTATTTTTTCTTTGGTACAAAGTAGGCGAAGTTTAGCTATTGCTACTCTTACACTTAACCTAAGTTGTACGATTGACAGAAAATTTGGGTAATAAAGACATTCATGGGGTAATAAAGAACATAATCATCGTGAGTCAAATAAACAGAAGTAATTTGTCAAAATATAACTAAATAATAGAGTTTCAAGTCTTAATTTATATTGGGGATTCACAAAATTTTGTTTTCAAAAATTTCTTGATTTTAAATTCAGATAAATGAATGTGATTGATAAGGAGTGAATTGTAAAATTTTACAGCCTGATAGGTGAAGGATTTCTGAAACATGACTGAACAGTGACGAGGAACATTAAAGTGATGTTTATTTCTCACTTCTAATGAATGAAAAGATGACCTAGGAGTTAATTTACAATAGAGTGACAAAGGAATCCTGTTCTTCATTATTTTATATAGAAAGACACAAAAATTGTATTTAGAACGATTAGCCATTGTAAGCCACTTCAGTTCCGTTATTTTATTGGAAACATGATCGTATTTTTTGAGGGAGAAAATGAATCGACAACAAAAGTTCTGTACTTTCTGAATACGATTCTGATCAAATTTAGTGAGTAAATCACCGTAAACAATATCACCGTAATGGACCGAAAAAGTGTGACGTCAAAGCTATGTCGGTACTACTGATTTGCTTCCAAACAAATTATTTTCCCATGTAAATCTCCATAAGAGATTTTTTGAAATTGATTATCTCATTTATAGTGAAAAAGTTACATATGTATTTCGATACCAATTATGGAAAATAGGACATACTAGTTCCTATTAGAAAAATAGAAACAGGTGAGAAACGCTAACAAATTTGAATGAGATTATATTGAAATCAATTGAGGTTATGTTTTTTCAATGTTTACTTTTGAGGCTCTGATATTTCGACTGTATTTTTGATTAATATTATATAATATATCAGTGTAGTGAATGGAAAATATGTCTTGAAGCCAGTTGAAGCTATCAAAAATGGTACATTTCTCTAGAGATGAGGAAAAACTGATATCTAGGGGTTAAAAGGCCATGTTGAGAACATGGTATTTGATGCTGATCTCAAGACCTTAATGTGGTTGATTCAAGCGAATATTCATGATAAAACATATAAAGTACAGGTGAGCTATAATATTAAAGGGTATATTGGATAAATTGAACGTTTTGAAATGTTTGTTGTAGATAAACTCTACCAGTGTATGTGAGTCCCTGTTCAAGAGGATATAGTTTCTTGGCCATCACATTGGCAGCTTTAGCAATATTTGTACACTAGTACCTTCAAAGCTTGAACTAGGAGTAATAAAGAAAATGCACCATCAACATTTGAAGAGAAATCAGTCACACAAATGTAGAATTATATACATTATATTATACAATATTTATTATAAAATAAAGTGAATATCGATCGACATCATACTCTCGAAGTGTTATAATGAAAAACTGACATTCAAGAGTCATTTTATTTCTTCTTGAGCACTTATCAATGTAGTACAGTGCCTAGGGACAGTTCTCAAAGTTGTTTATGAACTTATATCTCCTGGGAGAACTTATAATTATTTCATGGTGCTGCTATTAAACTCCCAGGTAAGCTTTCAGATTTTTCTACATATTCCAAAGAAGACATTATCATGAAAAGAAAAATCTCTGCGGACAGCATCAACCTTAGTAGGTATATCTTTCCTCAATCTACAACAAATAATGATAAAATAATACCTTTGTTATTTCTAGTAACCATATCTTGATTTACACACTTTTCATTCTTATTTCATATCACGATTGTGAAAGAAAATAAAATAATATTAGAGAATAAATACAATAATAAAGCAAAATCCTAACCTCACTTCAGTTTGATTGAGATTTATTCAAAACTATCAATGGTTAATACATGTTTCTAATTTTTTTAAGATACATCGAACCTCCCTCTTTCCGTAAATAATCTTGAAATACGTTAAATATTCACGATAAATATTAGAAGAGACTTCAAAGAATTGCTTATGGAGATTTACATGTAAAATTTTTTCTATTAGGAACTTAGGAATACCAACATAGTTTGTGACGTCACGACTTTTTCGGTCCATTGAACATAGACAGGACCAGTGATTCACTGAGTATAACTAATAGCCGTAGAAAAAGTATAGTGCATAACTCGTTCGAATGTTCTTTTCCTTAATCGAATCAAAACATATTTCATCGGAAGATATAGAATCAATTGACAAAGTTGAGGTTGAAAAAATAATGAAGCTACCATAAAGCTACAAATAACGCGCGTTTGTGTTCCCGCAGGATGTACGGCCTCTTCCAGACGGCGTTCTACTTCGGCTACATGGCGCTGTTCAGCGGCGCCCTGGGCGTCATGTGCGGCACCGTCGGCTACATCGGCACCAGCATATTCGTCAGGAAGATCTACTCGACCGTCAAAATCGACTGAGGCGGCCCCCTACCACCTCTCACCCCCTGTATATAGCTCTTGAATTGTTCCGTATTTATTGTCCGAGAGAGATTTTCCCGCCCGCGACCCGCCCAAAATCGGGATGGTTTTTTGGCGGGATCGCTCGGGAAAAGTGCGGTTAGAAGAGAGTTTCGTTGACTTTGTTGTGGAGAAGTGTGATTGGATGTTCCTTATCAGCTTTCGTTTTGGAACGGATGCAGGTTTTGCCATAGTTTTTGATATTACATGATTGTGGTGTTCGATGCGGGGTGAAGTGTAATAATTATGAAAAGTACATGGGAGGTGAATATTCCAGTGTGCAATCAGTTTGCAAAGTAGTATTTCGAATTATGTGATTTTCTGTGGTATATTGAAAACGGTTCTGTCCGTTATGGGATTGAAGTTGACCAATTTTGAGACCATTCACAGGGTTTTCGCAGAAATTGATTATCTGTTCTCGTTTTCGAGATATTTGAAGAAAAGTATCTCCCACAATTGACAAGTTCAGCCAGCTTTGAGAGAGAAAAATTATGTCTGCCCTAGTGTTGTCTTTTTCGTCAAGATTGCAACTGAAAATAACGAAAATGTTATGATTGCAACGTAAAAAAAGAGAAGAAATCTAATAACACATTTATTTCAACAATGATGAGGTAACTAGGCTCACGAAATATTCTAAATAATCGGAATAACGAAAACAAACTACAAGAAAAACAAACTAATTATATACAGTCTTCTTCTTTTTTACTTCCGAATTATAACATTTTCATTATTTAAAGTTGCAATTTTGACAAAAAAGACAACACTAGGGCAGACATATTCTTTCTCTCTCAAAGCTGGCTGAACTTGTCAATTTAAGTAATTTACGTTAACACCAGTATCAGAAGGCATTCAACACCAATTTATTTCATAAGTCACTTTCAACACTGGTATTATGTAATTTAATACAAGTCACTCACTTTTAACACCAGTGTTATATGTCATTTAATTCACCACCAGTGCTACTAGTCATTTACTTCAACACCCGTATATCAACACTACTTTCAATACCAGTGTTACTAAGTCATTTGCTTCAACACCACTGTTATATGATAGGAATCTACTTTCCATTTAGTTTAGTGTTCGCTATTTCTGCGATAACCCTGTGAAACGCGTTGAAATTGGGATACTTTTATACAATTCAACTGGTTTATGAAACATTCTTATACAAGCAATGCCCAAATTTGAAGTGAAATCGTATCTAGCTCTTTTCCGCCTATCATTATTATCCATAATTTTGGAAAGCCCCTGTATATATATATATCGCACGCATGCGTTTCAAAATGAAAGTAATAAAATTTTAGCTATTGTATTTGAGCACAGAATTGATCATATTCAGTATATTATATTTTGTTATCGAGAAGTATCTTGAAAGATAACACAATTAATTTTGGTTCTATATTTGTACATAATTCCGTTTGTTTTTTAATTGAAATATGACGAAAAAAGGAAAAAATCCATTTGCACTGATTTGTTTTGCCAGTTTGATGGAACCCTTTTTCGTTGATTCCTCTGAAAAATTTTATATCATATCTGATCATATAATATATACACTTCATGAATTATATTATTTAGAAGAATTTTATTTCATTAATTTGTTGATATAGCCCATAAAAAACTTTCACTAGTGTGCATGAAGAGGATAGTTTACTGATTTGATCTCCAACTATTCGAAATTATTATTTTGAACAAACCAACAATTAAATAAAATTCTAAATTTAAAATGACCATTTTAATCCCTTTTCTCATGAAGAACCTATTTTATTTATATTATTTTTAACTCTGGGGTGGATGATTTAAATTTTTTATTGTAAACTTGCGATGAAATTTTGATTTTTATGTATTTGGGATATTTTATTATGTATACATTATCCTCGACATTATCGTTATCTTTGTTTTCCATTCCAGTTAACTGTTAACTACATGGAGTTGTTTTTGATACTTTGTTTTGTTGCGATTTCCTATAAATTGTTTTATTGTTTGGAAATTGAAAATATTAATTTGTCCGGACAGACAAAAGTATAAGAGATATAACGATTATGACTTCAGATTCTTGTTAAGCATATCGAAAACACTCCGTATACGAGTTTTTAATCAATCCCGACGACTTGAAAAAATTGGAAAAAGTTGCTTCTTTTTCGGACCAGAAAATCGACTTTGTCGTAGAGCCTTCAAATTTAGTATACAGGGTTCTGAAAGCATCCTCTAGTGCGGATTAGAATCACAACTCTCTATTTCCAGTAGAAAAAAATTACAATTGTTTACCCCACTTACGACCAAATTTTTTTTCAGATGCTCATAACTCAAAAACTATCGGAGATAGAAGTAAATTAGCTTCAGATTCAAGTTAAGCACTTCGCAAACACTGCTAAATTTGAATATCCTCTTTGGGTCCCAAAAATCAACGCTGTCTTAGTTCAATGAAACACAACATCTCCACAAGAAAATATATTCATTAGATAAATGTATAATAGTAAAATTATTACAACTAAATAATAACTCAAATAATAATTGCCTTTGTACAATATATCATAATACAAAAATGAACTGTTTCTCTTCAGCAATATACAATATTTTTACAACTTTCTAAGACCTATCAAAAAAGAATATCATAAAATAAATAAGGTTATTCATTCAATATTACCTGATAAAAACAAACATTGTATATAAATGGGTCAATATCATAAAAAATACGGCTAAAACCTACCACACTCCATCATAGGTTTCTTAAACAATGACCAAGTTCTTACCATCCAAAAATTATTCATGTAGATCACACTCTGTATAAAATCAAAGCTTCATTCGAAAATAAAAGTAACATTACAATAATTATCAAGTCGGTGGATCCAACAGGGACTCCGAATAGAACATCCGGACTTTAATCTGGTAAATATAATTTTATATTCCCCCACAAGAATATCATGTGTTAGAAAATAACATGAATCAAACTCATTATTGATTCAGCACCTCATTATAATAATTTGAATCATCAACGATATCTTCAAATTTGAAAAAGTAACGTTCTTTAGAATTTATCCATAGATCAACTATCAAAACTAGGGAATCTCAAAACTTCAATTTACATGTTGAGTTGACTTATTTTTGAACAACACACCTAATATGAAGTGAATAGAAAAATATGGAAGACAGAAAAACATGGAGACGTAGTGTTGGTGTGTTGTTATTGTCAAGTTTACAAAGATGTAAAATGTATGAATATGTAATTAAACCACCCAACATCATTTTTTATTTCAGGATGATGTATTTAATTGACTTCTCATCACCCTGTGCTATAAATGATAAATCACACCCCGGTCTGCAACAAATTCAACAGTACTTTTTTTATTGTATGCTATAGACTAGTGTATTAATGAAAAAGACGCAAAACCGTTACTATCAAACCGAATTTGCGCTGTTCAATTTTTATGTTGAAGTTCAACATATTTTCTGAAATAATTTCATTTTCAAGATTCACCACAGGACAAAATTTCACTTTATTTCAGTAGTGTAGGCTCATGTTCCAGATAAAATAACATTATAACGTTTGCTTTATCCAACACATCCTGTATAAAACCGCGGCATTTCTTCGTGGAACTGAAACACAGAAGAAAGTGGATCGAAAGCGTTTAATGAAGCTTTCAAAGTCTATGAATGATCAGAAATGGGAGCTAGGAGTGCTAACAAAACAGAATGAATGGGACACCCGGTATATTTTCAATTATTTCAATAGAAAATCATACCTTGAATACAACAATACCTCATTTGTTTGGTCATTCTAGGATTATCATAATTAAGGGATTAAGGCCAAAAATTCCATCGGAATAAATTGACCATATACAATTTAGCTATTGGTGACAGCTTTTTAGCGTTCTAGGGTTGGTACTAATCTGTCATAGATGTCAACTGTCATTAATGTCAACTCTGTCATTTATTTCGATTGTTTTAATGTCCTGGTTCTATATAAATGTATTATAAATATGAAATAACTGAACATTTGTATAGATAGAAAAATATTGATGACTTGGTGGGCTCATAAATTCATCTGCACAACTGACATTTATGACTATTGACGTTGATGACAGATTCTTGCCAACCCAAGAAAACTCGAAAAGCTGCCACCGAAAGCTGCAGAATATGGTCAATACCGGGTGTCCCAACTAAATGAGAATCCAGTCAATCCTGAAATGAATACATCGAAAAACATCAAATCGCACTTGTTCACCTGCCAAACAAACAGAAAAGTTTTAGGAGATATTCACTTCTAAGAAACACCTGGTATATCAATATTGAAATCAACAAATTGAAAATCCAAATCGTGCTTCAAATGGTGTATGTGTGAAAAAGAGTGTTGCAGACAACTAAAACGTTGAAATCCAGATCTGACCAAATGAACGTATCTTCCAGTGTTTGGACAGCAAAGGAAAAATATTTCCCTTTGAAGCACAAAAGACCTGAAAGCCAGCAATCCCCTGTGTCCCAGTTCCGTCCGCCAGAAAAAAAAAAGATAGAAACCTCGCCGACGATCACTTGTCCCCCATGCCCTCCTCGTCAGTCTTGCTCTCCTCGTCGCCGCCCTCCTTGGCCGATGGCGGCAGGTCGGGGTCCTCCAGCGGCTGGTCGGGGTGGTGGTTCATCAGGTGTACCACCAGCTGGGTGTGCCGGATGAAGCCCTTCGAGCACACCCAGCACTTGACGGGCTTCTCGATCGAGTGGGTCAGCAGGTGCCTGTTGAGGACGTCGTTGCGGCCGAACTGCCTGTGGGGGAAGAGACGGGAAGTGCGTGATGATTATTCTGGTTCGACAAAATCATTATTCTATTTGAAAAAAATCAATTGAAAAAAAAATTAATAAAAATATTTTTTTTTTCATATTTTATAATTTTTAATAATGATTATATTAGCCAGCAACGCTTTCAACACAAAGTTGACGTTTTCCGAGGAATGTCATTAAGTGACAGCATTGCCGCTCGCCCATTATTATTGAAATCAAACTCATCATTCTCTTGCATGATGGAAAATAATATTAACAGTGCATTATCTAACACATCTACTAATATAGCAGAAAGTGCGAACATTGTAAATTTGAACTTATCCTACCATAGAAATCGAGGAAAAGTATGAATTATGATATCAAAGTTGTTGCATTCCTCAAAAAAACACCAGTCCGTTGAATATAAAGCAAAAATAAGTTTGACTATATCCTTTTGGTTCATAACATATTACAACTGAGAAATAGATTTAAGTTTTCAATTAGCCTCAATAGCCAACGGGTTCAAAGCGTGATTCCTCAAGCCACCAGCCCGAGTTTGATCCCCGAGTGAGGCAATTATTTTTAAATCTATGAGTCATTTTCCCTTCTTCATAATTCATGTCATGAATCTATCACATCATAATTCATACTTTTGTCAGGTAGGAGGTTCAAATTGACAATGTTCGCACTTTCTGGTACATCAGGAGGTGTGTTACTATTATTTTCCATATTGCAACAGAATGATGAGTCACTTAATGACATTATTTCCGCGCAAGAGCGGCAATGCTGTCTCTCAATGAGATTTCCCGGAAAAAGCGTCGAATGCTACTTTGTTAACCGGTTGTAAAAATAGCATCAATTGAAAAGTTCAGTCAGCGTTGAAGGAAAAAATGTCTGCCCTAGTGTTGTCTTTGTCATTAAGATTGCAACTCAAAATGATGAAAATGTTATGATTGGGACGTAAAAAAATAGAAGAAGACTGATATCACAAATTAATGTGTTTGGAAGTGAGCTTTTAATGCTCACAAAGTAATGATCGGAATAACGAAAAAACTACAAGAAAAACAAACCAATTATATACAGGTCATATAAGTCTTCTTTTTTAGTCTCAATTATAGCATTTTCATCATTTCAAGTTACAATCTTGATGACAACGACAACAATAGGGCAGACATATTTTTTCTCTCTCATCTCTGGCTGAACTTGTCAATTAACGAATAACGTGTTTTATTGATATTTCGCCATGACAGAATAAAAAACCATAAAATGCTATTAAGTATCAATACTTTTGACATTTGACAATTACACATCAATAAACACGCCAGTGGGATTAAATTATGTAAATAATTATACACAAAAAACATGCATATCATTATTGATATGAAGATGAACACTCAATACTTTCCCTACATTCCAATTGTATTGTAAAAGTGACAGAGGGGATGGGATTGACATTTGACAGTTCAGGGTATTATAGAATGTCCCTCAATGAAAATCCAACTGTTTTTGCATTTTTGCAACAAATAAGTTTCCTTCATGATTTCAAATCGGTATTGTTCTTGCATACAAAATATAATAAGAGGCGTTAAAATTAAACCTAACCTATGATATACATTTTTTTAGTAAATTAAATCAATCCTGTGAAGCCCAAAGCTGTTCTTATTTTTTGAAAATATATAATATTCATTCACAGGTTGAAGAAAAGTAAGCCTAGAAATATTTTGCTGTCTATTTTGAATAGAAAGGGGTTGCATATCTAGCATCTGTCAATCAAATTACATTGGTCAGAACTTCCAAATGAAATAGAAGGTAATAGTATATTAAGTATGGAGAACGGTAAGGGTTTTATACCGATCAAAGACAATTGTTTGTCTGAGATCGGTTACCCTTAACGTTCGACATGTTTATAACGTTTTTTGCACGATTGATACCATTATAAATTATAAAAATAAATTGAAATTAAGAGATTTTTTAACTGGACGGTAAGTGAATTACTTACCCTTACCGTCGAGTTGCTAGTAAATGTCACCTATACTGACGTAAAATCTGTCACGGTAAACAGTCAAAAATGATCAAATCGTGCAAAAATAGTACATTGTTTACCGGGTAGGAAAAGCTTAACATTCCTGGGCGACTGTGAAGATTGCTAAGTCGAGGCGCAAGCCGAGACTTAGCAACACAGAGTCCAGGAATGTGGCTTTTCCTACGAGGTAAACATACTATTTTTCCGCAAATCGTTTAAAATTCGACAGATATTGATTGATTTAAAAGAAACGCGATAATTTTATTCCCAAATAAATGGTGCTTTGAAATTACTAATAAAATTACTTGGGCTACTATGGAAACGTATTGAGGTTGAATTGTCAAACTTGACGCTTATAAATTTAATTGCTGGTGTTCTCGAAAGTAAAATGATAAGTGATGATGAAATTTCCATTCCTGGGACTCCTCCAGAGCTGGTTGAGGCAGTGAATACTGCTTCATTAGAATTATTGCCAAAGAAATCAAGAGAAAAGTACGAAAATGCATACAGACGTTTTATGGATTATCGCATGAGTAAAAATACGAGTTCTTTCTTAGAAAATGTTGTAATGGCATACTTCCTAGACCTTTGTTTAAAGATGAAATCTTCAACATTATGGGCCAATTATTCAATGCTGAAGTCAACTCTTGCAATGGGCATTTCCAGTCATTTCCAGAAAAATTATATTTCGAAATATTGGACTCTCATGTAACTCGTACCCATTTTTTGAGATTTTTTTTTCATCAATTTATCTAGTTAAAAATTATTGAAAACGCCAAAATAATCTACTGAATTCAAACGATCCAGAAGAAGAGGGAAGCCATGACGTCAGTGCGCGTCCGATTCTGATTGGTTGTCCCGTTGTTACACGTTAATGATCTAAGCACCACACAGAGTTGCCAGATCAAAAATTAAAGATTAGTAAGACAGAAGGAAGGTAATCCAGAAATACATAATCCCTCGTCTAATCACTTGATTAGCGTATTAAAATTCCATTGCGTTAATACCTGTTAGGAATAGGTGGTAGGTATATAAGGTGCTACTGATTCGAGAACTTTATTTTATCTTGAGAGTGCAAGTGATATCAAGTGATAGTGTGTTAAACTATCAACTTGGCAACTGTGTGTGTGTGTATTTATATTTTTCATCTGTCGTCGCGTCCTAACACTCCTAACCTATATCTGGATTGTTTTGATTACTTCTCAAGTTTCAAGTGTGTTCATGTTCAGGAATTCAGGATGGAAACAATAGATGAAGGGTTTGAAAAGGCAGCATCGGATAATTTACCGATGGTGGATATTGACATGATGGGTGATTTTTTAACGAATAATGCAAATTTCGTTAGTGCTGAAGTTCTCGACGTGAAAACACAAAGGTTAGTTTATGTTTACATTCCAGAAGAGTGGTGAAATGAAAACCTGTTTCCATTTTGTATTTTCAGTGAGTATTCTGGGTGATATTGAAGGTAATTTTACGTTTCAGATCAACCATGGAGGCTTATGGTGATTAAGCAATATCATAAGTTGAGTTGAGAAGTAATGGTGATATATGTACAGTGAACAAAAATCATCCCTGAAGACAAGAATCACAAGAAAGTCTACAATGTTATGGCGATAATGAATGAAAAAGAGGAGAACAAATCTTTTGGTCAGCAAATTATTCATACTCAGACAATCACATGAACTTTATACATTTTTACACATTCTGAAAAATCATAGTTCCTATTTGATTTCATACTTTTTGTTTACAGGAGGTTGTAAACATGGTGACCTTTTTTTATTATGGATCCATTTATTGGAAGTGCTTCATTATTAAAAGTGAGCAGGATGGATTTTTACATACCTGTGTATTCTTTATCAAGTACCTTATTATTGATGATTATCAGATTTTAATTATTAATTAGTTTTTGTTTGATATGTTCATTCAGTTATTCATCTGATATATTCTGTGTGCTGCTATAAAATATATATTCAATTTGTTTTCTGTATATCTTATATTTCAATTCATTCTGAATCAAAACATTGAAATGTTAATATTACAAATTTTTGCTGTTATCATTGGGGATTATTATTATATTGAGAAACAATAAACTGCTGTAAAAAGTTTTACCTGCAAATATATTGAAATGGTTTTGTTTTAATAATTTAAATAAATAAATTCTAAATAAAATGATATTAATTTACTTCCTACTATTCCAAATCACACATATGAATAAAGCTCATCATTTATTTGAATTAACATTTTTATTGAGAACTTATTTCAGGGTAATACTGTGATGACAAGCAAAAGTATCAACATATTTAGGTCTTCTATTCCTAAATACAAATTAATTTTGGAAATATATTCAATAGATAATACAGTGATATTTTATTTTCTATATAGGTATATGTTCTCAAAACAAGTATTTTAACTTCCTATGAAATGTACAATTTCATTTTTTGCAGAGTTTATAGCAATACTATTCAGCAGTGGTTTTTCTAAATTAATGAGCTTACATGCTATAATTATTATTGAATGTATGAATTTGTTTTTCTTTTTCTTATTTCTTCAACATTTTAACAGTAGTTAGGAGTCTATTTTGATCACTTTCATTCACAGAAGTAGCAGCTGATGAGGAAATAGGTTTGTATTCCTCTGTAGATTTTGAACTTCAAGAAATTGTTGATGATGAAGGAATACTTGATTTCACTAGTTTGTCCCCTAATATGGCAGAACTTGCTTTATTAACGATATTCTCAGCTTCAAATTACACTTTTTTGGTATTCATTGAGACACTTCGAACTTTCACTTTACTTCTCAAGTTTACTTGAACATCTACAGAACATGTTATTTTTTCACAATATGTTTGATGCACTTGAAATGAGCCAGATGGAGGATCGAATCTCTGACTCTATCTTGGGCCTTTTTGAATCAGGTAATTCTTCATTGAACAGTTTCTTCATGATATTCTTTGAAGTTGACCATGGATGTTTCATAGGTGGATGATGATAGTCCACTTTTCTTTTCCTTGTTGACTCACTCAAATTACTAGGCAAAATAGTTGGTGATGGACTTTCTATAATATATATTTATGAGGTACCACTCCTGATCTCAAAAATAACTTTATAGTACATTCAAGTGGCTGCATCTTCTTCTAGCTGTAAATTATATTTTGAACAGGACTGAATTATTGAAAGATTCTGACAATACTTACATTGAAGTGGTCTTTGCAGGCAACATTGTTTCTACCAATATGAACTGTTTCAGGCAGTTTCAAAGCCATCCTCCAGTTGTTTTGTAAGCCTGAATTTCTTATTACATGAACAAACATATTTCGACATATCGGAACTTGACATTTTGTGTCCCTATTCTTAAAATCACAGCCCAAATTCACAATGAACGAAGTAAACAAACAAAAATCACAAAATCACAATAAAGAGGTTAAGTTTTTATTGATAATTTCTATGCATGGTTGCCATATCAGAAGTTACATTTTCTGAGAATGACAATTTTATAATAACTGATGATGATTATGTTCAAATCACGATGTTTTGACAAATTATATGTACCCATTACATCAAATATATTACGAAATCTGAATGTATTCAAAGAGATGATGAATAAGAATGTGATATTGTCCGACAGATGTGACTGAATCTGCTCCAATTGAAAATTTACACCAAACATGATCATCCCTGATCTTGAAATATTTTCATTTTCACAATGAATTGGGAGTGTCTGATAGTTGATTACTCACAATTCAGAACAATTTCTCATTACACGAAATAGATTCAAAGATTTTACAGAGACATGGCAACTGCGGTGGGTCTTTCCCTCACCTGCCCTCACTTACGAGCCAGTCAACGCCATCACAAACTTCGACCAATCATATTTCTGGAAGACACTGACGTCACAGCGAAGGATCGTTTGAATTTACAGAATGTGAAGTCACGTTTTCAATATCGAATAATAAATCGAAATTAAGAAATTCAGAGTGAATAAATTGTTTACACTATCTTATAAGCCTCCCTCCATCACGTCATGTGAAAAAAAGGGCATATTTTAAGATAGTGGAAATGCCCATTAAACACAATGTAGATATATCTACATACTCAAAACTTCGTTCTTTATTGAAACGGCAAGCTCAAGGTTATAGGGCAAAGAAATCTAAGATTTTAACGAAGGAAGAAATTGAAAAATTTATCCAGGAAGCTCCAGATAAAGAAAATTTAATGATTAAGGTAATTTACAAGGTTTTAATTTCTATTTAGATTGTACCTTTATTTATTTTTTAGTTGGCTGTAATATTTGGTATTTCTGGGGCCTGTAGAATGGATGAGTTAGTCCGAATGACTGTACACGATATAGAAGACCTAGAATCTAAGCTTTTAATCAGCATACCTGATTCGAAAACCAACAAACCAAGATCATTTGTAATTAATCAGATCTACTTGAATGTTTATCGAAAGTATGTTTCGTTAAGACCAGAAAATATGAACAGTGACCGATTTTTCTTTAAATATCAAAGCGGAAAGGGTTGTAGACAAGTAGTAGGAATTCATCAATTTAGAAAAATGCCCAAAATAGTTGCTACTTATTTGAACTTGGTAAATCCGAAAGAATACACTGGTCACTGCTTTCGTCGGTCTTCTGCAACAATATTGGTTGACTCTGGTGCCGACATAACTAGTTTAAAGAGGCATGGCGGATGGAAGTCATCAAACGTTGCTGAAGGATATATCGAAGAATCGCTTAACAATAAGGTTGAGGTGGCAAATAAAATTTTCACAGTACAAAATATTCAACAAAATAACCCTACCACCCCGCATGTTGTCCAAAATGTTTCTCATAGTTCTTACAGTGTTCCTCCAATGTTCAATAATTGTACTATAACTGTCAAATTACTGTAAATATAACAAATTGATCTTGAAAATGTATTCAGCAATGACTTGATGTTTTCAAAATATAAATTAATTCCTTATAAGCAATGTGTTTTCAATCATTTATGTAGAACACTAACAACTGTACGGAAATATCATTTCCTTACAGTAAGGAAATTACATTTCCTCACAGTAAGGAATTCCTGACTTTTTCTTCAAGAAATTTTGACAGGAATGTCAAAATTTCCTAGCGATTTGCGGAAAATAAAATATCCCCTTCCTCTTCATACCTGTTGCAAATCTCGCACTGGAACGGCTTGATGTGCAAGTGGGTGAGCAGGTGCTTGCTGAGGTTGTGGCTCTGCTGGAAGCCCTTGTTGCAGATGTTGCAGACGCACGGCTTCTCGCCGGTGTGAACGCGCGTGTGCCGCTCGACGTCGCACAGCTTGCTGAACTCCTTGGCGCAGATGTCGCACCGGAAGCGCTTCACCGAAGGCTTCTGCTTGCGCAACACGTGCACCGGCGCGTGCTCCTCGTACGCCTGCTTCGTCCAGAAGCCCATGCTGCACTTGAGGCACTCGTAGGGGTGCTTGCCTGCGGAACAAACGCGGCACATCGGTCAGCAGGAAAATCCTTGATTTGGGGTTCTCATGTACAACAATAGATGGCGATACTGTCGAAAGATATTCGAAGACTTTTCTTTCAACCGCATGTTCGATACATACTCGCATCAAACTCATTGAAAAATGGATACGAGGAATGGGGAATTCTCCTTCGGACGATAATGAAGTAATTCTCATTAAATATCTTCAAAACGTCGCTTTAGCAACTCACCATTTGAACCTTTTTCCGAAAAAATAAAAATAAATTCAAGTTCTTAAAGAGATTTGATATGGGGATTTGAAATTTAAAGCACCTTGTTCCTATTTCACTATTTGGCAACATCGACTGCAGATTTCATGAATAATAAAGGACAACAAATCCATTACGTTGATTAGGTGAATAAAGATAGTAATATTTTGATGAGGTTAGAACACATAACTTATACTGATAAGTTCTGTGGCACCTAATCATTCTGCTTATTTCTGTTCCATGCTCCTCAAAAGATATGCTACTCAGTTTTGTAGGTTATGTTTATATTTGACTAGTGGATGGCATATATCTAATGATAACTATATAGGTAACATGTATAGCAGTGCTGAAGCCGAGAAATAAAACAAATTACAGTCTGCGGGACAAATCGCGAATATGCGCATGCGCAAGTTTGAATTAAGAATCGACATTCGTTTTCATCATGGAGGAGAGTAGCTTTGTAGTGAGCGACAAACGTATGATAATTATTAAAAATCAATCAAATGTGTCACGTAACCTTCAATTCGATGTTTTTATTTTATCATAACATATAATTTTCAAATATTCATTTATCGATGGATTGTTGGACGATTTTGAATAATAGTTGATGATAGATGCAGAAATGGATGTTATACAAAGCGATACTTGCGATTTGCAGAGAAACCTGTTACGATAAAGTCATCGGAACAAGATTCGTGGGCTAATTTTTGATCAATCACTGTTATCACTTAATAATCACTTCTGTAAACAGTCAGTAAGTAGTAGTAAGTACATTAATAACTATATTAACGCTCTTTTACATAATTTGAGTCAACAAATATACCTTACCTATGAAATTCTAAAAACGTCAGTGGATTTCAACTCGTCAAAACCCGCGCATGCGCACAATTCATCATTAGCAAGCCAGACAGTCTTTTGTTTTTCCAAAACTGGCTTCACTTTCGTGTGAAGAGGAGAATAGGTGTTATCCATATAGTTGTTATTATATATATGGTGGATGGATTGGTATTTTTGTTGGACTGAAATTCATGTTTTGACTGATTATTTTTTTTATATTAGCAGTTTGATTCCTGAATTATGCATTGACATCAAGTGTACATAATAAAAGTGTGGCCAAATGTGGGTTGTTGTTATTCTAACTTACTAGGCGCTTTAAAAGCGCTTTAAAATTCAAAACCCCATATTTGAAAAATTAATTTAAGATAGTTTCCACAAAGAAATCGAAAAATTCATGAATGAAACTCATAATCAATAAGTTTATACTTGCATTTGCTGTAATAAACCGAATTGAGGAATATTCCCCATTGTTAGAAACAATAACATGTCATTTAGAGTCGAATATTTAATACTTTTGTATTGACACCTGCAATAACCTGTAAGTTTAGTTGAAATCGCGGCTTCTCTTAGCGAGAGTTAGACACGTTTTATCGAAGTAGGCGAAATCAAGAGATTTGGGACCAGTCAAAGGATAGGAAGTGAATTCACCAGTCTCTATCCATCTCTGTCAGGAGATACTCAAATCATCCACTCGCCATTTAACCATGTATTTCTCCTCTACAGGCTGTCTCATTTTTTAATATAGAGTTGTGGTCTTCGCGAACATTGGCTACTTTTTTGGGAAAATCATGATACCATCAACCTTTTTTTTATAGCCCGCTTCATTTCAATTCATTGGAGAGATGAAATAGTACATTATGATACATGATGATGAGCTGTCATTATTTATAGATATAACTCAAAGTTATGTTTTTTTAAATGGAACACCTTGTATATTCTTCAATATGCATTCATGAGCAACATCCATTGTCTGCCAAGCATCTGTTGATGATGAATTATTTTTGCATGATATCTGATTATTATAGGCTCTTAATTAAAAAAAATATGAGTTTTACTTGTCACCTCTGTGATTACTTTTTTCCATGATAATGAAAACTCTAGCTGTGAAGAACCATCCAGAAGCAAGTAAGATAGTTTTTGGAACACTTTCTTTGAAAAAAATTTCGAATTATAAGTACCTTGGATTTGTACTAAAAAAAGAGCAAAGAATCATTCTAAAATATAAAATATTTATATACCTACTGTCTTCAAACTATATCTCTCTAAGTTGGTGTTCAGTAATCCAAAAGTATAAATATAATATTTTGATTTGAGATAATGTACCTACTCTTTATTGAAACATTTGAATATTCTGTGGCAGTTTCTTGGAAAATAATATCCTTGATACAGTTCTTGTTTAATTTCCTTATTTCTGTCAAAGTTTCTGTCATATCTTGACTGACATTCACTAACCACTATAATATAAGAAGAGCTGTTGAGAAAGAATAATAAATGTAAATTGAAATACAATAATAATAATAACTCACAAAGATGTTCAGCTGAACAGATCATCACCATTTGTTTAAATATATAACAGTTGAATGGAAACTGAAGCTTCATTTTTAGTCTTGAGGTACAAAACGTTCTGAAAGTGATGATATGCATTCAAGAAATCTCGAAATTTAAAGAATATTTGAACATACCACTTAATATCTCATAAGATTAGCAGTACAACACAATGTTTTGGCTTTCATCAGCTGAACACAATCATTATGTTGGATGGAGTCAACTCCTCTAGCATCTAGTATATATATTATAAGTTTATTTCACCTGTACATACCTATAGTTACATTACTGAAAAAACCATTGGACTCACCCCGCTTAACCACCTTAATTTCTATATCGGGGTATTCGGGTATCGATATAATTTCCTTGTTACCCTCTGACTTTATGATAACGCATTCAAACTTCAAGGGGCCCTTCTCAATATTATTAACCACCTTTTTCGCCTTCGCTCTTCCCGATGGTTTCTGTTTCGTCTTGGCATTCAATTTCCTCCCTGCAACCTTCGAAACCGCTGGTGCTTTCGTTCGCGCTGGTAGATTCTTGCTTTTCATTGCCCTTCTCTTGGCATTCCTTTTGGGTTGCTCTTTGGCTGGCGCCTTGGAAGCAACTTTGTTTCTCGCACTACTTCTCGTCGCCGGAGACATGATTTGATCGACAATTAATCTTTGTTTATGCTCTCCCGATGTTTATTATTGCGATTTTGTTATTAACAAACAATCACACCTGTTGCGTGCTCACACAACAATAATGACGCCACAAGTAATGAAGTTGACAGTGACACTTGACTTGACATCTTTCAACGTCACTTGTCTGTCATCAGCAGTATGGCCAACTTAACTGCGATCAGTGCTACCCTTGGTGATTCTGTGTATACCTATCTCTCTTTTTGACATGTATTGAATAGAGAAACATATATACTGAGTGCGCACCAGTTCTACCCATAGAATAAGCTATGACCGTTGATTGATATATTCGTGTAATGAATTAATCATTAATGAAATGTTTGCTAGGTTCGAACATTTGATCAGAAATACCTTAGTTTGAGAAATAATTCATGGCTCGGGTCAGAAATATTTGTTCACGAAAAATCAGAGGAAACTCACCTTTATGGGCCCTGAGGTGCGCCGAAAAATCTTCCACATTGTTGAACAGTGCCCCACATTGCCCGCAATTGTACGGGTTGTCGACGTTCTCGTGGCACTTCTTGTGCTTCACCAGCTTGTAGTAGCTTGGCAGCAGGGCCAGACATACCTGATCCATAATTTTTAACGATGTAAATCAAAACCCATATGACAGTTCGAAGTTGTTTTCGAATTCCTGAATTATTTCTTTTATGGAAATTGTATTGTACATAAACACCTTCCTAATTTTTAATTCGTAATTATTAATTCTTGGTTGCTGGTTTAGTTGAATCTATAAACGCAGCATGAATGTCGATACGCACTGCTGTATTCCTGGTTGCGTGATTACCTACTCGCGACAAGTTTCAATAAAATTGTTTGTGCAAACAAAAAGAATTCAGTAATACACATCTTTTTGCATTTTTTCCACCCCACAAAGAAGAGTGACAGTGTCGAAAAAAAAAACTCTTTGGCACGATCATTACCTTGCACTTGAATATGGGTTTGACTTGCATCATCTTCTGGGCGGAGTACTTGAACTTGTACTCGGCGTACTCTTCAGGCACCCATTCGGCGCGGCTCTCGCAGTCGCTGTCATCGTCATCGGCGGCGTTGTCTATCCTCGAGTAACGCCTCGTTTCAGTCTTGGTGGGGGCGGGGGTTGGGGTAGGAGGTGGCATGAGGCTCGGCTGGGCCTCTTCTCGCCTGGAAGGACCTACAAACCAACAACCACCTCGCCATGATATGATTTTGATTGTGCAACAAAGTGGAAAAAGCGTACACCCCGTTCACTAGGCTGTTTATCGTCCATGAATACCAACTAAAATGAGAAGGGACGCACTCTGATTTAAAACAAAAACATGTGTTAAGATTAATCGGGTTTTTGTTGAGATTGAACGGAATTTTGTTAAGATTGGACATGATTTTGTTGATATTGAACTGAATTTTGTTGAGATTGGACATGATTTTTTTTTTAGATTAAACAAGACTTTGTTTAGATTAGACATTATTTTGTTGAGATTATTCGCTGAACGTTGAGATTAAACCGATCGTTCACGCATAAAACAGCCAAGAAAGAGAATTAACTCGATTCTGAAGAAAATAAACTATAATAATCAGTTGATATTCAACAAGATTACTCGTCCACTATTGATATCTGATGAAACAATACCATTGAGATCAAACCCATTGCATTATACTGTTGAAATTATTGTAAAAGATGCACTGGATAATAAACTTTGGAGCATTTTGAGTTGAGATTTGAAAAGGCTTCTTTGAGATTGAAGGACATTTCATTGGAATTAATAGATTATTGCCGTTGAGTTTAAACCAATACAATGTTGATCTCGGTGTCATTGAGATTGCACCCAGTAGGTTGAATTTCGGGTATATTGGGATTGTCTAAAATAGGGAATTTACCTTTTGTGGGGTTGACCCAATAAGGAATATACAGCAGCTGCAATACACAAAGGGTACTACACATAACTCAAATACTTCATGCATTCTTCATCATATTCACCAATTCAAAGCGTAGGCAACGAGCAGAAAGCAACTACTTTCCTGGCAAATACCACGCAGAACATTGAATTATATCTGGTCGTAGCCCATTCAACGAGTCACAATGTGAATACAGTTCGCGAATGTTTTGTTTTTAGTGTCAATTTTATCATTTTTGTATCCAACATCAACTTTTCCTCAAAATTCCGCCAAGCTTCTTGTGACATTTCACCCCATTTAACTCACCCGCGAGCACCACGTCAGCAGGAGGGGGTGGGGGGGCCTTGAGGGGCACCTCCGGAGACTCTCGCCGAACGCCTGCCTTCGACCTGGAGTCTTCAGGGGGGTCCAGGGTCGGACGCGGGGGGGACTTCTTCTTCGAGAACTTGCCGAACATCTCGGTGATGGTGAGCTGCTTCATGGGCGGTTCTGATTTCACGGGGGAGCCTGAAAAGAGAGACATATTGCTAGGAAGTTTCTAGAAACAAGAAAAGTTATGTGCCATAAGGAATTTTTCTAGGATTTTCATTTGTCAAATGTCAACGGTTTTGATAAATTCAAGAATCTCAGAGTATCAAAAGTTTTCAAAACTCACAGGGATTCAACATAAATCGGAAAAATACCACGAATTTAAAATTATTTCTCAAATGATTAAAAATTTACTTAAAATCCGTAGGGATTTAAAATGTACTTTAAATTTCTAGGGATTTAAAATGTACTTTAAATCTCTAGGGATTTAAAATGTACTTTAAATCCCTAGCGATTTAAAGTACATTTTTTTACAATAAAAGCTGCATTTGAAAATTCATCTTCAATTATTTTATCAGAAATATAACATGGATATAGATGCAACAAAAATGTAACGTGTTGAGAACAATATTAAACTATAAAAAACAACTCAATTTCTATTAATATCAACATTTATGTTTATCCCACTGCAATTAGCCAAGTGAAAAATAGTTAAATTATTACTATCATAGCTGTTATTTTTATTCCTTCCCGTTGGTTGGGCTATAAACTTTTTGTCTGGGGATTTAAAATACCACTTTAGTCCCTAGGTTTATAATATATTATCATCATTATCATCTTCAATTTTGAGTAAATATGGTGAATTTTTTTAACAAAAATCGGGTACGCATTTCGAATAACTAACCTGCGGTATCAGCACTGCCGCTCGGCTGCGCCACCTCCACGCCCACCGCCGCCACCGGCTCCGCCCCCGCGCCCATTGCACCCACCCCCCCACCCGCCTCCCGCTTCACCGGGGGCGGCGGGGCGAACACGTCGTCGCGCCGCCTCTCAGCCAGCGGCGGCCTTCCCCTCGGCGCCGGCTGCTCCACCACCGACCACATCTTCTTCTTCCTGCGCGGTAGGTTGGCGTTGATGCGCGACCACAGCTTCCCCGAGCGGCGCAGCGGCGGCGCGGCCGCCTCCGCCTCCTCGGTCTCCTCGAAGTCGAAGACGGCGATGTCGCCTTTGCGCTCCGGCAGGACGACGTCGTCGTGTATTATGATGGACGTCCTCTTCGAGAAGTGCGTCCCCCATGTGTCCGGAGCGCGAGCCTCGACTGTGGGCTCCTCTTCGGGTATTACGATGGACGTCTTCTTCGAGGAGGGCGTCCTCCAGGTGCCCGGGGCAGGTTCTCGCGCCGCAGCGGTCAGTTCCTCTCCGGGTACAATGATGGACGTTTTCTTCGAGGAGGGCGTCCTCCAGGTAGCCGGGGCGGGTTTTCTCGTCGAGACGGTGGGTTCCTCTTCGGGTATTATGTTGGACGTCTTCTTTGAGGAGTCCGTCCTCCAGGTGGCTGGGGCGGGTTCTTGCGCCACGACGGTGGGTTCCTCATCGGATATTATGATGGACGTCTTCTTCGAGGAGGGCGTCCTCCAGGTACCCGGAGCGGGTTTTTGCGCCTCATCCGTGGGTTCCTCTTCGGCTGGAGGTTCTTCCACGCCGCTTTGTTTCAGTACTTTGGATTTCTTCTTGTCTTGGTCACTCGATGCGGGTGGGGTCTTCCTTTTCCCTTCGAGTTTGCTAGTTTCCTGCGTCGTTTTCTCTTCGTCCACGATGACCACGGCGGTTTCTTCCTTCTTCTTCTCGTTCAGAGAACTGTCCACTTCGATTATCAAAGGTGTGCCGTCTATCTCTGCCGGCAAGATCTGTTCATCTTGCTTCAGAGCGTTTTCCAATCGTTGGTTCTTGTTATTTCCCGCCTTGGCTTTTTTCGGTTCTTTGACGTTATTATCTTCGATGATTGTCTCTTTGGCAATCACTTTTCTCGAGCTTTTCCTGTTACCAGCTCTCGGTTCCTTGGGTTTTGGTGTTGGCGCTTCTTGCTCCGGTTCCATCTTTCTTCTGCTGCCGGTTCGTCTAGTTGTCATCTTCACTGCTTCACGCGTTTCTTCAATCACCTGAGCAGCACTCTGCTTCTTCACGTCTTTCGTACCCATTTTGGTAGGGTTACATTTTCTCGCCAGTGGTTTCTTCTTCTTGGCATTGAACTTGCGTTTTTGGATTTGGGCAGGATTAGCTGCCTTTGGCCTGTTCTTTTGATTGCCTCCGATCTTCACCGGCCGTTTCGGAACCTTGGTGTTTTTTTTGGCGGATTTACCAGCAGCTGAATTCCTTGCTAACTGAGATCCGTTAACGTCAGGTTCATTTTTGAAGATGGTGTTTTTCAATTCTTGTATGATTTCTTCGATGATTTGATTGTTCTTCCAATCCACCATCTTCTTTTCTTTGGCAATTTTTTTGGTCTTGATGGAAACAATCTTTCTGAGTTTATTCAGCTTAGTCATCTTTGCTTTTGACAAAGCACTTTCGTTTTGTTTCTTGACTCCCGTGGATTTTTTGTTCCCTGACTTTTGAGGAATTTTTGGTGCTCTCGGTTTAGTTTTTACCATAACTTCGCCAATTTCTGGCTGAGGATGTTTGATTTCAGATGATCTCAAAACTCTCTTTATGATTTTCTTATTTCTTTCCTGTTTCTTCGCTGCCATTGTTTTCTGCTTCGTATTATCTTTCTTAGAGGGATTCAGAGTTGATGCCTTACCCCTAACTTTGGTCCCAATCTTTCCAATATGAATTTCGGGTTTTTCAACCTTCTTTACGGCTTGCCTAGGCACTTCCTCGGAATTTTGGGACTTTTCTTTTCGAGGGCGAGTTTTCGCTCCACGTTTTGGCTTTTCGTGAATCGCATAGGATGAGGAAGATTCTGATACAGCTGAGGCGATGCTAGACCTGAGTGATCGCTTCCCACTTTTGTTTGATGATTTCTCATCTGACTTATCTTCTGTTTTAATTTTCAGTGAAACGACTTTACCATTATTTTTCACATCTTCAGCTTCTGATATTTTATCTTCTTTCAATTTAGGACTGACGTTTGAAACTTTTTGTTGCATTTTTTCTGATCTCAGAACTCTTGCTGTAGCTCCTGGGAACATGATGAAAGTCCCATCAAGTTCTTTGTTGCCGCTAGCTGAATTGCTCTTATTTTTCTGATCCAATGATTTCGGCTGAGATTTTTCTGATCTCAACACTCTTGAAGTCGCTTCTGGTGGATTTACATATTCCTCCTTTCTCCTCATTTCCTGTGGTGTTTTTTCTGGTTCTAACAAGGCCATTTCGTCTGTGATAGATTTGTTTTTCTGATCTGCCGGTTTCGACTGTGATTTTAGCAGTCTTGGTGTTGCTTCTGTAGGTATTTCGACAGTCTCGTTGTCTGCATCTTTTTCTTCTGGCTCAGCAGATTTTCTCTCATTTTTCTGATCTGTCATTCCTTTCTGAGGCTCTTCCATCTTCATTGCAGTTACTTTGGCATCAATTGCAGCTTGACCAACAGAGCATGTTTGTTCTGTTGATTTCTGTTGTGATTTTTCTGATCTCAAAACTCTAGATGTAGCTAATAGGGGCATGTCTATTTCATGCATCGATGCATTGGGTATTGGGGGATCTTTCATACCATTGTTTGTATCGATGTTTTCTGAAATATTCGGCTCTGTTGACGGAATCTTAATATCCGCGCTACTGGCGTCTTCATTTTTACTGATATCCACCAGTAATTCAGATTTTTCCTCTCTTCTCTGAGCATCTTCATGCCTTGATTCATTTTCATTTGTGTCTTCAATAGGTTCTGTATCTGGCTTCACAATATCAATGACAGTATTTTGTAGCTCCGACGATATTTGATTTGAAAAGGCTTGCTCAATGTTGGGTTGAGGTTTGGGGGACGTTTTATTTTTTATCAAAACTGGTGTTTCAATTAGAATAACCTCTTTTTCTTCCATTGTCTCTTTGCTTTCACTCAAGACACTTTCTTTGATTGTTTCAGTCTTGTCTTGTGGATCAATGGGGGCATTTTGGCCAATAATTGATTGACTTTGCTCAGGGATTGTTTGAATAACTGAATCATTGCTTTGGGGGCTTTTCAGGACACTTTCTTTGACTAAAGTTATTTTGGGCTGTGTGGCAGGTTCAGAATTAATTGACTTTACATTGTCTTCATGGGCAACAAAAATGATATCATCTGAACTTGTTTTTTCCATCTCTGAAGATTTCTCATCATCTTCAATGATGATACACTGTAGCTTATTTTCATCAAACTTAGACAGATCAGGTGTATCCTCAATAACGTCAATTTTTTGCTCATCACTCACCTGTTTGTTAGGACTGATTTCTTCTACAGAATTTATTATTGCTGCAGGCCCACAAGATTCTTCTTGTTGCAATTTGTACTTCTTCTCAGGGGGCGAAAGTTTTTGGCACAAAACAGTTTCTCTAATTCCAAAGTCACTGGCACTCTGAGCAGTTGTCTTAGAAGTGCTAGCCTTTTGCGGAGACACTCTCAGTTTCAATATCAAGGGTTCCACTTTGGGAGACACATCATCTATCACTATTATTTCCTTGTCACTAGAAGATGCAGCCTCTGAGGACTTGACAACTTCATATATCAAATTATCATTATTCTTGGAAGGAATTTCACTCTCCTCAGTTTTATCCAGGTACTGGTCTTTTCTGAGTTTTAGAACAGGTTTCTCCTGTTTTGTTTCAGATTTGGTCAATCTAGGAGCCGCTCTTGCAGCAGGCCTATTGTCCACTGGAGCACCCTTCTTTTGAGCAAGTTCTGACCTCAACAACATTGGAGTGTTGAAAAAAATTGAGGGCATAGCCATAGGCATCAATTTTCGCCTTTTTCTAGGTTTATCAGAATCACTACCCTGCATAAATGTTTGCAGCAGAGATGATGAAGGATCATTGCTATTATTATCATCATTGGTTGGTACTGTCACCCTCAATTCTCTCATATCTGTACTTGTTTCATCAACTCTCTTGATTCTAGGGGACACTCTCAAAACTTTAGGTGGGTCCATTACAATAACATCCCTATTTTGAGATGTATCTACAGACAACAAACTTTTACTAGGTCCATCCAAGATGACCACATCATCATTTTTTTGGGCATCCTCATCCTCAATCAAAATAACTTCCTTATTGGGAATTTTATCATCTGCTGAATTTTGGGAAACAGGGGAAATACTATTTGTGTCAGAACTGGAACAAGTAATCCCATCATCTTTGAACCCACTGGAATCACTGTCAATCTCAATACTGGAGCCTCCAGATTGCAGTGGCATAGGTAAGCGGTCCTGCAAAGTTTTCCTCTTGTTGGATTTATACTTGAGCTTCCTGGTTGGTGTAAGGTCAGTAGGACTTTCTTGCTGATGATTTCTTTCATCTATTTGTTGTTTCAACTTATTGAACAAGTTCTGTACAGGGTTTGGTATTGATTGGTCCTCAATGGGGCTTCTAGGGAATGAGGCACATTGTGGTATAATTTTGGTATCTGCTAGGATTATGCTATTGCTTAGGCAGCTAGCCATAGAGGGGGTTTCTTGTTTTTTACTCATTTTGAGATTCACTTTCAAAATAGATTGTGTTACAGGCACTTTTTTCACAGACTGTTTGACTCTTGTGGTATCTTTCTTGCTTATCCTACCACTTATTACCTTATTAATATCTCCTTTATGACCCGAGTTTTTGTTGAGTTCTTTACAAGTGTTATTGTTTCCAACACGTCTATTACGTTTATTTCTGTTTTTCACTTCCAAAATACTATCTGCAGATACAGCAGCTGAATTACAAAACATAGAAGGCACTGGTTTCAATCTCAACACCCCCAGAAACACACACTGGGTGATTTGATTGTTTTCAAAGTGTAAATCATTTTCTTTGAGGTTATTGAGAAAGTTCTTGAGCGTCACATTAGACCTACCTGCTCTCGTGTAGGTACTGGGCTTTTTCTTCATCGTTTTCTGAACGGAATATCCGTGGCTGTGGCATCAGCGAGCCTTGGGATACCGAGATTACTTACGATCTTCGGGAGCTACATCCGACACTAAACACTTGAATTCTGTTTATTCTCGTAATCCAAGAACACTTCAACAATGGCTGAATGTAATTTCGTAACGTTCAAACTGCACACATGTATTTTAAAATATTAAATACAAAACACTTGTTGCGCTTCCACCATAACTGATGACATAAAATAATATAAAGCAAAATGGAAATAGGTATAGAGGGCGCCACTTGGCTAAATCGAGGAGAGTATTCACGACACCTATTCTATAACCACATTTTTGTAATTCAGTCCACAACCAAAATACTTTGACGAGAAGCTCTCTCAACAGTCTCAACTCAAAATCTTGAATATTACAGGGATAATTTTCGCAATGTTTAATTATTTGATCATATAAGATATTTAAATATATCCTACATTCGATTTTTCTGGTAATCAAATGAACTAATTTGATGATAATGAGTGGGTTCCTTATTATTTAGAATATTAAAAGATAATGAACATTTTTTAAATCCAGTTTATAGTCGATTATCAGGAAATTTTAAAATAATGGATTTTGTGATGACGTCATTGGCAATATCAAAGTAACCACAATCCCAACTGTGGTCATTGGGAATAATGGCGACTTGTAAACAAAGAAAGATAAAGCAATAATCAAACGTCTGATTATTCACACACGGAATATATTTTATAAAAAGAAAAACATGCATATGTTTAATATTGATCACAATATTACAAATACGGTAGTGTTGCTGATGTTAGGAAAGTAACAGTATTAGGCGCATCCACCATTTACGCAAGAGATAATGGCGAGCTCTGAAAAATGGCGGATGTGTTTACTGATTATCCACCATTACAGAGAAAGCAACTCAAATATATAATTTAAATTCATATTTCGCTTGACTGCTTGTCACTGGTTTATAATATCCACAAAACTGCATTCGCGGCGGTACGGGCTACAATTATGAAAATCATACAAGATAATTAAAACGAAATTTGGTTTATCACCAAAAGTGACGTCACTCATAGCTGTACGTTATTCCGCAAAGTTTTCACTCTCAGTGTTTATATAGGATGTTCACCACTTAAATGACGTGGAAATTGTTATCGTTTAGCCCCATAATCAAATCTACCACTATAAAGCTTTGGCCTTTATTATTATTAGAATGAAGGAATGTTAGAGTTGGGGATCTTTCCGGGATGCAGCTGTCCTATAGAGTTACCCTAATCTGTAAATCTATTTTTAATCGCACAACCACGATGGGTGGACCATATTTTTCAGAGTTTGCCTCGCGCGATCAGTTTTTGAAGTTACAAAGTATAAAATCACGAAGGACACTTATTTTCCTTTATTGAAATATGGTGCATTCTCTTTAAAATTTTGACGGAGGAGCTAGCAAATCTTACAGGGTGTGTCCGTGTCAGATTAAACTAGTGTATTTCGTCAATGCAATATTTCTGCCATTTTAATTTCATATATTCTCATCTTCATTTTATTTGTGCAAGAATATATATGGAAAACCCTTATTTCAATTAATGATGAACCTTTTTCATCTATTTTAAAAAGTCAGCTCACAATATGTATTTTTGAAAATATGAATTCTATATTATATACAACATTAGGCATTTTCTGCGTTACTTAGATATTTTTCAGTGTGAAACCTATGATGATTATTTTGCTGGGCTGAAGTAGGTAACATATAGAGATCGAGAAGTATAGGTATGACATATGTTTATCAGAAGAAAATATTTCTTTCGGCAAACTCATAAATATGTAAGATTTGTAAAATAAAGTGAACATAAAGTAGGCAACAGTTAAACACAATGGGAAAATTTGAAATTTCAACGAAGTCACTTTTTATATTTTGGTGAAAGCGCACCTTAACTTTTTCTCCTAAATATATAGAAAATTGTAATTTGAAATTTTAACTTTATTTCATTTTGTATCTCACCATGTATTGAAATAAATGCTTGGATGAGACAAAATTTGGGTAGGTATACAGTGTGACCCATTTAGGCACCCTTATAAAACATAAATATATATATTCCCATTATATACTTTTCAGGATTAAGTAAAACCATTTAAATTTTATTTTTGTAGATACTATTCCGAATCCAGTGACGTGTAGTCAGAATTTCACTGATTTCCAATGAATTTTTCAAATGGTGTATTTAAAATGTTATTCCTTTCATAAATTTGTTATTGATGAATTTGTCATAAACCATTTCGAAACCTCGTGAACAAATGGTGTAGCTGTAGTCAGATTTTTCTTAATGATCGCTGATATTTTTCATCGATATTTGACCTTGTAGATAAAAAATACGATATAACTTGAAATTGCATAATCGAGTTCTAAGATATGGTGAAACCCCAAACAGAAAAATACTCGAAATTTTGGCGGATGATAACTGACCAGAATAACTTAGTTTCACTATACTCTGGCGGAGCTCAAAAAATCAATTTATGCAATAATTTTCGAATAAACGAATCATATATGGGTGGGAATTTTTTCAATTTATACTTATTGCTAAAAAACGCCCAGTATAACCAACAAAAACAACATGGGTCCTCAAATCGTACTATTATTATCATTATTTAAACAGGCGCTATAAAAGTACATAATTAAGTGGAAACAGTAATGACTATCGTTAGGAATATTTCACATAATTTCTGTGTCTCCAATAATTACTTACCAATTTATGAAGTATATACCGAGTGAACTGCAGAAAACATTCGGTATATGATGAATCTCTTGGTTTCGAGAACAAAAAAACTAATACACATTTCAATTTTGTTTTCTTTTCCAATTCTATAATAATAAACAACACACAAACACAACAATAAATTATTTATCTTTCTTTTCATCGATACCATCCCCTGGGATAACTTCTCCAGTAATGTCATCAGTTCGAGTCTTATCCACTGGATATAACCTGGAAATACCAAAGAATACATAATCACGATCATAACTTTTTTTTATCCTCAATAAAAATTATTGAGAGGAGATACGATTTACCATATTTTATTACCATCTTCAAAATTGCCAACCCTAACCTTTTATTAGAATATTTCTATTTATTGTATCCATGTCAAGAATTATATTGATTTGTACAAATTCCTTTTTGCTGAAAATTTGTGAAGTGCACCAACAAATTTTGATGGTAGAAGTAAAGAAGATTATTTATAACTGGCAACGCCGCTTGCTTCACTCTCTCTCTCTCTCTCTCGACGTCTCCTGTCAACCGTTCTGTCTTGTTATTGACTAATAAATCGTTCTCGATAATTTGGGAAATATAATCAATATGTTGGTTATTTGTTGAAAAAAATTTAGTTTTCTAACATTAGCCCGGATTCTGCGTATGAAAATTTATAACACACCACCTACAATCATTATTAGGATCAAACTGTAAATACTCATAACTACCAAAAAAAAAAGTTGTTTTTTGACATTATAGCCCGGATTCAGCGTCAGAAAATTTATAACACACCACCTACAATCACTATTAGGATCAAACTGTAAATACTCATAACTACCAACAAATTTTTTTTTCTTTTTTGACATTAGCCCGGAAACTTCGTCTGAAAATTTATAACACACCACCTACAATCATTATTAGGATCAAACTGTAAATACTCATAACTACAAAAAAAATTGTTGTTTTTTGACATTATAGCCCGGATTCTGCGTCAGAAAATTTATAACACACCACCTACAATCACTATTAGGATCAAACTGTAAATACTCATAACTACCAACAATTTTTTTTTCTTTTTTGACATTATAGCCCGGATTCAGCGTCAGAAAATTTATAACACACCACCTACAATCACTATTAGGATCAAACTGTAAATGCTCATAACTACCAACAAATTTTTTTTTCTTTTTTGACATTAGCCCGGATACTGCGTCTGAAAAATTTATAACACACCACCTACAATCATTATTAGGATCAAACTGTAAATACTCATAACTACAAAAAAATTGTTGTTTTTTGACATTATAGCCCGGATTCTGCGTCAAAAAATTTATAACACACCACCTACAATCACATTAGGATCAAACTGTAAATACTCATAACTACCAACAATTTTTTTTTCTTTCTTGACATTATAGCCCGGATTCAGAGTCAGAAAATTTATAACACACCACCTACAATCACTATTAGGATCAAACTGTAAATACTCATAACTACCAACAAAAAATGTTTTTCTTTTTTGACATTAGCCCGGATTCTGCGTCTGAAAATTTATAACACACCACCTACAATCATTATTAGGATCAAACTGTAAATACTCATAACTACCAAAAAAAAATGTTGTTTTTTGACATTATAGCCCGGATTCAGCGTCAGAAAATTTATAACACACCACCTACAATCACTATTAGGATCAAACTGTAAATACTCATAACTACCAACAAATTTTTTTTTCTTTTTTGACATTAGCCCGGATACTGCGTCTGAAAAATTTATAACACACCACCTACAATCATTATTAGGATCAAACTGTAAATACTCATAACTACAAAAAAATTGTTGTTTTTTGACATTATAGCCCGGATTCTGCGTCAAAAAATTTATAACACACCACCTACAATCACATTAGGATCAAACTGTAAATACTCATAACTACCAACAATTTTTTTTTCTTTCTTGACATTATAGCCCGGATTCAGAGTCAGAAAATTTATAACACACCACCTACAATCACTATTAGGATCAAACTGTAAATACTCATAACTACCAACAAAAAATGTTTTTCTTTTTTGACATTAGCCCGGATTCTGCGTCTGAAAATTTATAACACACCACCTACAATCATTATTAGGATCAAACTGTAAATACTCATACCAAAAAAAAAATTGTTGTTTTTTGACATTATAGCCCGGATTCTGCGTCTGAAAATTCATAACACACCACCTAGAATCACTATTAGGATCAAACTGTAAATACTCATAACTAACAACAGATATATTTTTTTCATTTGCAATCAACTTTCGACCGGGTGTAGCCTTTTTGCTTACCATCTTTGGTACAAATAGACAAGAAATATGATATCGTCCCTGAAACAAGCCACTCTGTGCGCCATCGGCATGGTGATGATGAAGGCGAAAATGTCGTC